>JARQOC010000001.1:254693648-255293648 GCA_033576535.1 Allobates femoralis | reverse complement strand
GCTGGGCAGCTGGGGGTGGCAGCCAATAGCTGTGTGCTTTATCTGTGCTGAGAATTAAAAATACTGCAGAGCACAAGCGCAATTTTTTTGTGTTATTTATTTTTACAGTACTATGATATCAGTCAATGAGTGAGGGGCCCAACAGCCAATCACAGACGCTGTCACAGAGAATGGGCTTCTGTGATTGGCTGCTGGAGTAACCTGAAACCAGCATCTAGAATGTATGGGCAGTTTCCAGATTACTTCAACAGTCAATTGGCTGTTGGGTCCCTCTATAGGGAATATCCAAGAAATTAATAAGTGGTCCCAGAAGTAGAAGTGGCCAAGATTCGGTAAGTATAATGCTGTTTAATAATTATATAATTTCTTTTACAGCCCCCAGTCAACATCCTATAACTTAAAGTCTGAGTTCGGGCTTCGGATGCAAGTTTAAGTCACGTTCGGCCCCGAACCCAGACTTTAAAAAAAAATCCTGGCAAGTCTATCGAACCCGAACTTTGGCCGGTTGCCCATCACTACATACTGGAGTTCGGACTCTAGGGGTCACATAGGGGCTATCCCACGAGTTTGAACTGTAGGCCTTCAGTGACATCACCACACGTCACATGCAGAAGACTAAGAGCCCCTGTGGTTCGTACATGTGCACATGAGTTTTAGGCTCTGCCTGCAGCAAGCAAGAGAGGCAACTGTGCAGGTGTAAAATGGGAAAATGGGATGTGGATAAGGCAGGAGGTGTTATCCACATCAGAAGAAGAAGCAGTTGGAAAGCAAGAGAGGTGGGACGAACAGCTGAGATGCAGGACGGACCGATCTGCAAGGAAGCTCATCAGAACGGTAACAGGTAATTAGAATACAGGGTGAGAGATTTTTATAGTTATTTATTCTGTGTACAGGGGAAGTCAGGGCATACTAGCCCCCTTCTAAAAATGCAGCATAGGTGCTGCTGAATGTGGCGCATTTAGTTTAATACACAAAAACCTGGACACAGGTACCCTTTAATTCCTATGCTAAAGAGGTGAGGAGAAAAGTGCTATTGATTTGACAGAAGACTTCCCGAGCCTCTGCCTCCTGAGGTTGTCTCTCTGTGTAGCACTATCCTCTTTTGCTTGACTGATAGCTCATGGTCTGATTACGTTGCCAGGCACCAGACATCCAACAGTGAGCTATCATTCAAGGGTGGTTATACAGTCATGGCCAAACGTTTTGAGAATGATAGAAATATTAATTTTAACAAAGTCTACTGCTTCAGTTTTTCTAATGGCAATTTGCATATACTCCAGAATGTCATAAAGAGTGATCAACTTAACAGCAATTACTTGAAAAGTCAATATTTGCTTAGAAAATGAAGTTTAACCTCCAAAACACATTTCAACATCATTGCAGTCCTGCCTTAAAAGGAGTAGCTAACATCGTTTTAGTGATTGTTCCATTAACGCAGGTGTGGGTGTTGATGAGGACAGGGCTGGTGATCAATCAGTCATGATTAAGTAAGAATGACACCACTGGACACTTTAAAAGGAGGCTGGTGCTTGGTATCATTGTTTCTCTTCAGTTAACCATGGTTATCTCTAAAGAAACACGTGCAGCCATCATTGCACTGCACAAAAATGGCCTAACAGGGAAGAGTATCGCAGCTAGAAAGATTGCACCTCAGTCAACAATCTATCGCATCATCAAGAAATTCAAGGAGAGAGCTTCCATTGTTGTCAAAAAGGCTCCAGGGCCCCAGAAAGACCAGCAAGCGCCAGGACCGTATCTTAAAACTGTTTCAGCTGCGGGATCAGACTACCAGCAGTGCCGAGCTTGCTCAGGAATGGCAGCAGGCTGGTGTGAGTGCTTCTGCACGCACTGTGAGGTGGAGACTCTTTGAGCAAGGCCTGGTTTCAAGGAGGGCAGCAAAGAAGCCACTTCTCTCCAGAAAAAACATCAGGGACTGACTGATATTCTGCAAAAGGTACAGGGAGTGGACTGCTGAGGACTGGGGTAAAGTCATTTTCTCTGATGAATCGCCTTTTCGATTGTTTGGGACATCTGGAAAACAGCTTATTCGGAGAAGAAAGGTGAGCACTACCACCAGTCTTGTCTCATGCCAACTGTAAAGCATCCGGAAACCATTCATGTGTGGGGTTGCTTCTCAGCCAAGAGAATCAGCTCACTCACAGTCTTGCCTAAAAACACAGCCATGAATAAAGAATGGTACCAGAATGTCCTCCAAGAGCAACTTCTCCCAACTGTCCAAGAGCAGTTTGGCGCCCAACAATGCCTTTTCCAGCATGATGGAGCACCTTGCCATAAAGCAAAGGTGATAACTAAATGGCTCAGGGAACAAAACAGAGATTTTGGGTCCATGGCCTGGAAACTCCTCAGATCTTAATCCCATTGAGAACTTGTGGTCAATCATCAAGAGACGGGTGGACAAACAAAAACCAACTAATTCTGCCAAAATGCAAGCATTGATTATGCAAGAATGGACTGCTATCAGTCAGGATTTGGTCCAGAAGGTTGATTAGAGCATGCCAGGGAGAATTGCAGAGGTCCTGAAGAAGAAGGGTCAACACTGCAAATATTGACTTGCTGCATTAACTCATTCTAACTGTCAATATAACCTTTTGGTACTCATAATATGATTGCAATTATATTTCTGTATGTGATATAAACATCAGACAAACACAAATAAAAACCAGAGGGCAGCAGATCATGTGAAAATATCATTTTGGTGTCATTCTCAAAACTTTTGGCCATGACTGTAGATAGAGAACCTGGGGAGGCGGAGGCAGAGGCAGAGGCTTGAGAAGTGTGTGACGCCCAGGGCTCTTACTAAAAGACATGAATTAGAGTTAAAATGCTGTTTTTTTAAGGAAAGGAGAAACAGATAGAAGATATAAATGTGTGGATGGATTTAGCTTTAAAAGACCTGAATGTCCATACATGCTGCTAGGAAGTGGGGTATGTAAATGAGTGCCACCAATTACTGCTTGAGAACATAACATGATGGCAGTTTTTATTCCTTGTTCTCACAAGACCAAAAGAAGCCAAATGTGTTGACAGTAAAAACACCACACTCACCCTTCACCACACTCAACCTTCACCACACTCAACCTTAAAGAGCACTGTTGACTTGCAGCGTTAGGGTCCTGGGTATCAAATCTGCAACATTTCTATGAGCTTTTCATTTATCCCCTTTTTT
This sequence comes from Allobates femoralis, assembly GCA_033576535.1. Classification (NCBI taxonomy): domain Eukaryota; kingdom Metazoa; phylum Chordata; class Amphibia; order Anura; family Aromobatidae; genus Allobates; species Allobates femoralis. Next base: position 255,290,461 of record JARQOC010000001.1, on the reverse strand, counting down.
GAAAGGGTTTCCTCACTGCTTTTATTTTGCCAACATATATATTCTGCAGCTCTGCACAAGGAGAAATAAATAAATATTTCCTGCTGCAAGTATGACTTTCTAAGTATCAAGACTGGCAAGCCAAACCATCATGACCACATTTCTGGAACCCATTGATTCATTCTGAGCCAAATCTTGAAAAACAGGTCCATGCAGTTAATAAAAATAAACACAAAACTCATCTTACTGTTTCATAGCACACAGCTCCTGCAAAATGACGGATAATAAAGCCCTCATCATCTCGGATATTTCGGTGCACCGTTAGTTTAGATTTTCTGGGGATCTGCAATATAAGGAATAAATTGAATCGCGCCATTATATTTCAGATCACGCATAATACAGACATTCATAACTTTATGATACTGAATTGTATGTGACACTGTGTTGCAAAGTAAAACGTTACCTGCATGTGCAAATAAAAAAAAATGGAAGACGGGTAATAGATCATATCAACTCTAGTATTCATCACTAGCAAAACAAGAAAGCACTGATACATATTTATTACCCTGCTATTCCAGGCCTAAAATGCATCTTTATAGGCAGGTGAAATGTTTGCCTTTCAGAGGAGAGAGTAATTTCTCACTGCCGAGACTCAAGTTGAAATCGCCTGGCTTTTCCCAAAGGGTTTTCTGAAAAGATTTAATTGGGAAAAGAGCAGCATCTCCAACTGTAGCTATAAAATAATTCTCTATTGATGCTGAAAATCAAGGATGTTATTTGTTTTGCATAGATAAAAAGGTAACGCAATGAAGTCCACGCAACATGTTAGCTGAACATACAGTACGGTGCTTACATCTCGTGAGAAGGCTCATGGGAGGCATAAAAACTAAATCTATACACAGCAGTTATCATAAACACAGAAACCAGCACATTGAAAGGACAAACCACGCACAATTAAATTACCAAATAGTCAGAGCCACTTCAGTGCACCCACGCATAGAACTTTTTAGATTTATGAGCACAGCTAGGCTTTCCTATACAAAGGACATGAATTTCAAGGAAAATCAAGTATTTGTCCGATTGTTTCCTGAAGCTAAGCAGCAGATGAAATATGGGATGAAAAGATAAGGGAAGGAAACATGAATGATAACTTTGAGAAGTGTAAGGAAGGTGTGGGGGCAGAGGAGTGGACATGACAGTGCAGGATAGTACAGTGAAATATAAAGGAAATGTGCTTTTACTGAAAAGTAGGCAATGGTTTCATTTTTTTATTTTAATACATTCCCCAAAAATGAAATGTTACCTTGATAGTTGAGGTTTTATTCCAGAGTGATCCACATGTTCTTAATATGTAAATGAGCTATTAACATCATAGGGAAAACATAGCTTTCCCTAATAATCTACCTCCACAGCTTATTAAAACTGAAAGGCAACTCATAGGCAGAGACCTGTCAGTCACTGTAAGCAGGAAGGGAGAAGTCACCGGGGACTGGCTTGTCCCTGGCGGTTATTAGGCTATGTGCCGAAGTACAATGTGTGCAGCGGATTTTGGAAGTCCAAAATTCGCACCATTTTTCAAAATCCACATAGATAAGTTGGTGATCTCTTGGTGCGTTTTTGCATGCAGATTTTGCTGTATTTTTTTGTTCACTGTAGTAACTGGGAATAAGGCTAAGTTAAAGGCTGGAAAAAAAAAAACGTTTCTTGATATCATACTGTGAGGTGGGGTTCTGCTGATATTTTGGTCAGCAGCCAGGTCTGAGTTGCCACCCACCTCCAGCTTCCTAGTTTTACTTGGCTGATGATCAAAAATACAAAGAAGCCCTTTTTTAAGACAAAAAAAAAAAAATTTGTAAAAAATTATTTTTACAAAAATTACATGGGGCTTCGCTGTATTTCTGGCTGCCAGTCAGATAAAAAAAGGCAGCTGGGGGCTGGAATTCTCTGTGTTGGATGGTCTAAGCATTCTGGGCCCCCCACACTGCAAATTGCAGCTCACAGCCACCCCAGAAGATGGTGCATTCATGCCCTGTTTGGGTTTGCAGACTGGGTAATAAGGGGTTAATGCCAGCTATGTATTGCCAGCTAGCATTAAGCCTGAAGTTTATAAAGTTGGACTAATGTTAGACCCAGCCATTATGAACCTCTAAGTAAATAGTAATTAATATACCACACCGTGAAAAATCATTTATTTGTAAGCAGAACATAAAAACATCCTTCTTTTTCCATCTTTATTATCGCCACACAAACCCTCCACAATCCTCCGCGATGTCTGATCACGGAGTGACCAAAACTGAGCGTGTTTCAGCTCCCACTGTAAGCAGGTTACGTCATAGTCTGGTTCACTTGAGGTCAGCCAGAGTACCGTGGCTTAGCTTGGACCATAGATGAACTTTCCCGCATCACACCACTCACAGCAGTACCCAAAAATTACTAATTTCAGGTTCCAATGTAAGCAGGGTGACACGGGAAAGTTTACCTGAAGTGAGAGCTTTAGCCGCATTCCTATAGCTCACCACAGATATACCAGACTGTGCCATCACCCCACTCAAAGTGGAAGGCTCAACTCGCTCAGTTTTAGGTCCCTCCGTGATTGGACATCACTGAGGATTGTGGTCAATTTTTGTGGGATAATAAAGTTGGGAAAAGAGGGATGTATTTGTGTTCTTTTTACAAAAAATTATTTTTCACAGTGTGGTGTATTATTTACTTAGAGGTTGATAATGGCTGGGTCTAACATTGGCCCGATATTGGAAACTTCAGGTTTAGTGCCAGATGGCAATATCTAGCTGGCATTAACCCCTTATTACCCAGTCTGCCATTGCCACAGGGCAACGGGAAGAGTTGGGTACAGCGACAGAAAATGACGGTTCCATGAATGCGCCATTTTCTGGGGTGGATGCCGGCTGCAATTCACAGCATTGGGGACCCAGAATGCTTGGGCCTCCCTCCCCAGTTGAGGATTCCAGCCCCCAGCTCCTACTTTTACCTGGCTGGAAACCAAAAATATGGCAAAGCCCCCACATTATTTTTTTAACTTATTTCAAGAAATAATTAAAAAAAAATAAGGATTCCCTGTATTTTTGATTACCAGCCAAGTAGAAATTGGCAGTTGGTGGTGGGTGGCAGACCGTACCTGCCTGCTGCACCTGTGTTGTGAACCAAAAATACAGCAGTGCGCCATGTCATCAGTGCAAAATTCACGCTAAATACACAGCAAATACAGACTGTGTTAATAGTTCTACATATCTGCTGCGTATTTTGGAGCTAACACTGAGCTCTACAGGTGAAAAATGATTCAAAATATGCTGTAAGAATCGATATGCTGCAGATTTTTCCGCAGTAAAATGCGTGCCATTTCCGCTGCAGGAAACTCTCCACAGCATGGGCACAACACTTCTAATTTCTATACACTTTGCAGGGAATGCGGATTTGTCAGAAATACGCCAAAAAAAGTCAGAAATCACAGGAAATCAGCAGCGTCGGCACAAATAACGTGCACTTCTGTAAGGATGACCCAATCCAAGTGTAGTACCTGTATACACTAAGCCTAGTATGTATTGGATACAGTGTTTATTAGAAGGTGCTTAGAAGACATATTTTATCATACGTGCCTCATCTAGTTTTGACCCAGGTCTAGGTAATTACCCTTGTGACACACAAAAAAAAAATGTTCTTACCGTAAGGCGAAAGTGGTTTTTGTGTTTTTGGTGAACCATGGATGTAAAGTGTTGGTCACTAGGCTGAGGAAGTCTGTTCTCTTCATCCAGTATATCCAAGATACCCACTAATTTTGACTCAATGAGATCTGTAGAAGAGAAAGGGCCAGGTTTGTTTGTCACATAAAAAGCATTGCCACATAATAGTGCAGCAAAGTTCCTGTACTGCTACCATTAGCAATGTTAAAAGAACGCCTTAAGTTTCTAACATTTTCTTCCACCAGATAATTATCTGTGGAAAGAGAATTGCACATCTGTCTTAGGAACAGAAAAAGGAAATTAAAACCAAGGCAGCATTTAACTATTCCAGTCAGAACACTGAACTCATCTATATTAGGTATATGCTCCTGCACAAAACGTTAGGAGAATCTCTAACACAGAAATGGAGAAACTTACAGCCGAGTCATGCAACTCATATCACAAGAAAACACTTCCAGAATCTAAGCTTTTTCTTGCTTTACGCCTGATTACAAAGGCACATCATATTCCTATAATGAGCAACAATCAAATGGTGCAGGATTGTGTTCCTTTACGTGGAGCCATCCTGAATTGGACAAATGATTGTGCTGCCATTATTACCCCTACTACATGGGTGATGATTAGGAACAAACATTCATATGAACAGTCATTCATCTAATCATTGTCCTATTTGAATAAGACTGGAGTTACATACTTAGGTGAGAATGGCAAGCGTAATGACTGAGGCTGGTTTCACACTACGATTTAGTGCCTGTCCGTGGGATCCGACTTTGAAGGAGGATCCCACGGACAGGCACGGATCCACGGATCCCTGCAATCGGATGGCAAATAGCCATCTGATCCGATTCTATGCAGGATCCGTGTGGATCCTGCGGTCCCCTGTCTTTCCCTGCTTCTTCTCCTCCATCTTCTGCCCTCTCCTATTCTATATGCTGTGCCCCCGTTATTCTTTGCTGTGCCCCCTCTTCTCTATCCTCATCTATCCCTATCCTGTCCCCTGTCCTCTTCCCTGTGTGTAAAAAAAAAAAAAAAACTCCTCCGGGAGTATACATCACCTCTCAACGGCTCCAACGCTGCAGCACCATCAGGAGAAGAGCCTGTGATGTCGTCACAGAGCCGGTCAGCTTTTTTTTTTTTTTTTACACACAGTGAAGAGGACAGGGGACAGGATAGGGATAGATGAGGATAGAGAAGCGGGGGGCACAAATAGAATAGCGGAGGCACAGCATATAGAATAGGAGAGGGCAGAAGATGGAGGAGCAGAAGCAGGGAAAGACAGGGAGTACGGAGCCGACATCGGATCCGAGGTGAACTCGGATCCGATGTCCATAGGCTCCCATGTTGTGGGCCCTCGGATCAGCATCGGATCAGCATTGATCCAATGCTGTCCGATGTGAGTCACAGACACAAAATCGTAGCAGGCTACGATTTTGTGCCCGTAATTAAATCGGATGGGATCGGATGGTGCCAAAATCGATGTCAATAGTGGCAAATCCAATCCCATCCGATTCCCATAGGGGGACATGGGATTCGATTTCGGATTCCGATTGTATCCGTTTTGAAACGGATACAATCGGATGACCGAAAATCGTGATGTGAAAGCAGCCTGAGAATAGCCAAAATTGCATCAAAATGCATTATCTAACTAATGCGCTTAACAGGGCTAATCTGCACCTCCCAGGATCAGCATTGTTGTGTTGCCATATTTGAGATTATTACTTTTAAAGAAAACTTGTCAGCACAATTTTGTAAAGAAAATTGCTGCTGTAATACTGATTAAATTATTACCTTTAGTGAAGAAATGTTGCTTTGTTTTTCTTTAATCAGCATTTGAAGTTTTCTTCTACTTAGATTTTATTTGCACAGGGGCTGACTGTCCACTGGGTCTTTTACTCCCTGTCTGTGAGTCCCCGACCCTCCGCCTCCCTCCAGTCTGTGAATGACCTGCCTCTTCTATTTAAAATCTCAGCAGTGACCTCTCATTCACAGACCAGAGGCAGGTGGATGGACTGGGGAATCACAGACAGGGAGGAGAAGATCCAGTGTACAGTCCAGCCACTGTGAACTGAAATCTAATAGAAGAAAACTTCAAATGCTGATTAAAGACAAACAATAAACTGGATTTCTTCACCAAAGTTATCAATTTAACAAGTATTACAGTGCCATTGCCGTCATGTCTTTATTCTACATTACAAATTTGTGCTGACAGGTTCTCTTTAACAGTTGTTTATATAATCCAAATTGGATTTTAATTTATAGGAAACCTGTCATTTGTTTTTTTTAATTTTTTTGCTTCTTGACCCTGCCCTTCACCTTTAACATCATGTGAATGGGGTTCCTGTATCCCCTTTATATCCTTAGATATGTCCCTGCATACCTAAGAAAAATAATTTTATTCTTGTCCTGTGCTGTATATAAATTGTGCAGTCTGGTATGATGGTTGTCTCCAGATTGCAATCAGCACTGCCCCACGCCCTTCAAACGCTGCCTCTTGAAGTGGATGACATCTATATGTAATCTACACAGTGCCCATAGCCTCCCACCTGTGCAGTGGAATCAGGGAACTGCAACACAGTGTACTATTGAACAGCCAGTGATTCCACTGCGCATGTGCGAAACTTGAGGCACCCATGTGGATGATGTAGAGTCTTGCGCCTGCGCAGTGGAATTGGAGACCAGAGTGTTATTTATTTTTATAGCACACTTGGGCCATTTGTAAAATAAAGAGTATGCATGCACTTACCAATACAGTCCTGGTTATCCACATAGTGCACTTCATTCACACCAAGGCCTTCTTTCTGATATAATTCCTGCTCCTAAATAAAGAAACACAAACACTGGATTACTCTCCGAAACAAGGAGGCTTCAAAAGGGGAAATATAATGTTTAACATCATCACCCTCAACTTGCACTATATCTAAGTTTTCTTTTAGATATATAATTGAAAAAGCAAACCAAAAGTCTCCAAATCAGAGCCGACAGTGGAGACTGGAAGCAGCTGGCACATCCGCACACTTCTAAAAAAAAGATTCACAAATGCGTTTGATCACAGCCGTTACAAGAGACCAAGTAGCGCAAAAAAAGCCTTGAGCCTGATAGGCACTTTAATCTGATCAAAGGGATCTTCCCTCAAATAGTTGTTAAGTTTCATGTACTCTGCTTGACAATACGGTGAACAAATGCATGAACTGTTCTGCTGCTTTGTAGCTCAGAATAAAAATTAACAACCGTCACCTTGTACTCAACACAAACATCAGTATTGTTTCAACCATGTAAAAAGTGGCAGTAATATTGGGCACCTGTCAAGTTTTACTGTGACAAATCGGGCAATTACAGCTACATTTATGGCGCTACCCAACTTCACTCAATGGAGAACATTGCAGACAAGAAAAGAAATGTGCAAGTTGTAATGAAGCTTGTGATTCAGTTTGTTACTTCAGGGTTAAATTTACATGTTTTTTTTCAACAAGTCCAATAAACACAATAATTTATATTATAACTTAATTTAGAGGGAATTTGTCACCAGGCTTTTGCCACCAAATCTCAGATCAGCATAATATAGAGACAGAGATTCGAATTCCTGCTATGTATCACTTACTGCGCTGTTTGCTGTAGTTTTGATAATCTTCTGCTGATAAAATAGTGATTTTATCATTAGAGAACTAGTAAACCAACTGCCATATAGTCTTCCATATTCCTCTGTATAACACCACTCTAAGGCTGGTTTCACACTACGAATTTGTTATATTCAATGCTGTTTGATAAAAATCTGACAGCATCGGACCGATTTTGGCCCCCATGCAGCCCTATGGGCATCGGACCGAATCGGATGTGCACTAAATGGCATCCGATTTTGTCCGATTTTTTTTTTATCGGTGCAAAAATCGGAGCATGCTCCGATTTTTGCACCAAAAAAAAAAAAAAAATCGGACAAAATCGGATTGGACCAAAACGGATGCCATTTAGTGCACATCCGATTCGGTTCGATCTTTTTAACATGGGGCCCTATGGAGCAGGGTCCGAGGAAACATCTCCAGAGGTCGTCTTCTTCTGAAAAGGACCTGCCGTGACATCACAGTCACATGACCGCCTTTTCACATGGTGTAACCGACGGTCACGTGACTGTGACGTCACGGCAGGTCCTTTTCAGAAGACGACGACCTCTGGAGACACTGGGAGGACACCGGGAGCCTGCGGGACCTTGCGGGAGATGGTGGGGGCCTCGGGGACAGATAAGCATACATTGTTTTTTGTTTTATCAGCCCGGAGGGAGGACGGGCATCCGATTTTCTGCCGGAATCGGATGCCTATTTGGCATCTGATTCCAGGCATCAGAAGGGAGCCAATGCTGTCCGATTTTATCGGACAGCATCGGCTCCCTTAAAAATCGTAGTGTGAAGGTAGCCTAACAATGATTGGAAGTCTTCTGTGCATAGGCAGACAATCAGTGGTGTGGGTGGAGTTACAGGGAGCTCAGCTCTCAGAGAACTGGTAGATCTGCAGCTGAGAAAACAGGGATTTTATGAAAACTGCAACAAGAAGCCTTGTAAGTCACATATAACTGAAATCAAGATCTCTACTGCTAAACCATGGCTTTATCCTATATATTTGCAAATACTTGATAAAATAATGGTTTGGACAAATAGCGCAATAGGGTTCAATCTGGCATAGACACTGAATGCCAAATAAATGAGGTACTGCTCACCTGGTCGGGTTGTATTGAACACAACGAATGATGAAAGCCTGCTTCTCCGAAATGCATAGAATAAATCACAATTGAAGACTCCATAGAGTGTCATCATTGAAGATAGCAACGTGGTTAACCCTTCCTATTTAAATACCGGATGATAGATTCCCTCTAATACCTTACAGGACGCTCTGCACTAGGTAGCCTTCTCTTGTGGCTGATAGCCATTTACACAGTATTCCCAAGCACCATTGCCTTAATGTTTTAACAGTTGCAATTCTGCAAGGGAAACTGGGTCCTTTCTGCAACTTATCCTAAGGAGTAGCATAATAAATCATAATTTCTTTATAGAGCACATTCTTGTTCATGTCCATGATGGCTCTCTTGATTTTCCCTTGACAGTTCCCCATCAATAAGCCAAGCGGACCATCCACAGGTAGATAAACATCGGATATCACTAATCTTTAGTCATGTGTTAAAAGATGTGTGTTCAATAATAGAGGAATAACAGAAAGCTCTTTTATCTTTGTAGTAATGAAAACCATCTTCACAGCAGAGAATCTTTAATACAAATTTAATAATAATTTTAATGCACAACTGCTTCTAAGGGGCAAGAAACTAGAACTTACTTTCCTACAACTCATGATAAACAATACACAACTTATATGAAACAAATATCATACTGTTATTCTAAGTTTTATTAAACCCTGAATGGACATATTAGTAATAAAGATGTAACTGGTATTTTCCACTAATGAGAGAATCTTAAGAAATTAAAATAAGGAAAAAGGTGATGATATTCTTAAACCTGAGGAACCACCAACATTGTGGATTATACACGATGAAGTACAACTTTTCTAAAGATCACCCATTTTATTGTAATAGTCCAAGTTTAAAAGTACGGTAATCGGTCAGCAGGTTGTTGCTTTTTAATCGAAGAATGTGAGGGCAGAGAACCTGATTCTAGTGATGTGTCATTTACTAGGCTAGGTGATGAAGATTCAATAAAATTAGTGTTTTATTTTGAGATTATCACTGCAGGACTAGATCTCATGTGCAAGCCAGACCAGTGAAGTGTGCAACCATGGCCCCACCACTGATTGACTGCTTGTTGAAAATGCACAGTGTACATAGGAAGCTGCCAATGGTGTGGGCGGGGTTATACACAGCTCAGTATTTTGCCCACTGCTTCATCTATGGCAATGAAAACAGGGATTCTATCAGAACTGCACCAAATTGTCCAGTAAGTGATACATCACTGGAATCAGGGTCTCTGCCCATATATCATACAGCTGTCAGATTCCAGGGCAAAAACCTTTGATTGATTTCTTTAAAACATATCCAATGTGGGGTATTGGACCACAATTATCAGTGTATACGTAACATTAAGAACTATCTGCAGGCGAAACCAGTAGTATTATTGATTAGGAAAAGAGTAGGATAAATGAAACATTAAAAGAGAAACCATGCAAAAAAAGTAATTTCTTTCCTTCACATAGAAGGAGGGTTTTAATTTCAACCTCCTCCAGAAAGCATAGTATGGCTACATTTGTGTTTAATTTTAAGGCCATGTGCACACTATTATAATAATTATAATAATAATTTTTATTTATACAGCGCCAATATGTTCCGCAGCACTTTACAATTCAGAGGGTATACGATACAATACAATAATATATAATAATATAATACAATACAATAATATGATAAAATACAATACAGACAATGTGAGACAATACAAATATAATATAATACTGACAATATGAGACAAGCAATAAATAAATACATCACTGAGCCCATTAGGAGTGAAGTCCCTGCTCGCAAGCTTATAATCTATGAGGAAATAGGGGAGGCACAAAAGGTAATAGTAACAAATGCTAGCATATATGGTCCAGCCATCAATATGATAAATAGGGAATTCACATAATGCTACATGAAGCGGTCACCAGCCAGGATCTGTACAAATACAGATAAAGTGCTGTATAATGCCTGAGGGTATAGAAAGATGATACAAGAGGCCAGACTCTGAGAATGACAGAAATGGGAATAATTAGACAGATGACGTGAGGTGGTAGGCTAGTCTAAAGAGATATGTTTTTAACACTCACTTATAGCTATGGATATTTGGAATTAATTGAATTGTTCTTGGTAATCCGTTCCAGAGAATTGATGCAGCTTGTGAGAAGTCTTGAAGACAGGAGTGGGAGGTTCGAATTGTAGTTGATGTCAGTCTTAGGTCACTTGCAGAACAAAGGGCACAGGTAGGGTGATATACAGAGATGAGGGAGGAGGTATAGGGTGGTGCAGAACTGTGAAGGGCTTTGTGGGTGAGAGTGATAATTTTACATTGTATTCTGTAGCGGATGGGCAGCCAGTGCACAGGATAGAGGCATCGGTGAAGCAGTTGGAGAGGAATATGATCCTGGCTGCTGCATTGAGGATGGATTGGAGAGGACAGAGTTTAGTAATAGGGAGACCGATTAGCAGAAAATTGCAGTAATCCAGGCGAGAATGAATAAGGGCAACAATTAGAGTTTTTGCAGAGTCAACAGCAAGAAGAGGTCGAATTCTAGAGATCTTTTTGAGGTGTACAAGACAGGGGCTGCTGGGAAGTAATGGAAGCACCACATACAGAAATGGCAATATTAGGTTTCGGAAGGTCAGCAGATGAAGGAAACCCAAGGTTTAGTTTTTGACAAACTCAGTTTAAGGTAGAGAGAGAACATGATGTTAGGAGCAGCAGACAGACAATCACTGGTATTTTATAGTAATGTGGGGGTGAGGTCAGGAGAAGAGGTGTATAACTGGGTGTTGTTAGCATAGAGATGGTACTGAAAACCAAATCTACTGACGGTTTGTCCAATGGGGGCAGTGTATAAAGAGAAGAGAAGGGGACCTACGACGGAGCCCTGAGGAACCCCCAACCGTCAGGGGAAGAAGAGAAGGAGCCTGATCTTGTCTGAGAGGAGGAGAACCAGGAGGCAGCAGTGTCCATGAGCCTAATAGAGCGGAGCATAGAGAGAAGGGATAGGTGATCAACAGTACCAAAAACAGCGAAGAGATCCAGGAGGATCAGCACAGAGTAGTGACCTTATAAGTGACACTATAAGGCTGACTCCACCTGAAACCCAAAAAGAATAGATATCTAGAGCAATGTCAAAACTACTTGCTGTGTATATGTTCCGCCTTTTGTTACTACATATATATATAACCACTTCAGGCATTGCATGCCGTGAGATAGCTAAAGTGATCTGGCCACTCTTCAGGCAGCTTGCACTTGGAAACTGTCACTATCTTTTGCATTAGGTAAAAAATGTTTGCACTGTGTTAGCCAGTAGATAGAAAAATATTAGAATCTGAGAGTCCTCAGTGGTTGATCCCTTTTAATGGCTAACTGAAAAGATAGTAAACAATAGCAAGCTTTCGAGACTCTAAGATCTCTTCATCACACTAATGATACAAATTCTGAACACAAACATATATGCACAAATAGATGATTGGATAATGCAGTACATAAGACAGGTGAAGTGAAGCAGAACACAGAATGGTCAGTGTTAGAAAGGGGAAAAAGAGCATCTAACGGTACTTTCACATCAGCGTTTTTCTGAAATCGCGGCAGATGCGGTGAAAACAACGCATCTGCCGCGATTACCGCATAACCGCTGCACTTGTGGCACACTTGCGGCAAGCCCCATGCAATGTCTATGAGGCTTGCGGTAAGTGTGCGGCAGGTGTGGCAAGTGCGGTTTCGGCACTTGCAGCAGGTGCGGCCGCAAAAAAAACGCGGCTGACCGTGGTTTTTTTCGCGGCCGCACCTGCCGCAAGTGCCGATACCGCACCTGCCGCAAGCCCGCATAGACATTCTATGGGGCTTGCCGCAACTGTGCCGCAAGTGCAGCGGTTATGCGGTAATCGCAGCAGATGCGTTTTTTTCACCGCATCTGCCGCAATTTAAAAAAAACGCTGATGTGAAAGCAGCCTAAGGCAGTAGATATCAGTGTTCCAGAGATGAGAAGCAGATCCAAGGTACACATTCTGAGAGTGGGAATCTGTATGTAGGGGAGACACGGCAGAAACTTAGAACAAGAATGAATTCTCATCACTACACAATAAAAGAAAAAAGAATGGATCTACCTGTGCCTAAACATTCTGTAGCCCAGATCACACCATAATGTATGTGAAAATACTATAATTCTGAAAAGTAATTTTAAATCCCAAAGAATCAGGAGAGTCCGGGAATATAAACTTCTGATGACCTTTGATACACTCAGAGCAGGAATGAATATGTCACATGGATTTATGTATTTTTACATCAATTGAGGAATCTTCAAATCTTGGACCAACAACTAATCAAAGGACAATAAAATTATCTGCTTCTTATCTCTGGAACACTGATATTTACAGCACCAGCTGCTCTTCTCCCTTCTCCCAACACTGACCAATTTGTGTTTTGCTTCACCACCTGCCTTATGTACTGCATTATCCATTCATCTATTTGTGTATATATGTGTGTGTTCAGAAACATTGTCATTATTAGCCTGATGAAGAAACCTTAGAGTCTCGAAAGCTTGCTATTGTTTACCATCTTTTCAGTTAGCCATTAAAAGGTATCAACCACTGAAGACTCTCAGATTTTAATATTTTTCTGTCTTGTATGAAATTAGAGATAAAAAACCCAAGGGCAAAGCCACCATAAAAATTTTGCTAAAGACCTCAAAGAAGATGCTACTGGAAACACAAGAACGACGTTTTCTGGAGGCATCTTCTACTTCAAGAACTATGCAGGCACGTTGGAGTATAAGAGATGCAGTGTGCACATAATCCAATACAGACAGCAAAACACAGTACTGTAATTCAGACAGGTATTTGATATCCCATCTGAGAGCAGCATGATGTAGGGTCATAGACCAGTGTCTCATAAGTGGATACAGAATTAGATTTCTCTGAGAAGTCGCGGTCTCCATATATTGATGCTCTCAGATTAGGTGGCAAAAACCAGGATTCCCTTTATTATGCTGTGTTACATGACACATGAACATGCTTGAGGACTGTCTTGCTTTGTCAAAACAGAATTGAGCAGGCAGGAGAGAGGGGAAGAAGTCTCATAGTGGATACAGAAGTAGATTTCTCTGAAGATACATGATCTCTGTCTCTATATTATGCTGCTCTCGGATTAGGTGGCAAAATCTGATGACAACTTTTAACGTTTTCATATACATTAGACTAAAGTTGGACTCATGCATTTTATGTACATGGGGCCTCACAAATGTTCACTAAGAACTATTGGGCCACAGAAGGTTCTGACCACTGGAATTTCAACAGCCTAATCTCTTGTTTTCTGAGGGATAAGGCCGCTGTCAGAGGAGTGGAGTGCTCCTGTGTATTCGGGGGAGAGGAGACAGCAGTACGCTGAATAACATGCATTTGTCCCCATTTACCAAAAATGTTCGTATTCCCAATTTTTCTACTTTTGGCCCACGATTGCTATTAATTAGCAGACTAACAATACTTGATTTCTGATCAATTTTTCAATGAAAGTGGACAAGCAAAACCTATCTATTTTTTTCCTACCCTTACCTTAGCAACATAACTGCTTAGGCAAAGTGCAAACTAAGTTTGAGCACTTAGCAGGAACATATTTTGTAAAGTTATCAAAGGCCAAGACTGTACTTTTGGCCGACATGCTTCTGCATACATTTTATTTCACTGTATGTGTTGTAGACTACGTCCATCTTTTGCCATTTATTCTGAAGGTTGTTCAGCATGTCACATCCAATCGAAGCACAAGTGGACAAGATGGGTGCAGAAATAGAGCGTGGGAGGCAATTCAAATGTTAATTTTTATTTTATCTGATATAACGGATGTTAAAAAGAAAAACCAATATTGTGTGCTTTTAGGCTTTCTGTCTACTCGTCATGGGCATTATTTCAGGCACACATACAATTCTATCATTTACCGGAGATCATATTTGCATACCATATGAAATTTTAATACTGCTGCATAATACAAGCTGGAATAAAATCACTCCAAGTCTTCCATTCTTGAAATGCTGCTCTCCATGTATTGTCATTTTAATTATTTACGTATTATTCTTGCCCTAAGCTGAGCGGTCACAGAACAGATTGTTTTGTTTCCAGAGCGCAGGTAGATTCTGTCTAACTACATTTGTGTCCGCAACCAGCTTCCAGGCATTGTGCAGTGGCCAATGGCTTTTCAATAACCAGGCTCCAACACAATGCACACAGCAAAAATAGGCTCAGCATGCAGCAAACGCTCCTGTAATCTGCAGTATGCAAACTAAATTCTTCATCCACGCAATGTAAAGATAGAAATCCAGCTGAAGAACTTTGACCCAACATAGTGGCTGTGCAGAACACGCCATACTTCGAAAACAGCGTTGACCACTTTATTTTCTCCGCAGGCATTTACATGTGACAGAATGAGTTCTGTATGTTAGCAAAATGACAGCCGTACCCCACGATTTTATGCAAATAAAGATCATTTATCACCAGCACAGTTACAAATGAAACAGCAGCACAAGACATCATGCTAATTGCGTGCATAGCGTGAAATGAACAATATTTGCCTTTCTGGTAAATGAATATGCCTCCAAGTAATAAAATTAATGTACTGTCTATTAAATATGAATGACACGGAGACAGTGTTAACAATTTATGATATACACTTTCATAAAAGCATACTGAACAAATCACACATCAGAAGGAAAACGTCTACTCTGCTAGAGGTTAAGATTGGAGGACACACGATTACGGAAACTGATCGAGTTGATTGGATTGACGTTAGCAACGAGTGGAACCTTTTGAAGTTAGGGATCGGGAGGTGCTGCCGAACTTACCGGTGCACCCTTCATGACCCCGAACTTGACGTGAACAATAGAAGTCACTGAGTGTCAGTTCAGCTCTCCACTGACATACAGCCAGTCAAAAGTAAATCACTTCAGGGGTTGGAGGGCGATTTCTTTATCAAAATTAATTTTGTACACACACACTAGACCCAGAAACTGTGCTTTTAAGCCCAGTACAAGCCGATCAAACACTGCACGTGGCTCACGCTGGGCCAAGCACCAACTGTACCTGACCACAGCAATGCTCACTCCAGTGCTTTGCAAACCTGAACTCCAAACCCTAACCGGTTTGCTCAACAATGGGAAGTATTTTGACCTGAACAGAAACGAGAAAGGTTCACCCATCTCTAATTGGCGTCTCTACATCTTCACAAATATAGTCTATGTCTCTCTTGAAAATGGGTACGGAATAATTGGCTGTAATATTAAAAAAGGAATAAAAAAAATAATGTCCAAACTTTTTTTTTTTTTTTATCAACTACCCTCATTAGGGATTTGGGAGAGTAAAAGGTTTGATCTAGGAAAAGCTCCACTCATCCATCTCTAGTTCCATTTGTTTGACTAAAGGAGACATAGCTCATAGTTTTAGGTATGACATGGGCCAGACATATTTTACTAAAAACAGATCTGTGTTGACTTCATTTTTACTGTCAGATATACTGAAAAGGTAGTCCCCAGAACAGGAAGTGGTTAAAAGGCAACCTGAAGACTTTGTAATGGAATGTACGGCAATGATAATATAAAAGTAGAAAGAAAGAATGATGGCGTGCAGAATATCAAGAGTAAAAAGTTATAATTTGGGCATAATCCTCAATTTATATATAATTTATATTTTTTAGTCATCAGAAAAGTTCTCATATTCACCAGGGAGAAGACGTGATTCCTTTAGTATCAGCACAAGACACCGAACACCCCGGCATTTATATCCATCAGCGGTGACTAAGCGAATGAATTGAAGAAAGCCTAACATGACATTTGTCTGATTTATCCGCTAAAGCAACTGTATAATGTGTCACTGCCTCACCGATTTCAAGATGACAAGGATGTTTACAGCAAGGTATCAAAATCAGAGTCCATTCCCCATGTTAGACAGTGCCTTGAAAATAGCCCTTTGATAGACAGCATGCCAGCATAGAAATCAGTTTCTGAAATTCTGAACCTGTCAGGTTCGAGTACAACAGTGTCCGTTATATAAAACTTACAAAGTGCTGAGAAATCCACTGAGAAATATTACCTGTGTCTAGTACATAATAACCATATTCTATTCTGAAAAACAAAAAAACGGCAAGAGTGGAAGAGACAAAGTATTCAGCAGAAAAAAAGAATGAGTGTCAAGAAGTGAAAGTAGGGCAAGATGTTAGGGGAGTATGTGGGAGGAAGAGGCACTCGATGACGAAGGAAGGTGAGCAAGAGAAAAAAGGAAAGTGGAATACTAATCAAAAGAATATAAACGTAGGAAGGAGCATATGCATTAACCAGAGAGAAATGGAAGCGTGAACAAGAAAGGTTAGAAAGTAAAGCAGGTGACACAGCTAGCAGGATCAATAAGGAAAGTAGCAGAGAACACACAAGTTGAAAATGAGAACATGGACAGAGAGCCAAGCACTCCCATGTATTGAAGGGTCATGAGAGATAGCAGTTGGATTAACCATCATTATATCCATCTCCTGGGGTCTTAAAGGGGCTGTCTGATCTAAATCCATAAGTCTGCACTCTCTCAATGTGACTGCAGACTTTGCACGCACTGTGCGCTGTGAGGTTTTGCTGGTTTCAGCATCCAGAGTGACAGTCACAACCCACAAATAAGATACTCCAGGCCACATTCCGACTAGAGGAGCACGACCTTGTTCAATACATTTGCATTCAGTGAGGCTGCACTTCTCTGGTCAGAATGTGGTCAGGAGTAGGCTATCGCTAAAGGTACCGTCACACGGGGCGACATCGCCTGTGAGTCGCCGCGTGTAAAATGGCGATTGAACGGTGATGATTCTCTCGTTCTGAGTTCAGAGATTTCCCAACAGTGTCGGGAAATCAGGCGATGTAGCTTGAGCGATAAGCATGCCTAGTGCCGTGTGACGCGGCGATTTCAATGAGGCTAGTGATGCCTGTGTTCAGGGAATCAATTCCGTGGGCGTTCCTGATAGTTTGTTTTCCTGCATTACTACTGTCCTGTTGGATGTATTGTGAACTGTAATGTCATATTTTGTGAATGAGCGTGACGCATCCTATTTATGTTCGTTCTGGATGTCTCCAATGATTATGCGTTGTATATATCTTTAAAAAAATGAATGTGAACAATCAGTCTGTCCAGACATTTGCCCATCATATTGCAAGCAGTTCATGCATTAATTGAACGGCAGTAGGTGAATTAGTCCTTTATGTGCTCGCAGTGCTGGAGCGTTTCCATTGGGCCTTCCTACGCCGCTGCCGTGTTGCATCTCGGCTTCACTATACATGCGTTAGCAGACAGCAGACAAGTAAGGCTGACCAATGGGAACACATCTTGGAAGACCAATCCGAGTCGTAGGGGCGCGGTCAAAAGACAGTGTGGCACCCCTTCCTCCTATGTGCCGTCAAAAAGAACGCCCACATTGCCAGTGAGGTTCTGCTGTGTGACACGGCGATCTGAAAAACAAACATCGCTTCAGGTATGGTTGAGGCGATTCCGTAATCGTCGGATCGCCCATGGTTGCCGGCAATATTGCTACGTGTGACATCTCACCAGCGATGGTGCGGTGATCTGCGCGTTCATGAGATCGCCCGTAACATCGCCGGCGATGTCGCCCCCGTGTGACGGTACCTATAGAGTGACTGCAGACTTATGTATTTAGACCAGACAACCCCTTTAAGGAAGGTATACATATACACTGCGGGGGCATTTATTAAGCAAGACCCACCAAATTTCACCACATGTATTAGGTGTAAAACAAAATGCTTAAAATAATTAAAAACATTAGCAGATTTTTTTTTAATTGCAGCGCTGAGTTAAAAATGTAAGTTCCCTCAGATTCCTTTTCTTATACTCATTTCAGTCGCCTTCATTCTTTTACAGTGGCAGTCCAGTTGGTGGTGTGTAGCAAAAAGTTACTAGTCGGCAGCTCCACTGTTTCATAGAGAGTGCCAGGGGACACTTTTCAATACATCTCTATGCTCTATGAGAGGCTTGTTCTTGCTATCAGAAAAAAAATTGATCATTTATGACAACTTTTGACGTCCGGCAAGTCAAAAGTTACGGGAACAAGATGGCGCCACAGGACTGGAGCGAGGCCAAAAAGATGTGGAGCTGCTGAAATGCGGGTATATGACTGGAGACAGGGGGCAGTATTGGTGCTTTAAAGGAACACTTGAACTTCACATCACAGTAGTTCAATAAGAAAGCATAAGCAATTGTGAATCATTTTCACCTGCTTTAGTAGAAAGTGACAACAAGATCAGCAACAGCAAAACAACTCCCAAACAAAAAAGTGGTAGTCACAGACAATTACTCTTGCTTTAGCCTCTGAAGAACTAGTAACATATAACAGGACAATGTGTTGTTACACAAGGAGAGTCAAAGAAAGATGTAGAATGACAGCAACCCAACAGCATGACCAGAATATTTCCTTTTACACTAGAAAAAGTAGAATTGCACTGTAAGGGTATGTGCACATCAGTCGTTTTGTGGGCTGTTTTGGAACGTTTTCCGTCGGCGGTTTCCGCTGAGTTTTATGCTAATTTATGTTAATCCTAGCCACCGGTTGGATTAACATGCTAGTCAATGGAGTTTAGAAAGCGCTGTCTACATTAGAACAGTTTTTTTCTGGTCGTTTTCAGTTTTTTCACCGGTTTTCCACCAGTTTTCAAAGATAGAGCAGGTGACTTCTTTTCAGCGTTTTTCCAGTGGTTCCAGCTGAACAAGTGCACCACAAACCAGTCTGGAACTCGCTAAGAAAAACGCCGGGGAAATCGCCAAGAACACGCTGTACAAACGCTAAGAACCCGATCGCAAATCGTTAGCAAAACGCTAACAAAACGAGGGACACTGCCGAGTTCAGAAAACTCAGTTCTGCCATTCTCCACCGGTTCCCGGTCGGTCTGCAAAGATGCAGAAACGACTGATGTGCACATACCCTAATAGCCCTATAAGATGACCTCCAGCGGGCTTTTTGTGCGCATGTGTCTAATTAAATTGTCAGAAACAGACTATAAGGGTAAGTTCACATTACCCGGCGGGTTGGTCGTCGGCGGCTGGGCGGGACCCGCCAGGAAGCTCCGGCGCCGTGCACCGGCTTCCTGGCGGGTATGTGCGGGCGGTATCCGGCGGTTGCACAGCGGGTTCTCGGCGGTGATTCTGCAGCGGCTGGAAGCAGCACATGATTCTGCTTGCAGCCGCTGCAGAACCGCCGTTTTTTAGAACATGCTCATTCTTTGCTAACCCGCTGGGAAACCTGCGGGTTAGCAACGGATGACGCTGGGTAACCGCCGGTGTGTGCACAGCCTTGGGCTGTTTACATTAGTTTTAATGTTAATCCAAACGCCGGTTTGGATTAACATAAATTAACATAAAACTAATGTAAACAAAACGGCGGTTTACACAGGTAAACCGCCGAAAACCCGCCCAGTGTGCACTTACCCTTAGAGGGAAGCATGAGGATCCAATGTCTTGTAGTGGGACCAGAGCTTATAGCCCAGCATTTGTGAAGCTTGACTGGCTTTTGTTAGAGAAACTCAGAACTGGCAAGTCTGCCATCAATGCCATATTCACATGTGAGAAGGTTCACATGTAACAGAGTCTGGAGAAGCCATGTTGAACATTATGTCACCTGCAACATCATCCAACAAGACCAACTTGGAAGTGGGCCCACGATAGTCTAGGGATGCATATCGTTGAAAGGTTGCACAATCCTCCAGTACCCTGACTGTTAGGGTACCTTTTACACGTCGCAACATTGCATGCAATTTCACTTGCAACTTACTGGTTGCAGTGAAATCATGGATACATTGTTACATTTTGTTGCCATGTACAAATGTAACAATGTGTCCATGATTTCACTACAACCAGAAAGTTGCAAGTGAAATTGCATGCAATGTTGCGACGTATAAAGGTACCCTTAGACAGATTGACTGTCGGTCGGATCTGGCTGCCTGCTGAATCAGAACAATGCCTGGCCTCATGTGGTCCTAGTGCAGGAAGATCCTGGATAATGGAAGAATGGCTTCAATGCCTTTAAGACATTAATCAAATTGAGCACCTATGGGATATTACATAACTGTGCATCCAAAATCAACAAGTAGCACCACAGATGGTATAAGAAGTCAATGCTGCCTTGATCTAGGTCTGGGATCAGGGACCCCCAGACACTATCCACCATTTCTTCAAAAACTTGCTCTCAACTTACCCCTTTGGGTAAGAGCTTGCCACCCTAAAAAAAACCTTAATAAAAATATATCAAAACGTAATGAGTCACAAAATAATATTATTAAATCAGAATAATTCTGCCCCAAAAGACAAGTCAATCAATAAAAATATATTATGGCTCTCATAATATGGTGGACTGAAAAAAAACAACACATTTTTCTTACTAAGAATGACATGTTTCTCTTCTTTATACAGACTTATGTATGGGGTACTTTACATTAGTATACTGCTAAAAATAACATGAAGGGAAAACTTAAATCATTGACTGGATCTCAATGACCATAAGGTTCAAATTATAAATTGTGCAATCATTCCTTCTCCTGTGCATCCCATATTTTGAAATTCCCGCCTCGTCCTCATAGTATGAAGCGCAGCCGGACATCAGTTCCGGTCCAGCGCAGTGTGTGGGTGTATGGGCCTTACAGGACGGCTCCCAGCACATGCACAGTGCGCAAATTGAAGCTGGGCCGTACACTTGATAAGCCCCCACAATGCACTGAACCAGAACTGACGTCTGCCTTCTATGAGGAGGAGGGAACTTCAAAATAGGAGAAGGAATGATGCTGCCCAGTGGGGCATGATAAGAGCAGCGAAGGGGAAAAATGGAAACCCGGAGACCGCCCATCTCAGTCTACGCCGTAGACCGGAGCCCTCATTAACATAGGGATATGTGAGTTAATAAATAATTTTTCTAAAGCTTTATAGTGCAGTTTTAGGTCAAACAGGGATGGTTAGGGATGTACTCGCAAAGTGCAGCGATAGGAAGTGGTATGATCGGTTTCGATAGATGGTTTCCTCTGGTGAACAGCAATCTTCAAGTCAGACCACAGATTCTCAATTAAGGTGAGGCTTTGACTAGCCCACTTCAATACATTTCCAATTTTTGGCTGTAAGTAAAGGCTTTTTTCAAGACTCTCTTCCATAAAGACAAGCTGTATGGAGTGTACGGCTTATTGCGGTCTTATGGACAGAGACTCCAGTCTCTGCTTGGAACTCTGAAGCTCCCACAGGGTTAACTTTGGACTCTGTGCTTCCTCTCTATTTAATGCCCTTCTTGCCTGGGATGAGAGTGTTGGTGGGTGGCCCTCCCTTGGCAGGTTTTTGTGGTACAATTTTCTTTCAGTTTGAGGATAATGAATTTGATGGTGCATTTTTTAAAACCCACTGCGGAGAGGGGGAAGGGATGGGGTTGGAGACTTTTGATAATATTTTAACAGTCGCACGCTTGGAAATATTGTCACAGTGACCCTTTGTTTCCAGGAGGGGCTGTTGAAGTGCCTAGAACCTGTCAGCTTGATGATGCTCCATGTGAGGGTCCCAGGATGCACTGGGGGACACTCACACGGGACATCATCCCGCAGGAAAAAGAAAAACAAATAGCTGTTCGACAGTATGCAGAAAACATAAGGGTTGCAGCGCTCTTTCATATATATTTAAAAAATGCCTTTATTCCAGCCTGCAGAACAGATGGTGACGTTTCAGTCACAAACGACTTTTTTCAGCCATGTTCCATGTTAGACAGTATAGAGAGGGTACCATAGAGAATTAATAAAGGAAGTATATTACAGAAAAGCTTAGATTATAGGGATAAATTAGATAGGGAGTTAAGAGGAATGTTGCTGGTCTTGGACTGACCCTTTAAGCCTCTGCCAGACACCAGTATTGGTGGTTAGAAGAACAAAGGGGTCAGCCACTGAAATTTCAAAATTTTGGTTTCTTATTTTTCCTCACATCACTTGTTGGGGAAGAGTCTTGCATCCCCACTCACAAAAGCTATTTAAGACACAACCTCAAAGACTGATGGGATCAGAAAACCTCTCTCTCATGCCAATAATCAAAAACGTATGTCACTAAAAATATGCTAATGCTATTAATAAGTCTGTGATAATCAAGATATACTTTCACTGTCAACAATTAGGAATTTCACATGCTAAACATAAAATGAAGCATCTCCAGAGATGACAGATGCCCCATTAATTTATGCAACTAATCTGATGGAACGCTTTTGTTTTCTGAGTGACAGACACCAATCAGACTATATTCACTTACCTCTTTTAGGATTCTTTCATTAAAGAACTGCTGTAACTTCTCATTACAGTAGTTAATGCAAAACTGTTCAAAACTATTGTGTTCAAAGTATTCTGAAAAAAAGAGAACAGCAAAAATGAGTACTGTGTTTTTCTTTTAATACTTTCATCTATATACAATATAGTATACAAAATGGTGAAATACATTACACTGCCTATTTCTGCATTACTAGGACACGGTTCATATTTGCTTTTTACTACAGTTTTGCACATGTAATGATCAAAATGTAGATTTTTTTATTTTACAACAACTACATTTTTGATAAATGATGCATCTATCAAATGGGTAGTCACAGATACTGGAGACTAAATATGTATAGATATGCAAAAACGGTCCGATTGACGGATCGAGAGTCGGACGAGTGTCATCCGACTTTGGGTCAGTGTGGCTTCTGTGTGTTGTCCGAGTGCAATCCGTTTTTTTACTCAGCAGCTATTTACTGTATTAGCATTTACAGGAGCATTTTTTACAGTTGTCTGACCTACAGAATGATAATGTATCATTTAAAAATCGCATCCGACTGAGATGGTCCGTGTGCGTTACATCTTTTTTGTCGGACCGATAGACTTGCATTGGCAAGTCTCATCCGAGACTCGCACAGGACGAGAAAAAAAACGTCCGACACTCTGAAATGTGTTCTCAGACATTGACTAACATTGGTCAGACTGCAATGCGATTTTCACTCAGGTATTCCTGAGGAAGAAGTGAGAAATATACTTTGAAACATATACGGTAGAATAAAGGCACTTTCATTGAAAATATCTGAAATCTTCATCTATCCTACAACAGTGCAGAATCTTTTCACTACTGTATTCAGTCTCTAACACTCAGCAATAGCTTTAGAATGTATAACAACAAAGTAGGTATGTGTATGTTAAATATCATGAATGCTGTTATAGATTAAAATGTTGCTATTCATGGTGGATTGCACAGATCCGTTGTCCTGGTGCCGGCGATGTAATGCTGCATCCTGTGACAGTTTCATTGATCTCGATTGCGGAGATTCGTTGTCACACTGCCAGTGATGTAAGGCTGCATCCTGTGACAGTCTCATTGATGTGGATTGAGGAGATTCGCTCTCACGGTGCTGGCGATGTAATGATGCATCCTGTGTCATAGATCAATGGAGAATCTTCTTCACGTCGCTTGCATTGATACTGCATCATTGGTCAACCTCCTAGACCTTGATGTTAGAGACTCGCCTGCGCGATGTGCTGGCTGTGAATAGTTTAGTTGATCTTGACACTGGAGATTCACGTTGTCGGCACTGTCGCTGCAAAATGGCATCCTGTGAAAATCTAATAAGTTTGGACTGGGGGGAGACGTGTGTGACATGCATGCACTTCTGTGTAGTGGCTTGGTCAAGGCGATGCTCTCTTTGTTCAGTAGTATTGTTTGCGCTTTGTTGCCTTTTCTGTTTTGCTGCTTCCTATCCATATCATTTGTGTACTTTCTGGGACGGCCCAACTTGGCATAGATTTTGACTGATCAACCAAACTTAGTTAAATTCTCACATTCCAGTTTAACTGCCTTTTTTAATGTACCTGATGTTCTATAGGTAGTGCTGTTGACAGGACAAACTTATAGACACACAGACAAACTGTAGATAACTGCAATGTATCCAGAAAAAATAATTATTTGCAAATGTTGCAATAACTTTTCTTTTTTCTTTATTCTGGTATTTGCTAACATTTTAGTTCCACATTTCTTAAAATAGCAAGGTTCATGAATTTGGCATGCATCCAAAAGTCCCTTTATTTTTGTCTTTAACAAGTTTTTGCAACTTTTTAACACCAAAGGTCGCAAATCCTTTAAAAATTGGGAAAAATGTGCCAGACTGAAGATTCTCCCATACACCTTTTTCTAAAAAGGAACTAGAGTTATAATTTAGCCCAAACAAGTCCTTTCTGCTTGTTGCCTGTCCTTAGCAGTGGTTTCCTAGCAGCTATTTTACGATGAAGGCCTGCTGCACAAAGTATCCTCTTAAGTTGTTGTAAAGATGTGTCTGCTGCTTGAACTTTGTGTGGAATTGACCTGGTCTCTAATCTGAGCTGCTGTTAACCTGCGATTTCTGAGGCTGATGAACTTATCCTCCGCAGCAGAGGTGACTCTTGGTCTTCCTTTCCTGGGACGGTCCTCATGTGAGCCAGTTTCTTTGTAGCGCTTGATGGTTTTTGCAACTGCACTTGGGGACACTTTCAAAGTTTTCCCAATTTTTCGGACTGACTAACCTTCATTTCTTAAAGTAATGATGGCCACCGTTTTTCTTTACTTAGCTTTTTTCTTGCCATAATACAAATTCTAACAGTCTATTCAGTAGCACTATCAGCTGTGTATACACCAGACGTCTGCACTACACAACTGATGGTCCCAACCCCATTTATAAGGCAAGAAATCCCACTTATTAAACCTTAGCAGATAGAAAACAAGCGGTGTCAGAGGTTTGGAGCGCTAAAGAAACCACGGGTTGGTGATTAAATTACCAATAATTTATTGCACGAACAGCAGGGGTCCAGTAAGCCACAACGCGTTTCGACGCACAGATGCGTCTTTCTCAAGTGGATGCATCTGACACCGCTTGTTTTCTATCTGCTAATCTCTTTCTCCCTTGTTGGGAGTGCAGTGTGTGAGCTGCTCTAAGATCCACAGTACCTGGCAGTACATCATAAAGACCCACCCTTGAATGATCAACTGATACACAGTGTGGAGCTGGGACGGAAGCCAGTGCAGCGAGTCTGCCTCTTCGGGTGGAGGAGTGAAGGAGCCCACCTCCATCTCCAGAGGAACTAAGGAGCCGACCACCAGGCCCGGAGTATCTGAGGAGGAGGGAATATTGGCCCCTGTCACTACAGTGATCCACATTAATCCATCAGTCTGGTTGTGCGGGGTGTTGCACAACCAGTAAAGGTTAGTGCAAACATAGTAAAACCGTGTATTAAGTTCCTCCAGTTGCAGTGTGGCGCAATATCTGTTTTTTCTTTTAATCACTTATTAAACCTGACAGGGCACACCTGTGAAGTGAAAACAATTTCCGGTGACTACCTCTTGAACCTCATCAAGAGAATGCCAAGAGTGTGCAAAGCAGTAATCAAAGCAAAAGGAGGCTACTTTGAAGAACCTAGAATATAAGACATATTTTTAGTTGATTCACACTTTTTTGTTAAGTATATTATTCCACATGTGTTCATTCATACTTTTTGATGCCTTCAGTGTGAATCTACTATTTTCATAGTCATGAAAATACAGAAAACTCTTTGAATGAGAAGGTGTGTCCAAACATTTGGTCTGTACTGTACATATTTCACTACAGACCCAGAACTACTCGTGGTTGTGGGTGCCCAGGGATCCTGAAAGGTTCCCTTTAAAAACAAGAATACTTTAAAAGATGCACAATACATATTGCGGATAAAGAGCAAACACTAAAGTAATTAAAAAAACGAGCAGAAAACTAGAGATACAATAATGATGAATCAGGGTGATAGTTCTGCTTGGAGTTGAGTACCCAAAACAGTAGGAATTTTTCTTGAACCTATGATGTGCAACATGGCTTCATTTATTTAGTTTAGATTGATTGCAAATGTGCACATTATCGTTCAACCCCACATGATATTGGTGCAGTGGGTCTTGTAAAATATCTTATTTCAGGCGATAGTAGCTAACACTTTGCTACTGTATATGATAGATCCCTCCAACAGAAATGAAAGATCTATTAAAGAAAAATAGCTCCATACAATAGTATATATTTTGAGTTTTCTCATGTCCAAACATGCTCTGTAAAAAAAAAAAAAAAATTGAGTTCCTACTACCCAAGATTTATTGGTGGCATTGTTTATAATATATTTTATATAGCTATTTGTTAACTGAAGTTCACTCTCTAGAAGTATAGTGCAAAATACCAATTTTCTGTTCCAAAGATGGAATAGCTAAAACAGTAGCCTTGTGCTGTAAAGTAAATTTCAGTATTTAAGGAATAGTTCTCAAAATTACCAAAGAACACTACAAGTTAATTTCTCAGCGTCTGCTAAATGAGAAGTCTAGAAAAGGACAACTTGCGAAAGAGGTAGAGGAGGTAAATACAATTCTGGTGGCACTACTTGAAATTGAACCTATAAATAAGGAGGCTGAAAAATTCAATAGTAAGAATGACATGAATGAGAAAATGGAAACATAATATTAGAAAAGGAACGAGTGTGAAAGAGAATGTACTTGGGGAAATAAAACATGGACTGGAGACATATGAGTCACAAAGCAGAGAGATATACTCGAGGGAAGCCATCGGAATAATAAAGGCTGAGTTATCGAAAGCCCTCCTGATGAAAGGCATTTGTTAAGAAGGGTGTTCTCTTGAGGGAGGTTAGTTAGGGACATTTCTGGACTTCTTTCTAAAATGTACTAGTAAATACTATTTAAACAACACAACTATATAAAATATACACAGTACAATAAGATTTGACCTGACAAACTGTAACGATGCCCAAGACTTAATGAATGCATTAGCTAAATAATGTATAAATCATATACAATATAACTTCTAAATGGTTACAGCTAAATTAGAACTCTGTGGTTTGATAAAACATAATGCAGATGATTTAGCAGGATCAGTCGATAATCTAATGTGTATGAGGGTGGCCCAATGGTACCCCAATGTCAACAGTCAAGGAAATTAAGCATTTGTCTTGTCTTTGGAATACAAGTGTTAAAAGAGGCGTTTGTCAACCATTCAATATTTGGTAACAAGTCTGAACAAGATAGTATAGAAAAAACCTCAGTGTGACTATTCTATGTTTCACAATATTCTTTGTGGAAGAATTACATTCACGCCTTAAAAAATTATAGAATTTATGATCACTTACCAAAGCCAGCAATGTCCAAAACACCAATAAAATAGGAAGAACTCTCAAATGGGAAGCACTGGTTTACTCTGTTAACCACATGATCAAACAGCCGGCCGTAGACTGCCTTTGCCAGGGCATCTCGAGCATTGTTGGCCTGCTCTACTTTCAGGGGTACCCTAAAACAGAAAGAATTATGAAATGTTCTTAGCATGACAAAAATTGGTCTTAACAAAAGAGAACTCATTACTTTAATTGAAGTGGAGATTGAGATAAGTGGAAATGCTCTATGATGTTAGGAAAAAATATAATAGGTACTGTGGGTTTGTTAGCAATTTTCATGTGTTAGGGCCGCTTTACACACACCAACTTCTGTGTCCAACTTCTGAACAGATCTCTGGTTGCAGTGAAATCATGGACACATTGTTCCATTTTGTTGCTGTGTACAAATGGAACAATGTGTCCATGATTTCACTGTAACCAGAGATCTGTTCAGATGTTGGACACAGAAGTTGGTGTGTGTAAAGCGGCCCTTATAGGGGTAAAATGTGTTTGTCATCCATAATACTGGAGACATTTATAGGGAAAAAAAACATCCAACAGTTTCCATTTGATATCACAGAATGATAAATTATCTTTCCCCCCCAAAAAGTTCTTCATTTAGTTCGTGGCCACTGTAGTCACCTGTTACCATAATAGGAGGAAGAGATGTTTGCAAGCAACTCAAACTTTCAAATGAAACTTTACAAGGTTAGCAGGAATAATTTGTGGACTGAGTAGATAATGATGTAGAGTACAACAGACATTTTAAAGACACATCTTTGCAAAATAATTAGCATCCACGCATTGCACTGTGATCTGGTTGTTATATGTGAATGCGCTCCTCTTTAGTACATCAAGACAGATAACAATATATACATAATATGAGGAAGAATGATTATTAAAGAGTTTATCAAGTATTTGATAACATCTTCTTAAATACTGTACCCCCCAATGTAAAATAAAAAAAAACAGATACGGTACTTGTTTTCTATACTGGTGCCTTTGCAGCGATATGGCGCTGGTTCTCCTGGAACCTGCATGACATTGTTATACCACGTGAATGCTACAACCATTCAGCAGTTACTAATTGACCGATTTGCTCATTTGTGCCCTGGGATGAAGCACAGACATCCAAGGGAAGTGAAGCTACTGCTGCCATTATTGGTTGCCGACTGGCTGCAGCACTCACATATCATAATGCCATGCAACACGAGCAAACCCAATGCCATGATCACTGAAACAGAGCCAGTATAAGAGGAGGCAAGTATGTGTTATTTTTATTTTAAACTGGGGAGTATAGAAGATTATGAAGGGGTTGTCCAAGAAGTGGATAAACCTTTTAACCAAAAACAGATGGGAGAAAATCTAAATCTATCAATAACTGCATGACATATATTAGGCAGAGGCAAGTCCAGAGAGGAAATGCTTAACTTCTTCTTTCCTCACTGTAATTAAAAAAAAAAGTGATGCAGAAGGCTGAATAGAAAATTGATTCCCGCAACACAACTAATTGCTCAGAACATGTCTCTTTAAACTTTTTTTTTTTTTTTTTGCTATACAGGCATAGAGAGTAAAAATCGACAATTTACCCAATAAGGTATACATGTGAAATAGAAATGACAAGTCTCACTGCTACATAATAAGAGATGGGTTTTATTAAAATGTCCTCGATGATTATTAAACTGTCACATTACAAGCTATTTATATCCACTGCAATATAGTAATTCTGCAGCCGCTAAACACTGTTAATCTATTAATCTCCTAGGATCTATTACCGTTCTTTTACTATATAATGTAATAAATAGGTTACTTAGATTTAACATAAAAAGTACTGTAGTTTCTATGAAGATACAAATGTCTTATGCATTTAACACAGACAGAGCATGAGCATTTCCAAAACCATAAGATGTAGAGACGTGTATATAGTTTCAATGCTAAAGCACCATTCTTCCATAGTAAATTAGGCCATAGAAAAAGACAAACTGTGGAAAGGAATTGCAGCATCTGCATGGAAGATAATGCCATCATTTTCCTTAATCATGTGTGTCAGTCATGTTTAGTCAATAAAAACTAAACCATACACTAATCATAACTTCCCTAGATGTGCGCCCGATGGTATCGCATCAGGAGGGCAGTGACATTACAATAGGAGCGAATTCTGTGGCGCTGGGGGCAACGGCTGTCTCTCCACTGTGTCTCACCCCTTACCCCCCCCCTCCCAGGCTCTCTCCAAATGTATGTAAATAAATGTATTTTTAGTTAAAAACCTGTCTTTATGTGTTTTTTAATAAAAAAGTGTTTATTTCCTGGTAAAAAATGTGTATGGCTTCACTGTATTTTCGATTGCCAGCGCAGTTAAACCAAGCATCTACTGGATGCCAACCCCGCTGCTGGTGTTAGCTTTGCTGGCAAACAAAAATAAAGGGAAGCCCTATTTCTTTTTTTAGTTATTTAACCCCTTCACCCAGGGCGATTTTTCATTTTTGGTTTTCGTTTTTTGCTCCCCTGCTTCCAAGAGCAATAACATTTTTATATTTTAATCAATATAAACATGAGGGCTTGATTTTTGCGTGATGAGTTGTACTTTCAGATGCAATTATTTATTTTACCATAGAGTGAACAGGAAAATGGGAACAAAAATCCAAATGTGGTGAAATTGCAAAAAAAAGTGCAATTACACTTTTGTTTTTTGTTCCCATGTTCACTATATGGTAAAACTGACATGACGATACGATGCCTCAGGTCGGTACGAGTTCGTAGATACCAAACATGTATACTTTTACACTTATCTAAGTGGTACAAAAAATTCATAAGTTTAAAGAAAGAGAAAACAGAATTGGACTTTTTGCGCCATGTTCTAAACCTCGTAGTGTCCTCATTTTTGGATTTGAGGCTGTGTGACAGCTTATTTTTTGCGTCTTGAGCTAATGTTTCTAATTATTTCATTTTTGGGTACATACGCTGTTTTGATCGCCCGTTATTGCAATGGTGCGGCAATCAAAAAAAAAATTAATTTTGGCGTTTGGACCTTTTTTTTCATTACACAGTTAACAGCTCTGATTAATTGATTCCATATCACGATAGATCTAACAATTCTGAACGCGGCGATACCAAATATGTGTATTATTTATTTTAGGTTTTAATACATTTCTTTGAATGGGGGAAAAGGGGGGTGATTCAAACACTTGTGGGGGTGGGGTTTCATATTTTTAAAAACTTTTTGTATTAATTCTTGATATTACACATATAAAGAACACATAGAGCACTTCAGGACTGCAGTGGTTGATCGCTTGTGCCATGTCCCAATGAGCTGCTGTACATCGGGACATGGCGCATACTTTCACTTTCAGTGGTTGGCAGTGCATGCCAACCACTGACAGGAAGCAAATCCTGATAGCTTCCGGGGTCACACCAGGGCCCCGGGCTATCAGGTACTGAACAGAGATCCCGCGAAAAAGATCGCGGGATCTCTGATCTTGGCAGGAAACGGCACGCTAAAATTTGCAGCCAGCAGCTGCCCCAGAATTGGCACCTCTATGGGAGATGCCAAAACTGGTGGTTACACCGCTCTTCCAGCTACCGTGTAGCGGTGGCAGACTGGGTAATAAAGGGGTTAATGTCAGCTGACATCAAGCCGTATTGCTTTTGTCAGCCGTCAGTATGACAGCCAGCCATTAGCAATACTTTCAGTAAAGAGGAAAATAAAAACACACAGAGAAAGAAATCTTTTATTACATACAAAATAGACAGAGATGCCTCTTTATCCATTTTATTACATCCCACCAAGTTTGGCTCCGACTTTATCACGTAATCTTGCAGTGGGGCAGTGTGATGCATCACGCGACCACCATCTTTGTGTACCTGAGTGTCCAAAGATGGCGGCCCCGTATGTATGCGTATTTCTGTGTATGTGTATGTATTAATGTGTGTGTATGTGCGAGTGTGCAAGTGTGTATGCATATGTGTGCAAGCATGCACGTGTATGCATGTCTGTGTATGTATGTGTGTGTGTACATGTATGTGCGTATATGTGTGTGTATGCACATGTATGTAAATATGTATCTGTACCTGTATGCATGTGTGTGTATGCCTGTGTGTATGCATAAGTGTATGTGCATGTATATTTGTGCGTGCATACGCCTGTATGTGTGCGTGTGCATGCATGTTTATGAGTGGGTGTGTATGCATATGTGTGTACATATGCGTGTGTGCATGTGTATGTGCATGTATATGCGCATGTATGCGTGCATGTTCATGTATGCATGTGCGTGCATTTGTGTATGTATGTCCGTGCATGTGTGTATCTGTGTGTGTACGCGCATGCATGTATATGTGTGTGTTTGTGTGTGTATAAGTGTGTGGGGACATTATACTGTGTGTATGCACGTGCATGTGTGTATGCATGTGTATGTGTGTACATGTATGTCTGTGTGTGTGTATATTAGTATATGCGTTTGTATGTGTGTACATGTATGTGTGCGTGTAGCACAACCTGAACTCACTGGCACCCAGTGACAACCAGCAGAAAAGTCTGTGGCTTGTGGCCTGTGTTGAATGAAATGGGGTGCGATGCCCTCTGTGGCCACCAGAGGGTGACTGCACTCCATCTCCTGCACAGGCCTCAAGCAGAGGACTTTCCTACCAGCTGTGACTGGGCACAGGTGGGTGTAGCGTGTCGCGATGTCCAGTGGGGTGGAAAGGTGGTCACCATGGGCGATGTCTGGTGGGAGGGTGCTGTGGTGATCTAAAGCAGGGGGGTCTAGTGGTGTCCCGCTGGTGGTACCACGCAAGCGGCTGGGACCACCAGCGGGTGCCATATTGGAATACTCAACACTTGGGTGTTCCAATATGGCGTCCGGCGTACTTCTGGTCAGCGCTTGGAATTGTGGTATTCGTAGACATCTCCACAGAAACGGATGTCAGACAACATAAGGTAATTATATATTAGAAGAGACCAGGGGCGCATTTCAGATATTTCACCCACCTTTACACCCATTGTTATAGCTCAAATAGATCTAAAATCAATTACTTCTTACTGCCCTAAGTAGATTTATGTCCGCACTGAGTAGAGGATAATTATAAGAGAGAGACTGTAGGATCAGACTACACAGTATGTTTGTAGTCTGCTACCATGGAGATACTGAGATCTGCATAGAGCAGAAAACAAATTTGTAGTTTATTTCTAAAACTATTTGCTTTTTTATTTTCATTATAAAATACATAAAAGTTAGATGTTTTTCTTAAACTACATTAAATGAATGTTAAGATATTAAAAAAGATGGATACAGCTTTGGCATTATCTAAAATGGAAAAAGGGACATCAACTTGTCATATCTTATTCTCCTATACCGGACACTTGTTAACATATCAAAAAATAGTCCACCCAATTTCATGGGGCCCCGCCTGGTTAATAAAGTTCTGATGTATTATTGAAGTTAGTACATTTATTTCTGAGTTGCTTCTTGTCACCTGAAAACTGCATCATTTTCTCCCTTGGCAATCACTATTATTTCAATACTCATTATGTCAGTGATTGATTTGTTTACTTTCTGAACATTTTATGCATTTATCTTCAATAATACATTTGTTCCATGCTCGTACTTTTCAAATACAAGATGTATTATGCCCCACAGAGATGCACTGATTTACTAGGAACAAGTACAGTTGTCTCTGTCAACTATTTTCAAAAATATCCTCTGACATGGCTAAGGCCGTGATAAGGCGAATCATTTACTCTGAATTTCTTTGCTATGATTTTAAACTAGTCTTTGGAAAATCGCAGCACAAAAAAAAAGCGCATTGTGTGAATACGGCCTAAATTTAGGTTTACTTGAGAATTCAATTTAAAACTTTTGGGATTTACCAATCTTAACAGGGAACCTTGTTATTTTTTATAAAATTTGTATTTCTAGGTAAAACGGAATGTAGTTTCATGCATTTCCACTAGCTAATCCTTGTATGATTGATGCATGTCTCAGTGGCGGTACATGCATCTATCTCTAAAGAGAACCATCTCCCACACAGCTTAAAAAAAAAAGGAAACTGTGGATAAGGATTAGATACAAATAGGCTTTTATCCTGGTGACAAACTACAAAATGAACTATTGGTTCGCTCACCTAGTTGGGTAGTGTGGCTCACAACCAGTTATACTTGCATAAAGCAGCTGCTGCAGAAAACCACGTGCCACATAGCAATTGAGAATGCAGAAAATGCTGCATACAGGGAAGGGGTCCCCCATGTTACTACACCCCTGTAAGCTGTTAAAAACACTTCATATAGTGTACAAATAACAAGTCTGGAGGGACTTACTCAGTATGGAGTCATCACTGTTGCTGGTGTCCTCCCCGCCTTCAGCCTTCTCTGTGTCACCTCCAGCCCTCTCTTGTTCAGCCTCCTATATGTGTCATCGCTGTTGCTAGTGTCTTCCCCGCCTCCAGGCCTTAGTGATGAGACATACAGGAGGCTAAACAAGAAAGGGCTGGAGGTGGCACAGAGAGGGCTGGAGGTGGGGGGGGGGGGGACACCAGCAACAGCGATGACTCATTACTGAGTAAGTCCCTCCAGACTCCTTATCTGTATACTTTATAAAGTCTTAACAGCTTACAGGGGGACTACAGACATGGGGGACCCCTTCCCTGATTGCAGCAGACATGCTGCATTCAGTACTGTATTCAGTTAGCATTGCACCAGGGGGGTGAAGAGGTGCATGAGAAATCTGTGCTGCTGTGTGCAGAATCAAAGGACTAAAAAAAAAATATATATGTGAATCATAGGTGGTTTTATTTGATGTGTTTCGAACTGCTTTCCTTACTTCTTCCTCAGAAAACCAACCAAGTGTCAAAGATTAACAGATGAGCAGTTTAAATAAACAAAGAAAACCGGCCAAGAAAGCACATGACCAAGTCAAGGTTCAAAGGGTGTGAGAGATTAACAGTGTGTCACTGCAGCACAAATCTGCTCACAAACCTCTCAGGGCCCTTTCACATCAGCGTTTTTTTAAATTTGCGGCAGATGCGGTGAAAAAACCGCATCTGCCGCAACTGCCGCATAACGGTTCCACTTGCGGCACGGTTGCGGTTTTTTCCATAGGAAGTATAGGGGGACTTGCGGCAGATGCGGCAAGTGCGGTATTGCACTTGCGGCAGGTGCGGCAGAGAAAAAAACCGCAGTAAGCCGCGGTTTTTTTCTCTGCCGCACCTGCCGCAAGTGCAATACCGCACTTGCCGCATCTGCCGCAAGTCCCCCTATACTTCCTATGGAAAAAACCGCAACCGTGCCGCAAGTGGAACCGTTATGCGGCAGTTGCGGCAGATGCGGTTTTTTCACCGCATCTGCCGCAAATTTAAAAAAACGCTGATGTGAAAGGGCCCTCAGAGCCTTTGAAGCTTGACTCTGTCATGTGCTTCCTTGGCGTGTGTTTGTTTCTTTGTGTGTCCATCTAAACTGCTCAACTGTTAATCTTTGTCAGTTGGCTGGTTTTCTGAGGAAGAAGAGAAGAAAACACTTGGAAACACATAAAATAAAACCACCTATAATTCACATATATATCTTTTAGTACTTTGTTTCATCACATAGCAGAATGGATTTGTCATCCACCTCATATCCAGTTTTTCGCAATCTCAACAGCTAGGAAAAGAGAAATTGTAGTGCACAGCTCTCTATTCACAAACATTGCAAGCAAACACACTGTAATGTTTCAAATTCCCATATAGGTGAAAGTAAAGTTTTGCGCATGCGCTCCTACCTCTCCTTTCTCAAAGATTCGAGTCATTCTCAAGATCACTGAGGGTCTCAGCATAAATATCTGTCAATCATTTAGGGCATACTCATTGAGTAACCCTAGTTTTACAATGTAAAAAGCTAGCAGGTCAACAATATGATGCCACGCCACTTAAGTTAAATATTTGGCAGTCCATGGAAGATACCTTTACTACGGCTATTGAATTTAATCAAAAAGACATTGCTTTTCATGATCTTCACGGACATCTTCTGAAGATATTGTTTAGAAAACAAAAAAGACAAGGCAGGAAAGTACTTAAGACTAGACATATAACAATATTTAATAAAAGCTTCAGTGTTAAATACTTTTTTAGGTAGGACAAATATTTAGCATTTGCCATTGCCATACATGATTGACAAATATATTTGTGACGGTCATACACATTATTCTATCATTGATTTATTAGGAAGTTCATTAACTGCAGTTTCTTGGAAGGCTAAAATTAACCCTGACGTGCTCTACTTTAATGTTTCAGCTTATTTGCTAGAGAGAACTGGAGTGCTGTTTAATGCTACTGGCCTTTTAAATCCCATAATCCTCTTAAAAAGCTAATTTCCGCAATTGAGGGCCTACACAGCATACAAAGGTAAGGTACCATCCTATCATTCAGTGCACGTATAAGTTAAATTATAGTCTGTTTTGATCAGGGAGTATCGGTTACTACTTTATAGATCAATGTTAGTTGATACATGTACAATTCATTAACTTATTAGATACCACATTTGTAAAGAACTTTCCCATGAGTAATGGAAAAAGACTTACTAATATGATAGATATATGTTCCTCATGAGATGTATACAGGTCAGAAGCTTTCTAGAAATTGGGAGAACTTTTAAATAAAAAATAGAACAAGCAATGCAATAAATTAAGAAAAAATGTTTCCCCGATGGAAATGTCCGGAAAAACATATTTTTCTGTTTGGTTTTAGCATGTTATGCCCATGTTAGCCACACATGGCTAACACAGGAAAATATCTCTCCATGTGCCAACCACAGGGTGGGACTCCAAAAACGGCAGAATTGGCTGCGTCAAGCTGGGCCCATGACTCCCGTAGTGTAAATCTATTAAGAAATATGGAAATTAACTTTCTATATTCATTGTTTGGTTGTCTATTTGAATACAGTCACAGGATACGGATTACCATTGCATGTTTGCACATCACAACAAGGGGAATTTTGTGTACTCACCGTAAATTCCTTTTCTCTTAGCCTCTAATTGGGGGACACAGGACCGTGGGTGTTATGCTGCTGTCCACTAGGAGGCGACACTAAGCAGAATCTGCAAAAGAGTTAAGTGACTCCTCCTCTACAGCATATACAGCCTAGAGCAGGAAGTGGTTCTCCAGTTTTGTGCTAAAGCAGTAGGAGAATTAACAGAAGAAAGACAAGAATCACAGTAAAATAAGGCCTGTTAAGTAAACAGGCAGCCACATAATAACAGTAAGATAAAACGTGTAACCGAACAGGCAACTACGTAATAACAGTATAAGCAGGCCTGTAAAATAAACAGGCAGCTATATAACCTCTCAGGAGTAAGATGAGAACCTAGTTATGGCCCGAAATGGGCAACAGGGTGGGTGCTGTGTCCCCCAATTAGAGGCTAAGAGAAAAGGAATTTACGGTGAGTACACAAAATTCCCCTTTTCTCCTTCGCCTCATTGGGGGACACAGGACCGTGGGACGTCCTAAAGCAGTCCCTGGGCGGGAACAGCAATGGAAAATCCCTACTGATAAAAATAACAATGCACCTACAGGTGGGCTACTGCCGCCTGGAGGGTACGGTGCCCCAGATTGCATTTGCCGAGGACTGAGAGCACTAAAGCGCTTGGTAAGCCTGTGCATGCTGACCGCGTGACTACCTTACACACTTGTTGTGCTAACTCCTGGTGCCTAATAGCTCAGAAGCCCAGTAGGTTTCGGTGGTCATAGTAGAATGTGCTGTGCCCGCAGCCGGAAAGGATACAGCACCATGGAAGAATGGTTCCTGGAAGGTGGATTTAAGCCATCTGATCAAAGTATCTGTAGAGCCCGGCCTGCCTGCTGCGTTATCCTTCTGGGAGAAGAAAAAGAGGTTTCTAAAGGAAACTGGTCTGGGCGAGGATATGTGCAGGGCTCTGACGGAGCTCTAGAAACGTCGAGCCGTCTGGCCCGATGAACTGGCGGGACTTAGCGCCGTCAGAAATATATATTCAGGTAGGCGGACAAAAAAGGACACCCCCAACTTGGGAAAAAACCCAACTGGACGTAGGACAACCTCGTCTGGGTGGAAAACCAGAAAAAAAGGTGATTTACATGAAAACGCTGCAAATTTAAGACTCTGCGGAGAAAGGTAATTGCCATCCAAAAAACAACCCCCTGTGTGAGAAGACGAAGGGAATTTTCGTTCATGGCTTAAAATGTGGGTAGAGTACAGCCGTGAGAACGAGGGTCAGGACCCACGGTTCTAGTAGACTTTGATTGGGCGGAACAGGTCGGCAAAAACTCCTTGAAGGATGTTACTTGAGGCCTGGCAGCAAGACGTTGTTGAGAGAGAATGAAAAGGGTTGAAGCTTGTCCTTTGAAAGGACATAAGGACAGTCGTGAGTGTAGATCCGATTGGATGGAATTGGGAACCCTTGGGAAGGAACAGTGCTAAGGTGAAAAAAAAAAAAACCACGAGAAGAAAGGAAAAAGATTTCCCATATTGATGGGCTATCTCTTCTGAAACCGGTGTCCGTGCTCGGATTGAGGTCGCGACACCATTCTGTGAACACCCGGGTCTCCAGGGTCACATCGTCGAAGTTAGAGTCGATGAATCATGATGGTAAGATGGCCTTGAGGGGGCAGGTCTGGACGATCCAGTAGGTGTCATGGCACGTCTACTATGAAGTGGACGAGATCGGCATACCAATCGCGCTTGGGCCAGTGTGTGGCCACAAGGATGAGTTGCTGACAGTCCAGTTTGAATATCTTCACTAACTTGGGATAGTGGAAACCTGGAGCAAATGTAGTGGAGTTGGAATTGGGTCCAGTCCAGGACCAGTCAGTCCGCCATCCATGACTGTGGGTCGTGGGACCCGGCTATGAAGCTAGGAACCTTGGCAACAAGGTGTGACACCATTACGGATACTTCAGGAGTTCTCCAGTGATGTCAGCTTTGTTTGAAGACATCTGGATGTAGGAACCCTAATCTGAGGTAATTTCTCGGCGACGGAGGAACTGTTTTTCCTAATCATCTACAAGCGGTAGAGTAACGGCCGATAGTACTGAGTTCGTGAATTCCGTCCGCCTAGTGAAGAATGTGGTAAACTTCCTTCATTGCCTGGGAACTGCGGGATTCGCTCTAGTGAATCGACATATGCCACAGCCGTGGCATCATCAGCCGGCCTTCTGAAATTGGCGGGCGGCCAGAAGACGAGATAAAATCTTCAGTGTTCGGAATCTCGCCCAAATCTCTGAAAGGATGATGGGTATTGCTGACCCGATCAGGACCAATCGTTCCGAGTGTTGAGATGGAGGTACAGCGCACCTCATTCTGTCTGATTCATGTCGGTGAATAGTACCCTTCAACTTGGCAGAAGAAAATACTTCCCCTGCGTACTAGTGAGTGGCTGAGTCACCGCAGGAGATACTACATGGCTGGTACTGGAAGATGACACCTCCTGATAACTGATCGTATAATCTTATCTCATGACGTGAGCATGGATAACTGGGGAGGCCTGAGGAGCAGGTGCATCAGAGTAATGGCTACCTGTGCTGCAACCGTCCTGCCTCTGACCGTCATGTCAGCTCTGGAAGGCCTGAGTTGAAGGAGAGTGCAGACTTCTAGTTGGAGTGCCCATGCCTATTCTCGGAGAAGTCTGACTATGGAAGTATTGAACCGCCTTCCGAAAATACTAGAGACTGCAGTGAAAACTGGTGTAGACTTGTGGAGGATGACCAGCCAAACAAGTCTTAATAAAGTGTTCACCGTAATAGAAACGCTGCGTTCTTAATTTCTGAAGGTCGTGCTTTGATGGGTAAATTGTCCAGGCATGGAAGATTGACCACGTCCCTGGAACGCAGGAAAACCAGGCGACTGCCGTAACCTTTGTGACCTCTTCAGGAACTGTAACAAGCGTGGACGGAGGCGCCACAATTAGGATGGTCCTTGCAAAATGTAAATATGATAAGTGGCTGCAAGGGAAAACATGCAGGTATACATCCTGTATATCTAGGGGTACAAGGTATTCTCCGTGTTCCCTGGAAAATTATCATGGAGCGGAGAGAATCTGAGTGGAAAAATCTGTCCCAGGCATTTTGTCTAGCTGTTTCAGTCCAGCACAGGACGTACCGCACGTACTTGGTAGGGACTACAAGGAAATTGGAATAGAATGTTTAAGCACGCTCTGCGTGTAGCACCGACATATGACTCCCTCAGTTAAGGGGCCCGTGATGTGAGTTTGGATGGTCGTTTGCGATCGCTACATGTGCGTTGATCGAGTTTGTGTCCATCTAGACGATGATCCGCTAAATTAATTCCCAAAAGGTTGGAATCTGGATTGCTGACGGTGAGTGAGACACCGTCTGGTGCTGTGTTCTGTTCAGCAGGACTGTGTCCCTAGGGGGAACCGTGTTTCATAGGGTACCGCACGAAACATGCCATGGAGTCCCAACTAACAAAACTCCCTTATGGTAAATGGGGTGCTGAGGGTCCCATGGGTACGGTCTTGCGTCCTGTGAGACACAGTTTAATGTTCGAAGTATCGAGCTTTCCTAAATATGTTGTCCTGGTGTCCTACCAGAGATGCATAAAGGTCCAAGTCTGTGTTTGAATTGCGAAAAACCATCAGACGTCGGAGCCATCATCCTGCTGCATGCCAGTTTCCCATAAACTGCGACATAGCTGCAGACGGAATGACTGTCTATTTTGATGTAGCATTATGTGCTCTGACAGGTACTGGCATCAGGGCTGACACGGTGTAAGGAAAAACCGGACCGTGCCTTATTAGTGTGTCACCCGCACTAGGCAGAGGAACTCTGCTCGCTGGTTGAGTGTCATAAGAGGGACACCTCCGATGTGGTATGACCATAGGCGAAGTCGTGTCACTGCGACGACACAATAAACACATTACGTCCATAGTGCATCCAGTGGATCACGTCTCCCCTGTGCGTACTTGAGAATAATCTGACGCATGTTTTCTTCACTGACATTATGTATAGCTGTTAAAAATAAGGTTAACAGCAGCACAGAGTATGTCAGGAGAGCTCTGTTAGGGGCTGCACACTCATTGAGGACAGCGTCGTGCAGTATTTTATGAAGTTAAAAATTTACAATAAAATAGACTTCGCAGCAGCACAGAGTATTTCAGGACAGAAATATGTCGGTCTGCCCACTGTCCGTCTATTAAATCCAGAGGGAGGAGAGAGTGTAGCAGGGAAAAACCCTGCCGGCTTTCCTGCCTACATAGATTGTGACACATGGCATAGCCTGTAACACATGGTGTACAGGGAGAGGAGAAGCTGCAGAAAGGAATATATCCCTGCTGGCTCTCCAGTATATGCTCACATAGTCTGTCACCTGGTGTACAGGGAGAGGAGAAGCTGCAGAAGGGAATATCCCTGCTAGCTCTCCTGCATATGCCCCCACAGGCTGTCCTCTGATGTATAGGGGGAGGAGAGCTGCAGCAGGGAAAATATATCCCTGCTGGCTCTCCTGTATATGCCCCCACAGCCTGTCATGTATATGCCCCCACAGCCTGCCGCACTGTATATGTGCACTCTGCCCCACAGTGTGTTTGTGCCCCAGGGCTTTATAATGGCGCCCGGGCATTTGGCGCCGTCAGCAGGGGAAAGAGGGACTTCCCGCCCTTCTCTGTGGAGCCCAGCGTCATTTGACGCGATCCGGAGGGCGGGCGGTGGGCGGGCATAGGCGGCGCCTTCCACGCTAGGCCCGAAGCCGGGACCTAGCGTGATTTGCGGACCCGCAAATAGTGGGGGGGTCGGCGCGGAGGTCCGGAAATCTTTCGGAAACTGCAGGGATGGCCGCGAGGGGGGCCATAACGGATCTCTACTGCACAGGTACCTTGCTGCCTGCACTTGCAGGGGCAGCACAAGGGGACTGGGCACCTCTTCCTCTGCCATGTGCTGTGGGAGCAGTGCAGGAGGGGGGGACTGGTAGACACCTATGTCCCAACTATGCATGAGCAGTGCAGGGCTGAGTAGGGGCTGGAGGACCCAGACCCCACCGGGATCCTGGCACATTCGGTACTGGTCCCAGCAGGATATGCAGCTGCACTGCTGGTACCTGTAGTGCCACAGCCTAATGGCCCATAGTGATTAGGGGGTCATCTCATGCTCTTTGGCGTCTCATCTCCTTGTCAGCCTGCGCTCTTGCAGGCAGCCATTCAGGATCCCAGCCCAGAATGCAGCATGTGCTGCTGGTAACTGTGGTGCCACAGCCTAATGACCCATAGTGTGATTAGGGGGTCGTCTCTGAGCCTGTGCTTCTGCAGGCATCCATCCAGAATCCCAGCCCAGAATGCAGCATGTGCTGCTGATACCTGTGGTGCCTCAGCCTAAGCACCCAGAGGGTGATTAGGGGG
This sequence comes from Allobates femoralis, assembly GCA_033576535.1. Classification (NCBI taxonomy): domain Eukaryota; kingdom Metazoa; phylum Chordata; class Amphibia; order Anura; family Aromobatidae; genus Allobates; species Allobates femoralis. Next base: position 255,248,528 of record JARQOC010000001.1, on the reverse strand, counting down.
ACGTCATCTGGCAGGTAGTCCAGCTCTGGCTTCAACTCAGGACCCCGAGGGAGTGAGGAAGGTGGATGTTATGCTGGGCTGTCTCAACTTTAACCCAGCAACCCAACAGTGGGAGGCCGAGAAAGGAGTACGGCATATGTAACGATTCTCAACGTCAACCCAGCGCCCCAACAGTGGGTGGCCGAGGAAGGAGCATGCCGGGGTCACACCGGACCCACTTTTCTTCATTGGAAGAAAAAAGGATGAAAAAAATAGAGAGTAAAAATGGTCGTGTGCCTCCTTCGACACTAAGCAAAAAACTGGAGAACCACTTCCTGCTCTAGGCTGTATATGCTGTAGAGGAGGAGTCACTTAACTCTTAACAGATTCTGCTTAGTGTCGCCTCCTAGTGGACAGCAGCATAACACCCACGGTCCTGTGTCCCCCAATGAGGCGAAGGAGAAAATATGGTGACTTTAGCATTTTTTATGTTCACACAAACTATTGTTCACATGATCAATGAACATTTTCAGTAAACATTTAGATGCTTTACCTATTTACTTAATCAAATATTATGTACATTCACTTGTTTGCATTTGAATCTGAGGTATAAATTATGAGGCACTAGATTTAAACTACACATCATGTGACTGTGCAGCATTTGAACTCTACATCATGCGGCATCCGAGTTCTACACTGGGCGGCATCTGAGCTCTACATCAGGTGACTGCCTCATTTGAACTGTCCATCATGCATGGTGTCTGAGCTTTACATCATGTGGGTGTCCAGCATCCGAGCTGTAAAATATACGGCTATGTGGCTTCTGAGCTGTATTTCATGAAGTTGTGCAGTATTTGAGTTGTTCATCATAAGACTTTAGCAACTAAGCTGAAGGCAAAACGAGGTAAGTGTACAGGTTGCAATCACACTTGGGCCCTCGAGATGAGAGGGACCCAAGAGGTCCTGCTGACCTATATGAAACAGGCAAGCTATTAAAGATGTGATATTTGGGGACCGTGTTGAAGATTTTGCATTGGGGTCCACAAGCTTTAAGTTATTCCACTAATCCAAGTTGAAGAACATCTGGGTCTGATGCATATGTGTCCTTCATCATTAGGCTCTGTAGCTTCTGAGGTGTAAATCTTGAGGTTCTGCTGCATGTGAACTATACAGCCGGTAAAATAAGCATTGAACACATCATTAATTTTCTAAAGTAAATATACAGGGTGGGCCATTTATATAGATGCACCTAAATAAAATGGGAATGGTTGGTGATATCAACTTCTTGTTTGTGGTACATTAGTATATGGGAGGGGGAAACTTTTCCAGATGGGTGGTGACCATGGTGGCTATTTTGAAGTCGTACATTTTGGATCCAACTTTACTTTTTTCAATGGGAAGAGGATCATGTGACAAAAACCTATTGAGAATTTCATAAGAAAAACAATGGTGTGCTTGGTTTTAACATGACTTTATTTTTTCATTAGTTATTTACAAGTTTATGACCACTTATAAAATGTGTTCAAAGTGCTGCCCATTGTGTTGGATTGTCAATGCAACCCTCTTCTCCCACTCTTGAGACACTGATAGCAACACCGCAGGAGAAATGCTAGCACAGGCTTCCAGTATCTGTTGTTTCAGATGCTGCACATCTCGTATCTTCACAGCATAGACAATTGCCTTCAGATAAGGGATAAGGCAAACTTTTTTGTGAATGGTGAAGTTAACAAATAAAACCACCGCCATTGGTCTGACACTAACCCACAGTGGATAGATTCCTCCAAGACTGTTGGAACACAAAAATGTATGGTATGGTGTGGTATATGGGGTACAATGATAGTGGGGCCATTCTTGGAAACCTCAATGTCACTGGATATCTGAAATTGCTACATAATTCAGATATCCAGTGACTTTGAGGTTTCCATTAATGAAGAATGGCCCCACTATCTTTGTACCCCATATACCACACCATACCATCAATTTTTGCAGCGCGCGCTGCCTAGATACCCGGTGTTTACCATGGTTACCAGCCTGTGAGATCGCTGATCGCTGGTCTTTCGCTGTCACACGCAGCGATGCGTGCTGACCAGCGGGAGCGCAATGACCAAAAGATGACCCAGAGCACTTTGTAACGATCAGTAATCTCACAGCAGGGGCCTGATCGCTGCTAAGTGTCACACTTAGTAAGATCGTTAGCGAGATCGCTGTTATGTCACAAAACCTGTGACGTTACAACGATCTTGCTAACAAACTCGTTATGTGGGGGCTTTACTCCTGCCTGAAATCTAGCTGAGAGACCCCTGGTCATGACTGGTTCATGGTTAAATGAGGTTATTTCCACTCCTGAATTACCCTAGGAAATCACATGAACCAACTGATATTTTTCACAAATTGGCAGGATTGCATTCTAATTACTAATAGATTTCGACTGGTGTGATAAATCTCAAAGGCCTTATGCACCTTTTTTTTTTCATGTGTTCAATATTTTTCCCTGTATCATTTCTATTTATTACACATCCCTAAATTTATGGACATCTATGGTTTGATTTCTTTACCTGTACAGATGGGTAGTTACCGAATCTGGTGTGGCATTCATATCAACAGCATCTTTAGAAATACATTTACCGTAAATACTCGCGTGTAAGCCGAGTTTTTCAGCCCAAAAATTGGGCTGAAAAGTCCCCCCCTCGGCTTATACGCAAGTCAGTGCCCCCCTCACAGTATGGCGGCGCCCTCCCCCCTCACAGGATGGCCCCCCCCCTCACAGGATGGCCCCCCTCACGCAGCGCTGCGCACATACATTATCTGGCTATCAGCTGTCACCTTCCGGTGGCGGATCGCGGCTCCCGACTCCGGCTTCCATCTTCATCTCTGTCTTCCTGCTTGTCACGTGACCGGCCGAGTCGCGATGACGTCATCGCGATGAGCCCCGGCCACAAAGCAGGAAGACACAGATGAAGATGGAAGCCGGAGCCAGGAGCCGCGATCCGCCACCGGAGGGTGACAGCTGATAGCCAGGTAATGTATGTGCGCAGTGCTGCGTGAGGGGAGCCATCCTGTGAGGGGGGGCATCCTGTGAGGGGGGTGGGCACCGCCATACTATGAGGGGGGCCTGTATAATGGGCTGGCACTGCTGGGGCTGTATACAATGCTGGGGACCTGCTATATACCACACTGCTGGGGCTGTATATGATGCTGGGGACCTGCTATATACCACATTGCTGTGGCTGTATACAATGCTGGGGACCTGCTATATACCACACTGCTGGGGCTGTATATGATGCTGGGGACCTGCTATATACCACACTGCTGGGGCTGTATACGATGCTGGGGACCTGCTGTATACCATCACTGCTGGGGCTGTATACCACACTGCTGGGGGCTGTATACCTGTGCTGGAGTCCACTCTCGGCTTATACGCGAGTCAATACGTTTTCCCAGGTTTTTGGGACAAAAGTAGGGGGGTCGGCTTATACACGGGTCGGCTTATACACGAGTATATACGGTACTTAAAAAAGTGGTGATGTATTCATTCTCTGCAACCAATTGAGAGTTTCCATGGCGGTGTGTTTGGCTCGTTGCTATGCTAAATGTTGTTGAGCAAACGTTAAACACACTTGAAAATGCTTTTTGTTCAGCAATGGAGTCTTGAGTGGTGAGAATATATCCTGGCCATGGAGGCGGAGTGCATTATTTATTGTTTTCTTTCAAACAACTGTATCTGATGATTTCAGGTGTTATATACAGTAGGTGGTCCTTGGCTCTTGAACAATTTTTCTGATAATTCTTCACTCCTATGTCTGAGATCTCAAGACCTGGTTTTGGCTGGCTTGTGATGAAATTATATTTTTTCCACTTTGGATTATAGCCCCAACAGTGGGAACCTTCAATGGTTTAGAAATTCTTCTGTAACCCTTGCCATCGGTATGTTTTGCAACAATAAGGTTGCGAAGGTCGAGTGAGCTCTCCTGGTTTTACTCGAACATGAGATGTTCGACCACCGTTTAGGTGCACAAGGGAAAAATAGGCCACAAAGTCTTTAAATATATCCCCGGCACACAATAAAAGAAGAGAGATGATTATCCTTTTTGTGTTTTTTATTTTTGAAGGTGAAAAACAGGTTGTATCACACAACGTTTAGGCTCCAGTTGAGCCTTTCTCAAGTGAGTCTTCTGTATATATAGAAAGGGGGTTTGTGGTTCAGTTCCCACATGAGCAACTGCTCAGGCCAGTACCCTGTTTGAGGTACTCAGCATGTGACTCCGTCCTTTGTGTCAGTGCAGCAGCATGGTGGCTGGTCTGGGTGGATGGACAGGAGCCTGTCCATCCACCCAGACAGCCACATGCTGTGCACTGCACAAAGCAAGTCACATCCATCACCAGACAGCACATGCTGTGCACTGACACAAAGGACAGAGTCACATGCTGAGTACCTCAAACAGGGTACTGGCCTGAGCAGTTGCTCATGTGGGAACTGAACCACAAACCCCCTTTCTATATATACAGAAGACTCACTTGAGAAAGGCTCAACTGGAGCCGAAACGTTGTGTGATACAACCTGTTTTTCACCTTCAAAAATAAAAAACACAAAAAGGATAATCATCTCTCTTCTTTTATTGTGTGCCGGGGATATATTTAAAGACCTTGGTAACGAGACACCATTTTATAGGCCATCAGTTGAACCAGTTGATATTAGTTTTTACTAACTGGCAAAATTGCTTTCTAATTATTAAAAGATTTCAGCTGCTGTCGACTTTCCATGGGTTTTTGCACCTCTCTTCTTCATGTCATCAATCATTTTTTAAATGTGTAATTTATTATCATAACAAATAATTTGTGGACATCAATGATTTTATGTATTTGCCTGTGTGGATTGGATGGCTTGCTACCAACATCTGCTGAAAAATACATGTCAAGAGCACCTTTAGAAATAGATTTACTTACAAAAATTGGGGACGTGTTCAATACCTATTTTACACGCTGTATATTATGAGGTTCTGCTGCATCTGAGGTACATATCTTCAGCTCTGATGCATGTGATATGTGTTGTACGAAAATAGGCACTTAGACCCTTTTCACATCAGCGGTAAGCGCTGATCGCGGCAGTTGCAGTGAAAAAAAAACGCATCTGCCGCAGTTACCGCATAACGGCCGCACTTGCAGTTCACTTGCGTCAAGCCCCATACAATGTCTATGGGACTTGCGGTAAGTGTGCAGCAGGTGCAGCAAATGCAGTTTCGGCACTTGCGGCAGATGCGGCCGCGAAAAAAACGCGGCTGACCGCGCTTTTTTCACAGACGCATCTGCCGCAAGTGCTGAAACCGCAACTATACCACACTTGCCGCACCTGCCGCAAGCCCCATAGACATTGCATGGGGCTTGCCGCAAGTGAACCGCAAGTGCGGCCGTTATGCGGTAACCATTTTTTTCACCACAACTGCCGTGATCAGCGATTACCGCTGATGTGAAAGGGGCCTTACATATAAAAAAAAAATCTGCAGCGCCTGAAGAAAAGCTTCTGTAATGTCAGTCCTCTCTTTATAATCATGATTATGCAAATACTTGCTTAAATATCAATAAAAAAAATTGATTTTATGAAAGGTTAGAATGTCAGCTGTCAATATTAACATCAATACACCAGGAAGATTATTGTTTTGATCTTTACATTGAATAAAAACACACTTTCTTACAGGTTGCAATCAATTACTCTTCTATGGTGAAACATTCTTATTAAAAAAAAAAAATGTCTTAAAAACAATAAATCAAGTCGAGAATACCAATAGGTTCAATTTACTTGTTCAGTACTATCAGATGAATAGAAATAGATTCCATTTTATGCCATATTTCGCTAATCTCTTCCTTCACTGGGCACTTGTGTGATGGAGTTTTCTAAACAAATGTGGGCACGTTACGGGAGACAGATTTTCTTCCACTTTGCAGCATATTATTAGTATTGAGTTTGTCCGCGCTAATTATGAAGCCAATTTATGAGCTGAGCACAGGATAGAAAAGCTCATCCTCAGAGCTAATATTTGCCGAGGCAGCTGCTTAACTAGCTGAACACATAAACAATCCAGAAATGAATCAGAAATGTAACAAGCCCGTGATGTGTATACAGTCCATATAGTCCCTGGAGTATGGACAGCAGTAATGGCGTGCATATTTATGCAACACTTCTTGATAGTGTGACTACCTGCATGACATTGGGATCCTGTATTATGTAAAAGGACAGGCAGTGAATCAACATAAACCTTGGGGATTAGCCATGCTGATCTGTGATTATCAGGAGACACTGTCAAGGTACGCTACCCTCTCTATACTTATAAGGTTGCTGTCACTTCGGTTTGTCATATGATAAATTACAAGACTCAAATGTTACTAGAATAGTACTACTGCTGGGATTCATGAAGCCATTTCACTAAAATAGTTTCTAACCTTATATAGATAACTACTTTTTTTGTACTGCATTGCTGCAATTACTTTACATGGTAATTAGTCATTGTTCTGTAATCAGAATGACAGACTGCACGTGTAAGGACTCTTTTGTGTAGTTTATTTTACTCCTCATAAAAGATGGCCAGTCAAATAGCATACAAGATATGTGAATAAGTTATACTATAATTTCTATTGGCTCATTTACAGGAGCTGATGTCAGGCCAGGAATCAGTGTCGGTGGATTACCAGTAATGAGGGCTGATGGACTACAAGAAGTGAGCGCTGATGGACTACCAGTAATGAGGGCTGATGGACTACAAGAAGTGAGCGCTGATGGACTAGCAGTAATGAGGGCTGATAGACTACAAGAAGTGAGCGCTGATGGACTAGTAGTAATGAGGGCTGATAGACTACAAGAAGTGAGCGCTGATGGACTAGCAGTAATGAGGGCTGATAGACTACAAGAAGTGAGCGCTGATGGACTAGTAGTAATGAGGGCTGATAGACTACAAGAAGTGAGCGCTGATGGACTAGTAGTAATGAGGGCTGATAGACTACAAGAAGTGAGCGCTGATGGACTAGCAGTAATGAGGGCTGATGGACTACCAGTAATGAGCACTGATGGACTACCAGTAATGAGCACTGATGGACTACCAGTAATGAGGGCTGATGGACTACAAGAAGTGAGCGCTGATGGACTAGCAGTAATGAGGGCTGATAGACTACAAGAAGTGAGCGCTGATGGACTAGTAGTAATGAGGGCTGATAGACTACAAGAAGTGAGCGCTGATGGACTAGCAGTAATGAGGGCTGATGGACTACCAGTAATGAGCACTGATGGACTACCAGTAATGAGCACTGATGGACTACCAGTAATGAGCACTGATGAACTACAAGAAGTGAGCGCTGATGGACTAGCAGTAATGAGGGCTGATAGACTACAAGAAGTGAGCGCTGATGGACTAGCAGTAATGAGGGCTGATGGACTACAAGAAGTAAGCGCTGATGGACTAGCAGTAATGAGGGCTGATAGACTACAAGAAGTGAGCACTGATGGATTAGCAGTAATGAGAGCTGATGAACTACAAGAAGTGAGCGCTGATGGACTAGCAGTAATAAGGGCTGATGAACTACAAGAAGTGAGCACTGATGGACTAGCAGTAATGAGGGCTGATAGACTACAAGAAGTGAGCGCTGATGGACTAGCAGTAATGAGGGCTGATGAACTACAAGAAGTAAGCACTGATGGACTAGCAGTAATGAGGGCTGATGAACTACAAGAAGTGAGCACTGATGGACTAGCAGTAATGAGCACTGATAGACTAGCAGTAATGAGCGCTGATGGACTAGCAGAAATGAGGGCTGATGGACTTCCAGTAATGAGCACTGATGGACTACCAGTAATGAGCACTGATGGACTAGCAGTAATGAGCACTGATAGACTAGCAGTAATGAGGGCTGATAGACTAGCAGTAATGAGGGCTGATGAACTACAAGAAGTAAGCACTGATGGACTAGCAGTAATGAGGGCTGATAGACTACAAGAAGTGAGCGCTGATGGACTAGCAGTAATGAGGGCTGATAGACTACAAGAAGTGATCACTGATGGACTAGCAGTAATGAGAGCTGATGAACTACAAGAAGTGAGCGCTGATGGACTAGCAGTAATGAGGGCTGATAGACTACAAGAAGTGAGCGCTGATGGACTAGCAGTAATGAGGGCTGATGAACTACAAGAAGTGAGCACTGATGGACTAGCAGTAATGAGCACTGATAGACTAGCAGTAATGAGCGCTGATGGACTAGCAGAAATGAGGGCTGATGGACTACAAGAAGTGAGCGCTGATGGACTTCCAGTAATGAGCACTGATGGACTACCAGTAATGAGCACTGATGGACTACCAGTAATGAGCACTGATGGACTACCAGTAATGAGCACTGATGGACTACCAGTAATGAGCACTGATGGACTACCAGTAATGAGCACTGATGGACTACCGGTAATGAGCACTGATGGACTACCAGTAATGAGCACTGATGGACTACCGGTAATGAGCACTGATGGACTACCGGTAATGAGCACTGATGGACTACCGGTAATGAGCACTGATGGACTACCGGTAATGAGCACTGATGGACTACCGGTAATGAGCACTGATGGACTATAGGGAATGAGCACTGATGGACTACCGGTAATGAGCACTGATGGACTACCAGTAATGAGCACTGATGGACTACCAGTAATGAGCACTGATGGACTACCAGTAATGAGCACTGATGGACTACCAGTAATGAGCACTGATGGACTACCAGTAATGAGCACTGATGGACTACCAGTAATGAGCACTGATGGACTACCAGTAATGAGCACTGATGGACTACCAGTAATGAGCACTGATGGACTACCAGTAATGAGCACTGATGGACTACCAGTAATGAGCACTGATGGACTACCGGTAATGAGCACTGATGGACTACCGGTAATGAGCACTGATGGACTACCGGTAATGAGCACTGATGGACTACCGGTAATGAGCACTGATGGACTACCGGTAATGAGCACTGATGGACTACCGGTAATGAGCACTGATGGACTACCGGTAATGAGCACTGATGGACTATAGGGAATGAGCACTGATGGACTACCGGTAATGAGCACTGATGGACTACCGGTAATGAGCACTGATGGACTACCAGTAATGAGCACTGATGGACTACCAGTAATGAGCACTGATGGACTACCAGTAATGAGCACTGATGGACTACCAGTAATGAGCACTGATGGACTACCAGTAATGAGCACTGATGGACTACCAGTAATGAGCACTGATGGACTACCAGTAATGAGCACTGATGGACTACCAGTAATGAGCACTGATGGACTACCAGTAATGAGCACTGATGGACTACCAGTAATGAGCACTGATGGACTACCGGTAATGAGCACTGATGGACTACCGGTAATGAGCACTGATGGACTACCGGTAATGAGCACTGATGGACTACCGGTAATGAGCACTGATGGACTACCGGTAATGAGCACTGATGGACTACCAGTAATGAGCACTGATGGACTACTAGTAATGAGCACTGATGGACTACCAGTAATGAGCACTGATCGACTATATTCAAGTTGTCTGATGCTATTGGTCTGCTTACATAAGTTAAAATTCAATGATGGGGAAAGAACCCTTGCTATTATGGTTGTTCTTTACTCCATACAGTAGCATGTTACCAGCAACAAATATCCAGTTTACAAAGGGAAATGTGCTGTTAAAAACAATAATGTTTTACGATAGCATAAATATCATATAAACCAGCAAATGAGTGTTTTGTTAATTTGACATGGGGAATGCTGCTCTATATACATGGGCAGATATTCAGGAAAGAGCATGATTATTGGATCATATAAAAGGACCATAAGGCTACGGTTTCACCATGTTTTTATTCTTGTATTCCATTAAAACAATTTGTTACAGGACACAAAACTGATCCAGACTTTTTTTGTTCTGTACAAAGGCAAACCCAGACAGTTGCAGTTTTTAAACAACAGAAGTAAATAACAATATAGTGGTCCTGTTCAAATGTGTTCAAAAGTTTAAAAACATATTAGATTAATGTTGCCCAAAGCACAGGCAGCAGGAATTAGAGCCTGGTTGCACGCTTGTAGCCATGTATGTTTTCTCTGAGAATTTTGAAAAGCAAGCCAGTGACTAAGGAGAAAGCTGACTAGTCCAATGTGGTGCAGGCCAGCTTCTCACCACCTTGATTCATGTGCCCGACATGCCTCTAGCTACGCACATATGTGTAAAAGACCTGTGAAGAAATTGAAGCTATACAGCAGGAGTGGGGAAGCATTTTTCTGCCGAGGGCCATTTGGAAATTCCTACCATCCTTCGGGGGCTGAACAAAATACCACTTTAAAAATTACCAACTATACTTGGTTAAACTATCATCTCACCCTACTGTGGTGGCTGGAGCTGCATCTCTTTTGTGTGGCTTTGATGTTAGGTGATATTGATTATGTTGCTTCTCAACTGCTTTTCCAGGTTTGCTAGGGCCATAGACCTCAAAGGTTGGGGCCACATACGTCACCAGGAAGGCTGAGGCTTGGGCATAGAGATCACTGGGGAGCTGGATTTATAAGGCAAGCACTTAGCAAAACGTGTCTGCCAGCCTGAGTCCTGTGGTCCCCAAGAATCTGCCCGAGGGATGCAGAAAAGTCATCGAGGCCTGGGACCTGAGGATCCCCACCCATGCTATAAAGGATCAAGCTGGCAGGGGACCACACAGAACTACCTATACTCTTCAGCCAGCTTTTCAAAGCATATTATTTCTGAAACATAGCAACTTCTCAAAGACAGACATACTATCAAGCACAAGAGGATGTGTGCCACCACTGGGGAAGTGTGCCACCACTGGGGAAGTGTGTCACCACTGGGGGACGTGCGCCACCACTGGGGACGTGCGCCACCACTGGGGACGTGCGCCACCATGGGGACGTGCGCCACCACTGGGGGACGTGCGCCACCACTGGGGGACGTGCGCCACCACTGGGGACGTGCGCCACCACTGGGGGACGTGCGCCACCACTGGGGGACGTGCGCCACCACTGGGGGACGTGCGCCATCACTGGGGACGTGCGCCATCACTGGGGGACACGTGCCATCACTGGGGGACACGTGCCATCACTCGGGGACACGTGCCATCACTGGGGACACGTGCCATCACTGGGGGACACGTGCCATCACTGGGGACACGTGCATCACTGGGGGACACGTGCCATCACTGGGGGACACTTGCCATCACTGGGGACACGTGCCATCAATAGGGACGTGTGCCATCACTGGGTCCATGATCCATCACCGGGGGTCGTGTGCCATCACTGGGGATGTGTGCCAGCACTGGGGATCTGTGCCAGCACTGGAGGACGTGTGCCAACACTGGAGGACGTGTGCCAACACTGGAGGACGTGTGCCAACACTGGAGGACGTGTGCCATCACTGGGGGCCGTATGCCATCACTGGGAGCCATGTGCCAGAACTGGGAGCCATGTGCCAGAACTGGAGGACGTGTACCAGCACAAGGGGCCTATATCCAATATAAGGGGGCTATATGCATATTGAGGGTGCTAATTCTAGGATGGTGGACTATATCTCCTGGATGAGGAACCATGTACCAGGATGAGGGGGCTATGAGGGACATATACCCTATATGATTATTTAAGACATTCACAGGCATTATAAGACGGACCCCATTTAACATTAAAAATTATTTTTTCTCTTTTCCTTCACCAAATTTGCAGGTGCATCTTATAATCAGGTGAGTCTTATAAAGCGAAAAATACAGTAATTCTGTTGGGTAAAAGCATAAAAAAATGTTAGTTGTTCATGGAATTTATGACTATATGTGGAACATTTACATCAATCTTATTAGAAATTGCTTAATCTAACCACTAAACTTAATCAATTTTTAGAACAGCAATTTAGAAGTAATTTAGCAGGATGCATGATTTAAGGAGAAGGCAGTACTATTTGACACTTGCGTTCTTCACGCTCTTAACTTCTGACATTCTGAGTGCTTTAACCTGAAGATCAGAAATATAGCCCTTACTTCCTGGGGACATTTAGAAAATTTAGTATGGTTGTAATCGGCAATATATAACATAAAAGTGCAGTGATTAAAGAGAATTGGTAAATCCAGTTTATGTTCTCCAAATTAAGAAGGGAGAAGAACACAAGTTTCTACCGGTTCAAACTGTCCATATCATAGTCTGTAAAGAAGCGGATGAAACTATGCAAAATTACTGGATGAAAAGCCAATGAAGCTTTGAAATTTTATGAGTTTATTTAGATTTGCAATTCATATCATCAATATTCTCTGGGTAGCAAAGATGAGGGAAACCAGACGCGAAGAGTAGAACTACTAATTAACTTCCAACTTGAACAACTATTTGTCCCCAAAGGCACAAAAGGGAAACCCACTGAAAAGCGAGTTAATTAGTTACACAGCAAGTTCACATCCAAAATTACATATGCATTTGTGTGTATTCATGTTTTCCAAAGTAAGATTAGCCTGCCAGCAACATAATATTATTTCAATCAGCTCGTAACAACAACCCTTTTGGCCAATAACACATGTAAAGGATGCTCTTTTAGTCAAATTCAGGTTATTAACAAAGTGGATTACAGCAGGACTCCAAAGACCTCATAAGGATCTGGTGCTAGAGGAAAAACGTATACATTTTATTAATTTCTAAAATAGGTAATGGTGAAATAACCATTGATTAAACATGCTTTAAACCATTGTTTCAGGTGATTTTTCACCTTTTTTCAGCGCTGGTCCAGTTCCACAGTGCCATCTTTTGATCATAGATTCCCACTGGCCAGAAGTTATATGACAAGCTCTCCATACAATTCTGTCAGATCCAAGAGAAGTTCAGAATGAGGTTCTCATAAGGTACCGTCACACCTGGCGACGGGGCAGGGGATGTTGGCGGCGACTGGTGGGTGCGCGCACGTTTTTGGCGCCCCGCCAGCGTCGCCGTCCCCATTTTCATGGGGCGACATCTCCAGCCCGCGCCGGCAAGCTGACAGGCGGCATCACCGCCGGGGTGTCTGAAAACCCCAGCGGCGATGCAGGTCAATGGGAGCCTATAGCTCCCATCGCCTGACAGGTCGCCTGCGGCCATTTACATGGGCCGATGTTTGCACATCGCCCCAGATCGGTCGCCTGGTTTCAGAACACTGCTCTGAAACCAGGCGACCTCCCGGCTGCGCTGACATCGCCCCTTTACATGAGGCAATGTAGGGGCGATGTCGCCGCCGATTACATCGGCGATGTAGGGGCGCGGCCAGTGTGACGGGCCCTGTAGACTTATATTGAGCAGTGGCCTGCAGCTCCTCCATGAAACACTGCAGCAGCTGGCAGGTTACAAATTGCCAGAGACCAAATGCAGTAGTGGTAAAAAGAGATGAAGATGCTGTCAGTTGAGCATAAGACTAGCGCCAGGGGACTTGGATTTAAAGCACCACTTCAGCAGTGAAATAATAAAAAAATAAAAACACTGGTGCCAGGTGAGAGGAGTTTGCTGCCTCAAGTGGCACCACCTGCTGGTAGCGGGGGCATCTGCGGGCGGGCCAGTGGTCGCTCTGGCCTCCCAAGGATGCCACTCCCGCAATTTGAATCCATCTCTCCCGAGTTCCGGCTGCCACTGTGTGCCCTGCAGTTCAGCACAGTGGGAAGTGATGACATCATCACTGAGCTCCCTGTGCTACACTGTGAAGAGTGGCGGAGAGAGTGTGCAGTGTAGAGAGAAGTATTTACTTTTTTTTTTTTTTTTTTTTAATCCGTGAGTACATTAATAGGAGACTATGTAATGTGCAATATAATATAGGACAGCTATGGGGGTGCTTTATAGGATGTGGAGGGCTATGGAGAGTGCTTTTAAAGTATACGGGGGTGCTTAATAGCATATGGAGGACTGATGGAGTACTTCATAGTATATGAAGGACAATAAGGGATGCATTATAGTATATGGAGTACTATGAGAGGTGCAGTATAAGGTATGGAGGACTATGGGATGCATTACAATATAAGGAAGGCTATGGGGGTGCATTATACTGTATGGATGACTATGGGGGTGCATTATAACAAATGGAGGATTATGTGGGGTGCATTGTATTATATGGAAGACTACAGGGGTGCATTATAATATATGGGGGACTAAGGAGGTGCATTATATTTAATGGACAGCTGCCTCTGAAGCCACTGTCATTCCAACTCTGTTCGTCGCTCAGTGTAACCTCTTCCTATTGACAAACAGCCTCTATGCTAGGTGACTTCAAGCAAAAGGAGTCGTCCAACAAGCAAGGGTAGAGGATACCTACTAGTTAGTTTACATGTAGCTGCTGTGTTCTGTGTACGGTCATATTTCAACCTAACATGTGAGAGCTTTGATAGATTGACTAAAAAACAATTGGGTGTCTTTTTAATTGGTTGTGTCTTTCATTTCTGACAACAGCATCCTTTTATACATTTAGTGAGTAATGTTCACATTAATAATAAAAAGAATTTATCATATTACATATTTTTGTTCTAAATATCCACTTGTATTTTGGAAACAATGTGATTATGCAATTATGTATAAAACAAAAATGATACCTTTATTGACAGCTGAATGGTTTGAAACAGTTATACCCACTTCACCGATCACTTTGGATGTAAACACACAACACTTGACAACCCATCAAAGAGAGCCTAAGGGCTGATCCAGATGGGTGCACTGATGGAAATTGCTCAAACCATGTTCCAAATCAAACATGATGGCAGCTCACATAAATGACAATGTATAGTGGAAACTGCAGGTCAAACTGAAAATGTGTGCAAGCTTCTCCAAGCGTTTGTTAACTGTAGGGGCACATTGTCATGAACATATAATAGAAATATGTTTTCTACTGTCGAAGAGCTGACACTCAGATCTGAGACCATGACTCCCTCCCTTTTTCTGTGCAACAATCCTCACACAAATTGTCTCTTCAGGGAGGGAGTAGATGAACTCTAATGTCACTAATTGAAAGAAGCAATCCTAAAAGTCATAATTGACTCTTTAACCTGATAACGACGGCCTAACGTCTAGAGACATCCAAAAAAAAGGGGTACTTATTCTGTTCCGACATCTAGAGACGTCAGAACAGAAAAAGGCCCTCTAGCTCCCCACAGTGTCGTAAAATCTTCGGGGATTCAGATACCAGGGGTAGCCAAGATCCTAAAGATTATGAATCAGGTCAGTTTTTACTGGTGCCTTTAACATTATAATGTCGCTGTAAATGACAGCGTCAGTAAAAAATTATTTTTCTCTCATCTGACATGGTCAAACATGTCAGATTAGAGTGAAATGTATATCCCTGGGGCCCCAAGAGCCCCCAGTACTGCCAAAGTCCCTCCCCCCACCGCCCACTGTCAAAAAAGTTGTTGATCGCAGAGCATAGGGTTAAAAACAATGCCAGTGTGCGTTCCTGCCCTCCCTCAGCCCGCTCGGCCTCCCATAGTCCGCTCCGTTGCCCCCACCCTCCGGTGTAACCCTATTCACCTCTGGTCCTCCTGCGCCTTCCGATCTGTCCCCCAGCGTCTTCCTCATCCAGCACTTTCTGGATGACTTTGTACTGTTGCCGGCGCATGCGCAGACTGATCTATGATCACCATGGTTAGGTGATCACAGTTCAGCATCATAAGGTCACATAGGGGTTAACTGTGATCCATGATGATCTGCAGATCATCATGTATCACATTTAACCTCTGTGTGGCCTGACCTCACCAAGGTCATAACAGTTCAGTCTCCTCAGTTTACACAGAGGTTAACTGTCATATCCAGGTGACTGCTCCGCAGATCATGGTGTGCAGTTAACCAGTACAGTTAACAGTGACCTGACTTCATCTTCTGACAGGGTACCTTGTCCTTATAGCATGTGGGGGATGCCCCCACATACAATAAGACTGAGATTCACTGACAGACCTTCCCACTGGAACGTGTTGGACCTTTTTTGTTTATTTTCCAATAAATTGGGGAAAAGGGGCTTTGTGTTGGGGAATGTTTTTTCAAATAAATATGTTTTTTGGTTGTGTTATTTATGTTGTACTGATTTGGTTAGTAACCTCGGTATCTAATTGACACTTCCAAGGATACTAACCTCTGGGCTTGATACCAGCTGGCAACATTCAGTTGGCATTAACCCCTTTATTACCCAGTCTGCCACCGCTACATGGCAGCTGGAAGAGTCGGATACAGCTCCAGTAAATGGCACCTCTATGAATGTGCCATTTCCTGGGGCAGCTGCAGGCTGTAATTCACAACAGGGGGGAGGCCAGAACACTTGAGCCTCCATACACTGAGGATTCAAGGCCCAGCTGCCTAGTTTTACCTGGCTGGACCAACGCTATATAGCAAATCTCCATGTCGTTTTTTTTAATTATTTAAAAAAAGGGCTTACCCATATTTTTGGCTTACAGCCAGGTAAAAGTAGGCAGTTGGGGGTGAATGACAGCCCACAGCTATCTGCTGTACCTGGCTGGCAACAAACATATGATGAATCCCCACCTCATTTTTTTTTTTTTACATGATTGTTTTTAATGCTGTCTAGGTACCTTAGGGGTCCAGGATATGCAATATGGTGCCTGTCATCCATTTCAGACAAATTTGCTTTCCGGAAATTCAAATATTGCTCAGTCCGTTCTGAGTCCTACTGTTTGTCTAAACAGAACTTTTTGTCTATATGCAGGGTATCGCCGCGCTCATAAGAATGTGGGCAACAAATTGTGGGGTCCATTTTATGGTTTTACCTTTTGCAAAAGTAAAATATGTTGTGCTAAAGCAACACTTTTGTGAAAAAAGAGAATTTTCAATATGATGAACTTTTGTTCTCAAATTCTGTTAAGTATCTGTGGGCTCAAAATGCTCACTGTATGCCTAGATATATTTTTTGAGGGGTCTAGTTTCCAAAATGGGGTCACTTATTGGGAGTTTCTGCTGTTTAGGTACCTTAGGAGTCCGGAATATGCAAAATGGTGTCAGTCATCTATGTCCGCCAAATTTGCTTTCCAAATTATAAATAGCACTCCTTCCCTTCTAATGCCACCAGTTTGTTCAACCAGCGGTTTCTGACCACATGTGGGATATCGGCACATTCAGAAGAAACTGGGTAACAAATATTGGCATCCAATTTGTCATGCTATCCCTTGTAAAAGTGAATAAATTGAGGCTAAAGTAACATTTTTAGGTAAAATATAAATGTATTTTCATTATATTTTGTATTCATTCCTGTGAAGCAGCTGAAGGGTTAATAAACTTTTTGAATGTGGTTTAGAGAAGTCTGAGAGGGCAGTTTTTGGGAAGGTGTCACTTTTGGGTGTCTTCGGTCATGTAGGCCCCTCAAAGTCACTTCTAATGTGATGTGTTCCCTAAAAAAAATGGTTTTGTAAATTTTGTTGCAAAAGTAATAAATTGCTGATGAACTTTGAAACCTTCTAACTTCCTAACAGAAAAAAATGTTTCCAAAATTATGGTGATGTAAAATAGACATGTGTAAAATGTTATTTATTACCTATTTTGTGTCACATAACTCTCTGGTTTAACGGAATAGAAGTTCAAAAGTTGAAAATTGCAAATTTTTTTGCCTAAATTCTGTTTTTTTTTCACAAATAAACAAAAAATATTGTTCTGAATTTACCACTAACATGGAGTCCAATATGTCATGAAAACAAAATAAGAAGTCAGTAGGATCTATTGAAGTGTTCCTGAGTTATAACCTCATTAAATGACACTGGTCAGAATTGTAAAAAAGGGTCTGGTCATTACGGTGAAAGTTAGCTCCGTCACTAAGGGGATAACAAGCCTTTTAATATGACTTAGGATTTATGCCAGATCAGAGCCCCGATCTGCAGATGCTCCAATTTCGGGGTGATTGCCCCTCATCAGTGCAGTGTATGGGATCTAATCTGGCTGTATGACAAGGTCTGCTTGTGGAGTGCAATCTGCCTGCCAGCAGTCGGTCAATTCCCTGATTGTCCTGATGATAAAAGGTGCCAGAGGGCTGTCCATCCTGACACACATAGGACTGGATTTGTTTTTCCATCAGGGTACCTCCATAAGGGGACAGACATGCTGAAAATTTTGATAATCGACTTAAATGAGGAAGACATAAATTGCGCTCAAATGATCATGAGGTGGATTTTGACAGCAGATTACAAAAATTGTCTAAAATAGAAAAAATAGTACACAATCAGTCTCTACCTTTGCAAGACTTAGGCTGGCTTCACACTTGCGTTTCTGAGAATCTCTGCATGTGTCCACATTAGTATGGTGCCCAGGCAGCCAATCAGCTGTCTAGGGGGCGGCCAGGAGGAGGAGATCAGCGGCAGAGATCTCCTCCTCCCAGCCACAGCTGATCTCCTGCCAGTGTCAGCGGGGAGAAACAGCTGATCCGACAGCTGTTTAATCTCCCGTGCTGACACCGAATAGGTGATATCAGTGTAGGAGATAAGAAACAGCTGATCGCTGCTTCAAATCTCCCGCGCCGACATCACCTATTCGATGTCAGCACGGGAGATTTAAACAGGTGTCAGATCAGCTGTTTCTCCCCGCTGACACCGGCAGGAGATCAGCTGTGGCTGGGAGGAGGAGATCTCTGCCGCTGATCTCCTCCTCCTGGCGCCCCTAGACAGCAGCGGCGGCTGTAGCTGATCTCCGGTGGCCCTGGTGATCACCGGCGGCCATCGGGAGAGATTTCAATGAGATTCGCTGTGTTTTCCTGCGCTGTCATGCGGAGGACACTGCAGATCCACTGAGATCCATGCATTTTTTGTGCGCTTGCGGATAAAACAAGCGCCCGCGAACGCACAAAAAATGCAACATGATGCGTTCGGAGTGCGCATAACTTATGCGCATCCGTACACAAACGCAACCGAACGCAGCCAAAATGCAGGCACATGTGTTCCCATGTTAAACATAGGAACGCATGTGCGCAAGCGTTTGGCTGCGTTCGGTGCGCTGCGTGCCAAACGCAAGTGTGAAGGCACCCTTACCACTGAAACGTTTCGAATAAGAAGTCATGCCTTGGCACAGGAGTGGCCGAAGGTGGGTACTTTTTCACTATGACACACCCTGACATTGTACAGACAGAGGGGAGAGTGGGACATATGGACCAGAGAGGATAGATTCATCAGAAATAGAAGCCATGATACTAGTATGTACAGCACATTGGTATCTTTTTTTTTTCTTCTGTTCAGCGGAACATTATTTTTTGACAGAGGACTACGTTCTAGTGTCCAATATCATTTAATCTAACGCATTAAAATCTCCTCATGCTAATCCTTACGGGTACTGCATAAAATGCAATTACGTACTACACTGTAATACTACGAGGAGAACTGTGATAATGGGATTAGAGAGAAGATACAAGTCTCTGAAGACCAAATTCATGCTAGGTGTATTTTTTTTTTTTAATTCCAAGAAACTAACACAGTCTCAGGTAAAAAAAAAAAAAATCTAATTTACTTCATCAGAGGTCAGTGATTGTATAGTTAAGAAGGCTTATTTGCAAGCACGTCCTTGAATCAGTCAGTGATGCACTGAAGAAATAGCCTAGAGTGAAAATGGCTAAAAAAAAAAGATAAACAGATAAAAACAGGAACAATTCTCTTAAAAATCATATACGCAGATTACAACACATATATTTGAAAATGAAGTTAACATTATATGTAACGAAAAAGCAAAATATAAAAAAGCAAAAGTTTATGGAGAAAATTAAGAAGCGATTGATCTCCTGAGTGTGGAAGGAGCCACCTGACCGACTCTTGTATTAGAGATGCGAGTATTTTATAGAAGTCGGCAGCTTTAGTCTTCTTGTTATTTTCTACAAGCAGAGGTTAATACAAAAGACGAGACTCCAGTGGTTTCCCAATAGCAATGTCAATGGCTGACATTCTCATGTACCACAACACGAGAGCGGATCACACCATCTCGACCATACTGTGTTACATCACTGCTTCTAGTATGCTGAAGAAGAAACCGTAACCTGCCACAGACATATTATACAGCACAGCTTGGCGCAGGTAAGGGTAGCCCATCATTTATATCGGATTTTTAATGCCAGTCTCACTTCTCAAGTTTCGGCGGCTGTTACAAAGCAAAGCGATAAGAAAGAAGGGTTTCAAGGAGCAGAGCATTTTTATCCAGGAGGAAGACGTCGTTCTGTAGAAATATTGCCTGCCGCTTAATTGTTTGCATTGAGGGAGTGAAATGAAATAGGAGGAAAACAATCTTACTTGATAACTGTGCCTTTGGTGCCCCCTGCTGTTGTAAGCATGACCCGCGTGGTTAGACTGACTCGAAGATCATCCTCATCCAGACCAAGGAGTGCAGAGCAGTATTCTAATGATTTGCTTGATTTGTTCTTCAGCGTGCAGCCACCTGGTGTTCAATACAAGAGAAATGTCAGTAAAATACAGGTGTGTAAACAGGGACATAATTGGTTAACAGCGCCTGGCATCTTGTCCAGAAGATCTATTCTATACAATCTGCTCTTTTCATCAGTTTTTTTTTCTGTTTGTTTTTCTGTGAAATAAAAACCAGTGTAGATGACAAAAACAGTAAACAGCTGGAAAACAAGAGTAAATGTGTACTGTGCTCTAGAGAAGAAAAACTGGGCATGAAAAGGCTGGAGAGGCGCTCAGCGCAGCTTGCAATAGCAGAGCTCGGCTTTTATTCTACGCGCGAAGACGAAAACAACACAGCAAAGCCAAAGAAAGCAGTGAGGGAACGAAGGGGGAGAAGTGGGTTCTGTCCTATTTCTGATTTAGATTCTATTACAGAGATGGTAATCACCGTTTACGGTCTCCATTAAAGGCACATTTCCTGCCGCAACAAGCATCAATCAGTGATATAGCTAATCCATTGGCGCTCTATTTGGGATATGTGAGCACGCCGAGTATTGGATGCAGAAATTTTTCTCCAGGCAGATAAATGCACCAAAAATTCGGTGCATTTTTGGTGTAGATTTGTGCCATGTATTTTTAATATCCCATTCACTCCCAGGTGATTTTCCGCTTTCCGTTTTTCCCTCCCCTTCTTCCAAGAGCCATAACTTTTATATTTTTCCATCAATATAGATATATGATCTCTTGTTATTTGCAGGACGAGATGTACTTTTGAATGAAATAATTTATTTTACCATATAATGTACTGGAAAATGTAAACCAAATTCCAAGTGTGGTCAGACTGCAAAAAAAAAAAAAAAGTCATTTTGGACTATTTTTCTGTTACGAAGTTTCCAGATCTGATTAATTCATTTTTAATTTTGCTAGATCGGGCATTTCTGAATGAAGCAATACCAAATATATGGGTTTTTTCATAGCTTTATTTTCAATGGGGCAAAAGGAGGTTGATTTGAACTTTTGTGTTATTTTTGGTTTTTCCATTTTTTTTAACCTTTTTTTTTTTTTCAACCTTTTCTTGATTTTTCAGGGCCCCCTAGGACGCTTCAGCACTGCAGTGTGCCATCACTTGTGGTATACAAAGTTATGCTTCACCATCTTTCTGCATAGCACAAATGATTACTTTCTGCTGGCAAAGCAGCACAGGCATCGCTATCAGGAAGTGATTCATGACAGTTTCCGGGGTCATCAGCTGACCCTGCGCTGCCATTGCAATGCATCGAAGCCCTGTGACTGCATTACGGGCCGCCAATACCGGTGGGGAACACTGCGATCCCCATCGCGGTGCTTTGGATCATGCTGCCAGTGACTGACAGTGCGATCCAAAGGGTTAGCAGTACCAATTGGATCGCTGATCCGATCAGTGCTTTTAACTACACGCCAGCTGATCAGATCAGCTGGCTGTGTGGGGATCATAAAAGCTCAGCGCGTGAACTCACATCAAAAGGATATGAGGCGTAAAGGGGTTAATGAAGTTATTGGCTGGAAGGGTTGAAAAAGGTAGGCAATACTGCACTAAGGATTGACATGCTGCACCAAATCTGCAAGAAAAAAAGGAAGCAACGTGTGCACAACACTTCAGGATTCTCATTGACTTTGCTGGCATAAACATACTGTACACATGCAGATTTGTAAGAAATCTCCATAAAAAAAACCAGTGTGTGCACTTGACCTTAAAGAGATTGTTGGCCTGAGTTTTAAGACCTTATGGCTCACAATCTAATTTCTCTTTCTCACACATGTAAAGGTCAATTTCAATAGCCTACAGTATCATGTATTTGTGTAATGAGTAAGTACCTGGACACAAACCTAGTAAGGATGTGCTAGTAAGGACGTACAGACTCCTTGCAGAGGTTTAACCCAGAATGAAACCAAGCAACAAGTACTGCAAGACAACAGTGCTAACCACTGAGTCAACAAATTGTTTTTAACAATGCCAAATATTTAACCAGGTGGAAGCCCTCCACCTCTCCCCAATCATGCAGACAAACATTTCCGCTCTAGCAAAATGTAATATTACATGCCAGCTAGTCATGTAAAACATTGATGGACCAGGTTAGCAACTCACCGTTGTCACCGATATAATCCAAGCTACACAAATCACTTGAGATAGCAGCTATTTTACCTGCTTGTGATTTATAGAGGTTTTCTACTTGGAAGAAAATAGCGGAGAGAGGGAGAGCGTGTCAAATAGAGGGAGAGCGTGAGAGAGCGGGACAGCAGCAGAGGGGGAGGGGGAGAGCAGCAGTCAGGGTGTGAGTGGGAGAGGGTGGGGCAAAGTGAGGGAGAGCTGGGGAGAGCAGGGGAGAGCGGCAGAGAGCGAGGGAAAATGGCAGACAGAGTGGGAGAGCGGCAGACAGAGGGGGAGAGTGGCAGTCAGAGGGGGAGAGCAGGAGAGAGGGAGGGAGAGCAGCAGAGGGGTGAGAGCAGCAGAGAGGGGAGAGTAGCAGAGAGGGGAGAGTAGCAGAGGGGAACAATGGCAAACAAGGTGGGAGTAGGAGAGGGGGAAAGCGTCAGAGAGAAGGGGAGAGCGTCAGAGAGAAGGAGAGAGCATCAGAGAGCGTCAGAGCGGGAGAGCGTCAGAGAGCGGGAGAGCGTCAGAGAGCGGGAGAGCGTCAGAGAGCGGGACAGAGGCAGAGAGCGGGACAGAGGCAGAGAGGGGGACAGAGGCAGAGAGGGGGACAGAGGCAGAGAGGGGGACAGAGGCAGAGAGGGGGACAAAGGCAGAGAGGGGGACAGAGGCAGCGTGGGGGACAGAGGCAGCGTGGGGGACAGAGGCAGCGTGGGGGACAGCGCAAGAGTGTAATAGAAGATGTGAAAATCCCCTCCCTGTTTAACAAGGGGAGGAACAAAAATGTTTAAAGATTAACCGCCGTTTAAATTTTTACTTAATAATAATGTAGAGCAAGTGATTTTAATAAACTTTCAAATATACTTTATAAGAGAATTCTGGTTGAAAACCATTCATAAACCTTCCACAAGGTGTTCCCACTAGACTGTGTTTGAGACAGACATATGCTCCTTCTCAGTTAGATATGTCTTCAAGCTTTTCACACTGAATACAGGGCATCTAACCATAAAGGGGTAAAGGGAGTGGGGCCTACACAGCATTCACACTGTTGACTGCAGCTGATGAGGTAACAATGTGTCAGATTGTTCAACACTGTGCTGTAGCCTGAAGTAATGTCAGGATTACAGGAAGCTCCTCTTTTCTTTGGTACAAACTTCTGATCTGTCATCTGGCTCCTCACAGCTCAGTCACGATCTCTGTTAATTCCTTCTTTGCTGCCACATTGCATTGCTCGCTCTCAGCTGCTGGCCATGCCCACACAGCCATAAAATCCAGTTTTTAAAAGAGCACAGAAAAATAGAAGAAAATAAGTCATATGGCACAAAAAACATCATCTTAGTTGCTATGTGTCCCATCATTAACAACCGGTGCAGTATTGTGTTTTTTTTTTCATTGAAATTACATTTACACTTTAATTGCAGTTGGCATAACCCTCCTACTATTAATCAGGACTGAGTCAACAGGTGGTGTAGTCCATGTAGATTAAATCTTCTACTGTTCCTGCACAATGCTGTAAATTTAGTGTGACGCTGGATTTGCTCTTTGCAACTACCCCCCCACTCCCTTGGTAAGGAGGCACATCAGAGGCTCATGCCCAGGGCCGGCTCCAGGTTTCTGGGGGCCCCGGGCAAAAAAGTCTCAGTGGGCCCCCTTTAGTACATATCGCGGACTATAATATATATATTGCCGCACACTTTCCGCAAGCCCCATAGACAATGCATGGGGCTTGCCACAAATGTGAAGCAAGTGCAGCCGCTAGGCAGTAAATGCGGGGTTTTTTTTTACCGCAACTGCCACATTTTTAAAAAACCGCCTATGTGAAGGCAGCCTTACAGGAACAATGACTGCCGAAACCAGTAAGAGCTGTTTCTGACAGTGAGTATATTACATGTTGTTAGGAGCGGGCTAAAATGCGTTTGTGTTCCCTTGCGCTTTTTAAAAGTATCCTTCAAATGCAAAATGTTGCATTTTTGTGCGTCTGAGGATGCTTGGTATATACACAAGCATCCTGAAGCGCACAAATAATGCAAGCAGCTCAATGGAGCCACACTGCCATATGTGTGGCACCGCAGCCAAGCGGAGTGTCTCCGGTCTCCTCCGGTCGCTCTGCACATATCAGCACAGTGATGACAACATCGTGCCCCTCCATGCTGAGCTGCAGACAGCGGCAGAAGAGACTATGGAGAAGAATGCTGCTGGCAAAGGCGGCTGGGACTATAGGAGCAGGAGCAGAATCCGCGGGGGGCTACCACTGGTACACATACCTCGTACGTACGCGGCTCTGCTCCATACACCTCGGACAGACTCAGCTCCGCACACCTCATACACACTCAGCTCTGCTCCATACACCTCATACATGCTCAGCTCTGCTCCGTACACCTCGTACACACTCGGCTCTGCTCCGTACACCTCGTACACACTCGGCTCTGCTCCGTACACCTCGTACACACTCGGCTCTGCTCCGTACACCTCGTACCCACTCGGCTCCGTTCCATACACCTAGTACACACTCACCTCTGCTACATTCACACTGTAAATCCCTCCTCACCCCACACATAAACTTCACCTAATTGAGCATCATGATGGGCAGCACAGCAGAGTCCTGCATACACTGAGGAGCTGATCATGTGATCCCTGACTCCACCCTCCATTGACATCATCACAGGTCCTGTCAGCCCAGAGTGTGCGGCTCTGTCGGCTCCCACGGAGGGGGAGGGGGGAGACCTCCAGCGCTGCAGGAGGCTGAAAATGACCTCCCTGCAAATCACCCCCCAGCTGCCCCCTGGATATGGCCCTGGCTGTGGGGGCAGTGTGCTCAGTATTTTCGGCTGCAGTTTAATGCTATGCGCTGGAGCCCATAGAAACCCGATGTTTACCTTGCCAACCACTGGTTGGCAATGTAAACATCGGATTTCTATGGGCTCCGTTGCTGGCAGCGCATAGCATTAAACGCTATGCGCTACAGCGGACAATACTTGTGTCAGGCTAGGGTCACAATGCAAGTGTGACCCTAGCCCTCAGGGGCCCGGTGGGCCCCCTCCAAGCAGTCGGGCCCCGGCACTTGCCCGGGTGTTCCGGGTGCTGACGCCGGGCCTGCTCATGCCCCTTGTTCTCATACTGCAGGAAAGCAGCTATTATCAAGGGCTATTACTTACAGCAAGGATCAGGCCACACCCCCCAATGTGATATACCGTCCCAGAAGGGAGGGGAAGTAGCAAAGAGCTGCTCATACTGAATTACAGGTTGTGTGATGATATGAAACATCATTGTCCATTTCATCTTTATGGTTTACGAGGGCAGGGACAGTACAAACATTTTATCTCCCTGGAGTAGCCCATTAATTCTAATGAGAAAAATCTCTGTAAAGAGATCTCTTAACAACATTTAATTTCCATTACTAAGCAGCACACTGAACAATTCTAACAATGCATTACACAATGTTACTTTATTCTCTAAATCTCATCTCTCTTAGTAGGACAACATGTAAAAGTTAAACACTAAGAAAAACGAAAAATATATATTTGGGGGTTAGACTACACTACCGTAGCACAGTTACATTTGAAATATCTATAGCTACTAGGCACTAGAAAGTTGACATCTAAACAAGCGCCCGCTGCGCTTTCCGATTCCAAAATACACATACCGTACGATTTTAGCTTACTTGAATGAGCAAATTATTTCAATATGAGACAGTCATCCATATCTTACTGTCTGATTATTAAATATTCAAATAGCATCTTCAGGGAGGACAGGAATTCTAGTGCCACTTATACGAAGTAGCAATCATAAAAGTCAATATCGACCCTTTAACAGGGCATTCTCTCATAACTTGGAAGAAGATGTCAACCAAGTCATTCCATTTTCAGACACGTGTCGAGGTGTTTGCCTCTCATTGCTACAAATAAGGAGATCTCATTTGGCTGGGTGAAAGGCTTTTGACGGAAGGTCTACTGTAAACAGTACATTTTTCGTATTGTAGTGAGTACCATACTGATGGAAGGAGACTTAAAAACCATGCAATGCTTCTTCTGACTTCTTGTAATAACTAATGACCTTCAGTCACTGTCCAGGAGCTGCGGTTGGTCATGATCTATTTCCTGGATTTGTGGTAGGGAACTAAGTAGAAGACCGTGATTAGAGTGTGAGAGTTGCTGCCAATGCTGATTGCTATAAGTGCCGGAGTAGACAAGCAACAGGCTAAGCCAAGAAATGTATTGCAGGAGCCATAATTTAATTATCATCCCAGGTGATTATTCTCAAGGCCACATTACACACACAGATATCTGTTCAGATATTGGTCACAGATCTCTGGTTGCAGTGAAATCATGGACACATTGTTCATTTTTATACGGCCACAAAATGGAATAATGCGTCCATGATTTCACTGCAACCAGAGATCTGTGAACAATATCTGCACATATATCTGTGTGTGTAACGTGGCCTTCACTCCTGTGTGATGCTAATGAAATCCTGAAAAAAAAATGCACTGTTGGCAGCTCCAGAAGACCGGAATTGGGGAACATTGCTCTATAGGGCTGCTGAGAAAACAGGAGCACAGACCCACACAAAATGCGCTCAGCATTCCCATAGTAAATAAATTGAGCCGAGGTCACGTATGTGCACTGAAACTTCATTCTAATGGTGATAAAAGTACCCTGTTCTGCCAATTGATGTGGATACAGGGGTTGAGAACCCCACAGATAGGTTATAAATAGAGACGTCTAGTAAATACAAGATAACACAAATTTGGCATCAATTTTTACAAGACTTTAGAGCTGTTCAGAAAATCTTCCTCCCGACAGACATACGATATAAAATTAGACATTCCACTTCCGCTTCACCCTGCCCTTACCTTCTCTGCTTAAAACCATCTAAATCCCTTAGCGAGTGTGCGATAAAACTTTCACAGAGGTACACATTTGACTTCAGGAAAAACTCCATTTGAAGACATATTACAGCCTGCGTCCATCAAACACAACTGTATTTCTTATGAGTCCCTGAGTAAAATGATGAATAATTCCCTTAGTTCTTATAAAAGCCAAATAATCTGACTTTCTTATGACATCCAAACCTTGGCAAACCAAGGGCAAAAGCAAAATAATAAAGATGTGATGTGTCTTATGTCTTATATACAATAAACCTCATATATCACACTATGGTCTTAATATATTATTAGACTTGACTAGGAACAAAGTATTTAACCCTCAACAGCAAGAATAGAGAACAGTATCTCTCTTGATCTCAGCAATGAAAGGGACACCGTGACTTGTCAGGGTGGCCATCTGTCACCTCGACCACTGACTTGTGAAAGCAGCCGTTCTGCAGTGCACCTGCATTGCAGCAGTCACACAACAGTGCATTTTTATTGTTTCCCAAAGACCTTAACAAATCAAATGTGCAGATGGCTGTTTCATTTCCTTGTAATCAAATCACCCTTTCCATTTATCTATAGGCGCGAGAGTTTTGAAAATTCATTTTTCTATCAGACCTTGTCCTTGGTGTATATGTGAGGGAAATTTCCACGCGTAAATTAAAGTACATTTTATTCCCTTCCCTTTTAAAAGAACATTGTGCTTCGCGACTCAAATCAAACTCAAAGCCTTTCCGATGACATTTACACTGATAGAATAATAGAATAAAATGTCTTCTAACCAGAGGTGCTCCCAGCTTCTTCAAAATCAATATTTCCAAGGTGTAGGACACCGGCAACCACTCGGAAAAGATCAAGCTTCTCTGTGTCATCCAAGCCAATCTTTTTCATAGCGCCGCACATCCGATTGAAATCTCCATGATCATCTAACAGTGGGTCCTTTAGAGAGCCATGCTTGAGGTACTACAAAACAAAAATGTAGATTAGCATTGTGTTATATAGTCTAAGTTACAAAGTGCTACCGAAAAGGAAAGTGAACATGCAAAAGTTAAAAAGGGAGTGTCTAGGATTAGCAGGCTCTGCTGATTTTTCAGAAATACAACCTTCCTGTCCATAACGGAAAGGAAAAGCGTTGGAATACCACCCACAGCCTATAAACAAGTGTGACACTAGCCAGAACAAACAGATCTCTTCCTTTTATATCCTGGACAAACCCTTCCTTAAAAAAAATATACTCATCACCTACACATCAAAGACAGCCATTTGGTGATTTGAATAATCTAAAAGAATTCAGCACAAAAGCTCACAAGAAGCCTTGGTGAGGTTGCTAAGGAAGCTGAAAAAAAGAAGTTTTTTTGCCATTTCCTGTGCCTGACTTGACGTCTAAATTTTTTTAGTCCTTCAGAGAATTTGTTTTGCTAATCAGGGAATGAAAATTACTGGCAAATTCAGAAATATAAATACATAGTAACCTCAGGGTGAGGACCTCAACAAATCTCAGTTTCTCAAATCCCAAGTGAACCAAAGGTAATTGGGATGAAGAAAAGTTAGGCTTTATAGATATAAACTTTAAAGGGGTTGTCTGAAGGCTGAATACATTTTTTTCTAAATCCTTATCCATTTATTGCTCTAATCTAAACTAATTTCTAATATGGCTGCATTAAAAAAAATCTTACCCTTCCCTCACTACACTATGAAGCTACCTTCTATTGATTTTTTCACTTCCTATCTGATAACTCTTCATTTGAAAATTCCAATGCATTTTGGGATTTTAGAATACCAAAACAAACATTCAGCAGGGGCAGAGGCAGCAGTCACTGCCACAGACTCTGCCTTCTCACTGTTATGAAGCATCATCAGTAGGCTAGTCTGGTCCCTGCTGTATTCCTGCATGCGGTCACTGTAAGACATGCACAGTAACGGTGCACTCTGTGTTGCCGGTTCAGATCAGTAAACGTAGCAACAGAGCAGCAGATACAGATTGTTTGAGTACTGGGTGACATTCATAAACCAGCACCGCCCCTGCAAGTGACATCATTTGCTGGGATGGTGCTGGTTTCTGAACACCGCTGACACTTTCCGGTGAGCTATGTTTTGTTGCTGGTTCTACTGATCTGAAAACACAACTTAAAGTGTGCTGTCACTTTGCAACTTACACAATGACAGTGCACAGGGACCAGGCAGCCCCTGAAACAAATGCCAGTGACGGCGCTTCATTTCAGGGAGGCGGAAAAAGAACGTAGGAGTGACAACTGCCTCTGCCCACAGAGGACGTTTCATGTTTCATTTGAGTAACGCAGCAAGAACTTTGATTCTCGAACGAAGCATCATAAGACAAGAAAAAAAAAATCAATAGAAGCTAGATAGTGTAATGAGGAAGTGATGGGGAATTTTTAATGCAGCCATAAAATAAATTATTTTAAAGTTCAACAATAATGCATAGGATTTTATATGAACATTAATTCAGCTTTCGGGCCACCTCTTTATGTAACTTCCTTAAACAGGACCTTCAAATAAAAGAAAGGGAAGGGTTGGCTGATCATGTGACCTCTGATGCCTCCCCTCTATGTGACATCATCACAGGTCCTGCTACATGATGCAATAAAGGATTTTGGATATACTTCACCTACCCGTGTGTTTCCTTGGAATAAGTGGACCTTGGCAGCGCGGACTGTAGAACACCGTTTTTTTCCCGTACAACGTCTTAAACAGGACCTTAGGATTTTAGTATATTAAACTGACCACATAATGTAACAGTGGTTGAAGAGTTGAGTAAAATTTATTTCTTTATTTTTTAATTTCTCATCTCCATTTCAGTATTATTAGCTAACATTAGTAAAATTTGCATACCATTTTTCTCTCAACCAAGGGAGCGTTAGCAGGGATTTGTCTCTGGATGCAGTTACTCTTTCCCTTGAAGGCTACACATAGTAAATCAAAAGACTTCCCTAAAGAATGTCAGGCCTGGCTTTCTGTGTGTGATAAGGAAAGACATGTAATGACACACAGCTCTGCTCTCCTTAGTGATTTTCCTTGCAGGTATATACTGTGATTACAAACTGGGGAAGGCAGTAGAGCAGAGACCAAATACCCTTGCAGCTGCTGCTCTTATCTCACAGGGCTTATATCTCTGCTCTAATCCGGCTCCCCATACACTGACAATGCGAGACAAGCACTGCAGATGCCAAGGTGTCTGTAATGATACACAGCTGGGCTCTCCTCTACTCCCGTACTCGTAATCACAGAAGATGCAGGCAGTAAGATCAGTGAGGAAACAGAGCTGTATGTCAATAAAAACACCTTCTGCATTTGCAGCTCTCATCCCATGGCACTGTCAGCTCTGTTCTACTTTTTCCACACTGACAGGACTGTGAAATTAGAGCTGCAGACACAGAGATATTTATAATGACACAGAACTCTACAGTATATCTCTCCTCCACTTGTAATCACAGTAGGCATAAATAAGGAAAGCAAGACTATGTGCAATTTTATGTGTCACACAGAGGATTCCTAGAGGCATTTTCCCCTTAAGTAATGCCTCCTGCTTACTAATAGTCAACAGCATGCAAGAGAGAAATTAAAATGCCCACCTGCGATAAATCTTTTTTACCTCCTTGGTTGAAGAGGAAATTAGTGTATAATTTTTACAAGCTAATATGATATCAACAAAGAAGATTAATTACAAAATAAACAGTATCTTTTACTTAACTCTGCAGCCACTAGTCTATGATGTGGCTAGTTTAACATGCTCAAACTGGTGAAAGGTCCCCTTGAAGTACATACACTGACTAATCTGTGTGCTCTGCAAGAAGGTGTGATGTGAATATAGAGCTAGTAAATCAAATCCCCTGCATTCTACTCAGTTGGAACTCAATGAAACCCATTTTAAATCAAATGGGGTCTGCTGGGCACCACTAGCATCGGTAATGCTTCACATATATAATTTGGCTTTTCAGTTCCCAATATGGAACACAAAAATAGAATTCACAATACAAATGTGAGCTCTGCATTAGGCTACATTCACACATCTATGTGAAATGTTAGTGGGCTGCCTGATTTTCTACCAGACAGCACAAGGACCCATTGAGTACAATGGATCTAGACATGCGTTAAAATGGTGGATCTGAAAATGAGATCTGTGAAGCTCAGAGCATGTCCTCTTCTGATCCGACTTTGAGGATCAGAATAGGACATGCTCAATTGGCCTGTGTTCAACAAAAACATGTATAGATTACACGGACACCTTATAGGAATGTGTGAACCTAACCTTAGTCTGCAATAAGTACTATTGTATAGTGATACAATGCAGAATGATTGTAGAGGCAACTTGATTTCCCTAGTAGCTTTCTTCAACTTCAGACCACATCTGCTGCCAGTGAAAGTACGGTATAATAAAGGCAATATTTCTTTTTTCCATTTTTAGCATCAGCAGTTTCTAGAAAAACTTTTTTATTCCAAAAATGACTATCTTTGCATGTGTAAAGCTAGCCATAGAGTTAGTTAAGGCAAAACCAATCTAACAGGATCTTTCTAAAAAAAACTATGGCCCAAACTTGGGAATACTCACTTTAAAAGCTGGAGCACTTGTCAAAACAGTTTTTTAAAGGGGTTTTCCATTAGTTTTATATTGCTGAACTTTCTAAAGAATGAGGGTCTAACACCTGCCAATCCCACTAATTAGCCGCCATCACCTCCAGTGGTAGCCGGATGTGAACAGACAACAGTTTCTTCACACCATTTAACACTAGAAGTCCCAGAGAGGGGTCATTTAACATTTCTACCTTTGGAACCCAGAGACGGGTCAAATGACCTGAAGAATTTTAGGCCACATTTACAAATGAAAGGATGCTAATTGGAGCCATCAGAGTTGTCAGTTTGGACTAAGGGTCATTTGACCCTCTTTCGGGACTTCAGAGGGGAGCTCGAAATTTCTGGGACTTCTAGTGTTAATGGTCGCTGCAAAGTCCTGCAGATCAGGGCATACTCAAATAAATAGAAGCGGATGTGCAGTAGCCACCACAAAACGGTGTTGATTCTTTGACTCTTTACTTTCAGCCACAGCCACTGAAAAGTGTGGCAATTAGTTTAATGACATGTCATCAATATCAAACTAGTATAAAAGCCCTTTAAAAATGAAAAAAGGTGTTCTAATACAGCAATCCTAATTTGAAAAGTATAAAGAGACTAAAAAAATAAATGTTGGCTTATTACTTAGGGCACACAATAATATAGGTCTATGGCCAGCATAAGAGATGAGTGCTCTTTAAGATTAAGATTTTAGGCACTACAATAGAAGTAAAGTAGCTTTAAATAATAAAATCACACAACGTATAGAAAAGTAGTAAATAAAAGCGCCAAGTCAGCTACATCATTTTGCTTTATGGGCATATGGAAGCTCTGGGATTTAATGACATTTTAATTTGCTCTCCATGTATATTTAAGTACTCATTCACCCATAAAACAAATAAGCATGCAGAGCAGCTCATCTCTACTCCTACGAGATAGTTTAGGCATGCTGTATTAGGCAACAGTCTTGGAAGCAGCAGAAAATATTAGAAATTAACAGAGAGGTTGAAGAAATGGAAAGTAGCTTCTTCATATACATCATGCATTTGAAAAGTCACCCCACGCTTGTCTACACAACATCAACGCTAAGCTAAAAATAATTGCAGTTTACACAACATATACCTCGTCTTCCTGATATTAAAAGGGAAAGGCAAAAAAAGTAATTTGTAAAGTTAATTGCACTGTTCACTTTGGATGCAGGAGTTTACATGCACAATGATCAGACTACTGCCAAATGACCCAACAATAAGACGCTCGGACACTCGGCTTTTGGGTTTAAAAACGTTAAGGCATTTTTAATCATGAAAGTATTAATTAAAAGAAAATATTTCACAGTGCCAGCTTTCAATGCTAACAGGGTTCTCGCACCCATTGTCTACCACAGAGATACTTTGAGTCATTGTTAAACATATACAATACAAACTTGAGATGATGATTATCGAAAGTTTGCCATCATTTGCCTCAAGTTATTCTGGTCGATTAAAGTGTCCTAGACTTATTACTACTTACTAAGACCTTGTAACCCTCAGTCCAGCAGTGCCTGCTGCCATAGACTGGCACAAAGGAGTTTTACACGCAAGAGAGCAATGTTCTTGCCTGGAATCTCTAGATCAGTAACACTGCACCAAACACTGTTATTTCCCAGTGGATCAATCAATTAGATTTTCCAATCATCCAATCAATGATTTTTACAATTATCTTCCAGAATAAGTTTTCAGAAATTTCTTACTGTTATTCCCAAAACACTGCTAGTGAAGAAGTAGAACCCCATTCTCAGGATCACTGAGCCCATGTGGTGAGGACCTCCATAGATCAAGAATGATGCTCTGATACCCAGCTCTGCAGAGATTTGACTTCAATAGAGTGAAGGTGTGTGCGTGCAAACCTCCAAGCCATTCACTGCTCAGCCTTCTCCGGCAATTATATGATCCCCAGCTATTAGCAGAGCTGGATTCCAGAGCCTCGGCATCAGGATCACCATGGGTTCCTGGAGTTGGACCCCCTACAATCAGTAATTTAGCCCCAATCATACGGATAGAGGATAACTTTATTATTTTAAAACTAACCCTCTTATACAAAACAAAAAATTAAAGAAAAATGTATTAGTGTCAGCCTCAAAGTGGCAGCAAACTAACCCATATTTTTTTTGTCCCTTAATGAAGGCGATTAAGAAAAAAAAATTTGAAAGGAAATGTAAAATGGGAAACTAACAAAACTGAACAGAACAACAGGTAGCCAAGAACATAAAAAACTACATATCTCTAAGGCTACATTAAAAAAGCCATGGCGGTCATCTTCATCAAGAAGCATGATAACTCTTGCTTGTTTTGCGGCCACTAGAAGAGGTATTTAAGAAGTACATTGAAAGAACCTTCAATAGAAGATCATTTCTTAAAAGGGGTTAGCCACCTTTGGGGACATTTTTTCATTATTATTATTATTATTATTATTATTATTATTATTTAGATATATGTACTTGAGACTAATATTTTTGCAGTTGGGTGTCATTAACAATTTTGCATCACTTAGGGCCGCTTTACACACACCAACCTCTGTGACCAACTTCTGAACAGATCTCTGGTGGTTGCAGTAAAATCATGGACACATTGTTCCATTTTGTGGCTGTGTACAAATGGAACAATGTGTCCATGATTTCACTGCAACCAGAGATCTGTTCAGAAGTTGGACACAGAAGTTGGTGGGTATAAAGCGGCCCTTAGCTTTTAGAGGTTCTTTGTTTCCCTTGCACATTCAACCTAGATGTGATCTATGATCAAAAATCAACTGCGAAGAGTTCAGGTAGAAAGGTTACAGAATGAGCTTAATGATGGATTCTTTGTTAACTCACTATGTTACCATAGTGCAGCACAAAGGCGATAAAAGGCAAACGGTATAACAAAAGTTAATGACATAAAATGTAAAAAAAAAATATATATACCGTATTTTAACACAACATACATAAAATCCTAAGAGAGAAAATTGGCCCCAAAGGTGGACACCCCTTAATTAACTGAATACGTCAAGGGTCATATACCACTTAGTAAGGGTACTCGTTGATAAATACCTATTCACATATGAAACAGCCTGCAATGCTACACAGCAGTAGGTGAAAACAACTGCGACATCCATTTACAAGCTATTTTACCGAGATCAATCAATGAATCTGTGTCACTGAGCTTGAATGTCAGTTACATTTAGAAGCAAAACATGGGCAACACTCCTGATCCAAAAGGAAACCATAGAGATCAAGGACATACAAAGCTGTGTTACGTCTCAAGCCAACAAGGAAGCGATGTATAGAAGCTACATAAAAAGGATGACTGACATCTCGGTTATCAGGTGTAAGAAGAAAAAGCAAAACATTAATTATAGGACTAGTGTGCTCAGAACTCAAGCAGAAAAACACGACATCAACATCTGACAGTAAACAATTGTACCAAGGTCCCACAGCTGCAAAGAAATCATGGAATCCATTCAATCCACACAGCTGAGCGTACTCTACATACAATGATGAGAGCATATATATTTCACTTTGCATTTTCTCCTCTGTAAAACTTTGTGTTAAAAAAAAAGCACAATCATAATACAGAATGACTACCTCTAGGGGTCTTAGGGTGATTTCACATCGCGTTATTTTTCCTGTCCGTGGGATCCTACTTTTTGCAGGACCCCACGGACAGGAACGGACGGCATCGGAGGTGAGCCTCCTCATGCTATTTCTGTGTCCGGGGCCATGATTTTCATGGGTCCGGACACAGAAAAAGCTGTGTGGGGCACGTTCACTTCCGCAATGTATATCCATACATTGCAGAAGTGACATTAAGTGAAAGCAAGGGGTTAAAAATACAAAAAAACTCTATTCTCACCTTCCAGCGATCCTCCGACGCCTCCAGCAAATTCCGGGTGACTACAGGACCTGCCGTTAAGTCACAACCCGGCAGCGTCATCGGGTCACATGACCGCAGTTACAGCTGATCGGGTTGTGACGTAATATCAGGTCCTGTATTTATCCGGAGCTTGCTGGAGGCGTCGAGGGATCGATGGAAGGTGAGAATAGAGTTTTCTTTGTATTTTTACCTCCTTGCTTTTACTTAATTTCACATCTGCAATTTAGGTATATATATTGCGGAAGTGAAATTAGACGGCACACAGCAGTTTTAGTGTACTGAGCATGCTCAGTACACTAAAATCGGGTCTGAGGAGCGATCAGCTGTTTCCTCGGACCCGCGCTCATAGGCCCCCATGTTAACTGGCGTGGATCCTGTCGGACTTGATTGTGTCCGATTTGTTCTGCTGTGCCCAAAATTGGAGCAGTCTCTGATTTTGGGCACAGCAAAAAATCGGACACAGTCGGATCAGATAAAAATCGGATGGCAATTAGGCCAAGTCCGATCCGATCCGTGCCCATAGGATAACAAAGGGGCCAAATCGGATCCGTGGCTGTCTGTTTTACAACGGACAGCCACGGATCCCCAAAAATCGCAGTGTGAAAACACCCTTAGGCCACATACACGTATTGCGTATTTGGTGAGTTTTTTACCTCAGTATTTGTAACAACACCAGGAGTGGAGCACTCAGAGGAAGAATATAATAGAATATGTCACCACTTCTGCATTCTTTATCCACTCCTGGTTTTGACTTACAGACATTGAGGTAAAAAATTCATCAAATACTTGTTGCCTTAAAGGGGCTGTCACTACATAAATAGACCTGTGGAAGTTTGGGTTCTAGGGAGTTCAACCGGAATTTTATAAAAATTTTCTGTTCTGGACACAAACCTGACCCTGACATCTGATAACACTGATTTTACCCCCAGTACAAGCCATTCAAACACTGCAAGCAACTCATACTGGGTCGACCACCAAGTGTACCTAAGCACAGCAATGCCCGCTCCAGTTATTTGCATGCGTAAAGAACCGTTGAACTCCGAACTCAAAGACTGAAACATTTTGAAAAGTCAGTGTTCAGTACAAACATTGAACTTTAAAGCAGAACTCTGGGGAGATAAACTTTTTGTGTACTGTCCCTGCCCTCCTACGTGATGAAGCAGAGATGTCCACTACAGTACTAGGATCGATAGATCACTTATAATTCAATAAAATCATATCTGCTCCTCAGCACTCATCCCTCTCTTTGGGGACAGAGAGATTCAGTCATGCATAGTGCTAACGTTTCAGGGGACAGGGACCTAGCAAGTTGATATGGGGGAGGGGAGACCATGGCAGTGCTGAATAAATCAATGTGGAAAATGTGGACTCTGCTCCTAGCCTGATACATTCCAGCACACATTATGCACCATCATATCATTGTACAGCACAGGATCACAGTGTGTATTTGTATCTGGTGGTGACATGATTGCTATTTGAAGGGAGAACACCCTTGTTCTAACATTACATAGGATGTACATCAGGGGCAGGATTGAAGTGTGACCCTGGGGCCGGCAGCCACTCCCCCTGCCATGCCCCCTGCCCATACAAAAGTGTGAGAGGGTGGGAATGCAAAATGATCCTAGAGCCCCCGGAGTCCATGCCCCCAACATACCTCCTGCATTCTGCTGCAGCCAGAGGCTGAATTTCTCTGTCCCCGAAGGGAGGGGTGAGAGCTGAGAAAAGGATATGATTTTATTGATTTATAAGCTATCTATAGATCCTAGAACTGCAATGCCCAGCTCAGCTTCATCATTTAGGAGGACACAGACAGTACAAAAAATGTTATCTCCCTGGAGTTCCACTTTAAAGTCTGGTTTGCACATCGGCAGTTGTCACATGCATGCAGCACTTCTGCCTCTTGCTTCCCAGGGATGGTACCCTCCTGAATACTTCGGCCACTGGCCCAAACTGTTTGCTGGCTAAATGTGCAACATTCAAGAAGCATAGTTCAGCAGTCCATGCAGCTTCACAGCAGGGTTTGCAAAATGTATAGTAAACGGATTGCAAGTGCAAGTGCAAACCCCTCATCTTGGAAACCGGCCACTGCAGAAGTGGCTGGTGAACCAGCCAACGAGAAGTAAATTAAAATATTTAAAATAAGCACGGAGGGATTTTAAACAACAAGCAAATTGTGAAATAACTTGCTTTTACAAGCACTTTGCAATTTTAACCAATTATGAACATAACCTCTTAATATTTGCATAAAAATGCTATTTTACAC
Organism: Allobates femoralis; assembly: GCA_033576535.1. Lineage (NCBI taxonomy): Eukaryota > Metazoa > Chordata > Amphibia > Anura > Aromobatidae > Allobates > Allobates femoralis. The sequence continues at coordinate 255,210,468 of JARQOC010000001.1, read as the reverse complement.
TGTGGATACAGTACAAAAATATTCAGAGAACATATTCATGAACAAATACCTCTGGACTCTTGCGGTTTTGGAGAATCTGCTTATCAGTGTCCTTGGAGGCAAAGTACCTGGTGCAACCGCGATTCAGATACTGTAGGGAAAAAAGCAGATAAGTAGTTACTCTCTGAGATGACCAATCCAAATTCTAGAGAGGAAGATCCTCTAAAAGAAAACACATGGTATGCATACTATAAAGCTGGAGCTAAACTCTGTGGAGATATCTTTTAGTTAACCTGGTCCAAATTCTCATGAGTAAAATGTAGAATTCTACCTATTCTTATAAAGATAAACTAACAAAAATAAGTGGGAAATTTTCATACAAAACTTTAAAAAGGAAGCCAGACGAGGCCAATATTTGTTACGGCATGTCTACACTATTTCTCTAAGGTTGTTTGTTTATATTCCTTAGCTCATTTTATTAATGTAAAATAATAAATGACCATTAAAAATATTAATTGAACCCCTGAGGAATCCACAGCTGGCAAAACGTGTCTTCCTATACTTTTATATCCGTTTGGGTTGCACCATAGGTCACACATATATATAAGTTGTCATATGTGGACTGCTATTGTGTATATCTATTTACTCCTTAGTTGTTTTTGATGTTTATCTATTTTTTGTGATCTAATGCAAATTACATGTTACTAACTGCGAATAAATATCTTATTTATTGTTTATAAATATTTATTGTTGACTATACTTAGCTACTAATTTATATGTACTTTAATGTATCTAGAGAGAAGGTTTGGGTCTCCACACGTTATTACGTAGGGAGCCGATTTGCTGATTATGCACATTGTTGCAATTTTGAATCTTTATAAATGAATGTTGTTCACTTTATCAAATTAGTAATGCATTTATGTTTTGTATTTTGGTAATTGGATTTCATTTTAAGGATTGACTAGTGCCTTTCTTACACTCCACTATACTTTAAAGTGACCTCTTGATGAAGGCTTGCGCCAAAACGTGCGCTGGGGTTGACATCATTCTGGTAGGAGGAGCATACATGGATAAGCTGCATTATCACTGCATTAATATACTTATGCCACATTATAAGGAGTTCTGCCCTTGATGCATTCTTTATTACATATCTCCATTATTTATTGCTGTGTGACTTCATATATGTTATTACATTGACCTTTTTCCCAAATATATTACCTAATGTATATTATAATGATCTGCTCCTCCTGCTGTATATGTCTTCATGATTCCCTTGCAATTTAAACCATTATCCGTATTTTGTTACATATACAAATAATTATTCATACCCTTACTCGAACTATGTACTAAAGCCGGCATCACACACGTCAATGTCGTCAGCAATCTGATCGGTGGTGACATTGACAGCTGATCGCTGGTGAGCTGTCACACAGGCAGACTCACCAGCGATCAGTGGACCAGCAACATCGTGGAAATGATTTAAATATCGTTTCCACGATGTCTGCAGGCTGGTATCCATGGTAAACTGCGGGTACCCGCTGCCTAGTTACCCGCAGTTTACCATGGATACCAGCTCCCAGCGCTTGCTGAGAGGTGCTGGGAGCAGGCTGATCGCATCTCCCGATGTCACACGCAGCAATGCTGCTTGTACACCGGGCGACCATCGCCAGGTTTTCGGTCCAGTCCGAAAACCTGGCGACCATCAACCAGCGATTTATCGCTGGTTGATGCGCCCAGTCACACACGTCAATATCGCTGCAACGTCACGTGCAGCAGCGATATTGACGCGTGTGACGGCCCCTTTAGATCTGTATTATTTTTTCTTTTTCTTAAAAGGGACCTTGCTAGCTGAATTTATGTTGTTACTAAAACTGTGTACAGCATGAATCAGAGACATGATGAATGATTGCAGCCAGGTATATTTTTCCCAGAAACATTCTGACTTTTCAGGGAAAGTATATTTTAAGAATCCATAGACCATAAGTGGACTAGTCTAGTCCAAAAGCATCTTTGGGCAATTGACAGATCACTTGCAATGGAAGAGACAATCACCTCTAGTAGCACTGGGAGAAGCCGGATTAGTGTGGTGTCCGTTTATGGTCAGTGGCCGAACTTCTAATTATATTTTCTCTGAAATGTCGCAGTATTTCTGATAAGTATATATCAAGCTAGTATTGTGCAGCCAGGCTCTGATTCATGCCACCAAGGGTTTGGGCAGCATGAATAAGCTGTCAGGTTCCCTTTAATATATAGATTCTGTTTGGTTGTGTAGCACATGACCTGTTTTTTAGTGTGGTGCGCCCGCTATTCATTTACTGTTTCTATCAAGAAGAGGAAGGAGTGGCAGAATGACAACTCTGGTGTCACTTTTCACACAAGGAGGGTCCAGCATGACATGATAAGTTTCAGTAGTATCAGCTGTACTTGTATGGGCTACGTAAAGGGGTTGGACAAGCATACTCTACCACCCAATCTGACATCAAAGGGGCTGTCCCACAAACAATTGTACATTTTAGTTAACAGATTTTGGAATAAAAATAAGTTCCACAATTGAATATGTTAAAAAAAATGTTCCTGTCCCGAGATATTCTTATAATTGTGCCCCTGTGTAATGAATGTGCCCGACCATGCAGGAACATGTTAGATATACAGTACCAAAGCTCCTGGGCAGGGGAGGAAATAAGAGAGTATACAGACATTACAGCCGGGGATTGTCGCTGATTCTTTCTGTAAGGAAAAACATTTCATTGCTTATTTAAAAACTTGTTTTACATCCCATAAAAAGTCAGCTGCGATCCCCGGCTGGTAATGTTTGTATACTCTCTTACTTCCTTCCCTACCCAAGAGCTGGGTTATATCTAACCAAATTCCTGCATGGTTGGACATATCCATTACACAGGGGCACATTTATAAGAATATCTCGGGACAGGAACATTTTTAACACATCCAATTATGAAACTTATTGTTATTCTAAGATCTATTAATTAAAAAGTACAATTGCTCGTGGCACAAACCCGTTTAAGAATGTACAAATGCCACGACTCAGTCTGGGATAGCATTTCTCCACAACTCCTTTAATAGCTGACACTAGAGTACGGTACTTCTACTATATCACCCTCTGTCATCATTTTAATGGTGATGTGGTGTCAATCTGAAGCACTGCTCTTTATTGCCCAAGTGAACAAGAGGCATTAAATCTCATTAATGTACAATGCAACATTATATTCAGAGCTTCTTCAATAACTTTGGAAATGCAATGGCAATTATTTAATAATCCTATTAGTGGAATCACGCCATTTCTAAACCGGAATCAGTAGGAATTAGTCAGAAGACTAATAAATGTATTACAATCCAGAAATGCAATACTCTGAGCACTGCAACTTCTCTTAAAACATCAATATGACTTGGATAGAAAAAAGCAAAATGAAATAAAAAATGCTGCCCATACAGATTTATCAGCACCATGAAAAGACGTTTATGCGAGTTCACCAGGACTGAGCCAGGAAAATTGGTTTAAGGTTTAGCTAATCGTTTAGCAGCTGCTCGAGAAGCTGCTGTCAGAAACAGATCTAATCTTTAAAACCCTGCGAAGAATCTGCAATTAAAAACATATCTCAGCTGGGATAGTTCTGCAGGATTCCAAGTGTTAAACCACAGTAATAAAATGGAAGGTGGGAAACAGCACATTATTCCTGGTGATACACCTAGCAAACTCTAATTTTGGGCTTTAGAGGCACACAGGGAGAATAGATTATTATATATCACCAGAGACATCTACAGCACTGGAAAGTAAAACATCTCATTCAGAAGCCCAGCTACAATTTGTCTTGAAAAGTAATTGCACTTTCAGTAGAGCTGACATTTCGGTTTTCAGTCTCGAGCCCATAGAGACGCAGAGCCAAAGAGGTTTCAATTCAATTTGAATCATTTAAGAGGTCTTTTTTTTTCTCTTCGCTATCAGACGTTTCTGTAAGAGTAATGTTCTCGGCCGGCTCAGAGCACACATCAAGCTTTCTGAGCCTGCCTGATACAGCCTGACTGCTCTCTGGATGAGTAATCAGCAGTGGTCAGCGGCGGCAGCAGGAGAATACAAGGGTCATTTACTGAGCCGTGAGTCCAGATGCCAGCCCAATGAGTAGATCTGATCCTATGGACTACTGCTGTCTACACACAGTAAACAGATATTCTGGAACAGAACACCTAATATATGAGCTCCAACAGAGCTCTTCAACAACAGGTAAAATCGTGGCCTTCATGTTGGGATAAAGTTAAACCATGAAGAATTGATTTTAAGAAAATCTGTTTTCTCTAGAGACAGCAGTAGACAGACTAACACACTGGGCTGGCAATTTAACACTTATCAATAAGGGTCTCTAACATTCTTCTTCTAGTGACCACTGTTAGTTAATCAACTGGAGTGCTGTCAAGGTAACACCAGAATGAAGCCATATTTTTGTATCATAAAGGGTTCTCTGGATGTAAAAAGATCTTATTAATTTTCAGCAAGTGAAAACTGGTTTATGATAAGAGGTCCAACCACAGGGATCTCAACAGACTCACCAGTTATGAGAGCCCAAAATCTCCCATGTTAATTGAAAAGTGGTTCAATAACTATCCCACCGCTCTACTCAATGTTTAGAGGACTACCAGAGATCGAGTAAATACTAACTATCCGGTGGACAGGTAGTAACTGGGGATAACTTTTTATCAGAATACCTCAAACTATTTTAATTCAATTAAGAAATTCACAGAACCAGAGATGTAGGGATATGTGCCCATGTTAAGTAGTTGGTGCAGAAAAATCTGCCTCTCTTAGCAGGAAAAACACTGTGTAAAATAGGAACATTTTTATGCAGATTTTACCCCACTCATTAATATGGATGAAATATGCAAAAAGACTGAAATAATTCACACTCTGCAGATTTAAATCTGCACCAAATCTGCAAGGAGAAAATTCTTAATGTGTGCAAGAGACTTCAGGATTCTCATGCCATTTGCTGGCACTAGGAAATCCTTCCGCTTTTGTTAAAAATCTGCGCAGAAAAAATACTCAGCAAATCTGCATTGTGGGCACAGGCCCTAAGGGCCGCTTTACACATTGAGACTTTCCAACGATTCGACCTAATCGGGACCGCTGGAAAGTCTCTCTGCAGTCGCTGTTGAGCTGTCAAACAGGCAGACACACCAGCGACCAGTCAGCAGCGACATCGCTGGTAACCAGGGTAAACACCAAGTAACTTAGCAGCGCGCACTGCTTAGTTACCCGGTGTTTACTCTGGTTACCAGCGTCCTCCCGCTTACAGGCTGGGCTAAACGGGAGGACGCTGGTAACCAGGTTAAATACCGGGTAACTAAGTAGAGCGCGTTGCTTAGTTACCTGGTGTTTACCCTGGTTACCAGTACCCAGTGTCTAATGTGCAGCGCTGGGCATTGGCTGTGAGGTCGCTGATCGTTGGTCTCTTGCTGTCACACACAGCGATGTGTGCTTACCAGCGGGAGACCAAGGACCAAAAAATGGTCCTGAACGATTTGTAGTAATCAGCGACATCACAGCAGGGGCCAAGTCACTGATGCATGTCACACAGTGCAACAACACTGGAGAGGTCGCCATTACATCACAAATCTGTGACGTTTCAGCGACATCACTAGTGTGTGTTAGGGGTCTAAGGCAAAATTGTGCTTATATGTTATAAAGGAACAGCAAAACTAAGCAAACTATTGTTTGACAATGGCAGTGTACATATATCCAATAAGGACAAATGTCGGATAAAATAATCTGCATTTCAGAAGACTGACAATTACTTTAAAAAAAGTGGAAACAACAACAAAAATCAAGGAATGGAAAATCATATGATGAATATTTCTGGACCGGAGAAAAGTCAGCAAATAGGTTGCAAAAATGTTTTTAAATGCCAATAATGACAAACTTTTGAAGTTGTTTTAATTTTACCAAGCCACTAAAAGTCAAGATTTCTGACGTGGTCTAACTTCACTAGACAGATATTTATTATTTTTCTGCTAATTAATGTAAACCACCTCAATCAAGTTATGAAAAACATCACAGTTTGCTATGAAATAGCTTAAATACTATTTTATGGGTAAAAGATTCCAGACACAGAATTGTAGGACCCTTTGTTCCTGTTTTAAGGCTCATAAGATGACTGTACACTCTGCTAACCAGTTTAGTCTAGGTAGGTAAGTGGCTAAAGACAGGAATGTTACATTAGCCACACAGTCAGTAGTTACAGCCACATGGTAATCAATGTACACCTGCTTAGGTTACATCTCTACCCAGACAACAAGCTAGAGCTAAGTCACAAGTACAAACTGTGCACATTAGGCATACATACTCTAAAGTTATCAGGGGAACTCAAAAAAAGTTTCTGACGAATCTCCTCCGGTGCCCCAGCACATAACCGATAGAAAATATGATAATTCCTCTCGTCTTGTCCTTGTACGCAGATTCGAGACTTTTCCAGAAGATAGTGTGACACAAATCCTCCTACACAGAATACTAGGAGAAAAAAAAACACAAAACAGGGAATTTAATAAGTTTTTTAAAATAAATACAAGAAATCACAACATTATTAAAAAAAATTAAAAAAAACAGAAAAAAGTTGCAAGATGATAAAGTCTGGCTAAAACTGGCCACTTATGGAATACATACAGATATAAGAGTCCAAAAAAAGTCATTAGCTCTAACCAAAGAACGTCCCAATAGCAATGTCTTTTAATGTCAGTGTGGCATACACAATGAGTCAGGGGGTGTTCAGCATGTCCACAGTAATACAAAACTACTTCATGTAACACAAAAAAAAAAAAGATAGAGGCGGCACTCACCATAATCCAAAACGTATTTTTATTACTCCAAAGTGAAGTAACAGAGCTTGGGGTTGGAGAGGGCTTCCTCCTCTGGATACGGATATGTGCCTCATCAGGAGTGACCCGGTCCTGCCCTGTTTCATTACTTCTGTTCGGACTAATAAAAAAAGCTTTGGACATATAGCATGGGCTGCATCTATCCTTTTTTTAATACATGAAGCAATACAGATACACTGGGCATATAATATCCCCCATAGGTAAGGTATTGTATACTAGATATCACGTAAAACATAAAGAATATATTTTTCCTTTTTCTTCCTGTTCTAACAATTGACACTGAAGAATGGATATGAAGCAGAGCGTTGAAAGCACAGCCTGCTGTATGAGTCACGTCACATAGACGATCTCATCCATTCCGGAGAATACTGCGGCCTGGTGTCACTCTACTGGAAAAGGTTACTCTCATTATCAGAGTTGGGTCCTCCATAACGCGCACTCAGCAGTGGGATAACCTTTTCTGTGATTGCACACCTATACATGGGACACTTGGGATCACAAATATTGTTTTCTATTTATTTGGAAAGGGTAGGTCGTGAGATCAGTTTTGACAATATTAAAGGTTGTCACCTCAAACTGCAGAAGCAAATTCAGGAGAAAGGTCACAGAAAGGTGAAAAACAGTTATATCTTCTCATTCCTTTGTGCTTTTTCTCAGCTGTGTGTGAAGTCTACATTTATCACTACTGTGATAATAAGAAAAAAATAGTATATGATTCCTTCTGGTTAAATGCCAAGAAGTGATTGATAAAGAATCACAGCTAAGACTTATGAAGCAAAACCTATTATTAACTCCCATGTCATCTCTGCAATAGAGATAATTTCTTCTCAAAGTAATCTCGTTACTATTTTAGGTGCAATGACAGTTGTATTATAGCATGGGAGACCTTAAGGCCACCATACACATTAGATAGGTGTCAGATAAATGACAGTTCTGACTTCCCAATACACAGGAACGCTCAGCCATGCATCATTGCGTGATCTATGAACGAGAACCAAAGAATTGGCCTCTAAAATTACAATGGTTGAATCCGTCTCCCGTGACATCTATTGGAGGAAGTCTGCAGACCCCCAGACACAGACGGCTGGCCAGTTCTTTTGACTTTAATCAAATGTAGGGGACTTTAATTTGGCCATGCAACTTCACCTTGTTGAGCCAACAGCAATCAACCTTTCTTCCGCAGCAGAGCATTGCTAAAACGTTTAAATGAGGCCCAAAAAAACAGGTGCTGCAATGGATATCAAGCGCTCCATTAAGTGGGCTCTCCTCCACCTCAACTTCAACATCACAAGCACTCCAGTCCTCAGAGGTGTCATCCCAATCGCACTTGCTTCCTCACAGCTCACAAGTCTCCAGCTGCCCTACTGCCTATGGGTTAACACCCATCTGAGTATGAGGTACGACAGATGGTTGAGTCTGCAGAGCTGTTCACTCATACTATAGCCTGGGAATCAGAGGTCTGCTCCAAAGCTTCAGTGAGTCAAGACAAAGAAATGATCTGCACCGATGCCAAAAATCTTTGCGAGTCGGATTCAAGCCCAGATGAAGAAAGGTACGAGCATATTGTAGACGCTTATTCTCAAACTGTAACCCCTGTTGGTGGAGACAATGAGGCAGATGATGATGAGAGACTCAGATACCTGATTGGAACGTCAACTTGACTTGGCGCTCAGGCAGGAAGAGGTTGGCTCTGAGGATGATGAGTGTGAGAGCACACAGGGTGATAATGAGGTTGGATCCCACTTACTGTCAACCCACAGACAGGCAGTTGATATGCTCAGCAGAGGAGGTGGAGGAGGATGCTAGTGACGAGGTTAGGTTTCGGCTTCCTAGACAGAGATGGAGTCCTGGAAGCACGTCAACAACTGCATCCTCAGCCACAACTCTGCCTCTGTGCAGAAGCCATGGTGGTTCTACAGGTCGCATGGGCGCTAAGCCCTGCCTGGCCTGGGCCTTTTTTCAAATCACAAAGGATGACCCAAGTCATGTTATCTGCAAAATTTGTAAACAAAATCTGAGTAGAGGCCAAAAAAATCAATAGTTCGAGTATTTCATCCATGAACTGTCACATGGACATGAAGCATAAGTCACAGTGGGAAGCTCACTGTGCTACAATGCGGCCTAGCGGGCATGGTCAACCACCATCTGGCCCATCAAGTGCATCTGCGGCTTATTCATTCTCTGTGACTGTGGGGATAGCTGTCACACAGGCTTTCAGCCACAGAACTTACACCTCTTTACCCACAACAGCCAGTGTGATTAGCAGGTCGTCAGCTGTTATGGAAGTGGAAACACTTGCTGGTGTTGAGCGCAGTCAGTCATCGAGAGCACCACCCTTTTATGAATGTGACATAAAATGTCCGAATGCATCTCCCTCACAGTCCAGCAGTTTGTCTGGACACCCTACTCAACCTGTGTCAGCACAGATGCCAGCCCTCAGTCCTCAGATGTGGACAAGTAAAAGACCATTTCCTCCTACCCATTCCAACGCTAAGAGATTGAATTTCACCATCTGCAAGCTGTTGGCTACGACTGGTGGATACAGAGGATTTTCGAGACATTATGGCCGTCGCAGTGCCCCAGTACCAGATGCCCAGTCACCACTACTTCTCAAAGAAAGCGGTGCCTGCACTACAACAGCATGTTGCACACATCACCACTTCCTTGAGAAACTGTGTGTGTGACAGGGTGCATTTCACCACAGACACCTGGATGAGTAAGCAGGGGTGTTACATGTCGCTGACAGGGCACTGGGTGACTATGGTGACAGTAGGAGAAGGGGCTGCTGTACAACTCTTGCCATCCCCAGAGGTTGTGCTTCAAACCTCTGTATCTAGAAGTCCCTCCACTGCTTCTGCCTCCTCCACTTCTTCTAGGTCCTCCACCTGCGCCCAAAGCCTGTCTGGTTATGTGACCCACGTTCAAACTGTGCAGAAAGAATTCAGCACACCCTCTTACTATGCTGGTAGCAGGCTCAAAGCCATCAGCGGTGTTTACGTTAAAATGTCTGCAAAATGTGAGTCACACAGCTGAGTAGTTGTGATCAGCTCTGCAGACCGAGTTGAATCAATAGTTGTCTCCACCAAACCTGCAGCCAGTGAAGGACGTGTGCGACAATGCGGCAAACCTGAGTGTGGCTCTTCTCCAGGGCAAGGTGACACACGTGCCTTGTATGGCTCACGTCTTAAACCTTATCGTCCAGCAATTTGTAGCCCACAATCCCGGCCTAGATGCGCTTCTGCAGAGGGCACGGTCACTGTCGGCTCACTTCCGCCGATCAACGACTTGCATTGCTACAGAAGTCGTTCGGCCTGATATGCAATGTGCCAACACGATGGAATTCCACTCTGCACATGTTGCAGCGATTGTGGCAGCAGCAACAAGCCCTGGTGCAGTATGTTATGAAGTATAGCGTGGGCCAACGTGATCCAGAGGTGGGGCAAATCATGCTGCTGGAGTGTTTTCAGATGAAGGACCTTCTGCAGAGTTCTGAAATGGCTACTAAGATGTTTAGCGCTGACAATGCCATTATCAGCATTAATATTCGGGTCATCTACATGCTCGAGCACACTTTAACCGGTATTTGGAGTCAGGTGGTGGGCCAAGAGGAAGGGAAGGAAGTAGAGGAGGAGGCGTATGCGAAAGGGATAACAAGATCTCAAATGTTCAGACGGTCAGCAGCACCATGGCGGCTGGCATGGGAGGGTATGGGAGACGGAACAATGAGGGCGCATGGTAGCAGCCAAACTGTTGATGAAGGTGCAGCAGCCGAGGAAGAAATGGAGGACGAACAGGTGATGGGCATGGAAGACTCAGCAGATGAGGGAGATCTTGATCACATTTCTGTTGTGCGAGGATGGGGGCAGAGGGCAGAGGAAGGAAGCGTGAATGTTACCTCGCCGCCAACAACACAACAAGGACTTGCGCCTCCTGGATGCACAAGACACATGGAGTGCCTTCTTGCAGCACTACCTGTAACATGATCCTCGGGTTATTAGAATTCGAAGTAATGCCAACTACTTGGTTGCCACACTGTTAGATCCCCGGTACAAGAGTAAATTTGGCCAAATGTTTTCTGCCCTGGAAAGGGATACACGCATGCAGGAGTGTCAACAGAAGCTTTTACACAATCTTAGTACTGCTTTTCCCCCAAAACACCAGTGGTACACATAGTGAATATCGCAGTTCTACCTTTTCAACCCGGGAACATCGAGTTGTCATCACTTAAATGATGTTAACAGTAACAGTGTATGTGGTAACAGCAATTTTGTAGAAATGTTTCACCTTTTTTTTTTTAGACCATCCTTTGCAACGCCAGAAGAGAGAACAAGTCTGACACATAGTGAACGCCTAGAGAGGATGGTACAGGAGTATCTACAGCTGAATATTGATGTCATGACTGTGGAACTGGACCCTTATACATTTTGGGCTTCAAAACTGGAAAAATGGCCTGAGCTCACCACTCATGCCTTGGAGATTTTGTCGTGCCCCGCAGCTAGCGTTCTCTCCGAACGTGTCTTCAGCGCAGCTGGTAGTGTGCTGACGGATAAGCGCATGCGGCTGTCCAGTGACAGTGTAGACAGACTAACGTTTATCAAGATGAACAAGTCATGGATCCGCAAGGACTTTTCCACCACTGTGTCAGCCTGGGGAGTCTAAACGCTTGTGCACTTTTCAATTGCTGCATTAAACTCCTCATTTCAATATTTCAACTCTGGGGCAATTGATGCCACTTAAGTGATGGCTGTGCCTAATTTTTTTGAAAAATGGAGACTGTTGTTGGGGTCTCCTTGCTGTTTGTTGCTTGACTTGAGTAAGGCTCTCTGAGCTCAATACCTACCCCTGACACTCCTGCCCCTGTTTCTGAATATTCAACCTTTTTGTCCATAGAACCAGTGATTAACTAATTTGCTGTATTCACATCCACCATTTTTGGGTGCTTAAAAGCAATAATTACTACATCTCTCTTAATGTTTGTGTAAACTGGTTTTCGGCATCAAAACAGCTTTTGGGAAATGTTTGCTCAATCTCCCCATTGGTACAAGATTTGAGCAGGGCATGACATGCCTATACCGGTGTCTCATCCTCCTTTTACTCCTCCACCTCTTTTTACTTAATGTAGAAAACTACTGCCACTTTTATGGAATATAATGGCGCTATATAAATAAATAATAATAATAATAATAATAATAATAACTTTTACCCTGTCACTCATCCATTTGTCAATTCAAAGGTAGTTTCACTCACCTCTGAAATTTTAGGTGAATGTTAACCACCTTCTATTTTGAAATGCTTTGGAAGAGTGTGCAGGTTGGCACAGAAAGCGTCTCATGCACCCATGAGACTATTTGTACTGGACACTTTTGAAGGTGTTTTCTGTGTGTTTGCTGTTGCCCGACATTGATTCAAATGGGGTTCGACGAACATTTAGTCGAACACACCGCAATTCGCGAATCGAATCGAATTGAATTCGAGCACTTAGGTGGTGGCTCATCACTACTAATAAGGTAATTGGCAGGTTTGTTCAAATTTAGATAATGTGGCTTAGGGCCCTTTCACATCTGCGTTTTTCGTAATTCGCGGCAGATGCGGTGAAAAAACCGCATCTGCCGCGTTTACCGCATAACCGTTCCACTTGCGGCGCGGTTGCGGTTTTTTCTATGCAATGTATAGGGGGACTTGCGGCAGATGCGGCAAGTGCGGTTTTGCACTTGCGGCAGGTGCGGCCGCGGAAAAAAACCGCGGCTTACTGCGGTTTTTTTCGCAGCCGCACCTGCCGCAAGTGCAAAACCGCACTTGCCGCATCTGCCGCAAGTCCCCCTATACATTGCATAGAAAAAACCGCAACCGCGCCGCAAGTGGAACGGTTATGCGGTAAACGCGGCAGATGCGGTTTTTTCACCGCATCTGCCGCGAATTACGAAAAACGCAGATGTGAAAGCACCCTAAGTTACAAAATACAAACCAATAAAGGCTGGTTTATAACATACAACTGGTGGTAACAACTGACCAGACGGCTATTCCTTATTACCACGGTTCAGAAACACACTGAAGCATCTGAAATAGATCATCCCCATTCAGTGTACATAGTCTGCCACTGCTCTAGGCTGAGCAGGTTCTGATTACACAGAAATATGTGTTGATGAGAACAATATTTTGGGCAAGCCAAAATATAATTTCACCCAAGAATGAGTATTTCACTGCACAATTACCATGAAATGAGTTTACCTAGATTAGTTCTTTCAAGGTTTTCATGCATGCCCATAAATGCCATCAAAGAAAACTTGTCAGCCCGATTTTGCAATGTAAAGTAAAGCCGTGGCTGTAATAGCACTATAACACTGATTACATTGATACCTTTGGTAAAGAAATCTAATTTACTGTTCTTCTTTAATCACCAGTTGGACTGTACACTGGTGGGACAGACAAGCAGATAATATGTTAATAATCAAAAGATTAAGGGCTATGTGTTTCAACATTGGACAGATGTATTCCACAGGCTAGGCATATACAGGTGCATCTCAATGAATTAGAATATCAAAAAGTTAATTTATTTCAGTAATTCAATACATAAAGTGAAATGCATAGATTATATAGAGTCATTACAAACAGAGTGATTTATTTCAACTGTTTATTTATGTTAATGTTGATGATTATGGCTTACAGCCAATGAAAAGTCAAAGGTCATTATCTCAGAAAATTAAAGTAGGAAGGATGAAGGGTCTGAGAGATTAAATAGTATCTAAATAGGTATCAGAGGCTTCACCTTGTGTGGTTGTGAGAGTCACAACCACTATAAAAGCAGATCACGACTGCAGCAGTCCCCAGTGTGGTGCATATAGAGTAGGGAGGATGAAGGGTTAAAAATTACGCTGATGTATTCCATGAGACATCAAAGGGTGAATATAATATTGATCTACTAGTCAACATATTTTTTGAGTTTCCTGGCCCCTTCCTCAGGACAAATCAATATCATATTGCCATCTTTCAGGGTATTTCAGGGAGCCCTGAAAGACATTGACTAATAACTCAATATTATATTCACGCTTTGATGTCTCGTGAAATACGGCAGTGCGGTTTTTAACCCTTTATCCTCCATACTTTATTTTTCTGAGATAATGACCTTTGGGTTTTCATTTGCAGTGAGCCATAATCATCAACATTTACAGAAATAAACACTTGAAATAGATCATTCTGTTTGTAATGACTCTATATAATAAATGTGTTTAATTTTATGTATTGAATTACCGTATATACTCGTGTATAAGCCGAGTTTTTCAGCACAAAAATTGTGCTGAAAAGTGCCCCCCTCGGCTTATACACGAGTCACTATACAGCTGAGTGGGGGGGGGCCGGTGTCCGGGGGCTGGAGGAGGCAGGGGGAGGCTGCACTATGAGCGGCCGGTCACGTGGGGCCGCTCATTAGTGCAATGCAATATGCACGGCATCCCCCTGTCCATCAGCGGCAGGGGGAGCCGTGCATATTACATTGCTCTCCCCCAGTAGTTTATACAGGCCCCCCGATCCCCCCCCCCCCCGTAGTTTATACAGGCCCCCCGATCCCCCCCGCCCCGTAGTATATACAGGCCCCCGTAGTTTATGCAGGCCACCCGATCCCCCCCCCCCGTAGTATATACAGGCCCCCCGATTCCCACCCTCCCTGTAGTATATACAGGCCCCCCGCGCTCTATATACAGGCCCCCGGTTGCAGCCACAGACCTGTAAGAGAATCGCTTTCATACTTACCCTCCTCGCTGTTACCCGCCTCCTCCGGTCTCCTTCCCGCTTGTACCGGCGCGTCCACAATGACGTCATTGTGGATGCGCCGGGAAGAAGCTGGAAGGAGACGAGGACGCGCGATGACAGTGAGGAGGGTAAGTATGAAAGCGATTCTCTTACAGGTCTGTGGCTGCAACCGGGGGCCTGTATATAGAGCGCGGGGGGCCTGTATATACTACAGGGAGGGTGGGAATCGGGGGGCCTGTATATACTACGGGGGGGGGATCGGGGGGCCTGTATAAACTACGGGGGTGGGTAATCGGGGGGCCTGTATATACCACACTGCTGGGGAGGCTGCTGTATACCACACTGCTGGGGAGGCTGCTGTATACCACACTGCTGGGGGCTGCTGCCTGTATATACCTCACTGCTGGGGGCTGCTGCCTGTATATACCACACTGCTGGGGGCTGCTGCCTGTATATACCACACTGCTGGGGGCTGCTGCCTGTATATACCTCACTGCTGGGGGCTGCTGCCTGTATATACCACACTGCTGGGGGCTGCTGCCTGTATATACCTCACTGCTGGGGGCTGCTGCCTGTATATACCACACTGCTGGGGGCTGCTGCCTGTATATACCACACTGCTGGGGGCTGCTGCCTGTATATACCACACTGCTGGGGGCTGCTGCCTGTATATACCACACTGCTGGGGGCTGCTGCCTGTATATACCACACTGCTGGGGGCTGCTGCCTGTATATACCACACTGCTGGGGGCTGCTGCCTGTATATACCTCACTGCTGGGGGCTGCTGCCTGTATATACCACACTGCTGGGGGCTGCTGCCTGTATATACCACACTGCTGGGGGCTGCTGCCTGTATATACCACACTGCTGGGGGCTGCTGCCTGTATATACCACACTGCTGGGGGCTGCTGCCTGTATATACCTCACTGCTGGGGGCTGCTGCCTGTATATACCACACTGCTGGGGGCTGCTGCCTGTATATACCACACTGCTGGGGGCTGCTGCCTGTATATACCACACTGCTGGGGGCTGCTGCCTGTATATACCACACTGCTGGGGGCTGCTGCCTGTATATACCACACTGCTGGGGGCTGCTGCCTGTATATACCTCACTGCTGGGGGCTGCTGCCTGTATATACCACACTGCTGGGGGCTGCTGCCTGTATATACCACACTGCTGGGGGCTGCTGCCTGTATATACCACACTGCTGGGGGCTGCTGCCTGTATATACCACACTGCTGGGGGCTGCTGCCTGTATATACCTCACTGCTGGGGGCTGCTGCCTGTATATACCACACTGCTGGGGGCTGCTGCCTGTATATACCACACTGCTGGGGGCTGCTGCCTGTATATACCACACTGCTGGGGGCTGCTGCCTGTATATACCACACTGCTGGGGGCTGCTGCCTGTATATACCTCACTGCTGGGGGCTGCTGCCTGTATATACCACACTGCTGGGGGCTGCTGCCTGTATATACCACACTGCTGGGGGCTGCTGCCTGTATATACCACACTGCTGGGGGCTGCTGCCTGTATATACCACACTGCTGGGGGCTGCTGCCTGTATATACCACACTGCTGGGGGCTGCTGCCTGTATATACCTCACTGCTGGGGGCTGCTGCCTGTATATACCACACTGCTGGGGGCTGCTGCCTGTATATACCACACTGCTGGGGGCTGCTGCCTGTATATACCACACTGCTGGGGGCTGCTGCCTGTATATACCACACTGCTGGGGGCTGCTGCCTGTATATACCTCACTGCTGGGGGCTGCTGCCTGTATATACCACACTGCTGGGGGCTGCTGCCTGTATATACCACACTGCTGGGGGCTGCTGCCTGTATATACCACACTGCTGGGGGCTGTATACCTGTGCTGGAGTCCACCCTCGGCTTATACACGAGTCAATAGGTTTTCCCAGGTTTTGGGGGCAAAAGTAGGGGGGTCGGCTTATACACGGGTCGGCTTATACACGAGTATATACGGTACTGAAATAAATTAACTTTTTGATGATATTCTAATTCATTGAGATGCACTTGTATGTTAGCAGTAAAAGAGACAGGGTAGAAAAGGACAAAAAGGTGGGAAGAGAGTCTTACAATGACATTATGGGGTCAAGGGTCATTGTATATGAAATAAACATATAAGATAAAGGTAAAAGTACATAAAACATAATGCTGACACTTGGTGGTGTGCAATATAAAGTAGGAATATAATATACACACAATGTAAAATGAGAGAACTAAAATAAGGTTACACACTGACATCATTGGTTCAGCGGTCAGTGCAAAAAAGTAATTGAGACCAAACGTAAAGCACACAATAGATGATAACAAATAACATAGTATATGACATAATGCAGGAATAATGAGGTGAATCTTCAATATTAAAAAGAAAAACAGAAATACAGTAAAAGCAGAAGCATATGCCGGGACTTGTAGTATTAATATAAGTGGTATAGTAATTCACCACCCACCCCCCAGGTCGCCCCATCGTATCGGGCATAGGGTCCTTAACCAGTAACTTGTTATACTACAAAGACCTTCTCTTCATGTTCAAAAGTATGTTTTAACCCTCCCATTCTACCTTAAAGACTCTACCCAGCTCAATAATACTTTTAAAGACCTGGACATGGTTGATTTTAATGATATTTATTTTCTTACTGCTAATGTCAGTGGCCTGTACGTCAACATTCCCCATATCCTTAGACTTCAGGCTGTTGAAGATTTATTATCCAAGGATTCCCTGATGCCTGAGGATCAGGTCCAATTTATCCTTGAGGGCATCTATTACATCCTTAACTATAAGGTTTCTGAATTTAATTCTATGCTTTTTAAACAATCTATTGGTTGTTATTGGAAATAGATTTGTTCCTTCATATGCAAATTTGTACATGGGGTGTTTTGAGGAACTGCAATTTTATTTATGATCAGGAATTCTCTCGAAATATCATAATATATCATCCATAGGCGGCTGTCACACGGTTCAATTTAATGCACGATATCGCTTAAGCGATCTGCTTTTTGATCGCTTAAGCGATATCATTTGTGCATCGTTGCGTGCGATCAAGCGATTTTACAATGTAAAATCGCTTGATCGTTACATCGCAGATTTGTGAGCCGGAGCTCATATCAAGCGATAATCGCTTGTTCAATCTGCTTCATCGTGGTGTGTGACACCACAATGAACGTTCTCCCAGCGGCAGAGCCTATGCTGGGAGATGGTATCTATGGTAAACGTCGGGTTACTAAGCGCCGCGCGGCGCCTAGTAACCCGATGTGTACCATAGTTACCAGCGATCTCGCTGGCCAACATCGCTGGTGAGTCTGTCTGTGTGACAGCTCACCAGCGATGTGAGTGATATTGTTAGCGATCGCACGTGCACGTGATCGCTTACAATATCACTCACGATATTGATGAGTGTGACGGCCGCCATACATAGATGATTTTTTTCTTGTGGAGGGGCGATGTACCAGAGCCAAAACAATTCAGACTTGACCTTAGCTGCAATAATCTCTGCCTCACCTTCTCATACCACTTTTTCACCACAGACATTTTTTACATCTAATTATTTCTGAAAAAAGGTCACATACAAACTAGTATATTTTTCAAACAAGTACAGTGGTGTTCAAAAGTCCTGCATAGGCATAGGATAAATAGATTTTTCAAGTTTTAAACCTTTTCTGTCGAATATCTTCGATGCTAATATGACATATTATATATGGTTTTGTTCAGAATATAATTTTGCATTCTCTCCTTGTAATATTTTTAGCTTTTGAAGCAGTTTTGCCTGAAATTATTGCAACAATATGGGAATTGAAAGCACAACTAAATATTGTACAGCTTCAGATCCAAAATTAGCTAATCACAGATGAGGTTCTTGTGACCAATCATAAACTGGATATGGCAGCCAATCACTTTCCATTACATTGCATCACATCTGCTGCTTTGTTTGCTTTATCTGTTGGTCTATCTAGTGAATCATACTGTAGAGCTCTATGATGGGAGCCTTCAGATTTTTGTCAGCGGAGGATTGTGTGCAAGTTGTGGTGCTACATGAAGAGGGTTATACTGGCCCCCAGATCGCAAGGAAGGTCAGCTGTAATCAGAGTACAGTCGTAAGAATTTGACAGAAACATAAGCAGCTTGGAATTACCCAGGACAGGCCCAGATCTGGTCGGCCCAGAAAGTCAACTAAAAGGGAGGATAGAGTACTGATAAGAATATCCCTTACCAATGGAAAGCTCATCTCTCCTCAGCTTCTGCGAGAATGGCAAGAAAAGTGCAATATTGAGGTAGCAACATCAACTGTTAGGAAGAGATGTTTGGAAGCAGGATTAAGAGGGTGCAAGGCCCGAAAGAAGCCATTGATGACAGCCATACAAAGACAAAGGCGAAAACTGTGGGCATTGAAATATTCAAAATGGAGGAAGGAGGAGTGGGAAAAAGGGTTATTTAGTGATGAAAGCACTTTTTGCATTTTAGGAAATGATGGCAAGTCTTATGTGAGAAGGTTTCCACATGAAGAGTACAAGCCAGAGTGTTTGAGCTTCACTGTGAAACATCCGATGAAAGTAATGGTCTGGGACTGTATGGCAGCCAATGGTGTTGGAAGGCTTCATATTGTGGAGGGTATGGTTAATGCAAAAAAATACATAGACATCCTTAATAATAATATGCTGCCTTCTGCTCAACACCTGTTTTCAGGGAATTATATCTTCCAGGATGATAATGCTCCTTGTCACAGAGCTAAGACAGTAACGGAATGGAAGAAAAAGAATGAGGTGGCTACTATTGACTGGCCAGCCCAGTCCCCGGACCTCAATCCAACTGAAAAATTGTGGCACAAGGCATCAATACAGATATCTAAAAAACATCCAAGGACCAAGAGAGAGTTGATTGAGGCTCTGATACAGACCTGGAACCACATCATCACTCGTGAACATCTGCAGAAGCTTGTTCACTCAATGCCACAGAGATGCAAGTTGGTGCTCAAGAGCAAAAGCTGGCCAATAAAGTATTAGAAAATAAAGATGCACTCAAAGGCCCTTTTCAGGACTCTGAATTAAATAAAAAATGATAAATCTTAAAAAGTAAAATTTAAGTCTGTGTGAACTTGCATTGGAAGTTAATGAACTTAGAAACCTGTTCACCATTCTACACACTGTACTGGTGTAGGTATGGTTATGCTGTAAAAAAAAATATCAAAAATGCGCACACCATAACAATTTATACACTTGGGACATTCAAAAATGAGTATGGCATACAATGAGGGATTACTAAAACATATATGTTCCACCAGTTTCACTGTAGAGATGCAGAAGTATGAAATATATAGTTTTCTTCATGCCTATGCAGGACTTTTGAACACCACTGTAGATTTAAATAAGTACTTGGACTATGAAAGTGCATACTACCCTCAGTGATTATAGAACATTACCTATGGGCAATTTATGAGGGTAAGAAACAAATTGCTCTTATACTGCAACCTTTTGTAAACAATCAGCAATATTACGTTGATTAAAAAAAAAAAAAAAAAAAAAAACATACCCCACCAGACTGATCAGTGACGGTCTTAAAAAGACCATTAGCCTACCACAGGATGAATATCTGGATCTAAGGGCAGCTACTAGTTTTATCACTCTTCATTGTAGTTGTTTAGATCTAATTCGTATATGTAGTACCGTAACTCCCAGCATTTTAACTTAAGGGCCCATTACACGCAAGGATATCACTAACGATATCTTTGCAATGTCACTGGGTTTGTGATGTTGCAGCGACCTGGTAGTGAGGCCGCTGCGTGTGACACATACCAATGACCAGCGAGCTGATCGCTGGTTAATGGCCAGGACCATTTTCTGATCGTTAGTCTCCCGCTGGGCGGCCAGCATCGGCGTGTGTGAAAGCTGGAGACCAACAATCAACGACCTCCCAACGCCGTACAGACACGCTGGGAAGCTGGTAACCAGGGTAAACATCGGGTAACTAAGCGCTAAGCTTAGTTACCCGATGTTTACCCTAGTTACCAGCGTTCTCACTGGTCGCTGATCGCCGGTGAGTCTGCCTGTGTGACAGCTCACCAGCGATCAGATAACTATTTCCCAGCAACCACGATCATTGGTCGGGTCGCTGGGACATTATGTGCAACAGGGCCTTTAGAATATTCAATTTAACTACCTACTTTTTCTTTTCTCCTCACTCCACTCCACCAATATTAGTTAATGCTTTATCACATCAAATTGTTTTTGCTTGGTATCCTCAATAATTTACCGCTAATATTAGAACTACAAGTCCTGGCATATGCCCCTGCTTTCATTGTATTTCCATTTTTAATATTGAAGTTTCACCTCATTCCTAAATTATGTTGTATACTAGGTTATTTGGTGTCATCTATTGTGTGCTTTACACTTGGTCTCATGTCAGTGTGTAACCTTCTTATACTGCTCTCATTTTATCCTTGTATATGTTTATTATTATATTCTTACCTTATAATGCACCCCACCATGTGTCAACATTATGTACTTTTACCTTTATCCTAATTGTTTATGTGCACTGACCCTTGACCCCAAGATGTCAGTGTGTGACTATTTTCCCTCCTTGTTTGTCCAGTTTTTGGCACATTTTTATTAAGATATTACCTGCTTGTCTATCACAATCAGCAGCAATTTTATCATCCTTTTTTACTTTAGTTTTACTATTTGCTTGCTAATACCGTGACATTATCATCTATGCATATCTCTTGGTTATTGCATTTCAGAAGATCTCCACAACACAGGATAAGAAAGGAAGAATTTTGACACTGAGGAGGAAAAGAATAGCATAACTTGACAAAACTGAATTTATAGGCAAATGTCAGACACGTACCTTTTCATTAAAGTGAATTTCTACAAATTTTCCAAAGCGACTACTGTTGTTATTGCGGACAGTCTTCGCATTTCCAAAAGCTTCTAATAAGGGATTAGCTATACGGGTGTAAATATAAAGTTTTACTACTTTACAAGAAAAAGAAAAAAATACTCGGCTGCAGATATATTTTACATAATATTCTAATTTTTCAAAATGATATCCATGTAAATACTTAAGTCCGCCAAAACATTTTTAAGAAAAGTATTCTAGAAATGATACCTTAATTGGCTAACCAGAAAAATTATATTTATAAGCTTTCCGGATTCAATGGCCCCTTCGTCTGATGAAGGGGCCATTGAGTCCTGAAAGCTTACAAATATAATTTTTCTGGTTAGCTAATAAAGGTATCACTCCTAGAATACGTTTCTCTTTTTTTGGGGGACTTAAGCATTTACATCGATTTTTCTGGCTAACATCAAAACCTGTTCACAAACTTTATAAATGAAGATACAATCACGTTAGAAATCGTATTCATAAATGACATAAGTAAACGGAATTGTGATTAGCCCACATTACTTATTTTTAGAAGCTTATGTGTTTTCTTATGGGGTAATATTAGGCAATGAGAAAAGTTAACTAACTGGCACAGACATGTAGAAAATCCTTAGCGTAAACTTTTTAGCAGGCAAGAACATAGAGGTAACGTGGTGTGCCATTGTGAAGCTCATGACAAGAAATATCTTCCGAAAGACTTATTCTCAAACCCTGCATCTATAAGCCTGTCCCTTTGATTTCTCCATGTCTTGCTATCTTAGCAGGCAAAACCGCGGGTATTAGAAAACAACAAGGTCTTATTGTAAAAGTAGCAAATAAAAGTAGTTTGTGATGAAGAGGAGCCCTTTTCAAGGGGGATCGAAATATAAAAGCTCTTCTAGGGCATCTGAGAATGGGCTTTTTATTTAATGCAAAAAGAGAAACATGTCCCTTTTGAGGAATGGTGTCATATTTCAGTGCTTGATGTGTAATGTCATCTGGAATAATAACTGAAATGCAATTGGCATAACATAGAAAACTTTGGACTGCGCCATCATCTACATATTGTTCCTCAAGAGTTAAAAGGGGTTATTGGAACAATATTATTTTTATCCTATGAGCCTAAAAACGCAAAAACAGGTATTGGCCAGTTATCAGCCTGGTCAGCCCCTCCCTGTGATTCTGTGGCTTCCGGTGACAGCACATCAAGACAGCAATGTAATATCATCAAATATAGTTTGGGTCTAGAGAGCTGCAATCTGTACATGTATTATAGAGAGTCAGTCACCGGTTTTGGGCGTTATAAACTGTGCCTTTAACATACTGTAATTGGGGTTCCAGTAACCCCTTTATATCTCCAGACGTGCACCTGCTTACCTCATAAAACAATTTTTAATGTGTCCCCGTGATGAATGTAAATTAGTTGTGAAGGGTCATATGGGGTGCAGTACACTTCGGACAGAGCTGCCCAATCCCATAGAAAGCCCGCCCCTCTGCATTGAAAATGCCGCCCCCTCCTGACTGCATGTGAATGACAATGACGTCATTCACAAGTCTCATGCCAGTGCAGTGGTGCGGGTCACTGTGAACTATTGAAGCTGCACAGTGCACAAAGTCTCTTGAGATTCCACTGCGCAGGCGTGAGACTACGCTCTCGCGAAACTTTGGGCACTGTGTGGCTGATAGGGCACAGTGATCCACATCATTGCGCAGGCTTGACACTTGTGAATGACATCGCTGTCATTCACATGCAGTCACTCAGGAGAGATGGCGGTTTTAATGAACAGGCAGGTTTTCCATGGAGCAGGGCAGTGTTGGCATACAGCAGGGTGATCCTGCCAGAAGTGTGATTCACCCAATATGACCGTTAACAACTAGTTTACACACAACACGGGACACATTAAAAGCTGTTTTCTGAAGTATGCAGGGGCACATCTGGGGATATAAAGGGGTTACAGGAACCCCAATTACAGTATGTTAAAGGTGATGGGCACAGTTTATAACACCCAAAACAGGTGACAGATGTACTTTAACCCCTTTACTCTATAGCCTGTATATACCCTATAGTTTTCACCTTATTGACCAAGCCATTTTTTTCAATTCTGACCAGTGTAACTTTATATGGTAACTCTCGAATGCTTCAATGCAATCCAATGATTCTGAGACAATCTTTTCATGACATATTGTACTTCATGTTAGTGGTAAATTTAGGACGATATTTCTTGTGATAATTAATGAAAACATCGGAAATTTAGCTAAAATGTTACTATGATCAAACTTAGAATATTTATACACCTGAACCAGAGAGTTATGTCACACAAAATAGTTACCATATTTTTCAGACTATAAGACGCACCAGACCATAAGACGTACCCAGGTTTCAAAAGTAACAAATAGGGAAAAAAAGATTTTAAGCAAACAATGTGGTAAAAGGGGGAGATGGCGCCACAGGACTGAGTGGTGTTGGTTAAGTACAGAATATAAAAATTCCAGAAGGTGAATATAAGAACCAGGGGAGAGATCTTAAATTTAAAGTGCCACTCCAGTGATGAAGAAAAAACACTGGAGTGCTGCTTTAAGATCTCATAGGCGCAATTCATATTAAGGGAGAACTATAACTCCCAGCATGCCAAAGGATCTGCAGGGTATGTTGGGATTTATAGTTCTCCCTGATATGAATTGCACCTACAGTAGGAGATCTTAAAGCGGCACTCCAATGTTTTTTCTTCAGCACTAGAGTGGTGCTTTATATGTAAGCCTCCTTCCCCGGTTCTTAGGGTGCGTGCACATGATCATTGTATGCGTTTTGAACACAGCGTCTTGCCGCTGCATAGTACAGTATAAGCATAATGGATGGGATTTCAAGAAACCCCATGCCTACTATGCTTAACCCGACTTCAGCTTTCTTTTATCTGTGGTGCAGGTTGCAGTCATTCTGCTCCTCCGCAGCATGTTCATTTCATGCTGTGGAGTCGGTAGCAGCTCCCATTGGGTGACTGCAGGGAGAAGCCTCCCCACGCCCACTGCACATTTTGAGTACAGGGCGGCTGCGGTCTCCCAGCGGGCACCTGTGGGTTCACTCAGGTCCGGAGGAGCTGGGTCCAACACGCAGCTCCAGCGGACCTTGAGCACATAGCCTTATACATACATTTAAAGCACCATTCCACTGCTGAAGTTAAAACATTGGAGTGTTGCTTTAAGATCTCATAGGTGCAATTCATATCAAAGGAGAACAATAACTCCCAGCATGTCCTGCAGACCCTTTTTCATGCTGGGAGCTATAGTTCACCACAGGAGTGGTAAAAAGCCTGTATGTCTAGTTCTTTATTAACAATTACAATTCATTCTTAGCTATTACATTTACATTAACTAAGAATATACAGATATCACAGAACAGGATCACAGCTGATTCTATTTGTAAGATTAAATAGGAGACTGGAAAAAAAAAGCGCAACGGGGTCATCGATTGGTAAATATTCTGATGTAGAAACGGGGACACGCTTTAAAATGCATCAAAAATCACAATTTTTATCATAAATGCTTCAGGACCTACATCATTTAACATCAACGCAAATTTTATCCACAAATTTTCCATTGTTAATGTATTATTTGTTAAGCATTTCCTGGTCTGTTTTTAAAAAAATTTTACCTTCAAAGAAAGAGTAATTTGTGATCCCACTACTGACCTGACTGTAAACCTTTTTACTTCCTCTCCGGCCCAGGAGATGTGGTATGATCAGACCATGCCCCTGTGCACTCAGACACGACCATTACACAGTACATAGCAGGGACACATATATAAGATTATCTCAGCACAGGAGATATGTTATGATCAGACCATGTCCCTGTATGGTCAGACACATCCATTACACAGTTCATAGCAGGGGCACATATATAAGATTATCACAGCACAGGAGATAGTTATGATCAGACCATGTCCCTGTATGGTCAGACACATCCATTACACAGTTCATAGCAGGGACACATATATAGGATTATCTCAGCAGCACAGGAGATATGTTATGATCAGACCATGTCCCTGTATGGTCAGACTTGGCCATTACACAGCCCATAGCAGGGTCACACATATAACCATACATATACAGAATATAAGATTACCTCACTTTTTTTTATGAACATCCATTGTGGAAATTATTATTATTTCAAGATCTATCGAATAAAATTAACTTTTTTGTGGGAAAACCCCTTTAACATCCGTACTTGGACCATTATGATGGATTTGTGAATCAGGCAGGCCTACATCTCTATGTACAATTGATCATTAAACAATATTTGCTGATGAGCAAGGTAAGTGGAGATTGTATCTACTGGACATCATTTACCAACTGAGTGTATACTTTTGCACAGGTTGGAATAGATTTTCTTTGTTCTTTATTGTATAGAATATAATTGACTACACTAATCAAAACATTTTTTTTCCTCAAAAATAGGTCACTAATTGAGATATATGGCACTGTATGTAGTCTCAAAAACAGTGGCAGATTAAATGGATCATGGAGGTTCATTAGTATATAAGGTCATGAGAACCTTCATGTTGGTTTGCGAGCGACTAATGATTTGGAACCTCATCTAGATGACCCCGAGTTGTATACAACTGTACTTATCACACATTTAATTTAATAGAAATCGCAGGAATTATAAATCCCTTTCACAAACACTAAATTTAACCGCCAGTGTGACGATACCTTAGGTTCTAAAAAAACTGAATAATATCACTTTCAGTAACAACACGTAATTTACTGCCCAAAAATAAATATCACATACCTTCTACAATTCTTTCATCAATGTCCTGTCCAGTACCATAAGACTCTGTGAGATACCTGTAACAAAAATGTAATATAGTTAATAATAATGTCACAACAACTGCTTAGGCCCCTTTCACACCAGCGTTTTTTTTACAAATTGCGGCAGGTCCATTTTTTTCGCAGCAGCAACTAGGCGGCAGATGCAGTAAATCTACCGATCTGCTGCAATTTGTAAAAAACCTAATGTGAAAGAGGCTTAAGCAATGCTCCAGCACACCCCACCGGCCTCTGTTCACTTCACCACCAGTTATCATGTGTAGTCTAACCATAAAAATCTGCGGCCAATCACTAGTTTCAGCAGATTAATGCCCTACACTACAGCACCACAGCTAAGATCAGTCATTGAGTACAGTGATGTGGGTAGACAACAAGACATTCTTTCAGGGAACTAAATGGAGGCCAATGGTGACCCCCATAAATGTGGGGCTGAAATAGCAGGGCTTCACTTCATTTTATTTATTTAAGTCACCCTGCATAGGAATGTGTATAACTGGACACATTTCAGGCAAGTGTGGAAAAATGCCCGCAAAGTACGGCAGCTTTCACATCAGCGTTATTTGAAATTTGTAGCAGACCCAGCAGTTTCTGCCACGTTGCCGAACACTTGCGTCAGCCCATTCATTTCCTATGGGACTTGGGTCAGGTGTGGCAAGTGTGGTTTGCTGGATACGGCACTTGCAGCAAGTCAAAAAACAGCTGCTAGAAGCGGTTTTTGCGCTGCCACAAGTGACGGATCCGGCATAACCGCACTTGCCACACCTGACCACAAGTCCCATAGGGAATGAATGGGGCCTGCCGCAAGTCAGCCGTTATACAGCAGATGCAGCAATACTGCCGGATCTGCCGCAAATTTGAAATAATGCTGATGTGAAAGCTGCCAAAGAATACTGTCAAAAATAGAAGTTATTGGTTTATTTTCAATAAATATCAAAATGCAAAGTGAATGAACAAAGAGAAATCTAATTCAACTCAACAACTGGTTTGACCACCCTTTGCCTTCAAAACATCAAATGATCAATTCGGCTAGGTACACGTGCAGTTTTTGACGGAACTCTTCAAAGAGGTTGTTCCAAACATCTTGGAGAAAAAGCCACAGATCTGCGGATGAAGGTTTGAACTAAAATTTCTGTGTCTTTATACAATCCCAGCCTGACTCGATGATGTTGTGATCAAGGTCTGTGGGGGCCATATCGTAACATTCCAGGAGTCCTTGTTCTTCTTTACACTGAGGATAGTGGTTATTGAAATTGGCAGTATGTTTGAGTTTGGTGTCCTTCTGTGGAAAAAACTTTGAGCCACTCGGACATCAATAAATGGGCAATGAGATCAATTAACACAGTAGTATGCCAAGGAAACTTTGTGCAACAGATGCAAGACTGATCATGCTTACTTGCCTTTGAAATTGAAAGATGTCTAGCAATGTCATCAACTCAAAATTGTCAGCAACCAGTGGGACCCAGCTTCACCCATTCAATGTCTGATAAAGTATGGCCAAAAAAGTAGTCTTCATGGAAAAATTGCAGCCATGGAAGAATAGCAGTCATATCCCCAACGTGGAAATAAGGCTAAATGACTCAACTATGCATGAAAAACACAGGTACTGGAGTAAAAAAAAATGGCAGAAGGTGTTTTGGACAGAGTCAAAATATTAAATATTTGGTAGTAATAAAAGGCAGTTTGTTTGTTGAAGGACTGGAGAGGGGTACAATAATGGGGGTGTGCAGACAATATTAATAGAATTTAGTAAATATTAAGGATATCCACAATGTTGATAAAGTTTTGAAGCCAAAGGGTGGAAACACCAAAGAAGTTCGATTTAGAGTAAGCTATTGCTCATTCTTTTGCATTTTCTTAAAAAATAAAAACACTTTTCACTCCGGCCTAAAAATATTGCACAGTGATGTTGTATATACTGTAGATACATCTATTACTCTATAACAAAGGGGTTGTTGGGATGTTTGTGTGTTTCTATAGACACACAACCACATAGATAGATAGCTATACACTGGTGGCCAAAATTATCAGTACCCTTCCATTTAAAGAAAAACCCACCATGGTCACTGAAATAACCTGAAACAGATACATAAAATAGATTTCAATTTACATTTACTGAATATAAAGTACCGTATATACTCGTGTATAAGCCGACCCGTGTATAAGCCGACCCCCCTACTTTTGCCCCCAAAACCTGGGAAAACCTATTGACTCGTGTATAAGCTGAGGGTGGACCCTAGCACAAGTATACAGCCCCCAGCAGTGTGGTATACAGCAGCAGCCCCAGTGGTACTATACAGCAGCCCCAGTGGTAGTATACAGCAGGAGCAGCCCCAGTGGTAGTATACAGCAGCAGCAGCCCCAGTGGTAGTATACAGCAGCAGCAGCCCCAGTGGTAGTATACAGCAGCAGCAGCCCCAGTGGTAGTATACAGCAGCAGCCCCAGTGGTAGTATACAGCAGCAGCCCCAGTGGTAGTATACAGCAGCAGCCCCAGTGGTAGTATACAGCAGCAGCCCCAGTGGTAGTATACAGCAGCCGCCCCAGTGGTAGTATACAGCAGCCCCAGAGGTAGTATACAGCAGCCCCAGAGGTATATACAGCCACAGAGGTATATACAGCAGCCCCAGTGGTAGTATACAGCAGCCCCAGTGGTAGTATACAGCAGCCCTTAGGTAGTATACAGCAGCCCCAGTGGTAGTATACAGCAGCAGCAGCCCCAGTGGTAGTATACAGCAGCAGCAGCCCAGCCCCAGTGGTAGTATACAGCAGCAGCAGCCCCAGTGGTAGTATACAGCAGCAGCCCCAGTGGTAGTATACAGCAGCCCCAGTGGTAGTATACAGCAGCAGCCCCAGTGGTAGTATACAGCAGCAGCCCCAGTGGTAGTATACAGCAGCAGCCCCAGTGGTAGTATACAGCAGCCCAGAGCCCCAGTGGTAGTATACAGCCCCAAGGTATATACAGCCAGCCCCAGTGGTAGTATACAGCAGCCCCAGGGTAGTATACAGCAGCCCAGTAGGTATATACAGCAGCCCAGAGGTATAGCAGCCCCAGGTATAAGCAGCCCCAGAGGTATATGCAGCCCCAGAGGTATATACAGCAGCCCAGCCCAAAGTATATGCAGCCCCAGGGTAAAATGACAAGAAGCAGATTATATACCCCCTATCAGTATACAGGCCCCCCCTGGGTATAATCCGTAAGAAGAGTTGTATACTATCCTCGCCGCGCCACACCTCCTCCATCTTCACCCCGTCTTCCGGCCTCTTCCGCTTCCTCCTCTGGCGCGCCGGCAATGACGTCATTGCCTGCGCCCACCGGAGGAAGCCAGAAGAAGACGGAAGACGCTGGATGAAGACGGAAGAGCGCGATGGCAGCGGCGGGACAGTGGCAGCGGGACAGCGGAGGGATAAGTATACTAATCTCTTCCTTTACAGGATTACTACCCAAGGGGGGGGGGCTATATACTGATATGGGGGGGGCACTGTATACAGTATACAGTGACTCGCATATAAGCCGAGGGGGGGACTTTTCAGCCCAATTTTTGGGCTGAAAAACTTGGCTTATACGCGAGTATATACGGTAATGAAAATCAGTAATCCTTTTGAATTGTGGTTCAAGAGGAAAAAAAAAAATAATAATGAGCTTATAATTCATAACTGAAACATAAAAATAAAAGAACATTGTACCTACTGTAAAACAAGGACAACTCAGCTAGGTTTCAAGTCTGGTTTGCTGAATCTTAGCACAGGGTTTCTCAAATCTGTGCAAGGTACAATGAAATCTCAAGACTATCAAGGCATTCTGGAGAGAAATGTGCTGCCCAGCGTCAGAAAGCTTAGTCTAAATCACAGGTCATGGATGCTCCAACAAAATAATGACCCAAAACACAGCTATGAACATCCAAGAACAGATAAAAGCACAGCATTGGACTCTCCTGAAGTGGTCTTCTATGAGCCCTGATCTAAATCCTATTGAACATCCATGAAAGGAGCTGAAACATGCAGTCGGGGGAAGGCATTCATCACAGTCGAGACAGCTGGAGCAGTTTGTTAATGGGGAGTGGGTCAAAATACCTTGAGAAAATAGCTAAAACAGTAAGGAAACAAAAGCGCAATAGGGTCTTATCCTTTAAAGCACATATCCAAAGTGTCAAATGTCACTGCTCATTTGTGGTGGTTGAGACCCACAACTAGTATATATGTGGAGTGCATCTGCTGCAGGATCAACACTCCAGAAAATCGCATTTCAGAGCGTATCCTCGCTCCTTCCTCAGGAATACAACCATTACCTGAGGAAGTAGTGAGGATACGCTCTGAAATGCATAGAATAAAGCACCATTTTCATCTGCTCCATTGTGGTCCACTTCATTGTGCAGTTTGCACAGATCGAAAAAACACTGTCCATTTGGATATATAAAATACCGTATTTTTCGCTTTATAAGACGCACCTGATTATAAGACGCACCCCCAAATTTGGTGAAGGAAAAGAGAAAAAAAATTATTTTTAATGTTAAACGGGGTCCATCTTATAATGCCAGTGTCCGTCTTACAATCACTTTATATGTACCCTATTCTGGTATATTTGTCTCCATTCTGGTATATGTGCCCCCTCCTAATATATGGTCCCCCACCTGGTATCCATGCCCCCATCCTGGTATGTGTCCACCTCCTGATGTATGGCCCCCCTCCTAATATATGGTCCCCTCCTGGTATCCATGCCCCAATCCTGGTATGTGTCCACCTCCTGATATATGGCCCCCCTCCTAATATATGGTCCCCTCCTGGTATCCATGCCCCAATCCTTGTTTATGTTCCCCCTCCTCATAAATGTCCCAAAATGGGGGACATGCATCCTGCTACATAGCCGTCCAACTCTTACCGGTTGTGCTCTGGGGCCATGGAGGTTGGGTCCTAAGCAGGAGCTGCGCGGGTGCCACAGATGTTGGGGGCTAAGGAAGAGGCTGCGGGGGTGCCACGGTGGTTGGGAGCCAAGGCACAAGCTGTGGGGGTGTTGCGCCGGTCTCCGGTGGGCGCCGCCATTATTATTTACCAGCATGCATTGCCGGTCTGGCAATGCACGCTCTTGTGTCCAGAATTGTCTGCGAATCGCAGTCTGCGCATGCGCCGCGGCCATTTTATTGAAGACTGGAAAACAGTACTGAAGTACATAGAAATGGCCGCGGCGCATGCGCAGACCCCATCCGCGGCCATTTACAGACACAAAAGCATGCATTGCATTGCAAGACCGGCAATGCATGCTGGTAAATAATAATGGCGGCGCCCACCGGAGACCGGCGCAACACCCCCACAGCTTGTGCCTTGGCCCCCAACCTCCTTGGCCCCGTAACATCCACATCAGGCACCTCCGATCCATCCCATCCCACATCCCCCCTAGGTAATATTTTTTTTTTTTACATTTTTTTTTATATTCTCTTTTTAAGACGCACCCCCGTTCTCCCCCAGTTTTGGGGGAACAAAAGTGCGTCTTAAAAAGCGAAAAATACGGTACCTTGAGAGTTACAAAAAATTCTTTGTTTGCGATGATTGCCTCAAAGGTTTGTGCAACAAAATATTAAGGATATCATCACTTTTGTCCAAGTCATTTTCATTAGTTTGTTTTCAAGATTGTTTTTGTGTTGAACCACAACTCAAAAGCAATGTCAGATCTTCATTAGTTGATATTGAGTACATTTAACTAATGAATTATTTAAAAACTTAAAATGAAAATTATTTGTTACTATGAAGTTATTTCTGTGACCGCTGTTTTCCTTACTTTTAACAAAAGAGTGCCAACAATCTGATTCTATGTGTATATACAGGGTGGGCCATTTATATGCATGCACCTAAATAAAATGGGAATGACTGGTGATATCAACTTCCTGTTTGTGGCACATTAGTATATGGGAGGGGGAAAAACTTTTCTGGCTATTTTGAAGTCGGCCATTTTGGATCCAACTTTATATATGGGGTACAAAGATAGTTGGAATCAATGGAAACCTCAATGCCACTGGATATCTGAATCATGTAGCAATTTTAGATATCCAGTAGTATTGAGATTTCCATTGATGAAGAATGTCTCCACTATCTTTGTACACCATATACCACACCATACCATCAATTTTCATGTTCCAACAGTCTTGGAGGGATCTATCCACTATGGGTTAGTGTCAGACCAATAGTGGTGGTTTTGTTTGTTATCTTCACCATTCACAAAAAAGTTTGCCTCATCACTCATCTGAAGGCAATTATCTATGCTGTGAAGATATGAGATGTGCAGCATCTGAAACAATGGATACTGGAAGCCTGTGCTAGCATTTCTTCTGCAATGTTGCTATCAGTGTGTCAGGAGTGGGAGAAGAGGGTTGTATTGACAATCCAACACAATGGGCAGCACTTTGAACACATTTTATAAGTGGTCATAAACTTGTAAATAACTCATGAAAGAATAAAGTACATTAAAACCAAGCACACCATTGTTTTTCTTATGAAATTCTCAATACGTTTGATGTGTCATATGATCCACTTCTCATTGAAAAAAATAAAGTTGGATCCAAAAGGGCCAACTTCAAAATGGCCACCATGGTCACCATCCATCTGGAAAAGTTTTTCCCCTCCTATATACTAATGTGCCACAAACAGGAAGTTGATATCACCAACCATTCCCATTTTATTTAGGTGCATCCATATAAATAGCCCACCCTGTACAGTCATGGCCAAAAGTTTTGAGAATGATACAAATATTAATTTTAACAAAGTCTACTGCTTCAGTTTTTCTAATGGCAATTTGCATATACTCCAGAATGTCATAAAGAGTGATCAGCTTAATAGCAATTACTTGCAAAGTCAATATTTGCCTAGAAAATGAACTTTAACCCCCAAAACACATTTCAACATCATTGAAGTCCTGCCTTAAAAGGAGCAGCTAACATCGTTTTAGTGATTGTTCCATTAACACAGGTGTGGGTGTTGATGAGGACAGGGCTGTCGAACAATCAGTCATGATTAAGTAAGAATGACACCACTAGACACTTTAAAAGGAGGTTGGTGCTTGGTATCATTGTTTCTCTTCAGTTAACCATGGTTATCTCTAAAGAAACACGTGCAGCCATCATTGCACTGCACAAAAATGGCCTAACAGGGAAGAGTATTGCAGCTAGAAAGATTGCACCTCAGTCAACAATCTATCGCATCATCAAGAACTTCAAGGAGAGAGCTTCCATTGTTGTCAAAAAGGCTCCAGGGCGCCCAAGAAAGACCAGCAAGCACCAGGACCGTATCTTAAAACTGTTTCAGCTGCGGGATCGGACTACCAGCAGTGCCAAGCTTGCTCAGGAATGGCAGCAGGCTGGTGTGAGTGCTTCTGCACGCACTGTGAGGCGGAGACTCTTTGAGCAAGGCCTGGTTTCAAGGAGGGCAGCAAAGAAGCCACTTCTCTCCAGAAAAAACATCAGGGACCGACTGATATTCTGCAAAAGGTACAGGGAGTGGACTGCTGAGGACTGAGGTAAAGTCATTTTCTCAGATGAATCCCCTTTTCCATTGTTTGGGACATCTGGAAAACAGCTTACTCGGAGAAGAGGTGAGCGCTATCACCAGTCTTGTCTCATGCCAACTGTAAAGCATCCTGAAACCATTCATGTGTGGGGTTGCTTCTCAGCCAAGGGAATTGGCTCACTCACAGTCTTGCCTAAAAACACAGCCATGAATAAAGAATGGTACCAGAATGTCCTCCAAGAGCAACTTCTCCCAACCGTCCAAGAGCAGTTTGGCGCCCAACAATGCCTTTTCCAGCATGATGGAGCACCTAGCCATAAAGCAAAGGTGATAACTAAATGGCTCAGGGAACAAAACATAGAGATTTTGGGTCCATGGCCTGGAAACTCCCCAGATCTTAATCCCATTGAGAACTTGTGGTCAATCATCAAGAGACGGGTGGACAAACAAAAATCAACAAATTCTGTCAAAAATGCAAGCATTCATTATGCAAGAGTGGACTGCTATCAGTCAGGAATTGGTCCAGAAGTTGACTGAGAGCATGCCAGGGAGAATTGCAGAGGTCCTGAAGAAGAAGGGTCAACACTGCAAATATTGACTTGCTGCATTAACTCATTCTAACTGTCAATATAACCTTTTGGTACTCATAATATGATTGCAATTATATTTCTGTATGTGATATAAACGTCAGACAAACACAAAAACCAGAGGGCAGCAGATCATGTGAAAATATAATTTTGGTGTCATTCTCAAAACTTTTGGCCATGACTGTAGATATATATTTGTATTCATTTTATCAATTAACAAAATGCACGGTGAATAAACATGCTTTACCATCACAGCAGCATCAGGGCCCAAATTTTTCTAGGTGCATTTGTACACAGTTTTTGAAGGAACTTGACATAGAGGTTGTTACAACCATCTTGAAAACAAACCATAGGTCTTCTATGGATGAGGATTTGCAATCTTCATGTAATCCCACACAGATATGATTATGTGGAGATCAGAGCTCTGCGGACTTCTTGTTCTTCTTTGTTTTGAAGATAGCAAAGTTCTGAAAGTGATGGTATGTCTCATTTAGAGCTTTGATCTCAACATCTTCAAGCCTGTCTTAAATAAAGGGGAAGACGTATTTGTGGTTAGTTCTACAAGATATTTGTAACAATTTTACAGCTAAGTCCCTTAAAGACTATATGAAAATGTAATAAGAAGAATTGATGATTGATGCTGTTTGGAAGGGAAAGGTTTTGTTTACACTAAATATTGATTTGATCTTAATATCTCCTTCATTCATCCACTTCTTGTTTTGTTAATTGGAAAAAATAAACTATTAACACTTCTTTTTTTTTTTGAGAGAATACGTACTCTGCATATTTTTTACACCTCTTCTCTAAATTTAGTGTGAGTATATATATATATATATATATATATATATATATATATATATATATATATATATATATATATATATATATACCGTATATACTCGCGTATAAGCCAAGTTTTTCAGCCCAAAAATTGGGCTGAAAAGTCCCTCCCTCGGCTTATACGCGAGTCACTGTATACTGTATACAATGTATACAGTATACAGTGCCCCCATCTATATACAGCCCCCCGCCGCAATCCTGTAAAGGAATAGGTTAGTATACTTATCCATCCGCTGCAGCTGCCCCGCCGCCATCGCGATTCAGCATCTTCCGACTTCCAGCGTCTCGCGTCTCCTTCCGATGGTCGCAGGCAATGACGTCATTGCCTGTGCGACCGGGGAGGAAACCGGAAGAAGACGCGAGACGCTGAAGTCGGAAGATGCTGAATCGCGATGGCGGCGGGACAGCTGCAGCGGATGGATAAGTATACTAACCTATTCCTTTACAGGATTGCGGCGGGGGGGGCTGTATATAGATGAGGGGGCACTGTATATACCTCTGGGGCATATACATGTGGGGCTGCTCTATAGTACCACTGGGGCTATATTTACCTGTGGGGCTGCTGTATACTACCACTGGGGCTGTATATACCTCTGGGGCTGCTGTATACTACACTGGGGCTGTATATACCTGTGGGGCTGCTGTATACTACCACTGGGGCTATATTTACCTGTGGGGCTGCTGTATACTACCACTGGGGCTGTATATACCTGTGGGGCTGCTGTATACTACCACTGGGGCTGTATATACCTCTGGGGCTGCTGTATACTACACTGGGGCTGTATATACCTGTGGGGCTGCTGTATACTACCACTGGGGCTGTATTTACCTGTGGGGCTGCTGTATACTACACTGGGGCTGTATATACCTGTGGGGCTGCTGTATACTACACTGGGGCTGTATATACCTGTGGGGCTGCTGTATACTACCACTGGGGCTATATTTACCTGTGGGGCTGCTGTATACTACCACTGGGGCTGTATATACCTGTGGGGCTGCTGTATACTACCACTGGGGCTGTATATACCTCTGGGGCTGCTGTATACCACACTGTTGAGGGCTGTATACCTGTGCTGGGGTCCACCCTCGGCTTATACACGAGTCAATAGGTTTTTCCAGATTTTTGGGGCAAAAGTAGGGGGGTCGGCTTATACACGGGTCGGCTTATACACGAGTATATACGGTATATAATATATACATATATTATATATACATGTACATACATGCACATATATATACATATATATCTATACACATACATATACAGTATATATACATATATATAGCGGTACGGCAACGCCAGAATTTTAAATTGACGCTATATATTGCAGGGTTGGTTATGCTCTGCATTGAAGATATGGAAATTTTGCTGGATCTTGTACTTCCACAGGATCCCAATGTAGATACACGTTTGTGTGTGCTTAGAAAACATGGGTGTGTTTGACTAGACACACCTTTCCACCTATGGTTGTGTATCAGGTGGTATTATCATGTGACTGGTTCTAGGTCATGTCTCTGATGTCAGCAAGGTCCTATATGCTGCTGACTTCCTTTTTGAGCACATGGTGTGGCTGCAGAGTGTGAGGGCTCTGAGGCTGGGAAACTATCGTCCTGCTGAGAACCTGGACTTACAGGAGTCAGTCTGAAGCTCATGACAGATCCTGGTTGGTGGTTCCAGATAGGCAGCTGTCCCAGATAGCTGAACTGTCAAGAGACTTTGTATGGGGTAGCCATTCACCTGGAAAGGTAACCTCACAGACAGGAGATTGTATACTGACTGCAGTCAGTGTCTGGACAGTGCAATACCTCCACTGCGTTATCGCAACAGTGGAGGTATCCGAATACTGTGGGGGTGTACCCCACTATTGAGATGAACTTTGTGTCGTTTAATAATGCCAAACTTAGGCGCATGCTTAAGTTGCACAATGTCGTTTATGCTGTCTCTAAATAAACCGGCTGGACTTATGTACATGATGAGACTGATGCTGTGTGTTTGATTATCGCTGTCAAGTGAGTGTCCCCCAACATGCTCAGTGATCACTATCTACTATATAATTGTCTAAGGCGTCTGTCTGAAGCAAAAAAATCGCGCGCCAGACAGAGGCCGCCAATGAGCGCAGACTATGCAAATGGTTGCACGCATTCAAAGCCTGGCAACGGCGACGGACAGTGCTTTTTTTGCGACCGGAAAATGTGAGCTAGCGGAGGCTGGGGGAGGCTGCAGGAGAGAGCGGGAGATCTCCTGCTCCTGCTCATATAATATGCATAGCCGCTCTCCATCACCATCGTGCTGAAACCGTACCACGGTGATGTGATGGGGGTGCGGCGCATATTATGTGGTCCTGCACCCCCCCTGTGATGGCACATGCCCCCTGATCAGACGCAGAGATGATGTCACTCTCTGCTGTGACGATCACATGACCGCACAGAACCAGGAAGTGGAGGAGCTCTGCAGCATCATCTCTGCCCGATCACAGCAGCACGGAGGGAGACAGGGAGATCAGCGCTTGAGCAGCATGGGGGCCATATCTAACACAGGGGGGCATGGGCCATGCATAGGGGACGTGTACCACGTATAGGGGATGTGTGCAACGCATAGGGGACGTGTGCCACGCATAGGGGACGTGTGCCACGCATAATGGACGTGTGACACGCAAGGGGGACGTGTGCCACGCACAGGGGACGTGTGCCACGCACAGGGGACGTGTGCCACGCATAATGGATGTGTGCCATGCATAATGGATGTGTGCCATGCATAGGGGATGTGTGCCATGCATAGGGGACGTGTGCCATGCATAGGGGACGTGTGCCATGCATAGGGGACGTGTGCCATGCATATCAGCCTTTAGGCTCAGGCGGCAAGAAGGCAGAGGGAGCCACGGAGCAGAAGGGGGGCGGCACTTGCACCATGCAGCCGGCTCCCTGTGTGACGTGAGTCGTCTACATAAGGTAAAATAACCAGCGGTGGCTACTGACAGCACCCTCTCCCCACTCCTCACTCGTGGCCACCGACAGCAACCCCACCCACCTGCGGCCGCCAACAGCAATCCCCCCCGCCCCACACCTGCGGCAGCCAACATCAACCCCACTCCCCTTCCCCGGTCCTCACCTAGGCTCAGGTGGCAGAGAGCCTTTCTGCACCCTGTGCATAGGGGAGATTAATCTGAAATGCGTACCGGCAAATATGTTTTTTTTTTACAAAAAAAAGCACTGGCGACGCATCAGCGACGTGGGATTGCCGTGACAGAGACGACAGTGCTACACTCTCATAGCGGGCGGGAAAGCCGACTTCACTGTCGGCTTTCGCGTCCTGCCATTTGAAATGAACAGCGATGTGAAAACGACGCACCAGCGATCCCGGTCAGGTCGTATCGTTAACGGTATCGCCGGTGTGTCGTTATGCGTGACGGGGGCTCTATACTTACAGGACCTCTGATGATGTCACAATCATGGCCGGAGCAAGGTCACATGGCTGTGACATCACCAGAGGTCCTTAAGCTAAACGCACAAAGCACCAGGAGCCAGGTACTGCAGACCACTTACACCCTCACTGTACTCACACTTGCCCTGCACTCACGTCACACTCTGCCCTGCACTCACGTCACACTCTGCCCTGCACTGACCTCACACTTAGCCCTACACTCACCTTGCACTCACCTCACACTTAGCCCTGCACTCACCTTGCACTCACGTCACACTGTCTCTAGCGCAAAACTCACGTTGCTGATTGTTCGCGGCTGGCTGGGCGCGACCAATCAGCGACGCAGGATTTCCGTTACAGTGAAACAGGCACAGTCCGCCTGGTCTCCCGGCCCCCCTCCATTCGGTCTCCTGCCCGCTGCTCACCCGCTCCACGCTCCCTCCTGGCCGCCGCTCCATGCTCCATCTGCCTGCTGCTCACCCCGCCATTCTTCTTCTTCTATTCGTGGCATAGACTCCAGAAATTCAAACGCCGCTGGGGTGGTGGTGGAGCTACCAAAGAGGGCGTCGTAATGGCCGTGAACAAGGGCACACCCACCACATCAGGGCTGTGCGCTTGGACTTGCCTACTATGATGCCCCCTGTTAACTCCACCCCCTGAGGCCTTGGAATTGTTGATGTCTATGCTGGAGGAAGAAGAAGAAGACATGCTAGGGTGAGAGGCGGCTGGACAGAAGCCTGGAGCGGGCGAGAACTGAGGGGACCACCGCTGCACACTCGCACAACCGCACCGCCGTACACCCACACTGCTGCACACCCACATATTCTAGAATACCCAATGCGTTAGAATCGGGCCACCATCTAGTATATATATATATATATTTAAATTTAATACTCATATGTACATTTTATAGTTGTACAGCTTGTGTTTTTGGTAGTAACGACAGACGCAAGGTGCCAATTATGTGATGAGAACATACCACAATCTGGAGATCCAGATAAACTCGCACCTAATGTTATGCATCAAATTGCTTTTTGTTCTAGGCTTGAACATAATATTAGAAAGCTCTAAAGGGTCAGGTCAAAGGATGAAATTGTGAAAAATGTGACTAATGTTTTAGAGGGGTCTTCTGACAATTTGAGTATGAGTTTCATTGAAAGTTAATATAAACCAGGTCATGTTCGTGACAGCACACTTGTAATATAGAAGTAAAATAATATCTCAATTAATGCAAAATTTCACAAAAATCAATGAATAATTCCTTTGTAAGGCAAGTTATTGATGCAGATTGTTTTCCTGTATGCCTATAGCTATGACATGACAGACTCAATGTAATAAGAAATGTAGAAAATCCTCATTCATTTACTGTACACAAACCTCAGAACAAACTTTGTATTTTCTGTCTTGCCGGCTCCTGACTCTCCAGACACGATGATTGATTGGCTCATCTTCAAAACCTTCATGTCTCGAAAAGCCTTATCAGCTGGAACAAAATGTATTGTAATAAACAACAGTTTAATGCTTCAGCAAGTCCAACTAACAGAAGTGACTTACTTTATGTCTGCTGTAAGGAGTGACCCAGAAAAGCAAGAATGTGAATCTAGTTTTAGTTTTTCTTTAATTGTATCCCCTCAATGACTAACATGCCCTAATATGTCATGTGACGCAGTATAAAGGAACCCTATTTCTCCTTCTTGGGCGCTGCCTACTAAAGGGCATTTTTTCTCTTGGTCTACCTAAGTGTTCTAATTGTTTTGTTATGTATTATACAAAAAACACTTTGT
This sequence comes from Allobates femoralis, assembly GCA_033576535.1. Lineage (NCBI taxonomy): Eukaryota > Metazoa > Chordata > Amphibia > Anura > Aromobatidae > Allobates > Allobates femoralis. Next base: position 255,170,035 of record JARQOC010000001.1, on the reverse strand, counting down.
AGTTCATATTGGTCTTCATCACATAGCTTTAAAGTGAAGCCTATGCACATGAGTGCACATGAGTAATAAGGCATGTACAAAAGATTAAAGCCAGTAGTCATTTTTGTATGTTCAGGATAACCAACATGTTGTCCAGCATGAACATTCTAATGTCAGAGATGCTGATGCAAAATTAGAGTCTACAGTTATTTATTGTGTGGGGTGTTTTGTTTTGTTTTTTGGGGTGAAGGGGTACAGCAAGGAACGCACTGGTTTTCATCTTGTCGGCTTTTATTGTTATCATATTGTACAATTTACTTCAACACTATTGGGGCACCACTGATAGCAGCCCATTAGTGCACAGTTACCAGTGATCTGTATACAGAGATGCAGATTGTATTTTCTCTGTTATCTCTGGAGCCAGCAGTGTACAAGAAACTCGTTTGATGTCATAGAGAATCTATCAGCAGGTTTTTGCTATATAATCTAAATTCAGCACAATACAGTGGCAGACAGCTTCATTCCAGAGATGTGTCCATTGCTACGTATCTTGCTGTCATTTCAAAGAAGTGTTTTATCAGCAGGAGATTATCACTGCTAGACATAGTGTCTTGTCCCAAGCAATCCAGCTAATTCGTGTAACTATCTCCACCGTTATCTCACAGCTTGCTGACAATGTCCATTGTGCACAGAAAGCAGACAATCAAGTGGTGTGGGTGGCTCAGCATTCTACCCACTGTTATGGGGATTCTACTGTACCACACAGTTCAGTTAGTGATATATCGATGACACCAAGTTCTCTGCCCTTACATCACTCTGCGCTCAAATTCCATAGCAAAAAAAACTGTATTCACCTTCCCAGATGCCGGATGCTCCTCTGCCCTGGCTACGCTGAACCCAACAAGTCTCCTAGTTTGAACAATGTCACATGACTACTTCCCTGTTTGGATACAAAGTAAAGGCTGCAGCCTATCAGTGGCTACTGATTGACTGCAGCTATCACTTGACATTGTTTATGCCATGAGTCTGAAGGGGGACAAAGTAGCCAGGTTGGATAAGTGGCAACGGTCTGGAGGAGAGAACATTTTTTTTAATTCTTGACTCAGGCTCCTAACAGATTAAGTTTAAATGTGGGAGAAACCCTATTAATCGTGCCAAGAGGTTCCATAATTCTAGCTAGATGGAAAAGCAGCTGCTAAATATAAGTGTCCAGGGCTATTACTCAAAATTTTATCAGTTCCAAGTCAGAGATATGGTAACTAGAGATGAGTGAACCTGTACTCTAAAGTTTGGTGTTTGGGCGAAAAACAGGCTTTACAGAAAAAATTAAAAAAAAAAAAATCAGTGCTCGAGTACTTAAACCACTGGAGCGAGCATCACTGTGCTTGGCTACACTCGGTGCACTTGAGATAAAATCAGCGGATGTAGTGTGTACAGAAAAAACAAAACGACAAAACTTCACCCTCCCTCCCCAAAAACTGCTTTGTTCATGGCTGGCTGTATGGGGTGTAGAGCTGAACCTTCCCAATCAATGACTTTCATTGAGGTTCGGGTCAAGTCTGAGTCCAGAACAGGATTGTGAAGTCGGGCTGAAACCCACAGGAACCCGAACTTCCTTGGGTCGTTCATCTCTATTGGTGACAACCCTTCAACTTACCATAATAATAAACAGAAAATCTCTCATCCTCCTGGGGTCCAGGTCTGTCTCCCAACTGATGTTCCAACAGTTCACATTACAGAGCTCAGTGGCTGTGCTGAGTAGACAGAATGGGTCGCCGAGCTCAGTGATTGGCTATAGTGGTGATATGCACTACCGCTAAGATGTTACAGCGACCTGGCAGCAGCAGGGAGCTGAAGTTGAACCCTGTAGGGTGAGCACCTACTCAGGTTGTTATTTCAGTGTATTTGGAAAATCTGTTAATTTCACATATTGAGCTTTTTTAAAAACACCACTTATTAAAATATCATACAAGCTAATAGCATGTTTTAAATGTATTAAATACTGGCAGAAAATAAAGAATTATATATTTTACAGAAATATAAGTTAATGAAAAAACAAGACAATTAAGCAGCAATAATACATACCTATTGCATACACATGTGGTGGTAAAGTTCCCAGCGATTTACCGTGGTACATTTTAATGTACTCAGAGGAATAAAGTTTTGGGACATCAAAATATGGATTCACTGCAATCAAAATATTGGCCACATAGGTCTAGTAAAAAAAAAAAAAAGAGGAAAAAAAGGTGCAATAAATAACCTTTCAATGACAAGCTATGTTTTACACTACAGCATAAAACTTTGGTCCCAATTCATTATTGTATTTGTGTATTTCATCTTTTTTATTTACTCCTTATTCTTTTAATGTGCACCTTTTTAAAGTCTATTTTACATGTGTTCATCTCTTCATTTTTGTAATGTTCATGATTGATTATTTTCGGGGATTGGGAATTCCAGATGTTCATTCAGCTGATTCGTCAATTGCAAATTTTTAAAATGGTGCAACATTTTCCCACAAAAGTACCTCAAATCAAAAAAGCAACTTAAAAAAGACCTCCCTTTGTGCCTAAAATAAAACTTTTTTTAATCCCAAACTTTAACCTCTTCACGACATCCGGTGTATACGTACGACACTGTGGGAAGTGCGCTCCCGCAAACCGAAGTTCTGTTCGCCGTGCTACATTGCACAGGGGCAAAGTTAGGATGGTTACGGTCTCTGTCAGCAGACCATACCTGCCCGTCACCCCAGGGGGCTTTACAGCCACCTGCATCAGAAATCCAGGCAATCACAGCAGTTTACAATAAAGGTGCTAAGAAAAAAGGTTATGCGATATGCTGTTATTGGGCAACACAGTCAAAATAATAGATAGAACGATTGTAACATCACCGCTTTTTTTAACCCTTTTGGCATCAATAGACTGACCAAGGGTTACTGAAAGGTTTGACATAAAATGACGATCACACCACTGTACACTGCATATTTTCCTCAGATCTTGCATAAAGAGGAGTTGTATACCTTCATGAGCCTCTGAAAGGGAATCATTGGTGGCCAATGTGATCCTGCTGCGTCTCCTGCAATCTGTGCTCTTCTGTCCTGTCTCTGTGATGATCTGTGATCACAGCAGCAATTCCCAAATATCTGTTCCTGATCCCAACGTATAAAAGTACCACTTACACACACATACCCATTGGTTAGAAGAATAAAATAAAAATGTCCCATTCGTCAATGTTAAAGAGATGATATTCAGCAGAGGAGGCATATGCTTTCCTTGCCTCTGACACAAACTCAGGCAGTGAGGAAGAGCCCACATTCCTATATTTTTCTTCCTCCTCCTCCCTCATCTACGGTGTTAGGACCCCACAGCAAAGCACCCTAGGACCCCTTCAGCAATTGACCCCATATTCATAGTCCAAAAAAGCATCAGCCTGTTATTCCAGATTCATTGGCCATATCAGCAACCCAATTAGATGCTACAGGCCTCACTGGAATTGATTTAAACAAATTATTTTTTAGTGAAGAGATAATTTATCTTATTGTGGCCCAGATAAATGTGTATGCCCATCAATTTTTCATCCAAAATCCCATGTCATTATATGCCAGATGGTCTCATGTAAATGAAGGAGAAATTATGACATTTTGGGACATTGCACTGAATATGGGTAAGGTGAAAAAAACAGAGCTTTGATATGGCCATGACAAGGATATGATATGAAGCAATCCAAAAATGTTTGCATTATAGTGATAGTGGGCTAAAATTTTGACAATATCTGCACAGTAAGAAGGCAAGGTACATAATTAAACTGTACAAGCAGTGCAAAAATACATCAGGGTATACCATCAGATTTAAGATTTAATAAGGGAGAGACCTCAGATTGAACTACCCCCTCAATGCCCCGCTGTCCTGGGGATTAGCGAAAAACTGTGTGGGACTTGGGGTACCCATTGCTAGATAAGGGTTGTCACCTCTGCGTACATAACTTTTACATCAGCATCCCACTCATACATCTGCATGCAGCACTGTGCAGTAAATTTAGAGAGGTCTCCCTAAACCGCAGGTTGGGCAACGGCATAGATAGGGTGACCGTAGAGCTGTGACAAATGCAGTGACAATTTGCTAATGGTCAGCTATAACGACAAGAGGAATGTCCTTGTTTTGTCGACAATACACTGTGACAACAGCTCCCTTGTCACTGTAAGGGTACCTTTACACACGGCTACATTTGTAGCTTGTCACCAGGTAACTTACTGGTTGCAGTTAAATCATGGATACATGGTTCTATCTTGTTGCTGTGTACAAATGGAATCATGTATCCATGATTTCACTGCAACCAGTAAGTTACCTGGTGACAAGCTACAAATGTAGCCGTGTGTAAAGGTACCCTAAAGGTACCACAAGAGAAGTCCTAAAGCCAGATTGTATTCCGCATTATAATAAATTCATGGGTCGGTGTAGATCTCTCAGATAAGGTCCTCAAACCATACAGTGCTAAGTTAAAAGTAAATGTATGGTTAAAAAAGTTGGCCGTTTACATTGTACTAATGGCACTTTATAATGCTTTTGAGCTGTTTTGATGTGCAAGAAATAAAGGGAGCTTCCTTCTGTTTCAGGAGGAAGTCTCCAAGGCCCTAATGTTTGGCAATCAGGAAAGTGAGGGTATCAGTGCTTCTGAAACTGATAGTGCCTGTATCATACCAGGTCAACTTTTCCTAGTGGGGGTCCCCAAACAGCGAGGAATGGAAGAACACAGAAAAGGTGTAGAGTATACTCCAAGAGGGGAATACGAAAGGACACAATTTACCATTGTGAAACCAGCCCTAAGAAACCTGGCCATTGAATTAAGGATTGTTTGAAAATGTACCCGCACATCCATGAATTCATAAAATTAGTTTTTTTTCCCTGTTAATGGAACACCCTTTTGTAGTGTAATGTTCTCTCTACAACTCAACTTACATATACCATTTCTCTTCCGAGCCCTTCCATGCACCCAAACAGTAGTTTTGCACCGTATATAGGGAATCAGCACACTCAGGAGCAATTAAATAGCAAATTAAATGGTGCAATATCTCCTGTTACCCTTGTGAAAATACCAAATTTGAAGCTAAAGAAACATTTTTGTGAGAAAAAGTTAAATTTTTTATTTATTTTTTTTCCTTAGGCCAGCTTCACACTGCGGTGTGATTTGGTCTGGTGTGCAGTGCACGCAGCTGCAGCCGCTGACAGGTCAGGACCGCGGCGCCCGCGGTCCTGACTTATCAGCAGGGGGAACTGCGTACGCTGCACACCGGACTGGAGGGCATATTGGCCCCCCAGTCATGTGTGCTGATCCGGTCCACGGCTGTCTGGGTCATCCTGGACAGCCCCGGACCGGATCACGCCGCAGTGTGAAGCGGCCCTTACAAATGAGTTCCTGTGAAGCACGTGAAGGAATTAATAAAGTTCTTGGATGTGGTTTTCAGCAGTCTAAGGGAGCCAGTTTTTAGGATGGTGTAATGGGACAAAATGCCGGATTGCCCGCGCTGCCACCAGGAATCACCAGGAAACAAAGAGTTAACTGGGCAGATGTTTCTTTATTCTATCCTACGCGTTTCAGAGCCTCTATCCGAGCTCCTTCCCTTCCTCAGGGAAGGAGCTCGGATAGAGGCTCTGAAACGCGTAGGATAGAATAAAGAAACATCTGCCCAGTTAACTCTTTGTTTCCTGGTGATTCCTGGTGGCAGCGCGGGAAATCCGGCATTTTGTCCCATTACAGCATTCCTGTTTCCACGGTTTATCATGAAGGTGCGGCCCTGCAGCAGCCATTCTTTACAAGCCATCTTACAGGCGATTATACCGGTTGTGGGTAACACAACCGAGCCAGGTGAGCAGTTCCTGATATATACCGCTATAACCCTTTGTTAAAAGGATAAGACCCTATGCGCATTTATCTCACGTTTACAGTTTTTAGGATGGTGTCACTTTTGGGTATTTTCAGTCATATAGGTCCTTTTAAGTCACTTCATACGTTATGTGGTCCCTAAAAAATGGTTTTGTAAATTTGGTTGGAAAATGATATTAACCAAAGTTAAAGTGTTTCAACACTTTCAAAATCATATAATACACATGAAATGATAGACGTTGCTAAGTATGTCCTAGTCGATCATCAAATTTAAAAACAAACCATGAAGAACCAGATGAGAAAAAAAAATTAAAAGTCAAACATCACTAGACAGCTTATTAACCCTGTGCTTAAGCAGGTGAAGCAGATGAAAAGAGCAAAGAAGGTAAAACTGGTTACTAGGTGTCAATTACCATTATTTCTCCTAGGAAACATTCAGTGTCAAACCTATATTGCAGCTGTCACTGTTTTGGCAGATGGCGAGATTACTTCTGTAATTTGGTCAGAATTAATTAAGCACAATTAGGCAACTTGATAGTAGTATAAAAGATTAAGTCTGTCATCTGAGCCAGGAGGTGTTAAAGGAGACCTGTGCACGCTCCGCTTAAAAACAAGGAAGAAGAGAATGAGGTCTGGTGAGCCTCGTGCTACAGTAGTAACGATCTATTCGGACTTGGACATCCTACAGAAATAGTAGCCATTTCGTCATCCAATTTTAAAGAGGACCTTTCATTAAGTGTTTTATGTTAAATTAAACACATGATGTTATAGAAGCTGCAGAGCAGGAAAAACTTTTTTATTTCTTCATTTCCCCTTACATTGCTGTTACAAGAGATCAAAGTATTTGAAATTTAAATAGCTAAAAAAAAATGTGAAGTCCTCAAGCATTTTCAGAGAGATTTTAAGGCATGTCCTTCCTCTATCTACCACTGACAAATCATAAGCAGGCTTCCCCATGGGTTAAAGAAGAACATCCCTCACAATAGCACTAACAAACAACCTTCTCTACACACAAAGTGATGAAAAGTGCTGAAGAACAGCAGAGCGAAGTGTGATTAACTGACAGCTGTCAGCTCTCATCTGACAGTTAGCACTGCTGTACATACCCTCCCCTCCACACTGAGTGTCATTACAAATAGTGATGGGCGAACTCGCCAACGTTCGGCTTTTGCATATCCAGACAGACTTTTTTTTTTTTAAAGTCCTGATACGGGACCGGACTTAACCTGAACCCCGAACCCGGACTTCAAAGTTATGAAATGGTGGATAGGGGGGCTTGCGGGCTGTAAAAAGAAACAAAACAATGATTAAACATCAGCGTGATTACTTACCGGGTCTGCAAGCTTGTACGTTCGGGGCCCCTCATTAAGGCTGGCTTCACACTTGCAGATGGATCTGCAGCGTTTTGCAGATGCATCTGCAAGTGTGAGCATGCTGACCGCGGCCCCTATGTTTATAATAGGGCGCACGCGGTGTGAAAGCTCTCATTCACTCCTATATGTGTACTGTCAGCAGGCGTATGCCTGCTGACAGATCACACACTCCCGTCCGCACTGTGGACGCGAGATGTAGCGTCCATGCTGCGGGCGGGAGTGTGTGATCTGTCAGCAGGCATACGCCTGCTGACAGTACACATATAGGAGTGAATGAGAGCTTTCACACCGCGTGCGCCCTATTATAAACATAGGGGCCGCGGTCAGCATGCTCACACTTGCAGATGCATCTGCAAAACGCTGCAGATCCATCTGCAAGTGTGAAGGCAGCCTAACTTATTCACTGCACGGTAGATGCTAGAATGTATGGGCTGTTTCCAGATTACTGCATTGGCTCCAACAGCCATTCGTAGACGCCCACTCTCTGCGACAGCATCTGTGATTGGCTGTTGCGCACCTCAACTATTATGCCGGTGTCTGCGATTGGTTGCCATAGGCAACAAGCCTGACATTGTAGTGTAAAAATAAATAAATAAAAAATTATGTAGAGCTTTGCTGTATTATTTACTATCAGCGCAGATAATGCAGACAGCTACGGGCTGCCACCACAAGCTGTTTGGATTTACCTTTACCAATCAAAATACAGGGAAGACCATTTTTTTTTCTTTAACTATTAATTTAAGAATTAAAAAAATAATAAAAACATGCATGGGCTCTACCCTAGTTTTGATTGCCAGCCAGGGCAAAATCCAGGCACCTGGGGGCTGGTATTCTCAGCTTGGTGAGGCCCATGAATATTGGACTCCCCTTTCCCCCCAGGTTAAAGAAACCCGCAGCTCGCTGCTGCCCCAGAAATTAGCGTATTCATTGAAAGTGGCATTTCCTGTGCTTTACCTGGCTCTTCTCAATATCCTGGTGCGGGGTCACTAGAGTTCACTGCCACGGGGCTTCAGCTACCTGGGTTTTACTTTGGCTAGCAGTTTCAAAATAGGGAAAAGACCATGCATTTTTTTAATTATTTATTTTAAAAAATAATTATTTTAGGCTCCACTGTATGTTGATTGCCAGCCAAGGTAAAGCCAGGCTGCTCTGGGTTGCAGCCGCAGCTGTCCGCTTTATCGGCGCTGATAATCAAAAATACAGCGAAGATCTATGCAATTAACTATTTATTTTTACACTACTTCGTTACCTATGGCAATCAATCACAGAAGCTGGCATAATGGGTGAGAAGCGCAACAGCCAATCACAGACGTTGTCACAGAGAGTGGACATCTGTGATTGGCAGCCCCCCAGCCAAACCCGAAACCTAACAGTAACATGGACTTCTCTGGGAAGTCTGTGTTCTGAGTCTGTGCCTGAACACAAGGTGTTCGGTACCAACTCCAAACTTTACAGTTCGGGTTCGCCCATCCCTAATTACTAATGGCCACTTTACACACACAGATATCTGTGTCCAACTTCTGAACAGATCTCTGGTTCCAGTGAAATCATGGACACATTGCTCCATTTTGTGCACAGCCACAAAATGGAACAATGTGTCCATGATTTCACTGCAACCAGAGATCTGTTCAGAAGTTGGTCACAGATATCTGTGTGTGTAAAGTGGCCTTAACACTTTCTAGAAGCTCTCATCTCAAGTTTAAATGAAATTTATTGGCAAGACCAAATACACATTAGAACTGCCAACTTGAGTGTAGAGCTGTCAACTCTCCTGTGCTGCCTCTTCCTCACACTGAATGCTGTGTCATTAGGTCTCACACAGAGACTGTTCTAAGCTAAAGTTGGGGCGTGTCTTTGAGAAGTAGAGATGATAGCACTATATGAGAAGGGCTACTTGACGTGTTTGTAAGGAGATTGCCAGAGATGAGAGCTGACAGCTGCCATTTACTCACAGTGAAGAGAGGAGTCTGTTTTTCAATGATATTGTGGGAATGTGTTTTTTCCCCCAATGTATTGCTACCTGCTTATGATTGGTAAGCATCAGAGAGAGGAGTAGTACACGTTTCTAGTGACATTTCTCTGGTAACACCCACTTAAACTTAAAAAAAATTAACTGTTCCAGTGTAAAATATTTTGATTGCTAAGATCTCTGCAACAGAAAGGTGAAAAAAAGAAAATGAATAATATTCTGTTCTGCATCGCCTCTTACAGTGTGTCCAGTTCAACAGGAAAAATTAGAAAAATCGAATTGCTCACCTTGGAATTGACTTCCAATTGTCCTTTTTTTAGCTGTGAATCCCAACTTCTAGACGTGGCCTTACAAGTGATTTATAGAGGGGTAACAATACAATGGAATCTTGTTTACCTATGCGTTTTATTGCAGAAAAACTGCGGATTTTCCAGATCCAATGCAAGTCTATAGGAAGAATTTGCGCATAAAACTCAGCGTATCCCCAAGAGAAATTATGGATTTGAAATATGCACCACAGGCCAGTTTACGTTGCGTTAAAAAAAGTAGAGTAGGCATGAGATTTCTATAAATCTGGAACTGTAAGACATTGGGTTTCTTATGCAGTTATAATACACAGGGTCAAAAACTCATCATGGGAACTTAGTCTTAAACTAGTGGTAACAATCATTTTAACCTCCCTGGCGGTATGATTATGTCAGGAACTTTGTGCTAAAAGCGGTAACATTATTTTGGTAAAAAATTTCTTTTATGGGCAGAAATTTTAAACATTTGTATTTCTCGCCCAGTTCCGCCTCCAATGAGCCGCAGCGGCTCACAGAGACGGAACCAAGAAGTCATATGGAGGCATCCGAAAGGGCCCTCACCGGCGATCACAGCGGGGACATTGCTGGACCCCCAAGAGAATGTAAGGAGACTCCGCTGCCATTTACCCCGAGCGTCTGAGGCCCCGACTGAGTGGGGGGCCCCTCAAGCATCAGTAGGAGAACCCTCCTCTGCATCCCCAGCTCCCATAACCCCCCCGCTCCTCAGCTATAGCTGCAACAGAGCACCCGCCGGTATAGCTACTTGCACCCCCTAACCCCCCTTCCTAGCTATAGCTGCTAGCACCTTCCACTCTCCTCACCCAGAGCTGCAACAGGGCACCTGTCTAGCTGCCAGTACCCCAAATCCCACCACCAGCTCCAGTGGGTAAGTCACGCTGATACACTGCAGGGTGGCGGTGCGGGATGGTGGAGCTGACAGCACCCCAAAGCCCCCCCCCTGCAGCTGATAGCACCCCCCTCCGCTCCACAGCTACTGCTGACAGCACCCCCCCTCGCTCAACAGCTACAGCTGACAGCACACCCCCCCCTCCGCAGCTGCAGCGGATAGCAATACACCCCCCCGACCCCCCTGCAGCTGATAGCACCCAGCCCTGAGGACCAAGTGGCAGCAGCCAGGGGGAGCGGCAGGGTAGAAGGGGGCACCAGCATCACACTTAGGCTTCCTTACTGTGTGATGGGCACCTCCAGCTCCAGTCCCGCTGACACAGTGCAGGGCGGCAGTGCAGGGTGACGGAGCTGAGACCCCCGGCCACCCTCCCCCCCCCCCCCCCGGTCCTCGTCTAAGCCTGCAGGGGCCGCCGCAGAAAGGTGACAGCTCCCCTCTCCCACTTTCCCCCCGCTGCTCCTCATCTAAGGCTGCGAGGCTGACAGATGAGGGGGGGGGGGGGGGGCGCGTGCTAAGGCTGCGGGGGCGGCAAGGCTGACAGCACCCTCCCCTCTCCTCATCTAAGGCTGCAGGGGCGGCGGGGCTGGAAGCTGACAGCACCCACACTCCTCAAGCAGCATCAACAAGACGTCCCGCCGGTAAACCCGAGCGTGACTCGGGGTTACCGCTTCTGTCAGCTAAAGTTAACCCCGAGTTACACTCGGGAAAACCGGTAGGGAGGCTAATTTAATTTATTCTGCCCCTTCTTGACAGCCCTACTTTAAAAACCAATTGGTTGTAAATGGACTTACATATATTTTATCTTTACTGTATCGAACTTTAATGTTGTGGAGGAGGGTCGCTTCATTGAGGTACATCAAAGAACCTGCAAACAAAATAGCAAGAGAATTTGTTGATTTAAAACTATAATACTCTATCAACACCTCACTTAAAACTTGACAGCTTTTATACTACAGTAATCCTTTATCTGTATGACTTGATTGTCCATATACATTGTACTTGTCCTCGTCTGCCCTTTCCATATATAAAGCGCCATGGAATCTAATGGTGCTATATAAATAAATAAATAATGGTCATTCACAAAACAAATAATAGTAAGACATAGTGAATTTCCAATAAATGGGGAACAGTCCAAAGGGTGAAACCCCATCATAGAGTTGCATGCAATGGCCATAAAGTAAAATCTTGGTAAAATGAAGACTTTTGAAACATAACATACTGTACATCATACTTTTTGCACAAAAGCTTATTCAAAGCTTTTTCTTTTTTTTAATATACCATGTAACAGGCTCTAGCCATAAAATATATGACCGGAGCCTTCTGAGCTATACCAGAAGGCCCTATCAGATATACCTTTTGTGCAGTATGGAATAGCACAGTAGACTAAAAAGTATATAGCAAAGGCTAAACACAAAAAACAAAAGTAGACTATTTCTCTTAGGTTACGGTCACATTTGCGTTGTGGATTCCTAGTATTCCCTTATTTAGTTGGTGTACAGCTTTTGACAGAAGCCACTGGTACATTATTATTGCTCCTTTGAAGCATTGTTACTAGGAAAGAATACCTCTGTAATGAGTCCTATTTTGTTTGTGTCCAATTTTTAATGGCATCCAACAGAGAAGTCCTCTATAGTCTTTCATGAATCAAAGACATGCAGAGATACTGTAAGATGCCATACATACTTATGAGCACTGTAAGTTGTACAGAGCAAGAACACTGCCATGTGCATCTATTTTAAGGTTAGGCCATTATCTCTGTAGAAGTGATAAACCCATTCTAGGTTTTTCCAGCTGTGCATTTACAATTGGTAAATCAACAATAGGGCTCTACATTAATGTAGGTACCAATCAATTTTAAGCTATTGAAAAAAACAGAATTCAAATAAAATAATTTAAAAAAGCACTAATCACCTCATGTATCCAGTATAAATTGTTAGGCCCCTTTCACATCAGTGGTATTAGAAAAATGCGGCAGTTGCAGTGAAAAAAATGCATCTGCCGCATTTACCGCATAACGGCCGCACTTGCGGTCACTTGCGCCAAGCCCCATGCAATGTCTATGGGGCCTGTGGCAGGTGCAGCAGGTGCGGTATAGTTGCGGCTTCGGCACTTGCGGCAGCCACGTTTTTTTCGCGGCCGCATCTGCCACAAGTGCCGAAACCGCACGACCTTACCGCAAGCCCTATAGACAATGCATGGGGCTTGGCGCAAGTGACCGCAAGTGCGGCCGTTATGTGGTAAATGTGGCAGATGCGTTTTTTTCACCACAACTGCCGCATTTTTCTAATACCCCTGATGTGAAAGGGGCCTTACCTGGTGTAATGCAGATTTTTACTTCCTGCGCATGCGGCCATATCCCAATATAGTGACCCCGCGACAGTAAGTAATTGGCTGCAGTGGTCACATGCTTCTGTTTTGGGATATCACTGTTGCAGGATCTGGAACTTCACAATGGAGGATTTGTGAAATAAGAAGACTTACATTTTTATCATTTCACTGCTTCATTTAAAAAGTAAAAAAAAAAAAAATGAAAAAAAACCAGTTTATGGCTCAGTACACATTTAATTAAAAAAAAAATGTTATCCATAGGGAGTTCTAACTGCTGTGCATTGAGGAGCCCAAGTGATAAGATCAGGGCTCTGCATTCCATCCTGAATTGAGCAGAGGAGTGTATACTCGGTCTCTACTCCAATTATTCTATATGGGTCTGCTGCGTGCAGAGCTTCGCTATACAGACAGTCCCCTGGACAATGAAAGAGTGGGACTGAGTTCTGCTTGGGGGTTCTAAAGCCCAATCTTGGATCTCTGGGATCCAAGCGCTTAGATCAGCAGCATTTTTAATTAACCCTTTAATGCATCTCCTCTGATCCCTGGAGAAAGAGCCAAACATCCCAGGAAACTATTAATCTATGACATTTCTGTGAAATTATCTCCAAATCATTTAGCTGCAAGTAAGTATATTTACCTTGTTGTATTACCTTAAGGCTATGTTCACACATTGGATTTTGCTGCTTCTCTGCGTTTATTGCTGCGTTTTCTTAAGCGCGCTTTTTGCAGTGAAAACGCAATTCTGGATAAGCAGCCCAGCCAAACCTATGGGTTTTGACAAAATCCATTCACACACTGCGTATTTGTGCTTTTTTTTACGTGCGCGTTTTCACTGCAAAAACGCACGCGTAAAAAGAATCACCATTGTCAATTCTTTCTGCAGTTTTTATCTCCGTTTTTCCATTGCCCCCATGATAAATGGGCTCTGAAAAAGCGCAGAGAAAAATGCAGAAAAAAACCGCAGTGTGTGAAAGGAGTTGAGCATTTCACAAAATACGAGCGTAAAAAAGCACAGCTGCGTAAAAAGACGCAGTGTGTGAACGTAGCCTTAGAGAATACAAGTAGGGGATTGTCATTTTCCTTTATTTGTAATGAAAAGTGACAACTGTAAATAGTTGTATAATAAGATAATGGCCAATTAATAAAGATAACAATAAGCAATAGCCTCATAGTGGGAAAAGTCTCATACAAAAGGGTAATAGAACTGGACTTTGTACCGTAATTGTCTTCTAAATGAATGAGCACAAATTATGGAGTTTCCAGTTATAAAGACCTATTCCCTGTTAATATGTAACTTATGCAGGTAATGTTAAATGATTTCTTCAGTGCAATGGGTTTGTAATGTTAATGTTGACAGCATTAAGAATTCTGCAGCAATTCTGTACTGAGGATGATGGGCTCTCAGGCTTACAAAACCCTTACATTTTTATGGATATAGAGTCACTGATTTATTCAAATGCAATAATGTCAAAAACTGGTTTAACCAGTTGAAAGGCCGACACACAACATCATGTAATATACACCTTACATCCCGACAGAACACTGAGAAAGTGTGACTGTGCATACAGAAAATGAGCCAATAATAGTAGATACATACAGTTGTCTTCCACATGTTTTGTTGTATCCTCTTCAGCAGGAAAAACCTGGTTTATAGCTGCCAAAAAAGTCTATTGAAACATGAAAAAATGCACAGTGTCAGCATAACTAGGAGATCTCACATAAAAACCTACATAAGCAATTAGTGTACGATAAAAGAACAGGATACGTTTAGCAAGATACAAGAGATAAAATACAATACAGTATCTTTTTGTTACATTGCATCTATAATGAAGAGATAACTGAATTAACACAAAATACGTTAGGAAGAGCTACAGCACAAATCAATTGGGAGAATGAGGGCAGGGTCAGACTACACTGTTTATTTGTAGTCTGCTACTAAGGAGACACATATGTCAGCATAGGAGCTTTAGGTATTGACTGATGTTAGAAGTGCAGGAATTATTTGTGATGGTGAACATTGCCTTCAAATGTATATGGTTAGTGAGCAATTATTTACTTAAGGGATTAAAACATATAGCAAGGCAAGGGAAAGGGATAAAGTGGATGGTTAGGGTATGTGCCCACAGGAAGGTTTAACGTCGGTTTAGCAGCGAAAACCGCCGGCGGTTTAGCATAGGTTTTATTTAAATTTATGTAAATCCTAAGCAGCGTTAGGACTTACAAGTAACCCTATGTAATTTAGAAACCTCTGTGCACACAGTCGGTTTATGTGAGCGGATCTGCCCGCGGTTGAGCGGTTTCCCAGCGGTTTAGCAGCATACAGCATGTCAATTCTTCTCAGCGGTTTTTGATCGGTTCCATGAACAAAATCCTCCATAGAAAACCGCTGGAAAAACCGCTGGAAAAACCGACTGAAAAACGCTGTGCACACGATGAAAAAAACCGCCGGAAAACCGCCGGAAAACAGCTGGAGACTTCAGAGCTCAGAACTGATAATTTCCAGCGGTTTACTGACGGTTTGAACGCCACTAAACCTTCTTGTGGGCACATACCGTTAGGTTCCTCACCATTTAAACTAAATTACACTATTATTTTAGGACTTACAGGAGGGCCTTTAGTCATCAGGTGAGAGTGGGACATTGTACTCGCCTAAAATATGGCAATATAAACTAGTTAGCCAATGACCTATCGACTGGATAACAATCATTTCACTGACGTAGCCATAAACATTTAAGTCTCAAACACAAAGAAAGCTGTTGGCCAAGTGTTCAAATTTTCACTGAGAAAAGAGAAGAAAGCTGCCAACAGACACCAAATCTCAGAAGAAAAATAGGATCTGATGTTTAAAACTAAACTGGTAGATTGTCCGCTGAACTTTTTTTTTTTTGTCATTTTCTGTGGAGCCTTTATTGGTAGGTCAACCGGGCTATACATATTCAAGGACACCAGATGAACTTTCTGGGAATGTTCTTCCAAGTTGGAGTCCATTTACACAGATCGACCAGTGGCATGATACATCCGCCAATTGGTAAACATTTACTAGATTGCTCAGCCCACATAAGCTGCCATTGTTATCAGCAGTGCAAGTGCTGTTTACACAGATGATGCACTTCTAAAGCCAGCGTCACACGCAGCAACCAAAGCTGCGATGTCGGAAGCAATGCGCGGGTGCGCGCTTCGCTTCCGACATCGTAGCCTTGGTGTCACATGGCAGGATGTCGCCGGTGACGCCGAAGCGATGCGGGCAGAGCCATCGCTCGCTGGGCTGGGATGCCAGCCCAGCAAGCGATCAGTAGCAATACTGCGGTATAGGCTGGATCGCAGCTAACATGGCTATTGAGGTGTCAGACGGCGCGATCCAGCCTAATCGCTGGTTGCAGATTGACAGGTTTACGTTCATGCTCGTAAACCTGTCAACCTGCGACCAGCGATAGATCGCAGTTGCGTCGCGCTGTTACACAGCACGACGCACTTGCGATATCGCGAGCGGCGACATCGCTGATGCGTCACTTTTCGGCGATGTCGCTCGCGATATTGATGCGTGTGATGCCGCCTTAAGGGCTATGATCTTATGCTGCGTACAAAATCAATTAACCCAATGAAACAGAGCTTTACTTGTTCATTGGGTAATTGGCAGCCGATATACATGGCGAGGTAATTGTGAAACAAGCGCTTTTAACAACGCTCATTCACAATTATCTTGCAGTATAAATGTACCTTAAAGAATAAATATGGATAAAAGATCTGTTACCCAACTAACATTTACATCTCAAATGTATGACCAACTTACAGCAGACTGGTGTTATGTTATCCGCAAAATAAAGCAATTAAACTTCCCCAAAAAATATCCTTCAGTTACAAATTGCCTAAAAATAACACATCTCACCTTTCCCTTTTGATTTAGTGGTTCAATTGTTAAAGAATCTGGCCCAATATCCACAATGTTACCCAACTGAAAGCCATCAGTTGGGTGAGGCGCCCAGACTGGCTTCCCGTCCTCCATGGTGCTCTTCCTCAGCTCTCAGTTTACTAAATTAAAAAGAAAAAGAAGACACCCATCATAATTATGTATATCAACCGTAATGTATTAAAAGGTAGGCATTTGGTATTATTTAAAGGGTCACATTGAAATTTATTGATTATGCACGTGACTAAATGCAGTAGGTTTAGCAGATTATTGGACATCAAGCCAGGTGACAATGGAACCTATAAATATCTGGTGATTGAAGTGTCCCTTTCATTACACTTTAAAAGGGTTTTCCCATTTCATGACACGATGGATTTTTGGTAGAAGTCTAAAAATGAAGGGGGCATTCTAAGAGATAAGATGGCATATCGGATATGCAATTGTTTCATGATCAATGATGATAACAAGGTCTGCTTCTCCTGGCCAACTAACTGTACTGAAAATTACAGACATGAGTTTTCCCTTGAAGGGAGCATCGCTACATAATATTTATAAAGTAGATTGGTGGACGTCACACAGGTCAGGACTGTACTGATCATAAGAAATATGCCAGCACTTTTGGTAAAGTGTTATATCACTACAGAAAATATTAGAAGGATGCTCCACATGTATAAAGAAAAATACTAATATGAAAGAAAACATATTTTCCACTGACAACACACATTAATTACAAGGTGTCCAACTGGGCGCCTCCAGCACACAATGACCAGTAGAATGGCGCCACATCTTATTAAACCTCCCTTTCTTTTATAACCTTGCACAAGCAGCAATAATGTTACTTTATAAAATCAATGACACTACAGCAAGTTTTAGACAAACTTTATGAATGATCAGCTAATGTCTGCACCAAGTCTCCGTTTTCCTCACCAAAAAATTCATGTATAGAGATTGCTTTATATAAATACTGGAGTAAAGCGTCACAGCCAAGTTACAGACTTGGCTGAGAATTACAATCACAACTCTCACATATTATTAGTCTAAGTTTATGCTTAGGCGTTTCCACACACAGTGTTATTAGTCATCATATATTACTGCTGGACCGTACTGAAAGGCAAAGTAAACATGCAATAAAGAAATCCTGAGTCATACACCCAGACAATGTCCTGGTTAGCAACACACAAGCCATCAGCAAAAAATAGTCCTAATTGAGCCGGTATAAATATGACAAAGGTCTAGGCTACACGTCTTAGAATTAGGTTTCTTGACTGCAGTTTACGGAAAAACTGTTGTAGAAAAATGTACAGTACATTAATTGAACGTATGTGGAAACACAATGAACATACCAAATGTAATATTACTTCTCACCAAAGTCTGACAAAAACTAGCAAAAGAATAAAATACAAGTCAAAGAATAATAAAAATGTAGAAAATGTATATACAATATAGTGCAAACGTTTTAGTCAAGTGTCAATAATGCTATTAAGTAAGAATGCTTAAAAAAAGTGTTAATGGTTTATATTTATCAACAAAACAAACTGCAAAGTGAAGGAACAAAGGAAATCTAAATCACAAGCAATATTTAAAGTGACCACCTTTAAAACCAAATCAATTCTTCAAGGTACAAGTACACAGATGATCTATGGATTTAGTCTTGAGCAAATCTTTACAATCCCTTCACGTAATCACACACAGAATTTGAAGAAGTTGAGATCAGGGCCCTATGGGGCCAAACAGGATTCGGTGGGGTAAGGGAAGAGTTGTAGAAGGACCAGATGGTGGGCGGTGGGGACAGAGGAACAAGTGAGCAGTGGTGTATTTTTTTCAACCACTTCCAGGGTTTTTACTAGATCAACAAAACGTCAGTCGTTACTGGCTCTCATTTCGTGAGAAGTGAACTGCAACAAACTATATTTGGAGAATATGAATTTTTGTAAAATTTGAGAAAAATTCAATATCACTACAATTCACTAATCTCTACTGACTCTTGTTCCTTTTGCAGAATAAATGTGGAGCCAATAAAACCCTGTTGGTAATGCATGATGGATAAGTGTTCCTCAGCATCAAAGAATCCCAAACTCCATGTACTGAACTGAAGCCCTAAACTTGGAAACAACTTCCTCTATGTTTCACTGTTGCCTGAAGACACTTTTTTGTACTGCTTTTCAGCCCTTTATCAAACAAAATGCCTTCTGTTACAGCCAAATATTTCAAATTTTGACCCACCAATTCAGAACACCTGCTAACATTTTTTCTGCACTCTAATTTCTGTGTTTTTGCACGTATTTCAGTCACTTTGCCTAATTTTCATGTTGAAGGCATGGTCTTCAATTCTTCAAGGAAAACCACTTCAGGACAAACTTCTCAAACCAGTAGTGTGGTATAGCTGGGTCCCATTGGATGCTGACAGTTCTGAGCTGATTATTATTATAATTTATATAGCACCATTAATTCCATGGTGTTGTATATGAGAAAGGGTTAAATACAAAATTATACATAGGTTACAGTAAACAAATTAACAATGACAGAGGGAGAGGGCCCTGTCCTTGCGACTTACATTCTATGGGATAATGGGAAAGAGGTAGAAGGTCGGGAGTGACGGCAGCTCTGGTGATGGTGGTGAGGAGGCAGCACTGGTGGTGGTGAGGCGGCAGCTCGGGCGGTGGCGAGTCGGCAGCTCCAGTAATGGTAATGCATCAGCATGGTCATTGTAGGCCATAAGCTTTCCTGAAGAGATGGGTATTCAGGTTCAAGTCTGAAGGATCCAAGGGTGGTGGATAATCGGCTGTCGGATACTCAGAGAAGTCTTGGAGGTGGTTATGTGAGGAACGAATAAGTGTGGAGGAGAGGAGGAGGTCTTGGGAGGATCAAAGATTACACGAGGAATGAGCTGGACATCTTGCAATTTCAAAAGGGAAGTAAACATAATCTGTCTTTTTTCTTGGCGAACCACTACGTCTAAAGTCCCTAATGTTGCCCATTTTTTAGTGCCTGTTCAAAAGAGCCTTACCAGCACGTCTTGAAACCCATGACTCCTGTAAACGCTTTGTTTGGGGAAAACACCGCTGATGCAAAATAACAACCTGCTTTGGCCTATTTAAGGCTTCTTGCCCTCACATCTGTGACCTGGTATTGATGAAGATGAACCCTGTATGAGTTCTAAGGAACTGAGCTGGAGTTGGTTTGCTGTGCTGCATCTTGTCTTCTGTTGAACTCCGGAGTCCTGTCTGCGAGCTGCTTGTATCCTTGGACATTCTGTTGTGTGTCCGCCTTCGGTTTGGTGCAGCTTCAAAGTTTGTCAGATTTCTGTGTTACTCCTAATGGTACATTTACACGCGGCCACAGGGAGGTAGGAACAGGCAGGCATTGGACACAATTGTGCCTGTTGCCTTGAAAAGACCACGATGTGGCTGCATGTAACTCAGGACTTTCCTTCCTGTGTCTTCCCTGAAGGAAGGAAAGTCCTGCATTACACGCAGCCACATCGTGGTCTTTTCAAGGCAACAGGCACAATTGTGTCCGATGCCTGCCTGTTCCTACCTTCCTGTGGCCACGTGTAAATGTACCATAAGAGTCATCAGTCTTCTGCATCCGGTAAGTACCACCACTACCTGCCTGCCAGTGGTCTCCTACCATCCTGTTACTTGTCTTGACCTGTCAGTATCTCTGCTACCCATCTGCCTGCGGCCTCAGGTCATCCTATTAACTGTCTGCCAGCGGCATCCAGTAATCCTGTTCCCTGTGTCAACTCATCATTATTTCTGTTAGCTGTCTGCCAGCTGCCTCCAGCAATCCTGTTACCTTTTTTCAGTCATCTATATTTCTGCCATGCTTCTGTGATCTTTTGCTGCATCACTCTCTGTCATAAGTCTTTAGTTTTACTTCTACCTGCCCATGCTATTCAGGTTATGTTCGTCTGTAATGTTTTGTAACTATGCTTGTTATCCACTATGTGTCAGTTAACCCCTGTAAGGGTACTTTCACATCAGTGTTTTTTTTAAATCGCGGCAGATGCGGTGAAAAAAACGCATCTGCCGAGATTACCGCATACCGGCTGCATTTGCGGCACGGTTGCGGCAAGCCCCATACAATGTATATGAGGCTTGCGGCAGGTGCGGCAAGTGCGGTTTTGGCACTTGCGGCAGGTGAGGCCGCGAAAAAACGCGGCTGACCGCGTTTTTTTTTCGCGGCCGCACCTGCCACAAGTGCCAAAACCGTACTTGCCGCACCTGCCGCAAGCCCGCATATACATTGTATGGGGCTTGCCGCAACCGTGCCGCAAGTGCAGCCGGTATGCGGTAATCGCGGCAGATGCGTTTTTTTCACCGCATCTGCCGCGAGTTTAAAAAAAATGCTGATGTGAAAGCAGCCTAATAGAATAAACTGTTATTTTTGCATCTTTCATGTCCATATTCAGCATGGTCCCTCTGTACTAGCGGGCTCAGAGGATTCACCACATGAGCCCGCTTCACATAACAGAGTACTGAAAGTTATCTCAACACCATCAAGTCCGCCTGGGATTTATGAAGAGACAGAAGGATTTGGTCAAATCTACAGACACATAAAATCTGTAGTTATTTCTACAAGATGTTTGGAACATCAAAGTTCCTTCAAAAGTCAGTACCTGCTGAGTTCCTTCCATAACGGTGTGGAAGTGTACCCAGAATTGATGCTGTTTTTACAGCCAAGGTCACACCAAATAGTGAATTAATTTACATTTCTATTGTTTAATCACTTAAATTAAGGTTACCACTTTATTAAAAGTGTAAAATTGGAGACTGTGGCATGAACACACTAACTAAACAAGCCAAGGAGCTACCAATCAACTGTTTTAGCATAATTGGAGGAGACACATATTTATCTATCTTACTAAGGCCGGCTTCACACTGATCCGATCCGTGGCTGTCCGTGTAAACCGGACAGCCCCGGACCGGATTTTGGCCCCATAGTATCCTATGGGGCCAGATGGAAGCCAGATGGCAGAGAGCTGCCATCCGATTTCTATCTGTACGGGAGAATCCAGGGAGAATTCAGATGTTTCTCAAGGACAGAAAAACATTGCTTGCAATGTTTTTGTGTCCGATGAGAAAAATCTCCCCTAATTGCCTTCTCCCGGATACTCCCGGATACTCCCGGATTTCGCCCGGATCCTCGGCAATGCGGCGCTCCCTAATAATCATAATAATCTGGTTGTGAACAAGAGACATAACACCATTTCCAGCCATAATATGCTTCCTAATATGATAATTTTTTCTCCAGTTTCTCTCGGCAGGCTCTTGACGGTTGGAGTCACACTGGCATATTAATAAGTAAACGTCATATAGAATAGGCCCAATAATATCTAATGTATTAGAACCCCATCATATGCGTGCTAATCAGAGCAGAGTTTCCCAACAAATCCCTAGAATATTCATCTACCCTCCCAGATGACCAATGCTTAAAGAAACAGTGTGTAAAAATTAAACATTATCTCAAATAGGTCATAAAAGTTATGTAAATCGTTAAAATATTACTGCAGACATGAATAAGACACAAAAGATTCAATTAAGAGGAGGGAGTACCCTTCTCACCCTGACACCCATGACTGTATTATGGCTTCATAAAACCTCATAGTTGTACAGATTACATAGAGAGAGATAATGACTACAAGGATACTGTATATGTGCCATGTTCCATCAGAACCTAAACGCTTCACTTTTCTACGATATCAACTCCATACTACAGTTTATTGCATAAAACCATACCAAGGCACACAGCCCGCAACTGTATAGTAGAGAGCTATAGGGTGTCAGTGCCTCCACACAGCCTTTATGTACAAGGATCCTGAAAAATCAACTTTTTAAAGATTGTGTTCAAACTGCTGGATTCCACAAGAATAGAAAAACTAGCCAATCACATGAGCTGACATGGCCAACCTAAGCCTCTCCCAAATTGATTATAAGGAACATTTCTGAAAGTTAGAGACAAACAGACGGAGTATAATCATCAGACGACATATGGAACTGTGGGAACACATAGGTCTACAGGGTATGTAGATAAATTGTTTAATGAAGATTATTTGCACATTTTTCATATTCACTCAGTAATAAAACAAAACTTATACCTTGTGAGGAAATACAAGTAGTGGAATAATATGCATAGAAAATTACTGGCATTCTCAATGAAGTAGAAACAAATGAGATTATCCAAGTCATATGCAACATTAAACACCTAAATCCGTTCACACAAACTCTGCATTGAAATCTAACCAGTTAGTATCCACATAGAACTGAGCACTAGCCATTTATTCCAGAAGATATGGGAAACAGAAGAAGAAAAACTAAAAGTAGTAGTCAAGACTATTAAGGCTTCCATACATATTGGTTGGCTGCGGATGAATCTGACTATCTTTATCACATGGAGGGGCGCTTGATTAGTCGAGCTCTCCTGTGTTTTTTTATGAGAAAATCACTGGCAAACGTATCGGCCGGTAGCTTATCTCAAAGGTTACAACGCAATCGACAGTCCAAAGTCAGATATGCCCAATCGGCATCTTCCCTGACCATCAAATGGCCAGCGACCCCATACATGTTAAATTATTACCTGAACCCTCCGATATTGGTGACTTCAGACAACATTAGTCTACTGTTTACAGTCTTAGCAACTTATGTATCGATAGGGTACCTTTACACGCCGCTACGGCAGGATGGATGCATCCCGCTACAGGCTACAATTGTAGCTTGTAGCGCCAATATAGCCCGTCGTAGTGGCGTCTGAAGACGTGACGATACAGCCGGCAACAGATACATCTGTTTACGACCTCTGCTCGAAAACAGAGAGCTACAAAGCCGATGGTAGCAAGATGCATCGGCGTGTAAAGAAGTTACGGAAGGGAACTCTGGACACCCTGCGATGTAGCTGCAATGTAGCTAAGGCGTGACCCTGGCTCCGTGTTACCGCGCCCCATGTGCGATCATTGGTGGAAGCTGCTGCATGACGATTGGTAGTCGCTGCATAGGGAGGCATATTTAAGGAGCTGACGAGTCACACTACACAATCGCTCGAGCGTGCTGTATTACTCAGCCTCCTGCGTTGCCTGCCCAATCAGGATGTTATTGCTTTGTCCTATCAGCGTACGGACGGCTCGTAATCCACAATTGTGGCACGCCTATGTGCTGGCCCTGCTGCACCAGGTACGCCATAGTAGCTGGTTATAGCGTTGTGTAAATGAGCTACAGATGGCTACTTGAGACAACCGGCGATGTATCTAGCTATAGATGTCACGTAGCGTAGCGCACCTTATGGCGGCGTGTAAAGGTGATGCGTTGAGCATTTGTAACCGTTTGAGCGTGCTCGTGCACGTGAAGTAGCGGGATGCATCCATCCTGCCGTAGCGGCGTGTAAAGGTACCCTTATGCTTTACGAGGACCTGTCACCAGGCCAAAATGGGCTAGTTTTTCATTTTAATTTATTCAATCTGCTCCCCTTAATAATGCTTATTTAAATTAATCCACCGTACATTCCAGAGATATGCTACAGTTAGTGCTAATATGTATGGCCTTTACCAAAGGGGCATTGCTCAAGGATACTCTGGGGTGTGTCTTTAGACTGCTCTGAATAATTAGCCTAAAACGGAATACTTACGGAAGTAGCAGGAATAAAATACGAGCGAACACATGCCACTTTTGGCCTGGTGACAGTTCATCTTTAAACCGAGTCTACAGAATGAACTATTACTGAATAAAGTGATTTCAGGTATAAAATATTTCCCCTACACAAATTTTGTAAGACTGTGCTCACATGCTGCAGCTGAAAACTGCAACAGCTATGTGCGACTGAGGCCTTTCCATTGTTTCCCCGCACAATCACTTAATCTTGGCAATAGCCATGTAGTTTTATTGCCTTTTCCTATAAGATTAAGGGTGCATACTCACGATCAGGGAACGCAGCATTTTGGATGCAGCCTTTTGCCGCTGCATCCAAAATGCTGTGTTGCACAGTACAAGCATAGTGGATGAGATGTCAAGAAATCCCATGCCCACTATGCTTTATCCGACCGCAGCCTGTTTTCAGCTTCGGTGCGGGTTGCCGGACTTCTGTATCTTCACAGAAAGTTACATTTCATGCTGTGGAGTCGGCAGCGATTTCCTGCGGGTGCATGCAAGGAGAAGCCACTATGCACCAAACGCACATCATGGGTACAGGGTGGCTGTGGTCTCCCTGCAGGCACCAGCGGGTTTCCATGGCTTACTTCAGGTCCGGAGGCACCCCAACCAAGACACAGCACCACTGGATCGTGAGCACATATCCTAGTAATGCAGGGAAACAGTTAAAAGACTGCAACAGCACAGGGTTGTTGTGCTTTTCAGCTGCAGTGTGAACGCAGCCTAAGGCTGCTTTCACATCACATTTTTCTTCAATCCGCTGCTGTCAGTTGTAAATCGGACAGCATTGGATCCGATTTTAGCCCCACGTTATCCTATTAGGACGGATCACATCAGATTTGCCCTTAATGGCATCTGATTTGCCTCCGATCCGGTCCGATTTTCTGCAGCAGCCAAAATCGTAGACTGCTGTGATTTTGGACTCCACTGCAAAAAACGGATCACATTGGATTCGATGCGATCAGATTATGATAATATGGGAGTCTATGGGGATCGGATCAGATGGAAAATCGATTCAGATATCGGATCCGATTTCTGTATTGAGCATGCTCAAACTCCAAGGCCTCCCACAGCCCTCCCCCATTTAAATCGGATCCATTAAAAAATCGTATCGGATGCCATCGGTCCGATTTTGTATCGGATTCAATAAATGGATCCGATAAAAAAAAATCGGACAGATGGCATCCGATTTTGAACATCCGATCTGATCCGATTTACAACGGACAGCATCAGATTGCGGGGAAACCAGCCTAAGACCTCGTGAAGTAAGTTCAAATGTGTTTCAGCTGGAATGCATATAAAGTACTGTATATTGAATGGTTTAGGTGATTTTTAAATTGACAATTTATTGAATATACAAGTTTGTATATTCAGATGCAAGCTACCATAATTTCGGAGTATAAGACACACTTTTTTTTCTCTACAATTTGGAAAGTGGTGGCGCATCTCGAGCTGGAATCACACTGTCTGTGTGATATACGACTGCTGCCTTCACACTTGCGTTTGTGTCTGCATGTTTATGGCATGCAGACGCAAACGCAGGCAAAAGCAGCCCATAATAATGTGAAAGCAGCGGAGAATCTCCGCATGCGTTCACATTACTTTGGTGCCCCGGCAGCCAATCAGCTGTCTCTGGGGGCGGCCGGGAGGAGGAGATCAGCGGCAGAGATCTCCTCCTCCCGGCACAGCTGATCTCCCGCCGGTGTCAGCGGGGAGATACAGCTGATCTGACAGCTGTTTAAATATCCCGCGCTGACACCGAATAGGGTGATATCAGTGCGGGAGATATAAAACAGCTGATCGCTGCTTCAAATCTCCCGCGCCGACATCACCTATTCGGTGACAGTGCGCGAGATTTAAACAGCTGTCAGATCAGCACTGGCGGGGGATCAGCGGCGGCTCTGCACGATCTCCCGGTGGCAGCCACCAGGAGAGGTTTCAATGAGATCCGCAGCGTTCTCCTGCGGTGTCATGTAGAGGACACTGCGGATCCAATGAGATCCATGCATGGCTTGTGCGCTTGCGGGCGCTTGCAGATAAAACAAGCGCCCGCGACCGCACAAAAAATACAACAAGCTGCGTTCGGAGGGCGCACAAATTGTGCGCATCCGAACGCAAACACAACCGAACGCAGCCAAACGCAGGCACATGCGTTCCCATGTTAAACATAGGAAGCAAGCGTTTGGCTGCGTTCGGTACGCAGCATTCACAAACGCTAATGTGAAGGCAGCCTAAGGGCCACGTCACACGCACAGATATTTGTGCAGATATTGTTCGCAGATTTCTGGTTGCAGTGAAATCATGGACACATGGTTCCATTTTGTGGCTGTGTACAAATGGTACAATGTGTCCATGATTTCACTGCAACCAGAGATCTGTGAACAATATCTGCACAAATATCTGTGTGTGTGACGTGGCCCTAAGTCAGACATGTCACAGATGATTAATACGGAATGGCTCTCCCCTGTCAGAACGGGAGTGTGTAGCTGCTTAGAAACACAAGCAGCTGACGCTCCCATTCAGAGAGGGGGAGGCCTTTCCGAGTTAATCATCCGTGACACATCCGACTTAGACGCATATCACATGGACATTGTGATTCCAGCCTCATAGTCCAGATATAGGCTGTGGCTGTGGGAGGGAAAAGTGCTGGTGGAGTGGGTCACCAGAGGCAGGAGCATGCTGTAGGAGCGCCTAACGGTGATCACGTGTGCAAGCTGTTTAAGTAAATTTAATATTCACTGCTCCCGCCGCTGCCCATCACCACTTAAGCCAGAAGTGGGTGGTGGTAGGGATGATGGGCGGGAGGAGGGGGATGGCGCATATTAAATTTTCTTAAACAGCCATCACACGCGATCACCTGCTGCGGCTGTAGCGACAGTCGATCGGTTATGCCTGTAATTAAAGAACGGCTGTACACTGCTTCTCAAGCACACTGCATGTGAGCAGCAAATATTCTGGCAGGCAATTGTAGACGGCTGATTATACTCATTGCACTGTGAGGAAACAATGGATGATGTCTCTTTGCATGCTGGTAGCTAACTGAGTGTAAATCACAGTGCATGATAGTTATGTCATCGCTGCGTATTTACAGTCTGGTTAGCTTCCGGCTTGATGAGACGTCACACTGCAGCAGTGAGTATAACCGTTTATTTTTTTTATGGGGGCCATATTCCAGGATGGGAGCCATATACCAGGATGAGGGCCATATGTAGCAGGATGGAGCATCACATACCAAGATGAGGCATATATGAGGATGGGGGATAATATATACCACGAAGGAAAAACATATATATTTCAGGATGGTGATCATGCATCAGGATGGAAAACATATTTCAGGAAGGGACCCAGGATCTGGGATATTAGTACAGAATTAGGGGACATTACCCCCATAACAGTGTCAGCAGCAGAAAACTCCAGCCTTCCTTCCCCCATAACAGTGCATCAAAAACACATTTTTTTGCTTCAAATTTTTTTTCCTACTTTCCACCTCTAAAACCTGGGTGCGTACTACTATAGTCCAAAAAATAGAGTAGTTGATAAATTTGTCATAGGATGCAAAGTACATTTTATCGACACATCTGTAGTCAAAAATATTGCAAAAAGTAAAAAAAGAAAACTGGCTGTGATTCGCATCTTTGAATTCTAATCTGCATGTTTGACACATTTTAGAATGAATGTCATATATTTCAACCCTAAACGATTTTAAATATCTTGACATCTTAATGAGTGCAAAGATGACAGCTGACTATACACCTTAAAACCAATTTGCATAATAATTTGGAACAAGTGTCAGAGGATTTTTTTTTTTATGAAACTCATTGATAGTATTGTGTCTCAGGGTTCCTTGGATCACTGAAATCAATCTCAGATACCGGTGATAATTAGTTTGGCAGGTGAGCCCAGTAAAAGGAAAACTGGGTGTTCCACAATATTAAGCAAGCCACAGATTTCAAGTAACATGGGAAAGAAAAAGGATCTCTCTGCTGCCGAAAAGCAACAAATAGTGCAATGCCTTGGACAAGGGATGAAAACATTAGATATTGCACGAAAACGTAAGCGTGATCATCATACTGTGAAGAGATTTGTGGCTGATTCTAAGCACAGACGTGTTTGTGCAGATAAAGGCAGAGGAAGGAAGGTTTCTGCTAGGCAAGTTCATCGGATTAAGAGAGCAGCTGCTAAAAAGGCCTTACAAACCAGCAAACAGATTTTTGAAGCTGCTGGTGCCTCTGGAGTCCCTCAAACCTCAAGGATCCTTCAAAGGCTTTGCTCTACTATTTGGCCACCCTAAACAGTGCTCACAAGCAGAAACGGTTGCAGTGGTCCCAGACACACATGAAGATTAATTTTCAGTCTTGTTTACTGATGAGTGCCGAGCAACCCTGGATGGTCCAGATGGATGGAGTAGTGGATGGCTGGTGGATGGCCACTATGTCCCAACAAGACTCTGGCAGTCAGCAAGGAGGTGGAGGAGTCATGTTTTGGGAAGGAATCATTGGGAAACGGCTGGTAGGCCTCGTTAAGGCTCCTAAAGGTGTGAAAATGACCTCTACAAAGTATATACAGTTTCTGAGTGAGAACTTTCTGCCATGGTACAAAAAGCAAAAACGTGCCTTCAGGAGCAAAATCATCTTCATGCATGTCAATGCACCATCTCATGCTGCAAGGCCATAAAAGGAGATAAACTCATGGTGTGGCCACAATCTTCCCTGACCTCAACCCTATAGAGAACCTTTGGAGTATAATCAAGCAAAAGATCTATGAGGGTGGGAGGCAGTTCACATCAAAACAGCAGCACTGGGAGGCTATTCTGAAATCATGCAAAGAAATACAAGCAGAAACTCTCCACAAACTCACAAGTTCAATGGATACAAGAACTGTGAAGGTTATATCAAAGTAGGGTTCCTATGTTAACATGTAACTTGGCCTGTTTGGATGTTTTGGAGTTAAATAGCTATTTATTTCAGTGAATGTGACCTCCTAATGCTGCAAATTCAACAAATAAGGTTTTTTCACTTCTTCCTAACATATCAAATGTTTAGAAACTCTACTGTGCCTAATAATTTGGAACAGTGCATTTAGAGGTTTTTTTTTATTTTGAAGATTATACTGTTATCATTGGGAGGTTTCTTCAATACAATTCGGTTTATACTTCAACGCAGGGGCGAGGAACCATTTTTCTGCCGAGGGCCATTTGGAAATTTCTACAATCCTTCGGGGGCCGTACAAAATTATCAACTTGAAAATTACCCACTATTTTTGGTTAAACAATCAACTCACCCCTACTTTGGTGGCTGGAGCTGCTTCTCTTTGTCATGGGTGATATTGGTCATGTTGCTTCCCTAGTATTTTTCCAGGTTTGCTAGAGTCCTAGACATCACAGGAGAGGCTGGGAGCATATACCTCACTGGGGGGGCTGAGGCTGGGGTATAGAGATCACTGGGGAGCTGGACTTAAAAGGCAAAACACATCTGCTAGCCTGAGCACTGTGGTCCCCAGGAATCTGCCCAGGGGCCGCAAAAACAGTCATCGAGGGCCGCATTCGGACCTGGGGCCTGAGGTTCCCCACCCCTGCTCTTACGGGTGATTACTTTTATTACACTGACTGTCATTTGCACCGACCATTTAGGAAAATCAGAGAAAAAGAACATTTGCATAAGAATTTGGAACATGGTGTAGATGCAAATGGAGAAAAGGTCAAAGCAATAATAAAAAAAAACCTCTCTAATATCCAATATATTAGTTGCAGCTGTTTCCCATACCCTACAGACTACACCATATATAATGTTACATCAGCTCAAATATTACAAGATAATCAGGTAAAATTAATTACATATTTCAATATTCATTACATTCATTACAAAGGCTTTACACTTTCCCTTGCCATTTGCACTTGCCTTGCAGCCATACTCCCTCTTCTAATCCTCCCCTAGGTAATCAGGGCACTTTGGTTACAAAGCTGGATTACTGGTATGAAAATGGCTGAGTCTCAAGTTTCGGCTATATTTTTGTCAATTTAAAAAAAAAAAAGTTAAATTAAAGAAAGGTAAAATTAGTCAGTGAGGAAAGTTTACAAATAATACCAGACAAAATCAGGTTTTAAAGGGAGTATGTGAACACGTGTTTTATCTAATCTGAGAGTAGCATAATAAAAGGGCATGAGACCCTGATTCAAGGATGTGTCATTTACTATGCTGTGAGCTGTAGTCTCACTACAATCAGTATGTTATCATCAGGAGATTAAGGCTACGTGCCCACTGTGCATTGTTTATGGTTTTCTGCACAAAAACGCAGCGCCCTCAGTTTTTTAATGAATGTCTATGTGTTGTGAGAAAAGCTGTGCCCACATGTGCATTTTTGGTGCAGAAATCGCTTACGTTTTTTTTATGTGTCTGCAATTAAGTTGCCTATTTTTGGGCTCCATTTTCCCCGTTGGCACTATTCTAACCCCCCAAAAACATCACAAACACATGAGTATACCCAAAACGCAATTGTGATGCTTTTTGAAGGCGCTTTCTGCAGCGTAAATGCTGCAATACTCAGCCACCCCAGCAATCCCCGGAGATATCTTCAGTAGCGGTCATGTGACTCAACCTATCACAAGGCTGGCCTCTGATTGGATGAAAACCACAGGTTCTTCAGTCACTTCTCCCTAGTGCCCGGAATGATGATATCACCGAAAATCACTCTGTGGTATAACTCTGTGTGTGTCCGTCTCTGTGTGTCACCTTATTTGTATGTGAACAAACACAGCACAAATGCAATAGGTTTGTGCTGCTTTGGCTGCGTTTGTGCACATACAAACACAGCACAAAAACGCAGCACAAAAAATATGCACAGTGGGCACTTAGCCTTAAACTGCAGGTCTACAGCTCAAGCACAGAGCAGTCAGCCTAATCTGTGTAACCCCTTTCCCCACCACCGAGTAGCAGTTTGCTTACAATTGACAGTGTACACTGGTGTACAGGAAGCTGCCAATCAGGGGTGTGGGCCTTGTTATCCCCTGGCCAGAAGACTTAACTCTGCTACATCTACATCAAACAAGGATGCTATGAAAACTGCACCCAGCAGTCCTGTAAGGCCGCGTGCACACACTGAGTATTTGATGAGTTTTTTACCTCAGGATTTGTAGCCAAAACCAGAAGTGGTGCAGGTGTTTCTATCATGGTGGGTTTACACGCTTCAATATCGTTGCGATATCGCAACTCAATGGCGCAGGAGCGCGCAATTAGTGCACGTTTCTCCCGCATCGCATCGGAGGTTTACATGCTGCGATATCGGAATACAACGTCCGTGCGATGTCTACGCCCCCCAACCCAGGATCGCACACTTAACATGGGGTGAATGGGTGACGTGGCAGTACACATCGGAGTTGGGCTGTCACACAGCACGATCCGGCTCTAATCTCCATTCAATATCGGGGCATTGAATAGCACGCTCATTCAATCCCCGATATCGCATTGACATCGTTCCTGCATCGTATTGGACATTCACACCATACAACGCAGGAACGATCTCGGGTCCAACGATCGAACCACGTGACTTTTCATTGAAATCGTACTACGATATCGCAACGTGTAAACCCGCCATTAGACTTTTCCTCTGATTGCTCCACTCCTGGTTTTGTCTACAAATCCTGAGGTAAAAAAACTCATCAAATAATCAGCGTGTGCACGTGGCCTAAGTGATTAAATCGCTAGTATCAGGCTCTCATCCTATAGTATGCTGCTCTCAAATTATATAACAAAACCCTTAAAATGTTGGGCTAAGGGACCATTTAGCACCTCTTCATTAATGTAAAGCTTCAAGCCACATTCACTTTCTGCTGGTGTTCACCACACAATAATCCATATCAATTTTCTCGGATAATGGCATTTTTTTGCTGTGGTTTATTGTGCATTTTCTTCTATATTTGAAGCAGTATTTGATAATTGTTTATTTTCCCAGTACAGAAGAGCTGTAATTCTGCATTTAAAATACAATTTTTTTTTCTTTATGTTTGATGTTACATGATTTTTTTTCAAGCTCCCCTCCCCCAAAGAAGCCTACAGAGAGAAAAATGCCCCAAAGTATATGCAGTATAATAGTGTCTTTAGATGCACAGAGGGCATTAGTTTTCATGAGATGACATCCACTTAGGTTGGATATATAAAAGTAGATTTTCTGCATGCAAAAAAATAGCGGAAAAAAACAAAGCATGTGGGAACATGGCCTAAAAATAACTTTTCTACCCAGAAAAGACTCGGAATTATACATGGTGCCTAGAACCACTCTATCAAAGTAAGAGGCACCAATTACTCCTAGGTTTGTCTTCATAAGTAACACGTGACAAAGGCTGAGGTTAAAAGTTACATCTCCGAGATTTACTGAAGACCCAGCCATCAGCAGAAAAAGACCCGGTCTAAGGCCCTAATCTGTAACATATGCCACTTGTTCAAATCATTTAACTGAATCTGAATGCATAATCCTTTCCTACTAAATCCCACGATATCGTGTCTCGCCTTATTAACTAGCTTGGTAATAATCACAATTTTAGCATTAACAAATTTAAGAAAATTCTGAATCACAAAGAATTGTGACAAAAAGTTATTAGTTAAAGGGAACCAACCAGCAGTATTTAGTGCTATAAAGTGAAGCTAGTGCTTTACAGGCACTGGGATTCTGAATGCAATCATACCTTCACTTGAAAGACTCCAGTTTGATTTCAGAGAAAAGTGTCATGAAACTTCTGTAAATCATTGCGCAAGGTGATTGACGTGTGCAGCATAACATAACTTTTGTTTGTTTGTTTTTTTCTCACCTCCCCATCATCCAGACTCTCATTTTATTTGCACTATCGTGTTGCTGATGGATAGTGAAAGTAAAATGAAAGTCTGGAGGACAGGAAGGGACAGGGGGTTTGGCTTATGTCCAAACGACAAGCCTACAGGTAATAAAAGAAAAAAATATATAGTGACGCAACGCTGCACACATCAATCACCTGCTGCACTGATTTACAAGAGTATTACGACACTTTTCTCTGCATTCAAACCTGGAATCTTTCACGCAAAGGTGTAATTGCATTCAGCATCCCAGTGCCTGTAAAGCACTAGCTTCACTTTAGAGCACTAAATCTTGGTAGTTAGTTCCCTTTAAGGCCTCGTGCACACGTTCAGTATTGGTGAGTTTTTTTCCTCAGGATTTGTAGACAAAACCAGGAGTGGAACAATCAGTGGAAAAGTCTAATAGAAACACGTCAACACTTCTGTATTTATCACCTACTCCTGGTTTTGGCTACAAATCCTGAGGTATAAAACTCATCAAATACTGAACGTGTGCACATGGCCTTAGTGACAAAAGTTGGACAACATTGCACATGTATCATTCAGACTAAAGTATTTTGCTTTGTAGAGTGACAGGGAGAGAGTGAGAGGGTTTGGCTTAGAGCAAACAGGCGAATAATACAAAGAAACCCAGTCCCTCTTATGCTAATGTGCTGCACACTCCATCGACCTTCTGCACACTTTCTAAGGACTTCTATAAAATTTATCTCAGCAATCATACATGTAATCATTGGAGTAAAGGTATGATTGCACTCAGTATCCCAGAGCCTGTAAGGCACTTTCTTCACTTTATAGCCCTAAAACCTGCTGGTTGGTTCCCTTTAAGGCATGGTACACGGAAAAAAAGATAAATACCACAGCATCAAAAACGAGACAAAACATTTGCCATAGAAATGCACTCAAAATCGCAATGAAAAATATGCAACTAACATAATTACATGATAGGTGCATAAACTCAACAAATACTTCTCTAACCTTTTAAGAGCATGTGCACACACTGCATATTTGGTGCAGACATTTTTGTGCACCAAATCTGCATCCTCCGGCAGAAAAACACACCGAAATCTGCAATGTGTTTGTGCACGGTTATGGTGCATTTTTGGTGCGTTTTTGCATGCAAAAATAGTGTTCTTCTCCAGAGCGTTTTTGATTCCAATTCCTTAGATTGCGAGGACAGCTAAAAGAAAGGAAAGGGGGAAAGAGCCAGAAGAGAGAAAGAGGGAGAGAGAGAGGGCAAAGGGGAGAGAGAGGGGGCCAAAGAGGGGAGGGAGAGAGATGGAGGAGAGGGAGGGAGAGATGGGGAGAGCGAGAGAGAGACAGCCAAAAATAATTTTTGCCTATTTAAGTAACCATCCGTGTTTGGGGAAAAACGTACCAATTCCACACCAAAAAATGGACTGTGTGAACACACATGCATATTTGCAGCATTTTCTCATGATTATAATAGGGGTCAATGGAGAAAAACTGCTGGAAAAAAAATGCTGCATGGGCACACATCCTAATACTCTGCATTTTATGTGAACAAAAAACTGCTTCAGAAAATAAAAACACCAAATACATAGCTGTATGTAAACTTTACTTTCACAGTGCGGCAGGTTCACGCTTCTCTTCATAGTTCCATTTTTATACTCTGTTAATGGAACAGAAACATGATGGGGCGCCTGCAAGATTTCAGCATGGAACTTGCATTAGAGCCCCCAACAGAAGCTCTAACCCAGCTGTAAACCTTACTTAAAGGGCTGGTGCAACACCTAAAATGTATTTTCTAACCTGCTGTCTTTACCCCATGACCACTTTTGTAATTATAGTTATTCTACAACTCCCTACGCTTCTTCCCTACCTAATTTTTAAAAGTGTTTTCTTTCCTGCACTTCCTGTGACGTTTTGTTTGAGAGGAGTCTCCAATGTAACGTCACAGGGGGCTGGGGCTACGGTTATTCCTCATAGCGTCCATCGCTCCTTCTGGAACAGGACATCCCTAGGGAGCAGCAGTGCAGTAACTTACTAGTTCCTTGCATTGTCATTCCCCCGAGGATGTCCTGAATGATGGACTGTGGGGACATGTTTAGTGGAGTGCCGGCATGATGCTTCTCTGAAAGACATCGTCTGGGACAGTGGTAGATGCAGGGACACCAGCACCGCACAACAGCTTAAAAACTGCCATCAAACGAAGCGTGATCGGTACTGGTGTTACCTACTGCTTCTAGCACCACCCACAAATGAAGTGTCATCAGGGGGTGGCGTTATGTTTCGCTACTTTTATCATCATCCCCTTATGACACTTCGTTTGAGGGCAGATGACACTGATGAAAAAAAATCACTGACAACACTCTGTTTTTATCATATGTGACAAAACTGAATGAGCTCTTATTCACAATTTTTAACTCTGACCAAAAAAGTTATTATGGCATTTTTACTCCCCCCCCCCACCCACCCAGTTATACAGTTTATTGAACAGATTTATTTTATATTTTAATGGACTGGGCATTTCCGAGTGTGGCGATACTAAATATCTGGGGTTATTTTTTTTGTTTCGTTTTTAATAGTTTTATTTTTAAAGGGGCAAAAAGGGATGATTTGAACTGTAGTTTTTTCTTTTTTATTACACTTTGTATTCACTTTACTAGGTCCCTGAGGGGATTTGAAGCCTGCGAAGTCTGATCGCTTCTGCAAAACAGAAATAATCACCTCCTATGAACGGCGGCGCTCAGCCGGCATTCACAAGAATAGGTCATGAAAGTGATAAGGGTCATCATATGACTCATCCCTATCATGGCAACACATCAGCGCTCCATGATCGCCGATAGCAGCTGGTAATAGCGTAATCCCATCTGGTGTGTGTTAGATCGCGTTGTCAAGAGTTTGACAGCACAATCTAATTATTTAATAGTTAACTGTGGCACATGAATATGATCACTTGAACAAATCAACCAACATGTGCAGGCAATGATGTGAGCGTGCGTGAGCTTGCATCAAAGCAGGGAACATGACCAATAAAGATATCTACACGGAATTGGTCGTGAAGGGGTTAGAGTAACAAAGAAATCTTATTTATCCATTCTATTATTGTTTCATACAATTTTTTACAATGTGCAAAACTGAGTGAACTACATAATTCGGCAATAGAATTTGAAATTGATGACTGCCGGTAGATATAACCTGGCTTGGGATACATGATTTATGAATGATCATCTTACTATAACTGAGCTCTATCCTCACTGCTGAATCAATTAAGTCAATTGGACAATGGAACAGTTAAGGGGGTGTCACACGCGTCAATGTCGTCAGTGAGATGATCGCTGACGACATTGACGGCTGATCGCTGGTGAGCTGTCACACAGACAGACTCACCAGCGATCAATTGACCAGTGACATCATGGAAACGATTTAAATATCGTTTCCACGATGTCCTGCTCCCGCTGCCAGCCTGCTGGAAGCGGGAGCAAGCTGGTCTCCAAGGTAAACTGCGGGTAACTAGGCAGCGCGCGCTGCCTAGATACCCGACGTGTACCTTAGTTACCAGCCTCCTCCGCTCACCCGGTGAGCGGAGGAGGCTGGTAACTAAGGTACACTGCGGGTAACTAGGCAGCGCGCGCTGCCTAGATACCCGACGTGTACCTTAGTTACCAGCCTCCTCCGCGGGTGAGCGGAGGAGGCTGGTAACTAAGGTACACGTCGGGTATCTAGGCAGCGCGCGCTGCCTAGTTACCCGCAGTGTACCTTGGATACCAGCTCCCAGCGCTTGTGAGAGGCGCTGGGAGCTGGAATATCGCTACTCCCGGTGTCACACGCAGCGATGCTGCGTGTCCACCGGGCGACAATCGCCAGGTTTCAGAGCTGGTTCTGAAACCTGGCGATCATCAACCAGCGATTTATCGCTGGTTGATGCAGTATGTCACACGCGTCAATATCGCTGCAACGTCACGTGCAGCCGATATCGTGCAGGCGATATTGACGCGTGTGACACCCCCTTTACAGGCTGAAAACAAAACAAAGGATCACATCACCGCGCAAACCAAAGCACAAGCTTGCAATATGTGAGACTACAAGAAAAACTTTACATATGTAGAGTCATATTTATGGTAGGAAATAATGTTCTGGCAATACTTAAAGAGAATCTGTAACCAACATTCTGTTATGTAATCTGAGAGCAGCGTTATGTAGGGACTTATACTCTGATTGTAGTAATGTGTCACTTAATATACTGTGTGTTGTTGTGTCAATAAAATCAGAGTTATTAATAGGAGATTATCACTACAGGACACAGTGGCTGGTGAAACTACTTTCTAGCACATTAGAGGCTTTGTCTGGGTTTTGAGCATTATGCCATAAACTATAAAATTAGAATTCATAATAAGTGTTATGTTGCATGTAATATTCTGTAAGTGTGTGCTTTTTTTAATTGGGTGCCGTGTCAGTCTGAGGAGGGTTTGTGGATGGTCTGTGGTGTTAGGAGCCTAGACATGTGCATCTTTGTACTTTTTTTAATTGTGGGTATTTGACCTCTATTTTGTGTGTCTAAATAATATTCTCTCACATACAGTTATGGCCAAAAGTGTTGACATCTTTGAAATTGTTCCAGAATATTAAGCATTTCTCCTAGAAAATTATTGCAATTACACGCCATTTCACTCATTTAATTTGTGTGTTGGTAAAACACACGAAAATAAAAGAGAAAATAAGGCAAGTTTTGTGTAATTTCACACAAAACCTCAAAGTTAGGCTGGAGAAAAATGTTGGCATATTTCCAAAATATGAGTAAACTACATTGTTTCAAGTATGTGATGCTCGTTCAAACTCACCTATGGCAAGTATCAGGTGCATATAATATGAAAATCACACCTGACACCAGAAAAGAAAGGGAAGAAGTTGACTCATTATTTGCATTGTGTGTCTTTGTGTGCCACACCAAGCATGGAAACAGAAAGAGAAAAGAACTGTTTGAAGAAATGAGAACCAAAATTGTTGAAAAATATCAACATCCTCAAAGTTACAAGTCCATCTCCAGAAGTCTTGATATTCCTGTCCACGGTGCCCAACATAATCAAGAAATTTACAACCAAGGGCACAATAGCTGATCTTCCTGGACGAGGACAGCAGAGAAAAATTGATGAAAAGCTGCAATGCAGGATAGTCTGGATGGTGGATAAGAAACTCTAATCTAGTTCCAAAGAAATGTAAACTGTCCTGCAGACTCCGGGTGCATTAGTGTCAGCGAAAAGTATCTGTTGACATTTGAATGAAATCACATGCCATGGCAGGAGACCCTGAAGGAGACATAAAAACAAGATTTCCGTTTTCCAAAATGTACGTGAGAAAGCCAAAATCCTTCTGGGAAAAAGAGTCTTGTGGACAGATGAGACCAAGATAGAGCTTTTGATGAAGCACATCATTTTGCTGTTTACTGAAATAGGAATGAGGGCTACAAAAAAAAGAATACAGTATCCACAATCAAATATGGTGGAGATTCAAAGATGTTTTGGGGTTGTTTTGTTGTTTCTGGCACTGGGTGCCTTAACTGTGAGCAAGGCTTCATGAACTCTGAAGGTTATCAAAAGATTTTGGGTCACAATGTAGTGCCCAGCGTCAGAAAGCTGGGCTTGTGTCCTAGGTCATAGGTCCTCCAGCAGGACAATGACCACAAACATACTTCAAGCAACCGGAAATTGATGGAAACAAAGGGCTTGAGAGTTCTGCAGTGGCCAGCAATGAGTCCGGATCCAAATCCCATTGAACACCTGCGGGGAGATCCTAAAATTACTGTTGAGAGCAGGCATCCTTCAAATATGGCATCCTATTTACTCATAGATGGTAAGATTGTGAGCAGGGCCCTCACTCCTCTTGGTATGTGTTGAATTATGTTACTCTGTCATGTCTGAGATTGCAGTTCAAAGGGACATGTAAAGACAAAGAGCTGGAGAATACACTACCATTCAAACGTTTTGGGTCACCCAGACAATTTTGTGGCCACTCCATTACAAATAGAATACCAGCTGCCTGCTTCTTCCCTAAATAGTTCATGCATAATTTGGAGGTGTGATTTGGGTCATTGTTCTGTTGTAGGATGAAATTGGCTCCAATCAAGCGCTGTCCACAGGGTATGGCATGGTGTTGCAAAATGGAGGGATAGCGGTCCTTATTCAAAATTCCTTTTACGTTGTACTATTCTCCTGCTTTACCAGCACCAAAGCAACCCCAGACCATCACATTACCTCCACCATGCTTGACAGATGGTGTCAGTCACTCTTCCAGCATCTTTTCAGTTGTTCTGCATCTCACAAATGTTCCTCTGTGTGATCCGAACACCTCAAACTTTGATTCGTCTGTCCATAAAACTTTTTTCCAATCTTCCTATGTGAAATGTCTGTTCTTTTGCCCATATTAATATTTTCCTTTTATTAGCCAGTCTCAGATATGGCTTTTTCTTGGTCACTCTGCCCTGAAGGCCAGCATCCCGGAGTCGCCTCTTCACTGTAGATGTTGACACTGGCGTTTTGCAAATACTATTTAATTAAACTGTCAGTAGAGGAGTTGTCAGGTGTCTATTTTTCAAACTAGAGACTATAATGTACTTGTCTTGCTGTTCAGTTGTACAGCGGGACCTCCTACTTCTGTTTCTATTCTGGTTAGAGCCTGTTTGTGCTCTCATCTAAAGGGAGTAGAACACACTGTTGTAGAAAATCTTCAGTTTCTTGGCAATATCTCACAATGAATAGCCTTCATTTCTAAGAACAAGTATAGACTGTCTAGTTTCACATGAAAGTTCCCTTTTTCTGGCCACTTTGAGAGTTTCATAGAACAAACAAATGTAATGCTACAGATTCTCAACTAGCTCAAAGGAAGGTCAATTTTATGGCCTCTCTAATCAGCCAAACCATTTTCCTCTGTGAGAATATACTTGTAAAAGGGTTTTCTAAACATCCATTAGCCTTCTTACACAGTTAGTAAACACAATGTACCATTAAAACACTGGAGTGGTGGTTGTTGGAAATGGGCCTCTATACACCTATGTACTGTAGATACTGCATTAACATATTGCATTAAAAAACAGATGTTTGCAGCAAGAATAGTAATTTTCCACATTAACATTGTATAGAGTGTATTTCTGATTCATTTAATGTTGGCTTCATTGAAAAAAAAAGTGCTTTTTTATCAACAATAAGGAAATTTCTAAATGACCCCAAACTTTTGAACAGTAGTGTACGTTGGTGTTATATAAAAATTATTATTATTATAAATATCAGAGACCTTGAGCAATTTGCAAAAGGTTTGTCCAAAATTTCAGTTGCGAAGCGTAAGAACTTGTTGATGGTTATAATAATCAATTGATTGCAGCTATTCATGCAAAAGGCTGTGCAACCGAATATTAATTTGAGGCTGCCAACAATTTTGTCCTGCCAATTTTTGAGGTTGTGTATGAAATTATGTCCAATTTAACTTTTTTCTCTGTTTTTTATTGTGTTGTTTCAATACAATCAAAAGAAACAAAAATGTATTATTGATTAGTGAACCCACCGATGTTCGAGTTCAGCGGACCTGATTTTAAAGTTACAGTATGAA
Organism: Allobates femoralis; assembly: GCA_033576535.1. Taxonomy (NCBI): domain Eukaryota; kingdom Metazoa; phylum Chordata; class Amphibia; order Anura; family Aromobatidae; genus Allobates; species Allobates femoralis. The sequence goes on along the minus strand of JARQOC010000001.1, from coordinate 255,129,368 downwards.
ATGGGGGTTGGGAGGGCTGTCAATAGAAAAAAAACATTGATTAAACATTAGCTCATACTTACCAGGTCTGTGCAATTGTACTTCCCATGCCACTCATTAACTTCCTGATTATTCACTGCAGTAACCTGGAAACAGCCCATATATTCCAGAATCTACCCTGTATGGTAGATGGTAGAATGTATACGCTGTTTCCAGGTTACTGCATTGGCTCCAACAGCCAATCACAGATGCACACGTAATTGGATTTTACGCCCTTCACCCACTGTGCTGGCGTCTATGATTGTTGCCATAGGTACTCTGAGGATGTAATCCAATATGTATATATGTACATTCACAATGCTTTGTAACAATGTTGACACATACTTTCGTTTGTTTTAATTTTAGCGACACTTTTACAAAGGTACGAGTTTTGGACCGAAACGTCAGGTCGCAAGTTGCTCTAAGATAATAAACTTACACCTTTTTTTCATGAAATACTCTTGAGAGTGCAGTGATTTCTATTACACTGACTACGGATTCCAGTAATCCCTTCACTAGCACCTCAATACCGCATAACCGAGTGCACGCCACTAACACGAATATCAAGGGCATCTCTTCTTTGGCTGCGGCACCACCATCACCAGATGACTTCATCTACCTTCGCAACGATGAGACTGGCACTTCTATCCTGTCCAGGATAAATACCCTAAACTACTTTTTGCATGCACCATCTAGAAACATCAAGACCCGTGACTGGAAAAAAGAAAGGAAACAGCTGATCTCTTTTGAACTTCACTGCACAACACTTGGAGAATACCACCGACAGGGGAAAATCCCGAGGGGCCTCCATAGCAATTTGCAACCTACACTTTATTAGGACAACGAGAAGTACTGTCAAACATATCAGAAGATCTTAAATGCTTTTTCGATTTCATGTTCCCGACGATAGAATATCTACAGGAGTCCATCAAGGAAACGCAAGACAAAATCTAAACCATCAAAACCCAGCTTACAGCAACTTTGAACAGTACAGAGTTTAAAAATTAGGAGATCAAAGTGAATACCGCCCTTGCTACGCTTACCAAAACCCTCCAGGAAAGGAAAAGACAGAAATACCAAAGGGACACCGAGGACTACCTCACCAATAAGGTCTACCGTTGCGACGAAGTTCACCTAAGAAACCATGGCCCAAAGGTGGGAAACCATGAGGAGAACATACACCAAGCACCGGGAGCAACTCTGGCGGCTCTGGCGACTCCACACCTACGCATGCCCAGAACATTTTTTTAGGAGAAACCGCCCAGGCGAAAACTTACCAGGAGGTCCATTAGGAATGCTACTACATTCTCAGGTAGGAGTCTGAACCAAGTTATCAATATTTCTGACTATTCACTCTCTCCCACAGAACTCTCGATCTTGAATAGGGGATTCTCCTTTTGCTCTACCCCAAATGGGATACTTTTCAGCTCAAAAAAGATCTACATAGATTCTACAGGGCTGTCAGACTTAAGACTCATTTCAATACGGGTAACCAGGATCCATTTAACAGGGTACCATTAGCCAGCACACTGGACAATCCATCACCCATAAATCCCTTATCACTACAGACCCTAGGTCTAAAGATTCCCAGTACTTTTAATGCCCCAAACAACTACCAATGGGTTGAGACCTTCATTGACATTGTCAATAGGGACATCAAAGGTCTGGTATCAGAACAAAAACTAGGACTCCTCCCTATCCGCAATAATTCAAATAGTGATAGAAAGGCCATTGAGAGCCTAAAAAACAACCCACACATTAGAATCAAACCTGCAGACAAGGGAGGAGCCATAGTAGACAAACAGGCACCAGTACAAAGCTGAGATTCAGCGACAACTATCTGAGATGACCACATACCACAAAGTTCAGTCCGACCTCACATTCAAAATTAAAAGGAAAATTATGGACACTCTTCAACCAACGAACACCCAATTATCCCTGTTTTCTATACCCTACCAAAAATCCACAAAGACCTAAAACCCCTCCTGGCAGACCCATTGTTGCATCTACGGACTCGATCCTCAATCCTCTCTCCATATACTTAGAGAAGATTCTGACCCCATACACCAAACTGACCATATCATACATAGTAGACATGGGTGACTTTCTTAACAAAATCAGGACAATGGACGTTACACTTCCCAACTGCATACTGAAAACACTAGATGTCAATAGCCTTTATACATCCATCGAGCACACCATAGGCATTGAGGTGGTCAAACTAACCCAGGAAAATTTGAATTACAACCTACAACAAACGGGCCTATGCCTGGAGCTGCTCAACTTAGTCCTAAGGGAAAACGTCTTTCTCAATGGCGATGACTTCTCTATACAGATATGCGGGACTGCTATGGGGGCGAATGTGGCGCCTGCATATGCAAACCTATACATGGACATGTTTGAAAGAACCTATGTCTACGCCAATGATCTCTACCAGCACCATGCACGCTGCTGGTACAGATACATTGACAACATCTTTTGTATCTGGGAGGGCCCACAAGAGAGCCTAGATGCTTTCTTTGACATCATCAATAACATTAGAGTAGAACTCAAATTCACTATCCAATGTGACAAAAACAAGATAACCTTTCTTGATACGAGAGTCCTCCGAGAACCTACCGGAACCCTACACACCGATTTGTACTCCAAGCCGATGGACTGCAATGGCTTACTATTATACGATAGTTGCCATACAAACTCCACTAAGAACAGCTTACCACGATCACAGTTCAAGAGGGTCAATCGTTTAGTGTCCAACCCAGAAACTAGGGCCACTAGACTGACAAATGGCTGACAAATTTCGAGCAAGGCACTATCCAGACAAACTACTGCAATAAGAACTTACACTTGCATCCACCGAGACCCCTACTACATCCCCCAAAACCAAGTCCACTAGATTTCCATTCGTCCATCACTTTCACCCTACAATGCACAGAGTACAAAACATCATTAGGAACCATTGGCCCCTACTAAATAGAGCCTATCCCAACATTGACGTGTTCAAAGAACCACCTTTAATGTGCATGAAAAGACCTAAAAACATCAAGGACAATCTAGTGAGGGCGGACAAAGGGCCAACTAAACTGACAACACAAACTTACATACAACCAAAAAGAACAGGGACTTTTCCCTGTTTAAATTGTGCCTGTTGCTCAAATGTAATCAGGAGCAGTGAGGTTGCTCACCCGAGGACAGGCAAAACATACCGCATCAAAGATTATTATACTTGTGATACCAACTTTGTAATATATGTTATCAAATGTCCTTGCGGTCTACTTACTTTATGTGGGGGAAACGACACAGGTTATCAAAGACCGTATCTCCAGCCATAAGTCAACTATCAGATGCAACAAGACCTGGCTCCCCCTCCCCCACCATTTCAAAGAGGACAATCATACGGTATCACAGTTACGTTTTCAAATCATTGAAAAGGTACCCAGTCCTCGGCTAGGCAGCACTCACATAAAACTCCTGAAAGATCGGGAGTCCTATTGGATATACACCCTCGACACTCTTTCCCCTAGAGGTTTAAACAGAGAATTGGATTGGTAGTACCTTGATAAGATGTTCACCTTTTTACCTTCTAGATCCACTGAAATACTCCCTTCTCACTCCTAAAATTATCTCTAGACACCAGGAGTGGTAAGCATAACCTGATATATAGACAAAGTAGTATAATGAAACGCTGATATACCAGATTTGTCATGCTCCTATTTCTCCCTCCCTCTTGCTCTATAACATGGCTGACGGGTTTGGACTCCTAACCTAACATACATATTGCCTCCACAGATTTCTAGCCCGCTCGGGGCTTGACATACAAGTGTGCTATATGAGAATGATATGATGGATGCAATTATTTACACTAGCAATTGCAATGATGTTTTTATCATATGCTTACTGCATTTTCATTATATCTAATACCCATCTCTCTACTTCTGTTCTCCACTCAAGTCCCCTTTTCCTGTGAGGCTTCCTTTGTCTACCTTCTATCCACAAAAACATCCCCACAGCCTGCTTTACACAGCCTTAACAACAGTATCCATGTTAAACAGTGGTATTCCGTCGCTCTGCCATAGCTATGATGCTTCCTAGCAACTGTTGGTGTGGTAAACAGCGCTAAAATCGACCGCATATGCGCGGCCGATGACATCACATCTGGGTCACATGACCGCATACACTTCCGGTCATGTGACACCACTGGGAGAGCGCCATAAAACAGCTCAGTCTCGAGGGACACACACCAGCCAAAGCGCAGGAGCGCAGGGCTATGCACGCACATCAGGCAAGGAACTCTGGTCCTGACAGCGCACAGCTTAAGATAAGGGACTTTATTAACTACTCTGCTATACTTTCCAGGCACTGATTCAGTGCTTCACCACCATAAGTCTGGCAAATGAAAACTATATCTAAGAGACTTGAAACCTGGGAATTATCAAAACCTAATTTTGAGGTATATATATAAAGGATCACTATAATCCTAACACAATAACATACAGGAATGTTAGCTTATGTATATTATATCCTCCACAGGTGATATAACACTATTACACTGGGACAGTATAGTAAAGTACCCCCATACATAGCTTGTCAGAAGACACCACAGGTGAGCACCATAATATACCATAAAACTTGTGACTATATGACACAAGATATTCCAACTTTACTTTTTGTTCTTTCTAACCCCTGTACCAGGGTACCTTTCTTAAAAGCTCAAACAACATATGAACAGAGCCTCTACAAAATTTGCCTACAGTACCCTTGGTTCTAAAAACATCCAGAGGTAACTACTTTCCAATCTTCCTCTGAACCCCTACCTGTCCCTGAACTATCAATATATTTTCTCCCCTCGACACTGGTCTTGTTTGATCTATGAATGCAATCTCCTTAACAATGATGAAACCATGCCTCTATTTTTGTTATGTACCATAACTCATTGATGTTTCTCTGAGGATGCAATCCAATATGTATATATCTACATTCACAATGCTTTGTAACAATGTTGACACTTACTTTTCGTTTGTTTTAATTTTAGCGACACTTTGAGAAAGGTCCGAGTTTTGGACCGAAATGTCAGTCGCGAGTTGCTCTAAGTTAATAGAATAAAACGATGTTTGGGTGAGCGCTGGGATATGAAGACAGCTACACTTCAACAAGTATTTTACCTGTAAGTTTATTGTTCAAATCACACTAGGTCCTCTCCCACAACATGTTTCGACGCTCAGGGCGTCTTCCTCAAGTGGATATCAGACCTTACATTTGGTATCCTTATAAATCCTCCATTAACCAATCCCTTGCTTTTAGATTGAAAATAGCCTTTTTTTTTTTTTTTTTTTTAACTCTTTCCTATCCAAATGTCTAAATGGCTATATAAGCAGTTCTATTTAATGCACAATACGAGCCCTTTTTATTCTATTGCACAACTGCCTGTTCTTTTGTGACAAAAACATAACTATTCATCCAGGAGTACATTAAAAATTCAAGATAGTAAAAACACTACGATATTATTAAACAAAATCCACCTATTAGATACACATAATTATTACACTTAAAAAATTCACATGAAAATTACATATAAAAACTTCATCTAAAAATTAATAATTCTAGAACAAATAAGTGAGGAAGTACATGATAGAATTGAGAAATTAAATAAGAAAGAAATGTATTGGATTTTTAAAATGGGTACATTGGCACCGGAGGGCCTTAATCTCTCAATAGAGAATAATATATAAACCCATAATTACCATTTGAAGAAGTCATCTTTTAAGATCAGATCGTTTGTATGGATTTCATGATCTTTTAATAATTTGTATATGTATTTTTTATATGTAATTTTTTTATATGTAATTTTTTATATGAAATTTTTAGATGAAGTTTTTATATGTAATTTTCATGTGAATTTTTTAAGTGTAATAATTATGTGTATCTAATAGGTGGATTTTGTTTAATAATATCGTAGTGTTTTTACTATCTTGAATTTTTAATGTACTCCTGGATGAATAGTTATGTTTTTGTCACAAAAGAACAGGCAGTTGTGCAATAGAATAAAAAGGGCTCGTATTGTGCATTAAATAGAACTGCTTATATAGCCATTTAGACATTTGGATAGGAAAGAGTTAAAAAAAAAAAAAAAAAAAAAAAGGCTATTTTCAACCTAAAAGCAAGGGATTGGTTAATGGAGGATTTATAAGGATACCAAATGTAAGGTCTGATATTCACTTGAGGAAGACGCCCTGAGCGTCGAAACATGTTGTGGGAGAGGACCTAGTGTGATTTGAACAATAAACTTACAGGTAAAATACTTGTTGAAGTGTAGCTGTCTTCATATCCCAGCACTCACCCAAACACCGTTTTATTCCATTGCCTGCATATCCATCTCCCTATGGGGAGAGCGCTGGAGCAGCTCCGGAGGAGAAGACAAATCTAACAGAGGAGAGGAAAACACGTGACGGATCACGTGCAATTACACAGGCGGACACCGAGGAAAAAGGGAAAGAAATCCACACCGTCCAGAGAGAGACCCCGTGCACTCACTACGTGAGCCCCCCTGTTGTGCGGACAGCACAACAGGAAAAGGTGAGTGTAACGGTGACTTAACAGAGGGTGGATATAAAACATAAAGCAGCGTGGCGCAACCAATTTCTATAGCTCTAAGATAATAAACTTTCACCTTTTTGCATGAAATACTCTTAAGAGTGCAGTGATTTCTATTACATTGACTACAGATTCCAGTAATCCCTTCACTAACACCTCAATACCGCATAACCGAGTGCACGCCATTATCACTAATATCATAGGCAACAAACCAGATGTCATGGAAGTATTAAAATAAATAATAAAAAAAAATATAGCGAGTGTCACTGTATTTTTGATTCACAGCACAGATAAAGCTGACAGCTACGAGCTGCCACCCCGAGGTGCCTGGCTTTACCTTGGCTGGCAATCAAAATATAGGGAAGCTAATTTTTTTTATTATTTAAATAAATAAATTAAAAAAATGAGTGGGCTTTGCCCTATTGTTGATTGCCAGTCAAGGTAAAATCCAGGCAGCTATGGTGAGTACCCATAGTTATTGGGCCCCTCCTCCCAGGCTAAAAAAAGACAGCCCATAGGCGCCCCAGAAATTGGTGCATTCATTAAAATCGCCAATTCCTGGCGCTTAACCCTGCTCATTCCGATGCCGTGGTATGGCGGAATTGGAGTGATGGGAAGGGGTTAATAACAGTTGAGTATTGATTTATCAACAGCTTGTCATTAAGCCCAGATTGATAATATCAGGCCAATATGAGACCCGCCCATTTAATTTTTTTCTATTTAAATAATTAAAATGAAAAAAAATGGGCTTCCCTGTATCTTGATTGACAGCCAAGGTAAAGCCAGGGAGCTCGTGGCGGCAGCCTGGAAATGTCCACTTTATCTGCGCTGAGAATCAAAAATACAGCGAACCTCGACGTTATTTTTTAAAATTATTTATTTGTTTTTACACTGCGATGTCAGTCAATAGGTGGGGGACGCAAAAGCCAATCACAGACGCTGTCACAGAGTAAGCATCTGTGATTGCCTGTTAGAGCCAGTGCAGTAGGCTTGAAACAGCCCATACATTCTAACATCTACCGTGCAGGGTAAATGCAAGAATCTTTGAGCTGTTTCCAGGATATTACACTGGCTGCAACAGCCAATCACAGACACCCACTTTCTGTGACAGCGTTTGTGATTCACTGTGATGCCCCTCACTAGTGAATAATCAGGAAGTTTATGAGCAGCACCAGAAGTGCCAGCACACAGAGTCGGTAAGTATAAGGCCACGTGCACACGCTGAGTATTTGATGAGTTTTTTACCTCAGGATTTGTAGCCAAAACCAGGAATGGATAATTAAACACAGAAGTGGTGCAGGTGTTTCTATTAGACTTTTCCTCTGATTGCTCCACTCCTGGATTTGGCTACAAATCCTGAGGTAAAAAACTCATCAAATACTCAGCGTGTGCACATGGCCTAAGCTGATGTTTCATCACTATTTTGTTTCTTTTTACAGCTCCCCGCCGAACTCAAACCCAAACTGTAACACAGACTTCTCAGGGAAGTCAGGGTTTGGGGCCTCCTCATCCCTAATATACATACCAAAAAATGTGTAATTGCAATCATTTTCTGGGAGAAACAATTTATTGAAACAATATCAAGGGTGTCAACACTTGCGCACATGACTAACTTGATGTGCAGTCTCCTTACATTTGACTCTCTCTTTTTCATACCTTGAAAGAGAAGGGGACACCAAGAAAAATAGGGTTTTACTGGCGGAGATTAATCTAGGTGAAGGGTAAAGGAGTTTGTCACCGACTGGGGTTGCTTAACCTACAACTGAGGACAACTGAGGACTCAAGTTATGACATCTGCTGCAGTACCCTCAGGTTGAGAGATCTTGCCATGTAGAACAAGTTTTAGGTAGATAGGAGTAATAGTCTGATTTGCTGGCAGTAGAATCAAAAAATCCATAATACGTGTTTACAATTGGACCATGAGATTTATTCTCTACGCGGTTCGAAGCTTAGACAACTTCTTCATTGAGAGAACCACTATAACATATTATTCGTAATGCAAACAACATTACAGCATGTGGGTAACCGATTATACACTTCCATTTACAGGTTTTTGATTAAAATTATTATCAGATTTTTAGTCCTTATGCCTCTCATACCTTTAATTACAAATACGAGGCATGTACTGGTTTACTTTACTGCTTGAAGCTGGCTGAAAGACGAAGGTGTACCGACGTCACTAAGAACCGGAAATTACGCGATTCGCGTCATACCCCGAACTGGAGAGCGACGTCAGATGCAGGCTGGGGCAGAGAGGAATCTTATTACAATATCACACCCATCGGGGCATGATAAATAATCATTCAGGCTGCAAATCAACACGCCCAGGGGGACTATTGCATATAGCCCCCTCCTCATTATCATCCTAATTAGTAAGTATAAAAACGTTTTTTAGCAGATTGAAAGCAAGCATTTAGGCTGCCTTCACACTTGCAGATGCATCTGCAGCGTTTTGCAGATGCATCTGCAAGTATCAGCATGCAGACCGCGGTCCCTATGTTTATAATAGGGCGCACCGCGGTCTGAATGCTCTCATTGATTCCTATATGTGAGCCGTAAGCAGGCGTATGCCTGCTGACAGATCACACACTCCCCGCCCCGCACCTTGGACGCAACATCTCGCGTCCATAGTGCGGGCGGGAGAGTGTGATCTGTAAGCAGGCATACGCCTGCTTACGGCTCACATATAGGAATCAATGAGAGTATTCACACCACGGCCGTGGTCTGCATGCTGATACTTGCAGATGCATCTGCAAAACGCTGCAGATGCATCTGCAAGTGTGAAGCCAGCCTTAGCAGAGAGAGAGGGATAGTTACAATGGTAAAAGGAAGGTGCAGGGACATGTATTGATCGATTAGGTGGCTTTTCGGAGGTGACCGGTTCCCTTTAATAATGAATGGCATCCATTTGTTTCCCCCCCGATACTGAGGAGAGGGATGCAGCATTGCCTCTAGTAATATACCATCAGTTAATAACATTGCTAAACCCAGCTAAGAATATATTTACTTGACTTTACTTTTATGTCCTATGTTACTATCATTTTGGCACACTGATATAAGGATATAAAGAAGGTCACAGGGACACAATTTCACATTATACTTGTATATCATCAATGAAATGTTCTTCCTAGCTGCCCTTTCCGCATTCACAATCTTTTATAACAAGTATACTCTCTAATCTTTTTATTCTCCAATGAAATATCACTTGTTTAGATGAACGCTTTAAGTGTTTTGTTTTGCAGCAATTATAGGCCTTGTGTTCCATATGTGGGTGCAGACATAAGTACAGCGTTGAAACACTGAAGAATATATAATCAATGCTCCCAATGCCTCAAGTAGATATTGAGTTGACACAGCTAAACTAATTGAACTGTTTTTCTTGGAAAAATACATAACAAGGCACTTGTACATACACAGGTTACAATATATGGAAATGATAACACTACAAAAGGCGCAGGCTATAAGTGGCAACACACTGCAATGAAACTACTACAAAACATAAATCAACTGAAAAATATCTTATAAAAACAATGAGATTAGAATAAATGTTGACCTGCAATAAACAGCACTGAGTGTCATTATTCATGTGGAGAAAGCTGCCCTGTGCGGAACTTGGCACAATAAACATGGTGTCTGAGCAACATAGCATATATATGTATAAGCCGAGGCCCCTAATTCTACCACAAAAAAATAGGGAAAACTTATTGACTCAAGTATAGGCCTAGGGTGGAAAAAGCAGCAGCCCCTCAATCATGGTATTCAGCTCCCCATCCCGGTATGTAGACCCCAGCCTGGCACACACAAAAATAAATGATTTAACTCACCTACATATCGCTCCCCCAGAAGCACTGTGGAGTCCTTCTGTCTTCTTGCCTCAGCATTTGATCATGCAGTGATGATATCACTGTCCTGTGCCACTCACATAATCAGATGGCGGCAAAACACAGGAGGATGCCGCAGTGCCGCAGGGGAGCAAAGGAGAGGTGAGTTAAATTGTCGCCAGATATTCACTGCTTCCCATGCCAAAGATGATGCGTGGGAAGCAGTGAATAGCCACACACATGATCTCCCCTGACTGCAGCTGCAGCCGGTGATCATGTGGGCCAGTTACTTAAGGCAATGTAATATGCGCCTCAACCCCACTGCCCACGTTTCAGCACCAGCTTGAATGCTAAGAGGTGATGGACAGGGGTACGCAGTGAATATTACATTAGCCTAATGAGGGGCCCACGTGTCCACCCGCTGCCTCTGCAGCCTGCTACAGCCTCCGGTCACCACTCTAAAGTCACCTCCCCCATAACAAAGTATACGCACTCAAATACAAGCCGAGGGGGGCTTTTTCAGCATAAAAAATCTACTAAAAAACTCAGCTTATACTCGAGTATATATGGAATCTTATTCTATGTGAAATTATTTAGCATTCCGTTTATTTATTTACATTTTTTTCTATACTTAGGGGTCTAATGGATAGTCTTATCAGTTTATTTAGAGTTTTCTCTGAATGACTACATATTAAGTCACTTAAATAGTCCCGCCCATTGGACTAAGCATAGAAAGAACAGAGATTTAAATACAATAAATCAAGATATTTAATTTGCTGCCCACAAACCAGTATATTAACAAGGTTCTCCAAGGATTAAATAAAATGGCCACCGTAATGGTCACGTAATTCAAATGGCAGTCTACCCTTCTGATGTGTCAGGTAAAACTGCAGTCTGATCAAACAAAGCTTCCAAGATGTGTCTCAACTGACAGAGGAGCTGTATCGTAAGCACACATACTGGTGAGCCACTACAGAAGAGCTGTGATGAGAAGGAATAACTCTTTTTGGCTGACTGACTGCTCATGAAGAACTGAGGTTGGAGAAAAATACCTTTGTGCTTAGTCAGCCAAGAGATAGATTTATTTCTTCTACTGTTGCAGCCCTTTTCATTGGTTCATGGAGGTATGTCTGCTTATCATACAGCAACTCTGTCACTTGAGACACAGGTCTCGGGAGCAGTGTTTCTTCAGACCGCATCCCATCCTAACATGTGACTAGGATGTACGGCCGTTTGAATTACATGATGTGAGTCATTTTACTACATTCTTGGAGAACAAATTTACGTTAATCTGTTGAATTCACCTTGCTCTATACCATTTTGCTCACAGGTGAAACTACATGTACAAAAAGGACAGGTTCTCTTTAAAAGATGACTAAAGAATAATAAAAAATCTAATAACAAATATATGCGTACACATGAAAGTTGATTATAAGCTTTTCTTTTAATGGTGAAAGATATAATTAAAGGCTTCCCAGCAGAGAATAAAATTTTCATTATACATATAGAATACCTGTTGTTTATCTACCTCCATTGTTTTCTTGTATGCCTCACTTCAATTATAGCTCAAGCAAGCGAAAAGGAAATAAAGCAACATAACCTGTGAGAGAAGTTATCACATTCTTCTTACAAGTGATGCAAGAGAAGATATGGTCCAAGTTTTGCCAAATATGGCTGACAAATAGACAACCATCACCTGATCACGCAATTTCACTCACAAGTCTCACGTCTACGGGCATTATCAAAAACTCCTTGGGGTTAGTTTATATGGTTTATACATGATTATATATGCATTATTTTGCTCATATATTTTCCATATTTTAAACAGAGACTGGCCTAAATCATCAGAGATAGAAGGAAAAAAACATTCACTCCATGTTATATTGGCCTATAAAATGAAGGTAAACCTATTGTGGGGTTGGGATTTCAAAAGAAATACTTTTCCATGACAATCTTGATCTTTTACTGTTTTGGAGAAAAAAAAAATATTTAAAAAGACCATGAACCAGAAAGAATATTACAAAAATTAAAGTACTGTACATGTAAAACATTTTACACTACTAAATCTTAAAGTTGTTTTCATTTTGAGTGAGAATAAGGGGGCTTTCCAATCTTAAATTTATTATTTTTAAAAAACAATGTACAAGCAGAAAGTTGGTTGTAATAAACTTATACCTAATGTCTTAGTTTTTATGCTGTTGTCATCACCGCTGCGCCTTGTATTTTTGCATCCCCCTCTTGATCATTTCCTATTTGTTGTGCAGCCAGTCACATACTGCACAGCGTTTGATTTTCGTCAACACTACCTCTACTCTTCTTCATAGTGTATTCCAGTCCTACCCACTATAGCACCTCTCCATCAAGGTGGAGTCACTTGTCATGCCCAACTCTTAACTAATGATAAGCAAACCTTATGAAGTCTGGGTTTGGGCGGTGCAGCCAAATTTTGTGACACAATGTTCATGACCTTTGAACTTCACCCGAACCTTAATGGAAGTAACTGATTGGCAGTTCAGCTCTCCGCCCACATAGAGTCCATGACAAAAGTTATGTCGCTTATCCATGTTATGTAAGTAAAAGCTTATAACCGGACGTCAAATTCATCCATTGGTTTTATAAATGACTCTTTTGAAAGCTGAAACCCTCCCAAATGTGGTTTAGGTTAAGAAAATAAATTGGCATCAATGCTGAAATATGGATAATTTAATGAACACAGAATGGTCAGATTTTGGCAAGACAAAAGTTTTGTCGCCCACAGAAAGTAATGTGATATTCAAACAAATAATTAACTTAAAATACAAATATATCCTGCATAACATTGGTGAATGAAGTTGTGGTGCTATTAAGAGTCATATTTAATAATTTGTGTGACTTCCATGAACTTGAAGGACTGCATCCATGCGGTTCAACAATGATTCATGCAATTTATTAATGAAGTCATCAGGAATAGCAAAGAATGCAATCGTACATGCCTCCCAGAGTTCATCTAGATTCTTTAGTTTTGTCTTCGAAGCTTCCTCTTTCATCCTACCCTAAACATGCTCAATGAGGTTCATGTCTGGTTACTGGGCTGGCCAGTCCTTGAGCACCTTGATCTTTTTTGCCTGGAGGAACTCTGTTGTAGAGATGGATGTATGAGATGGAGCACCATCCTGCTGCAGAATTTGACCCCTTTTATGATTTGGAATGTAAGAGGTAGCTAATACTTTTTGATATTTTAGGCTATTGATATTGCCCTCCACCTTGCAAATGTTTCGCACACCCCCATACGGAATGTAACCCCAGATCTGATCTTTGCACCATCAAATTTGGATCCATACAGACTCCATTAGGTCTCCTGCAATATTTGCGGTGGCTGTGGTGTAATTCTACTGAAGATTCATCAGAGAAATCCACCTTCTGCCACTTTTCCAGCATACATCTGTTTAGCAGGCTGTGGGACTTTGCAAATGCCACACGGTTTTTTATTTGCCTTTTGTGTAGTGCTGGCTTCTGGGCACTGATTCGACCATGGAGGCCATTTCAAGACAGAATCCTACAAACTGTACTAGTTGACACAGGGACTTGAGGTGACCAGGCCTGTTGAAGCTCTGCTGCAGTGGAAGAGGGACTTACTTTGGATTTTGGAACCAACAAACGTTCCTCCTGAGCAGTTGTCTTGCGGGGTCTGCCAGACCTGGGCTTGTCAAACACATCTCCAGTCTCTTCAAATCTTTTTTTATTTCTTTGTACTTGACGCGGAGATCCATTAAAAGGTGCCAGCCACCTCTGCAATAGATCTGGTCTTCAGCCTCTTGATAATCAAGGCTTTGGTCGCAGGGTGGATTTTTGACATAACTTTTGTCAGGAACTGTACAGCCAGCTATAAATTAATTTCCCCTAAAATAAGTTTGGACACACTACACCCAAAAACTGTTCTTTTTAAGCCCAGTGTCAAGCGATCAAACACTTCACGTGGCTCACACTGACACACCAGCTGTACCCGACCAAAGCGATGCTCGCTCCAGTCCAGTGCTTTGCAAACGTAAAGAACCTGAACAGATTAACTCAACACTGGGAAGTTCAGCGACCTGAACTAAACTTTGACAGGTTCGTTCATCTCTTGTCTTGAGCACTAACGAAACAGGAAAAGAAGGAAGAGGGGAGTTTCATAGACACCAGTGGATGTGGTGAAACGCCAAATGGAGATGGTCACAAGTGAGAAGATCAAGTAGTAGAACAACATAAAATTCTGACAGTGATTATATATTTCTCAACATTTCCATTAAAAGGGCCATATTTCCTGAAAGAATGCAGATGTGTCTAAAAAAAAAAAAAAACCTTAAACCACTCCAAATCACTGAATACTAAAATATTGAGTATTGGAGAAAATCCTTCAACAGATCTAACAGGTAGGAACCTTAATAGAAATTCTGGGGGCTGATATGGGGTTAATACCATATAGGAGGGAAGACTAACAATAATATCAATTAAAACAGGCTTTCTTGATTCTGGAAACCTCCAAGCAGTGAATCAAAGCTATTGTTAGAGAATAGTCTATGGTGTAAACTATTGCACTATTAAGAGGTGCAGTCATAATTGTAAACACCACAAATATTTTTGTCTACAAATTTGGGGTACATTCATATTGGATGCAAACTGAAAATGAAATATCGACATAATCCACACACTTTACAGACAGATTTAGCTCATACTGCAAAGGAATAAATTCATAGCATAAGCTGATGTATGTAAAATGAACACTGTTGGTCAACTTCTACAAAAATGTTATCATTATTTTTTCCAAATGTGTGGGCATGAAAATTAGTAAAAATCTCTCTAGCTTGCAAAAAATCAACCATCGCACAGCCCCAGATCCCGAAAAATGAGAACGATACGGGTCGCAGAACATGGTGCAAAAAGTGCAATTTTTTTTTCTTTAAAACTTCTGAATTTTTTTTCACCACTTAGATAACAGTAAAAGTATACATGTTTGGTATCTACAAACTCGTACCAACCCGAGGCATCACACCGTCACGTCAGTTTTACCATATAGTGATCATGGTGGATAAAAAATCCAAAAGCCAAACGTGTAATTCCACTATTTTTTCAATTTCAGTGCACTTGGAATTTTTTCCCCCCATTTTCCTGAACACTATATGGTAAAATAAATGATTGCATCTGAAATTACAACTCGTCCCACAAAAAAAAGCCCTCATATGTCTATATTGATGGAAAAATATAAAACTTATGGCTCTTGGAAGCAGGGGAGCAAAAAACAAAAAAGAAAAATCGCCAGGTGGTGAAGGGGTTAAAACAGGGAAATATTTTAACAAAAAAAAAAAAAAAGAATTATGATCCTGTATTGTAATGTCTGTATACCCTTATTCTCCCCAGCCCAGGAGATGTGATATGATCTACGGTCCATACAGTCAGACACGACCATTACACAGCACATAGCAGGGGCATATATAAGATTATCTCAGCACAGGAGATGTGGTATGATCAGACCATGCCCCTGTACAGTCAGACACGGCCATTACACAGTACATAGCAGGGACACATATATAAGATTATCTCAGCACAGGAGATGTGGTATGATCAGACCATGTCCCTGTACAGTCAGACACATCCATTACACAGTACATAGCAGGGACACATATATAAGATTATCTCAGCACAGGATATGTGGTATGATCAGACCATGTCCCTGTATGGTCAGACACATCCATTACATAGTACATAGCAGGGACACATATATAAGATTATCTCAGCACAGGAGATGTGGTATGATCAGACCATGTCCCTGTATGGTCAGACACATCCATTACACAGTACATAGCTGAGACACATTTATAAGTTTATCTCAGCACAGGAACATTTTTTTTAAACACATCCAATAGCGGAGATTATAATTATTCTAAAATCTATTGATTAAAATAAAACTTTGTAAAATTAACTTTGCTGGAAATCCACTTTACCATCCCACTACCAATCTATAGGTTTATGGAGAGACATTTTCAAAGTAACCATACACTGAATAAATAACACTTTATTGATAGTGGTTATTTTCTCTCTAGTATGCTTAAAAGGAAAGGGAGGAAACATCCAATTAACTATGAAGAATCATTTGTAAATGTCACACAGTCTTAGCCAAAAAGTTCCTGACCTAACACATTTCTGTTACTATAAGCTCATGAGTATTAGCACATTGGCTCATATTCATGTCTCCTGCTAATGGAAAAAAAAGACTAACTTCTTTACTTGCAGTAATACTGAGGTCATCTGTCTTTGATATAATTAATTGCTATGAAACAGCTTTCTAGAAAGTAACTTGTTAAAGGGAATCTGCCAACAGGTTTTTGCTACCTCATTTAAGAGCAGCATAATGGAAGAAAAGAGACCCTGACTCCAACAATTAAATTAATTTACTGGGTGCAGTAGTTTTAACACAATAAGAATTCTTAGATGTAGCATTTAGATTAGCTCAAAAACTGCCCCCGCCCACACCACAGCTTCTTGTGTACATTGTTTATTGAAAGTGAGTTGCTCATCAGAGAAGGGGGCCTGGTTGGACAACTGCTCATGTGCCCTGTTGTCCAGATAGTGAGAGTCTTTTGGTGATGAAAGCTTTATTATGTGGAAAATCAAAAGCACAAAGCCTATTGACACATCGCTGAATTCAGTGTTGTAATCCCTACATCATGCTGTCCTCTGATTACACGGAAAAAAAAATAACTTACAACAAAAATATAGTGGCACTCATACACTAGCTGTCCCAAGCAGACACTATTCCAGACATCATGGGGCCTTGAGAAAGCCTGTGTTCAGGCAAAACTGCGTGGCCGACTGGGATCGTATCTGTCCAGCACAGCTCATGTATTTGTTTCAATCAAGAATAAGCACTATATATGACAGAGTGCTGATATTTCCTACTTTCGGACTATGGAATATGCATTTCTGTAAAGAGAGCACTGCTACCTATGTTTCCATATACCTGACTTGGAGATGGATCATGTTCCAGAAGTGTTTTCAGACCTGGGAAGTTGGTAATAACTGAAGGCTGTAGTGTCGTTGATATACTTTTTACTAAAGTAAAAAACCTGCTGACAGATTCTCTTTAATGGCGAAAATGGTTTTTCACTCCTCACAAACCCAGTATAATTTATCCAGATAACTGAAGGATAGAGATGAGTAGACCCAGACTTTAAAGTTTGATGTTGGGGCCGAACAAACCAGATTTCTCATTGAAAAAAAAGCGGTGTTTGGGTTCAAGTACTTTACGTACACAAACCACTGGAGTGGAGTGAGCATCGCTGTGCTCAGGTACACTCAGTGCTCAGCCCAGTGTGAACTGTTAGTAGTGTCTGAATGGCTCACAATGCGGGTAAATCAGCATCATTCGATGGAGTGTGTACAAAAAAACAAACAAACAAAAAATGACAAAACATTGCGCTATCTTCCCCGGAAGTAATTTTTTATGGCTTGCTGTATGTGGGCAGAGAGCCAAACTGAGCAACGAGTGACTTCCAAAGAGGTTTGGGTCCAGACCAGCGCTCTATAAAGTGCAGTTGAACCCCCAGAACAAGAACTTCCATGGATCCACTCATCTCTGCTGAAGGATGAACCATCAATGTTATACATTAGGTTCTTCCTCTGTTAGGGAATACAGACATGTTTCGTTTATATAAGTGTTTTTTTTTCCGTGTACTTTTATCACATAAACTGAAGGATTTCCTAATACCATCAAAACGAATGAGATTCCTGATTTCTTGTGCACACATTAGTTATTCAATTCTTGCATGGGTTTTTTGCTGTAGATTTCACCAATACTAATGAGTGCGCTAAAAACCACAAAAAAAAACATGTAAAAAATTTAGCAAAAACATGCATTGAATTTTCTATTGCAAATTCTGAATATGTGCTTATACCCTTACATGTAGAACCAATGAAACAGGCAGTGTCACTACTATAATGATGGTATCATACATTATAATACAATGATAATAAAAATGATTAAAAAAACAAAAACATAAAAATAGATGTCTTGTCTTTTGTATTGAAAAAAAACAAACAAAAAAAGCAAAGACATTCAGACAACCCATAGTTTTGAGTAAATCGGAAAAAGGTATGGAAAGTATAAAGTTGCCTTAAATATGCACACTTTAAAAAATAGCAAAAATTAACTACTTTTCTACCAAACATTACCAATAAACAAAAACAGGGAGGATGTCACAAATTGAAATTACAATATGCAATAAGGAACTTGTCTTCCAGCAATCCAAACTAGCAATCACTGCTCTAATATAATCTGCACATACACGGTCCCAGGGGGATTGGTTCAGCATGAGACCTTTAATCTAGATAATACACCAGAGAATTTCTTAAGTCATTTCATTCTACACAGCCATCTGAGACCATGATGGATGCAATACATGACTGCATTACACTAGTTGCGCTAACAACCAAACAGAACACCCAAAATGTCACTGCATACAGACTGCTAAGGCTGGCTTCACACCACGTTTTTTTGGGTGCGGGACTGTCCGCTGTGAACCTGACAGAACCGGATCTGATTGTGCCCCCATGTATCCCTATGGCGCCGGATTGTGCTTATTTGGCCTCCGGTTTTGTGCCTTTCCGGCCGGATCCAGTTATGTTAGTTTTTGCCCCGGACACAATATCGGAGTCTGCAACATTTTTTTGTGTCTGGTGGTCAAAAAAGAACAAAACAGGATCCTCTCGGATCCGGGGCGATTGGGCGCCCATAACATGGGAGTTTATGGGCGCCGAATCAATCATACCAGTTCCCGGACGCCTGGTACTGAAAAGCGCCGTCTCTGAAATGCAGCCGCACTTGTTCAGCACCATGGACAAAGCAGCATTTCAGAGCCCGCGCTGAAGCTCAACACCATGGAGAGCTCTACGGCGGAAATTTCAGCACCGCAGGCAGCTCCCCTGCACCCGCACTGCTGAATTTCAGCACTAGACAGCGGCAGAGACACGCAGAAACAATTCCTGTTTAAAACAGGATCGGAGGGCATATTTGCCCCAGTTTCTGCACGTCCGGGGCTGTCAGGTGCATCTTGCAAAACACTGGACAGAACCTGCCAGCCGAAAATCATGGTGTGAAGCCGGCCTAACATGACGTGCTAATTTTTATGATTGTGCAAAGGGGCACAGAACCAAGAAAATCGGCGATTTAGATATCTTTACAACTTTTTATTGAAAAATAAAACCCCTAAATAGCCTATGCGCCTAAGCTGCAGATTTACCACCGATTTTGACAGAGATTTCAGTGAAATCCACAGCACAGCATCTTCCCTGCAATGTGTATGGGAAATTCAAAGTGTTGTGCCCATGCTTCCACATCGGATATAGCACACATTTTGGTGTGAAACATTTGCAGCATGTCAATCCTTGCAGTGGATTTTGTCGCAATTTTCACTCATAGACTATAATGTTATGTGTAAACTAGTTTTTATTAAACCAAGGCACAAAAAATTCACATAATAATGTTACAGACATTACGATGCGATTTGGTTCAAATAGGCAACTCAAAATGTCAACTGGTACCACCACTATTAGCCAGATATGACCAGTTCCTTAACAACTCGCGAGACAGTTTAACCCCTTGCCGACACAGGACGTTGTACAACGTCCTGGGTTTCGGGTTGTTCCCCACACAGGACGTTGTACAACGTCCTGGCGTGTTTGTGCTGGTGCAGCTCCGGTGATTGGTTTACAAAAAACACCGGAGCTGAACCTAGCCAGGGACCTCTACTTGACCCCAGGGAGGGCACCCCCCCCCGCTCACCCGCCCCCTCCCCCCGATCTCATTGGAGCAAACGTCCATGTGACGCTTGCTGTCCAATGACATCTGGAGGAGCGGTGTGACCTGTGCATGCCCTCCCTCCTCAGCCGCCAAAGAGTCTCACCACCCCCATCTCTGTCCCCCCCCCAACCACTTGTTCTGCAGCACCGCTGCTGCAGAACCTCACCGCTCCTACTGCCCCCGTCTCTGTCCCCTACATGCATCTCTCCCTCTACTGCCCAGTGATCCCCCACCGTTTGTTCTGAGCAGCTGCTGCAGTACCTCACTGCCCTCATCCCCATCTCTGTCCCCTACCTGCGTTTCCCCCTCTACTGCCCGGTAACCCCCCCACTGCTTGTTCTGAGCAGCTGCTGCAGAACCTCACCACCCCATGTCTGTCCCTTGCCTGCTTCTCAGCCCCCATCTACTGCCCGGATTTCCCCCCACAAAAATGCAGGACAATTAAAGGACCTATCCGACCCCAAAACTTGTTATTTTTAAAAAGCTAATCTGTGCTGAATTGTATTAAACAAAAGCCTCCCACAGTGTTTTTTTGTTTTCCTACCATCATTTCCTCAATTTCTGTGTTCAGTGCCTCCATGTTGGATGTTTACATGCAGCATTTCATGATTAGGTAGTTTCCTGTTCTTTTTTTTCCTTCTTACAGCCTGTGCTGATCACCACCCCCTGTACACCCCTCTCTGCCCCTCCACACTCCTCTCTGCACGCCCACGGCACCCTGATTGGCCAGGACTCTGCCCTTCTCTACAGTGTCTCAGTGCTGCAGCAGTGAAGCCATCCTGTGATTTCTTGTCTTATTGATCAGAACTGAATAAATCCCCTGCATTGTGCCCATTACATTACTCGAGTAATGAAATAAAACTGTCAGTTAATCTGAGGCACTGACTCTTTATATATTGTGCCAGCAAAAAAGCAAAAGAGCCTAATGATAAGGATATCACAGATCAATGAGCACAAGGAGCCAATGACTGAAGGAGGAGCCCCACAAGTCCTCACAATTGCACATCTAATACTGCAATTCCTGCTTTTCTCCCAGTACCCAGTGACCAGTAGTCAGGGGGTTAAAAACAAAAAATAAATTGGCTCAGCTCCCTGTAGAGAGCCGACACTTCTTAGCAACAGCAGTGAAGGATCATTCACAAACAACTCATCATTATTACACAAACAGGGTCCAGCAAGCAACTCTTACAGCAATGCACCTGAAAGTGCAAGGAGGGAAAAAATGGGTGAGAGCAGGCACTGCATACAGACAGAGCCACTTGTCTGGGAGCTGCTCTGTGTACCTGCAGTGTCCATGCAATCCTGCCTCAAACAGCTCCTCTCTACTCAGCACACATGGGCTGGATTAGCAGAGGTGAGTCGGCTGTCACTCACAGTGACTGGGCTTGTGATGCTGTGTACAGGGCAGGGGATAAGCTAATGCTGTGTGGTCGGGACGGAACATGAAAGGAACCAGCAAAATCACTGCAGGAGAAGTCATGTGACCTCTTTTGTCATTACCTGGCTGAAAGAGAAGGTCTTACAGCAGATCAGGTAGGTAAATACCATCTATCTACTTGTATCTGTGTAGCCCAATACTGTAAAGATTGATTTAAGCCGGATAAGTCCTTTGAGGGAACACACAAACACAGACAGACAAAGACAGACAATTTCTCACTCTCCCCAGCCATCCCGTGGTGATCCTAGGTGATTCTCCCTCTGTGCAGCGGAAGGAGATTTCATCTACCTGCCAGGACCTTGCACCATGTGACTCAGGCTGTCACATGGTCCGCTGGCTTTGGTTCTAAAAGGACGATACCGACAGGTCCTTCTGCCAGTTTGCCCGGAGGAAGAATCACCGGGGATCGCCAGGGAGGGTGAGTATTGCAGCATTTTTGCTTTGGAAACTGGAGGAAAAAATCCTCACAAATGGACTGTGTGAACACCAATCTGTTTATGATGCTTTTTTGAGGAGGTTAGAATAGAGTCTATGCAGAAAACACAGCCCAAAAACGGGCATGTTAATTGCAGGGACAAAAAAAAAAAACACTAGTGATTTCTGCTACAAAAACACACCACCCACAAACGCCCCTTTTTGGCACATCTTTTGGGAAATCACATAGACTTTCGTGTTAAAGCTTAGGGTGCTGCATTTTTCGGTCAGAAAAGCAGCAGCAAAAAAAAAAAAAAATTAAATAATAAAAAAAAAAACAACAAAAACACACAGTAGGTACATAGCCTAAGTGGACAGATAACAGAGTACATTTTTTGGGCCATTTCCAGCATATACTAAAGTACTTGAGCACAAGTCGCACATTTTGCCTGCAGCAGGGCTTTTTAAGTTTGAATTGCCCCATCCTATTCATAAGTCATTAGAAATAAAAAGAAGCACCTGGTCATGTACTGACCGCAATCTAGAGCACAAAGGCTGCGTGTTCAGTTAGGAGGGTTCTCACTACTTGTCTCTGTGTTCCCACCAGCTGCACAATGCTCTATTTGTAAACACATGAAAATCCCTCTTTATTCACTAGAATGAGATGGCTGCTAAGAAAACATTTCTCAAAGTTTACTGAGCTATGTTTGCAGGAGTCAATTTTATAGCTAATTCCTAAACAAACTGAACAAACGAGAAAAAAAAAATAATGAAAAAAAAAATGAAAATACTAGTCAAATGCAAATATAAAATCCAGATTTCACGTTCTTTTAAAAGGAATCAGGACACCAATAAATATGCACGCTGATTCACATACTGAACTTCTTGCAGTAGTTTTGATAGATTCACTCTTATATATCTCTACTTCATACTGCTTTCAAGTGGAGCATCAATAACATTCACAACCCCTATCCCACAAAGAACGAACCACTTCGTCCAAAGCCGAGCCGTTCCAGACCAAGGACATACGGGTTCATCCTGGCGCAAATGCAGCACCGTGGCCACGGTAAAGGGGATCGAGTTGTGGTATCCTGTGATTCTAAACATAGAATCCCACAGCTCGTCCTCCCAGGGGGGTGGATTCCCCACCCTGCATCCACGATCGCTGGTAATGGGTGTTCAATTCTGATCATCCAATCCCAGCGATTATAATGACCAGGCAACGAGATTGCCTGATCATTAGTATCCAGGCTATGGTTGGGGCTGTCATGTCATATCACCTTCCATAGGTAGGAGTGCAGGAAGGGGTGTTATCCAGTGCTTATGGGAGCAATCACTTCCACTATCACCATGGCAGCGCCACCAGCCATCTGTGTTTACCATGCCCGCCTGCCATCTGTGTCCGTCTGCATGTGCCCGTGGCCGCCCGACCACCTGTGCCACTCCTCCTCAGCCTCATACCCTGCATGGAGGAGATCACGCTGAGGAGGAGCAACGTGACAGGCAGGGACAGTGATCACACAGCGATCTGTGTGATCACTGTTCCTGGCTCTGTGTCACGCCCTAAGTGCTGCGATCTTACTGATCACAGCACTTGGGGTCCGGGGAGAGGGAACACACGGTCACTCACCTCTCCACATTCTCATCAGTCCACCACAAAGTACTTGCAATGGGCTAATCATCATCATGGTGACCTGACGTTGTCATAGCGACATCTGGTTACCTGACTGAAGCCTCAGAAATCATGTGATCTCTGGGACTTGGATCTGCATCACTGACAGGTGCACTATATGGCAATCAGATCATTGCCATATGGACATGGGACCATCGCTGGGGATTACGTTGGAGTGTATGTGGGGGTAATAAAGATGGAGTCTCAATATGTGTTTCTTTTTTATTCTAACAGAATTATTTTCCTCTGTGTTGTGTATTATTTACTAGAGATTCCTAATTAACCCTGTATTACTCAGTCTGCCACAGCTACACAGCAGCTGGATGAGTCTCGGTAGAGCGCCAGAAAATGACGCTTCAATGAATGCAACTTTTCTGGGGTGATTGTGGGCTGCAATTCAAAGCATGAGGAGCCCAGAAAGCTTGGGCTTTTCCACGCTGAGGATTCCAGTCTCCAGCTGCCTAGCTGTACCTGGCTAAAAACCAAAAATACAGCAAAGACCCATGTCATATTTTTTTTATTATTTTAAAAAAAACGTTATCATGCTTTGCTGCATTTTTGGTTGCCAGCCAGATACAACTAGGCAGCTGGGGGTGGGTGGCAGCCCGTAGCTACCTAGTTGTACCTGGCTGGCACTGGCAACCAAAAATACAGGGAAGCCCCACGTTGTTTCTTTTTAAATTATTTCTAGAATTAATTTAAATAAAAAGGATTCCGCTGTATTTTTGTTTACAAGCCAGGTAAAACTAGGCAGCTGGAGGTGGATGGTAGCCTGTACCTGCCAGCTGTACCTGTGCTGGTGACCAAAAATACCATGGAACCCCACGTCATTAGTTCAAAATCCCCTCTAAATACACAACAAATATTCACGGTGTGGACAGTGCTGTGTATTTGCTAAGTATTTTGGACCTGACATTGAGTTCTATGGGTGAAAATCGCGGCAAATACGTTGAAAGAATTGACATGCTGCAGATTTTTCAAAAGTAAAATGTGCGCCATATCTGCTGCAGCTTGGGCACAACACTTCCAATTTTCCATACACTTTGCAGGGAAAGTGCTGCACTGCGGAATTGTCCAAAATATGACAAAACAAAGTATGGGAAAATCGCAGCAAAAAACGCAGGAAAGTCACAGTGGGGGCACATACCCTAAAATTTACATACCAGGTCCACGCTCAAAATATCACTTTTTCCTTTCTGAGCCTGGCCATGTGCTCAAAAATTGTTTACTCACCATATACTGTATGGAAAATCAGCATAATCAGGAAAAGTTGTGCTACATATTTTGGAGTCCATTTTATCATGCTGCCCATGTGAAAAAAAAAATCCTTTTTTTTTTCCACAAAAATGTTCTTTTAGCCTACATGCTTTCATTTTCACAGCTCAACATTATAAAAAACTTTGAAGAACCTGGGGATTCACAGTGCTCACCACACACTCAAATAAATTCCTTGTGGGACTATTTCCAAAATAGGGTCACTTGTGGGGGGGGAGGGGGTTTCCACTGTTTCGGCACATCAGGGGCTCTCCAAACATGACTTGACACCCACAAACAAGTCCATCAAAATCTGCATTCTAAAATGTCACGCCCTCCCTTCAGAGCCCTGTTATGAGGCCAGACAGTGGTTTTCTACCACATATGGGGCATCTACATACTCAAAAAAACAATTGCCTAACAAATTTTGGGATCCATTTTATCCTCTTGCCCCTGTGAAAATTGAAAAAAATAGAGCCTAAAAGAAAATTTGTGTGGAAAAGAGTATTCTTTCCATTTTCACTGCTCAACATTATAAAATTATGTGAGGAGGGATGTGGCTGCAATCTCCTCACCTACTTAACAGTCTTCTTATGGTTGCAAGAAAACCTCTCTCCATAAGGTAGATAGCAAGTTCCCAGACCTAAAATTATGTGAAGCACCTGAGGGTTCAATTGCTCACCACCAATCTAGATAGAATCCTTAGGGGGTCTAGATTCCAAAATGGGGACACTTGCGGGGAAAATGAAGGTGGTGGTGGGGGGGGGGGGTTCTACTGTGTAGGCTCATCGGGGGCTCTCCAAACTCGACATGGTGTCCGCTAATGATCCCAGCCAATTCTCCATTCAAAAACTCAAATGATGCTCCTTAGCTTCCAAGCCGTGCTGTGTGCGCCCAAACAGTGGTCTTCCACCACCTATGGGGTATCAGCGTACTCAGGAGAAATTGCCCAACATATTTTGGGGTCCATTTTATTCTGTTGCCTATGTGAAAATGCAATATTTGAAAGCTAAAAGTAACATTTCTGTTGAAAAAAAAAGTAAAATTTTTCATTTTTTCCTTCCATATTGCTATAGTACCTGTGAAGCACCCAAAAGGGTTAATTATCTTCTTGAATATGGTTTTGATTAGCTTGACATGTGTAGTTTTTAGAATGCCATCACTTTTGGGGTGTTTTGTGTCATGTAGGCCCCTCAAAGTCACTTCAAATGTGATGTGGTCACTAAAAAGAAAAGTGGCTTTTTAAATTTTGTTGGAAAAATAAGTAATTCCTGTTGAACTTTGAACCCTGCTAACGAAAAAAAAAAAAAAAAACTTGCTTCCAAAACTGTGCTGATGTAAAGTAGACATGTGGGAACTGTTATTTATTAACAATTTTGTGTGACAATACTCTGGTTTAACAGTATAGAATTTCAAAATTGCGAAAATTACAAAATTGACAAATCTCCATTTTTTTTTTGACAAATAAATGCAAAAATTATTCACCTAAATTTACCACTAACATGAAACCCAATATGCCATGAAAAAACAATCTCAGAATTGCTGAGATCCGTCAACGTGTTCTAGAGATATGACCTAGTAAAGCAACACTCGTCAGAATTGCCAACAATGGCCACGTCATTAGGGTCATAAAAGGCTTGGGAGTGAAGGGGTTTAAGGAGACATTTCTCCTCCTGGGATTCCTGATTAAGAAAATATGTGCATTTCTATATAACATATTGTGAAACATGTCCTTATTCAATGAAAGTATAGAAACTTATGTATTACAATTATTAACAACTTCCTTTGAAGTTCTTTTAAAGCACCACTCCAGCATTTTTGGTTTTTTTTTACTCAAGTTAGGGTGCTTTCATATTTGTGGTAAAGTGTAATTCCTGGCAGATCCAGCAGATATCTCCGCAACTACTGCTTAACGGCCGACGTGCAGCACCGATCTGGCAAGCCACATTCATTCTCCTTGTGGCTTGCGGTCGGGTGCGGCGAGTGCGGTATTGCCGAATCCAGCCCTGCAAAAAACAGCTGCTAGCAGCGTTTTTCTTTGCGCGGCCGCAAGTGCCCGATCTGCCGGATTCAGCAATACCGCACTTGCTGCATCCAACCGCAAGCCCCATAGAGAATGAATTAATTAACTGCCGGATCACTGCCACAAGTCGGCTGTTACGCGGCAGATGCGGCGACATCTGCCGGGAAGTACACTTTACCGCAGATGTGAAAGGGGCCTTATTGGTGTC
Organism: Allobates femoralis; assembly: GCA_033576535.1. Taxonomy (NCBI): domain Eukaryota; kingdom Metazoa; phylum Chordata; class Amphibia; order Anura; family Aromobatidae; genus Allobates; species Allobates femoralis. Next base: position 255,102,115 of record JARQOC010000001.1, on the reverse strand, counting down.
CATCTTTCTGGTATATATGTCTCAATCCTGAGCTCATTCTGGTATATATGTTCCCCCATCCTGGTATATATGTCCTTATTCTGGGTCTTTTTCTGGTATATACAAGTGCCAAATATGTCTCTAATAATGCACAAAGAAATAAACATTCTACTCATCTTCCCCATCTCATACGTCCTTCTCTGTAGCCGGCACGCAGTGACATGGTGCTATAGCGACACATGACATCACTGTCAGGCGCCCCTAGTCAATGGGCATGCAAACTTTAGGGTACCGTCACACCTGGAGATATCGGCGGCGATTTTATAGGCCGATAACGCCGATGAGTCGCCTAATGTAAATAGGCGATGGCGACACCATAGAGTGGTCGCCTGGTTTCTCAGCACAGCTCTGAAACCAGGCAAGCACTCTGGGGCGATGTGTACACATCGCCCCATGTAACATGACGACAGTGATGTTACAGGCGATGGGAGCCATAGGCTCCCATGTCACTGGATCGCCGCTGGGGTGTCCAAAAACGCCTGTAACATTGCTGGAGCATCGCCGGAGGTATCACCGCGTGTAAACACGCGACGGCGATGCTGGCGGGGCGCCAAAAATGCACGCGCCCCCGAAGATATCCCTGGCGAGGTGTACTGGTGTAACGGTACCCTTAGCTGCTGGCCTCTGTTTGGATGGTAGCGTGTATTGCAGCACAAGGACCTGACGAATCTATGTGCCGCAATGCATTTCAGCTGGATGTGCGTCCTAGTACAGCTGGATGACACACATCCAGCTGTACTAGGAGTCGGGGTCGGCGGGCAGCCTTCACCCTTGGGCCCGGTTGCAAACTCTGTGAATGCAATTATGCCCCTGCCTACACCTTGCTCGTCTATTCATTAAGATGCCATGATTTATCCTGGCTGCTAATTCTGATTCAGCAAAAACTTGGCTGTTGACATTTATGGCAATTTGTGGGAACTCATGTTGGGAACACAAATATACTGATCACAGGTTGCTGAGGTGCCCATTTATTTTTCTTTTTTTGGGGGGGTGGAGGGGGATGTTATGTGTGAAGAGTGACTAATGCAAAAAAAAAAACCTTCAGGTTGCATGCACATGATCAGTATTATCAGCAGTTTGGACGCAGAGTATTACCGCTGCTTTCAAAACTCTGCGTTCAATAATAGAAGCGCAGTGGATGGGATTTCTAGAAATTCCATGCTCACTGAGCTTCTTTTGTACACAGCGTTTTCTCACCTGCGGTGCAGGTTGCCGGACTTCCACATCTCCACAGCATGTTCATTTATTGCTGCAGAGTGGGAAGTGATCTCGGCGGGTGAATGCAGGAAAAAGTCACCCTGAACTTAATGCAGATTGAGGGCACAAGGTGGCTGCGATCACCCATGGCTTCCCCCAGGTCCAGGACACTGCGTCTCAGAATTGCCTACACATATACTCGTCATATCAACATCAAAACATCCTGTGGGAACTAAATTGTGTTTCTTATCCCTATATAAGACTCACAGGGGCAACATCAGTACTGTTACGTTTGTAATAGATCTGCCCGTTATGAACAAGGAGGCCGGACATGATGAGAAGCTTGACGAGGCTTCTGTGTGACCAGACTGAAAGTTAATGCAAATTTTAAACAAAATATTGTCAATGGCAGAAAACAACAAGCTGAGTAAGGAAGTTATGTGTCTGCCAGGAATTCTGCACATGTTAAAAATGTGGAATATTTAGGGAGAAAATAACATTGCTAAATCCCAGCTACAGAAAATAAGTTACATTAGTAGATCAAAGTGAGACAAAAGCTTCCACATAGGCCTTTGACATAAAAAATTGCCATTCCAGATGAGCTCATGCCTCCATCTCTTTAAGCTGCTCACCACAATCCTTCAATTATTCATTATCTTTGTTAGTATTTGTCCAAAAGCAGACCTTCATTTCTAACCTCATTAATCAAAATAGTAAGTTCTCAGTTTGTTGACTCTTGAAGGGGGATCCTGTTATGTCATTTTGTGATATTAAACCACCCCCAAGGTTATTTAAAGGATGCACTGTGCATCACTAACATGGTTTTCGAAAAACAAAACTCCAAATTCCACATATTTTTCATAAAAAAAAGACTTTACATGCTGAGGTGACTGTACACACATACCTTGGCTTCAATCAAGGGGAGGCGCTTTTGCTTACTGTCACTCAAGTTCATTTGTGATCTTTTTTGAATTTCATCATGCCCCCTGCATTGTAATTGACTGACAACACTGCAGGACCTGTGCTGATGTAATGACCATGTAACCGTAATGAGCTGAAATTCAAGATCCTTTGGGCTTGGCTCCACCCATTACAGTCACATGGTCGTGACATCACCACAGGTTCTGCAAGTTCTGCAGTGATGTCAGTCAATTACAATTCAGGGACTGACAAAATTATTATACTTTTCGTAATTTTTTACAGAGGCATTTCATATATTGTGGCAGTCTCCATTTGGTGCTGCATTATGGCATTACTCACAATAATACCAAACAATTCCACCTCTACAATGTTTATATAAAAAAAAAGTAGCAAGAAACTTGAAGTAACTGTTGACCAAATGTATTTACCAGCTACAATCACATGTGAGTTCCCTATAAATATGAGCAGCTCCATAAAGATGAGCAAGAGGCTGGTGATCCTAGTCTATAACCCCTTCCCGCCCGGGCGCGCAGAGTATGCGCCATGGAAACATCACCGTTCCCGCACGATGGCGCATACGCTGCGTCATCGCGGTTTCCCCCTTGCTGCGGCTCTATTAACCGGGTTCACGAAAGGGTTAATAGAGCCGCAGATAGGGGACAACCTCTAGATGACCCCACGGGAGGGGATTTCCCCCCCCCGTGGCTAGGAGCCCTCCGATTGGCTAGTTAATTCACAACTAGCCAAAGGTGATGATTGAAACATTACACCAATAGAAATTGGTGTAATGTTTTCAATCTGGCCATAGCCTGATGCTCAAAGCATCAGGCATTGGCTGGGGCACTGTGAGGTGTGTGTGCCCCCCCCCCCGATCTGATTGGGGGCTAGCATCCATGTGATGCAAGCCCTCCAATCAGATGTGCAGGGGGATGTTCACAATATGGCCACCGAGCTCATCAGCTCCACTCTGTCGGTGGACGCTGATGAGCGTGCACCCCTGCAGCCCTCCGCTGCCACCGACCGTGCCCACGTGGTGTGAGCCCCCCCGCAGCCGCCGCCGATCGCCGCCCACCGCCGCTGCTGCTGCTGATCGTAAGTACCCCGCTGCTGTGATCCGCTCCCTCTCCTCCTCCCCTGGTGTCCTCCCACCCTCCCCCATTGTCCTCTCCCCCTCCCCCTTCCCCATTGTCCTCTCTCCCCCCCCCTCCCCTTTTGTCTTCTCTCCCCCCCCCCTTCCCTGAGTTTGCTCCTCCCCCTCCCCTGGGTTTGCTCTCTCCCCCCCTCCCCTGAGTTTGCTCTCTCCCCCCTCCCCAGAGCTCGTTCTCACCGGTCCGGTCTGCTCGGTGTTGACCCCCTGACCGACCGCTGCCTGGCCCGAGTGACCCCCTGACCGACCGCTGCCTGGCCCGAGTGACCCCCTGACCGACCGCTGCCTGGCCCGAGTGACCCCCTGACCGACCGCTGCCTGGCCCGAGTGACCCCCTGACCGACCGCTGCCTGGCCCGAGTGACCCCCTGACCGACCGCTGCCTGGCCCGAGTGACCCCCTGACCGACCGCTGCCTGGCCCGTGTGACCCCCTGACCGACCGCTGCCTGGCCCGAGTGACCCCCTGACCGACCGCTGCCTGGCCCGAGTGACCCCCTGACCGACCGCTGCCTGGCCCGAGTGACCCCCTGACCGACCGCTGCCTGGCCCGAGTGACCCCCTGACCGACCGCTGCCTGGCCCGAGTGACCCCCTGACCGACCGCTGCCTGGCCCGAGTGACCCCCTGACCGACCGCTGCCTGGCCCGAGTGACCCCCTGACCGACCGCTGCCTGGCCCGAGTGACCCCCTGACTGTCGTCGTCCGCCGCCCCTGACTGACCGTCGTCGTCCGCCGCCCCTGACTGACCGTCGTCGTCCGCCGCCCCTGACTGACCGTCGTCGTCCGCCGCCCCTGACTGACCGTCGTCGTCCGCCGCCCCTGACTGACCGTCGTCGTCCGCCGCCCCTGACTGACCGTCGTCGTCCGCCGCCCCTGACTGTCGTCGTCGTCTGCCGCCCCTGACTGACCGTCGTCCCGAAAGTTACACCAGTTAACGTTCACATACACGCACACTAAACACACGTACACGCACACTAATAAAAAGTTTACTTTTTTTTTTTTTTTACACACGCACACAGCACATACAACATGTCACGCCCGTCCCGCTCATCAAGGTCACAAAGGGTGACAGTGAGGAAGTGGACCCCACGTTCCACTATTCCTCACATTCTTCCTCCGACAGTGAAATCTGCAGCAGTGACACCGACTCGCCACCACCACGAAGACGGCGGAGGACAAGAGATCGTCCGGAGCCAGAGGAAGAGGAGTCGGAGTCCGAGGAAGAGGAGTCTGAGCCTGGAGAAGAGGAGTCGGAGGAAGACCCACAGCCGTCAGTGAGTAACCCTCCACCTGGTGCTAGGCATGCCCAACCTAGCACCAGGGCCCCTGTGTGGATCCCCGTCCCTGATCGGTACACTCCACAGATTCCTGATTTTATTCCCCAATCAGGAATCCTGTTTGAGGCCACAAACTTCAGGGAAATTGACTTTTTCAAAGTCTTTTTCTCTGAGGACTTTGTGAGGCTCATGGTGGAGCAGACGAACCTGTACGCCCAACAGTTTCTGGTCCAAAACCCAGATTCCATCTTTTCTTCTTGGACTCCTGTGGACTCTGGAGAAATTATGAAATACTGGGGTTTGATACTTCATATGGGGATTGTGACGTGACCAGAAATGCGCCAATGCTGGAGTACAGATAAGTTTTTTCTAACTCCAGTGTACGGAGAGGTGATGGCCCGAAACAGATTCGACGCCATCCAAAAATTTCTCCACTTCAGGGACAACACTGACAGCCTTCCCCGTAATGACCCGAATTTTGACAGATTGTTCAAAATTCGACCGGTCATCGACCACTTCAGCAGCAAGTTTGCTGAAGTGTACGTTCCCAAACGGGAAATTTGTGTGGACGAATCCCTCGTCCTTTACAAAGGTAGGCTTAGTTTCCGCCAATACATTCCCAGCAAGAGGGCCAGGTATGGGATAAAGCTCTACAAGCTTTGTGAGAGTACCTCAGGGTACACTCACAACTTTAGAGTGTATGAGGGGAAGGATTCGAGGATCGAGCCCCCAGAGTGTCCCCTGCTCTGGGGGTATGCGGGAAAATAGTGTGGGATTTGATCCACCCACAACTTGATAAAGGTTATCATCTATACGTTGATAACTTTTATACAAGTGTCCCGCTCTTCAGATCCCTCTCTGCCAGAACTACCGCCGCTTGCGGTACTGTGCGCAGAAACAAGAGGGATCTCCCTATGCCGCTAATTGAGCAGCCTCTCCCAAGAGGTGAGAGCCGAGCTCAATGTAGCGGCAACACGGTACTGGTCAAGTTCAAAGACCGAAGGGATGTCTTTATCTTGACGACGATCCATGGACCCGGCACCAGGGCCACCACCACCAGAGGTACCCCAGGACAGGTCCACAAACCGGAATGTGTCCTGGGGTACAATAAGAACATGGGAGGAGTTGATCGTTCTGATCAAGTCCTCAAGCCCTACAGGGCCACGCGGAAAACGAGGAAGTGGTACAAAAAACTGGCCGTGTACATTGTCCAAATGGCAATGTATAATGCATACTTGCTGTCACGATGTGCAGGTCACACCACTAACACCTTTCTTGAGTTCCAGGTGAAGGTGATCAAGGCCCTGTTGAATGGAGGAGAACGAAGACCAAGAGAAGAAGGAGGACGAGAATGAAGACCAAGAGAAGAAAGAGGAAGACGAAGAGAAGAAGATGAAGGGGGCCCCAGCACTCCTGGAACTCGATATTCCCGCGTGGTACCAGGGCAACATTTTGCAGAGAAGGGGCCAAGAAAAAGGTGCCGGGTCTGCCATCAAAGGGGGAACAGAACGACCGTCCAAACCCAATGTAAAACGTGCCCTGACAAACCAGGTTTGTGTATCTTTGGATGTTTCGAAATCTATCACACGACCCCAGACTGACATGCACCCACAACATCATACACAAACACACACACACCCTGATGTACACTACAACACACCAACCTGACATACACACCCTGATGTACACTACAACACACCAACCTGACACACACCCTGATGTACACTACAACACACCAACCTGACATGCACTACGATAAGTGCCCCCTTAGTCTTTACCATGGCTTTGGGGGTCTTATTCCGGTGCTAGAACAAATCCCTTCCTGCAGAAAGGCCAGGCCTCGCCTCACGGTGACCTGTCCTTCTGAAAGGCTGGGTACAGTTGTGTAATTATATGTGTAATTATATTATATGTGTGATTATATATGATTATATGTGTATGGGGTCACTTGTGGGGGAACTCCAATGTGTAGGCACACAGGGGCTCTCCATACGCAACCTGGTGTTTGCTAACAATTGGAATTGTTAGCGGACACCATGTCGCGTTTGGAGAGCCCCTGTGTGCCTTAACATTGGAGCTCCCCCACAAGTGACCCCATTTTGGAAACTAGACACCCCAGGGAACTTATCCTGATGGGTAGTGGGCATATTGAACCCCCAGGTGCTTCACAAATAAATGGGAAAAAAAAAAAAAAAGTGGAAAAAAAGTACTTTTTCGTTTTTACGGATTAATTTGTGAAGCACCTGGGGGTTCAATATGCTCACAACCCATCAGGATAAGTTCCCTGGGGTGTCTAGTTTCCAAAATGGTGTCACTTGTGGGAAGCTCCAATGTGTAGGCACACAGGGGCTCTCCAAACGTGACATGTGTCCGCTAACAAGTTGACCTGATTTTCCATTCAAATTGTTAGCGGACACCATGTTGCGTTTGGAGAGCCCCTGTGTGCCTACACATTGGAGTTCCCCCACAAGTGACCCCATTTTGGAAACTAGACACCCCAGGGAAGTTATCTAGATGGGTAGTGGGCATATTGAACCCCCAGGTGCTTCACAAATAAATGGGAAAAAAAAAAAAAAGTGGAAAAAAAGTACTTTTTCGTTTTTTACGGATTAATTTGTGAAGCACCTGGGGGTTCAATATGCTCACAACCCATCAGGATAAGTTCCCTGGGGTGTCTAGTTTCCAAAATGGGGTCACTTGTGGGGGAGCTCCAATGTGTAGGCACACAGGGGCTCTCCAAACGTGACATGTGTCCGCTAACAAGTTGACCTGATTTTCCATTCAAATTGTTAGCGGACACCATGTTGCGTTTGGAGAGCCCCTGTGTGTCTACACATTGGAGTTCCCCCACAAGTGACTCAATTTTGGAAACTAGACACCCCAGGGAACTTATCTAGATGGGTAGTGGGCATATTGAACCCCCAGGTGCTTCACATATTGATCTGTAAAAATTAAAAAGTACTTTTTTTTCACAAAAATTTTGTTTTAGCCTAATTTTTTAAATTTTCAAATGGCCAACAGCATAAAATTCATCCTAAAATTTGTTGGGCAATTTCTCCCGAGTACATCGATACCTCATATGTGGTCATAAACCACTGTTTGGGCGCACGACAGGGCTCAGAAGGGAAGGAGCGCAATTTCACTTTTTGAATGGAAAATTAGCTCCAAAAGTCAAATTGCGCTCCTTCCCTTCTGAGCCCTGCCGTGCACCCAAACAGTTGTTTATGACCACATATGAGGTATCGATATACTCAGGAGAAATTGCCCAACAAACTTTAGGATCCATTTTATCCTGTTGCCCATGTGAAAATGAAAGATTTGAGGCTAAAAGAACATTTTTGTTGGAAAAATTTAAATATCCATTTTTTGTTTCCACTTTGCTTTAGTTCCTGTGAAGCACCTGAAGGGTTAATATTCTTCTTGAATGTAGTTTTGAGTAGCTTGAGGGTGCAGTTTTTAGAATGGTGTCACTTTTGGGTGTTTTCTGTTGTGTACACCCCTGAAACAGACTTCAAATGTGATGTGGTCACTAAAAAAAATGGTTTTGTAAATTTTGGTGGAAAAATGAAAAATTGCTGATGAACTTTGAACCCTTATAACTTCCTACCCCAAAAAAATTTTTTTTTCCAAAATTGTGCTGATATAAAGTAGACATGTGGGAAATATTATTTATCAACAATTTTGTGTCACATAACTCTCTGGTTTAGCAGAAAAAAAATTCAAAATTTGAAAATTTCGAAATTTTCAAAATTTTTGACATATTTTTGATTTTTTCACAAATAAACGCAAAAATTATTGACCTAAATTTAATACTAACATGAAGCCCAATATGTCACGAAAAAACAAATCTCAGAATCGCTAGGATCGGTTGAAGCGTTCCAGAGTTATAACCTCATAAAGGGACACTGGTCAGAATTGCAAAAAATGGCTCGGGCATTAAGGCCAAAATAAGCAAAAATGGGCTCGGGGTGAAGGGGTTAAGGAAACACCAGATCTGAGGGGTAACAAACTTGCTGAATCCTACTCGGGGCCTGTGAACGTTCCATTATAGGTAAATTTCCTTCAAATTTTCGGAATCTGCCAATTCTGGCATCGGGCTCCATCAGTGCCGAGCTCACTGATTGGTTGAAACAGTGATGTGCACTGTCAATATGACATCACCGCTGGAGTAAAAACATTGAGATTGGAGCAGTAAGATAAATGTGGCACAGGGCCTGGGGAGCACAAGTATTCTCCGATTTTGTTACTTTAAAACAAGTAATCCTTAATTGATAGAACTTGCGTAAAGTGAAAAACACTCTTAGGCTGAGTGCACTCAATCAGTTTTAGCAGCGTTTTGGATGCAGTATATTACCGTTGCGTTAAAAACGCTGCGTTCAACAATAGAAGCACAGTGGATGGGATTTCTAGAAATCCCATGCCCACTGCGATTCTTTTGTTAAAAGCGTTATTTCACCCGCAGGGCAGGTTGAGGTACTGCCGCTTCTCCACAGCATATTAACTTTTTGCTTTGGAGTCAGATGCGATCGCAGGGGGAGAATGTAGGGAAAGCTTGCCCTGCCCTGAACGCAGATTGTGGGTACAGGGCGACTGAGATCACTCTGCGTTCACTGATGGTCTCCGTCAGGTCAGGAGACACTGCGTCATTGATGCACATAAACTTAAGGTTTATTCTATGAGACTGCTGAAAACAGTATGTGCTTAACACCTCTTACTCTGACAATCCCATTAACAAGGAATGGAGCAGAGGGCAAGCCTGCCCTTCTTTTTGATCAAATAATTTTATTAAACTTTTTCAGTAACAAAGAAACACGTATGTCTTTACAGGATAATCCCCAGGCAGTATATTACAAATCTAATAACAAACCCTGTCAAACACCCCTCCACCCTTCTCCTTACCACCCACCCAATAAAGGTATCTCTCTCTTGATGCATTCAGCTTCTGAATTGCGATGATTCCCATTTACGAGTGTCCAAAGTGGATGTCAATCTCCTCATATCATCAGGCGCCATTTTGGATTTTAGTCACTCATCTCAATCACACTCTACATAATACTCTCATCCAAGTTAGTGTGACAGGTGCCAGCCCAGAGTTGTCTAGCCATGGCACCCACATATCCTCCCATTTCTTGTTTCTTGTCTATCTGTCTCTTCTGATACAAAAGAGAAAAAAAACTGCACAGCAGTTGGAGTTGCTGGCTCCATTACTGCAATTTGCACCCTCATTGCCTACAGGTGATCTAGGGTCTAGATGGTGTCCGCCCACTTAGTAGTGGGGTAGGGTGGACAAGGAGGACTTGGGTGTCAGCGTTAGGACTCATCGGACCTGAAGTCACTTTGTCGCAGTCGATGAGCAAGCAGACATTGGCCAATGAGTGTACTAAGAACTTCAGATTTAAAAAAAATAATAAGAATTTTGATTTTTTTTGAAAAAAACATAAGTTTTTAAATTTTTTCTCATATATATATATATATATATATATATATATATATATATATACCGTATATACTCGTGTATAAGCCGACCCGTGTATAAGCCGACCCCCCTACTTTTGCCCCCAAAACCTGGGAAAATCTATTGACTCGCGTATAAGCCGAGGGTGGACCCCAGCACAGGTTTACAGCCCCAGCAGTGGTATACAGGCCCCAGCAGTATGATATACAGCAGCCCCCAGTGGTATATACAGCAGCTCCCAGTGGTATATACAGCAGCCACAGTGGTATATGCAGCAGCTCCCAGTGGTATATACAGCAGCCCCCAGTGGTATTGCAGCCCCTATATACAGCAGCCCCAGTGGTGTATACAGCAGCCCCAGTGGTATTGCAGCCCCTATATACAGCAGCCCCAGTGGTGTATACAGCAGCCCCTATATACAGCAGCCCCAGTGGTATTGCAGCCCCAGTGGTAGTATACAGCAGCCCTAGTGGTATACAGCAGGCCCCCAGGGGTACATATAGCAGCCCCCAGGGGGTACCCAGCAGCCCCCTGGGGGTACCCAGCAGCCCCCAGGGGGTTTATACAGCAGCCCCCTGGGGGTACCCAGCAGCCCCCAGGGGGTTTATACAGCAGCCCCCTGGGGGTACCCAACAGCCCCCAGGGGGTTTATACAGCAGCCCCCTGGGGGTCCCCAGCAGCCCCCAGGGGGTTTATACAGCAGCCCCCTGGGGGTCCCCAGCAGCCCCCAGGGGGTTTATACAGCAGCCCCCTGGGGGTACCCAGCAGCCCCCAGGGGGTTTATACAGCAGCCCCCTGGGGGTCCCCATCAGCCCCCTGGGGGTACCCATCAGCCCCCTGGGGGTACCCAGCAGCCCCCAGGGGGTATCCGCAGCCCCCAAATGCTGGCACTCGCTGGCAAGGGCCCCCCCCCGCTTCTCTTACCATTCCGGTCTTCTGATCCGTGACGCTCCTCGGTGCTCCTCGCTGCTCCGTCCGTCCTCCTACATCCGGGATCCCCAGCCGTCGCGCGATGACGTCATATGCCTGCGACGGCCGGAGATCCCGGATGTAGGAGGACGGACGGACGGAGCAGCGAGGAGCACCGAGGAGCGGCGCGGATCAGAAGACCGGAATGGTAATATAAGCGCCCTGGGGGGGGGGGGCCCTTACAAGGGGGGACAGTGCCAGCATTTGGGGGCTATATGCACTGCTTCCCCCTGCGCTGATTGACAGGGGGAAGCAGTGCATATTTAATGAGCGGCCCCACGTGACGGGGCCGCTCATACAGCAGCCTCCCCCCGCCTCCTGCAGCCTCCACAGCCCCGGGACACAGCCCCCACCTACATGTACCGTATATGACCCGTGTATAAGCCGAGGGGTAGACTTTTCAGCCCAAATTTTGGGCTGAAAAACTCGGCTTATACACGAGTATATACGGTATATATATATATATATATATATATATATATATATATATATATATATATATATATATATATATATATATATATATATATATATAGCTTGTCAGCATATGTACATCACTGGTAGTAGCTGAGTGCTGTAAGGTTTTTTTCTAGTAGTGTCTCTTCTGATAGACATATTTCTTCATAGCAATAGTATGATTGACTGCGTCAATTACCTCTGTGATCGTGGGGACAGAAGGCCCCCTCCAATGAGCCGCAACTCTCTTACGTGCCTGATATAAAATGCGTGATGTTGCCAATTGATGTCCCTCCGATAAAGGCAGACTTGATACTTGACTGAGTAAGGCCATTTTAGGGTCTAATACTAATTGACATTGGTATACCTTTATAATTAAATCCACTTTCACCAGAATTTGCGCAAACAAGGGCAGTTCCAAGTCAAGTGAATCAGGCCCGCATTAGGCATACCACACTTCCAGCAATTAGCATCACTAGCATATCCCATTCTCAATAAACGTACAGGGGTTCTATATACACTGTGGAGCAGAAACAAATGTGACACCCTCTGCGCCTCACTGACCGACACGCTTGTGACCTCTTGTAATATGTCCCCCATTCATCTGCAGTGAAGTCTCCCACGTCAGCCTGCCAATTGGTCATCAAAGTTCCCAAATCCGCAACCCTTCTATCCGATATCTCTGCATAAACCATGGATATAATGCCTCTTGATCCTCCCCCCATCACTATCCTATCCAGTAGTGGTGTTTTAGCTCACCTATTAAGTGAAATAAGTCGATGTTGTGTTTCATAGGCATGTCGTAGCTGCAGATATTGGAAAAATCTAGCATTGGGGATGGAAAATGTCTGTTTGAAATCCTCAAAAGAACGTAACACACCTTCCGAATAAAGTTGTGATATCAATTAAAGACCTTTCATCTCCCACAGTTCAAATCCCTCCAGTTTATTGATCTCTGTGCAGGACGGGTTTCTCCAAATCAAGGCATGCCTCGTGACTCCTTGTATACCAGTCTGTTGGCTGTGTTCCATGCTCTATCCATACATTCCATTGTTTGGAAATGGAGTGTTAAACCACTCGAAACCTACCCAAATCCAAAGATTGAACCAGTAAATCAGACCCCACTACACATGTAAGCATATGACCCAAAGAGCCTTGTAATATATCTTCCTCCCCCATCCTCAAAAATGTTGCAACTGTGCCAAGATATAATAAAGGAAACGGGTCAGGGGACTGCCAAGACTAAGGATCTGTCTTATAGGAATATAAGGCTGGGATAACCTTTTGTATTAAAGATTTGCTTGCCACCATAGCTTAAATGGCAATCTGCACCAATGCTTTACCTTTCGGTGAAATTTAGCAAATAGCGGGCTAATACTTAGGTGTCAACTTGTATATTTTGCCTTAATCCTCCCATGCAAGATTCAATCTAGACAATCTTCAGGCGATTTACCTGGGGAAGGGCAACATGCTCCAGTACTTTCCTTATGATAGCTCAGGGACGTCTAGACTTAACCATGCTATTTTAGTCGAGCGTCGCCATTCCCCAGAAGCCTGCCCTTCTACATAACATTCAAGATGTGGCTGTCCAGCAGCAGTTCCTGGAAACTAGAATAACGTTTCAGGATACGTAGCATCCAGGTGCAATTTGCAGAACAAAATAATGCTGATCTATACAAAGTTGCTGATTTCATCCCTATATTATATATTTTAGGTCAAAATTATGTATAAGGCTATGTGCCACAATCAGTACATTTGTATTCTGGACACAGTGTGTCTCCTCTACAAGTGTTCTCTGCAGGTGAACACAGTATTCATACCAACAATCAGCATTCAGGATGCAGTAGGTTGTCACGGTGTTCTCTGACCGAGAGCGATAGGGTCTCCACAAGCATAAATTAATATGGTGCCCCTCGGAAGCCACACCACGTCAGTTTACGCTTCGGGAAAAAGAATCAAAGTGGGCATCAGATGTCTATAAATCCATCTACTGTGCTTGTACTGTAGAATGCGGTTGAAAATACACTGTGTCCAAAACAGTACCAATCCTGATCGTGGACATTCACCCTAAGGGTTCACATTTCCATGTAAATTTGACTTATTTCATACAGTAACTCAAGACTTTGACATCAGTAGTTTATTTTCAAGATCAAGTATGTATGATAATTTATTTCAGAGACTTTTGCTTAGAATTGTTATCAGCTAGTCACACAAAGGAAATTTACATTCTCTCTCTTGCCCATTGGGGATGTCATTACTGGGAAAACCGATTATTAGAAATTCCTGAAGGAACTAGTAAGTTCCTAAGTCGTAGTCATTTAATGAGATTGTAGGGTCACCTTTACTGTGTCTTTTATGTATGTGGCACATAGCTCCTGAGATTTATTAAATAGTAACTTACAATATTGCGTTTTATCAGTAAAATAATGGGTTATAGACTGTCATAATAGCATCCATGGCTAATACAAACCACAGGCAGCTGATTCATTTAAAAGGGAAACTGCAGGAAATCTAAAATTTCACTCAGCCCACTCGAGAGATGCATAGTGGATTTATATGTTACCATTATATTTGTCTGCCTTATGAGAACAATAAGGCCATTAAATTTTCCACTTTTTAAAAGGAACACTCCTGACTTCCCAAAATGGCTTCAAAGATAATGTACAACTTCCCTGTAATAGGAGCTTTTACAGCGTCAAGAACACCTGGTCTAACCTGGCAGCAATGATAAACATTTGTGACTTCTCCTCTGCCACAAACTAGTAAATACATCTGGAAATATGACTCTCAGTGACGACCAAGTAAATGGGACAAAGAGGACCTGTCATCAGGTCAAAAGTGGCCAGTTTTTGCTCTTTATTCCCCACTAGCTGTAGTACCCGGCTACGCCCGGGTTAATAAATAACTGATGTTAGCTATAACAAAATAGAATTTGAATATGTCATATTAATGACCTGTAAAAAAATAGAAGCTGAGCTGTGATTGGTTGCTATAGGCAGCCTAATAAATCTCCAGCCAACAGTAAACCCTCCCCCCGGCCGGGCAGTATATGTTACCTCACACATACACATAGTAGACAGCTCATGTGACTGACATCTGCCTTAATTCCCTATATGGCACATGTGTTGCACATTAAAAACAGCCAAACAGATGTTTATGTTTGGAAATTAAAGATAGCACACGTATGAGGTGAGTTGTGAGGTGATTTGTGCACATCTGTGTCTGTCTGTGTGGTGTGTGTGTCCCTGGGGTGTGTGTGTCCCTGTGGGGTGAGTGCATGTGTCCCTATAGGGTGTGTATGTGTGTGTGTCCCTGTGGAGGGGTCTGTGTGGTGTGTGTGTGTCTTGTGGTGGGTCATTCCATGTCAAGTGAACCAATGATTATTACCTCTATATTTTTAATTCTTTTGAGATTTTGTTATTTGATAATAGCATGTCAGACAATGCAAAATGTGAAGAGAAAAATTTTTTAAAAAATTTATTTTTTTTTAAAATGATTTTCAAAGTTCGGAAAAAGTGTGAATTTCGCTGTTGCCTGCCTTTACGTTTCTCCTCATAACTAAGGCTAGGAATAAGATAGAGAGACAAAATAAACACCATTCTACTCAGAACTATACAGGCTTTCACCAGATATGTCACAAGAGGATCTTTGTTAATATTTTACCCATGTGATCGCAAGCGCAAAACTTTAAAACGTATTTCCGAAAAATCGGCGCGCTTTAAATATTTCAAAAACTGCCCATGTGTATGCTTTGCTCTTAGCCACATCTGTACCAAATTTCAAGTTGGGATCGCAATGGGATCATATTTTAACATATTTTACTATTAATAGCGTCAATGGGTCATTCCATATCAAGTGATCTAAATATGAATATTTTTTTTTACCTGACGTCTTTAGATTTTTTTTTTTTTTTTCCTTTATGAAGTACTACTTTAGTTAATTACAAATTAAAAGTTTGGAATTTTTTTCTTTATCTGTTAATTTTTTACAGATTTTTAAAGTTTAAAAAAAAAGGGTGAATTTTGGCCTGGTACGACTTTAAATTTTTTTATCTCGGGCTAGAAATAAGATAGAGAAACAAAATAAACACCATTCTACTCAGAACTGTCCAGGCTTTCACCAGATATGTCACAAGAGTATATTTGTTAATTTTAATTTTTTACCTATGCGAATGCAAACGCAACATTTTGAAACGCATTTCCGAAAAAAACATTTTAATAAAAATTTTCCAAAACTGCCCATGTGTTTTTTATGCTCTTAGCCACATCTGTACCAAATTTCAAGTTGGGATCGTGATGGGATCATATTTTAAAATATTTAACTATGGTTAATCTCATTTTTATTAAATTTTGAAAAAACATATGAAAGACATACATTCAATCTTTTAACAAAATCTTGAGACATATAGAATATACAAAAAGAGAATTCACAAAGTTATTAGTAACTTTAAGATAAGCTGCAAATTTACTTTTGCGCTTATCTCTGGTGCAATATATACTACAATCTAAATATAATTCCAAACACTCAAGTATACAACCTTTCTCAGGGTTTTGAGATGTTCTGATGTCAAGGGGACAAGCAGCCCCAGCAGAATGATTTTTATTACTTGGCCCCTTCTAACAGGTTGACCACGTAAGTGGGTCATTACCCGTTGAGGCCTAGTTGGAATAGTCTATCGACTGGTGTACCGGAAAGGAAGGCCGAAATATTAATGATCTACTCACAGCTCAGAGTTTTCGATACCTGTCTAATGTTCACTAGAATTCTGAAGGTATAGGCGTAGAAAGGAAATACCTAGACTGAATGTATCAGATGGGAAGAAAAGAGAGATAGAAAAGAAGAGAGAGAGAGAAGAGAAACAAAAACCATTAGAAAAAGTTATACTGGGAAAGAAAAGCCACGTAAGAAAAAAAGAAAAAAAGGAGGGGGGGGGGACGGGTGAGGTATGGGAAGGAGAAAGGGTACTCATCCCACTGGCTCCCCATCAGCCAGAGGTCGAGCCATATTATCTGTGCTGGAAAAGATACTCCTAAATTCTGCAGAGTCGTGAAAAAGAATCCATTCAACCCAAATCCCTAAGAATTTGTTCCGAGATCCCGACGCATCAGCTGCGAGCTCCTCCATTCGATATGTGTCCATCAATTCTTTGAACCAATCAAGTAGAGATGGAGCCCGGCTTGATTTCCAGCACGAGCAGCCGAGATGCAAAAGCGGAGAATATCCCTCTTCTGTAGCCCAATAGGACCTGGAAAAATGGATAACATTGCCGATTCTGGGCAGCATTCGGCTTCTTTACCTGTTATCCGGGCGTATGCATTGAAAACCTCAGACCAGAACCGCCGGATTTCCCCACAACTCCACCAAATGTGTATCATTGTACCCTTCTCTTCCCCACAGCGCCAGCAGGTATCAGGGGTTCCAGGGAACATGTTCCGGAGTGTCGTCGGGCACAAGTACCATCTAGTGAGCAGCTTATAGCTTCTTTCTTGTGCAGAACAAGCGCTAGCTAGTGAGTGAGTAAATATAAAGCATTTCTGCCAATTAGCTTCTGAAATGCTACACCCCAATTCCCTCTCCCAAGCACGTTGGAAGTAAAGGGTGCCCTGCTCTCTCATGGACCCTAAGGCCTGGTATAGAAATGATATTTTGCGCCTCGGTGGAGCCTCCAGTTGGAATAACCTCTCCAATACGTTGGGCGTCAATCTTACCCTGCAAGAGTGGTCAGCTGAATATAATTATGCTCTGTATTGGAGAAATTCGAATCACTTAAGAGGTCTCGTAGGTTCTTTGAGTTGTAGCTCTGCCATCGGGGGCAAACCACCACTGGACAGAGTCTGTCCTACTCGGGTGTCATCCACAATCCGCCAACATAAAAATCTCTGTCAAATCTGGGTGGGAAAGATGGGTTGGAAAAAAGGGGAGTCAAAGGGCTAAGTCTGTCGTTTAAGCGGAGGGTTTTCGTCACTAGGTGCCATACCTTCAAGGTATTTCTGGTCATGTCTGTCAAAGGTACTAGGTCTGTGGAGTCTTTAGGGGAAATCCAAAGCAGGTGTTTCAGCGGAATCCCCAAACCCTCTTGCTCCACCCCTACCCATTTCTTGGAGGACGCATGATAATGCCAATCTAGAGCTCTAACAAGAGAGGAAGCCTCAAAGTACGCTCGTATGTTGGGTAGTCCAACCCCTCCTCTGGTCTCGGGCAAGGATAGGATATTCATTCGCAATCTGGACCTCTTGATCCCTCAGACAAATCTAAGGATCATAGATTGCATTTTGGAGAGGAAACCTCTATCCAATAGAACAGGAACTGTCTGAAAAGTATATAAGAGTCGGGGCAAGACATCCATCTTGACTACGTTTATTCTCCCGAACCAGGATAGCTTTAATTGTCTATAGGAGGTAAATGCCGATTCCGCGTTAGTCAAAAGGGGTTGATAATTTAAATTGAATATTTGTTTAAGATCTTTTGGTATAAGGACTCCCAAGTACTTAATGGCTTCTACTTTCCATTTAAATGGGAACTGTTTAGATAGATGAGAAACCAATTCTCCAGGCAAAGAAATATTGAGTGCCTCGGTTTTGGAGCAATTCACTTTAAAGTTGCTCAATTGTCCGAACCGTTCAAACTCCATTAAGACCGAAGGGATGGAGACCAGGGCTGGGAGATGTAAAGTAGCAGGTCATCTGCAAATAAGGCTAATTTGTGATGAATCTGTCCCAGCTTGACCCCATGGACGCATTCATTGGACCTAAGTGCAAAATATTTAACTATTATAGTGTCAATTCAAAAGTCACCAAGAACACAATCAGTCATTTTTTCACAATTGCCCATCAATAGTTTGAATTTGATATAAAGAAACATAGACTTGTAACATCTCAAATGAAAGCTGTTACCGTTCTGAGTAAAATGATGCCTCTCCCACTTCATTATCTTATTTCTAGCCTGAGATAAAAAAATTTAAAGTCGTACCAGGCCAAAATTCACCCTTTTTTTAAACTTTAAAAATCTGTAAAAAATTAACTGATGAAGAAAAAAATTCCAAACTTTTAATTTGTAATTAACTAAAGTAGTACTTCATAAAGGAAAAAAAAAAAAAAATCTAAGGACGTCAGGTAAAAAAAAATATTCATATTTAGATCACTTGATATGGAATGACCCATTGACGCTCTTACTAGTAAAATATGTTAAAATATGATCCCATTGCGATCCCAACTTGAAATTTGGTACAGATGTGGCTAAGAGCACAGCAGACACATGGGCAGTTTTTGAAATATTTAAAGCGCGCCGATTTTTCGGAAATGCATTTTAAAGTTTTGCGCTTGCGATCACATGGGTAAAATATTAACAAATATCCTCTTGTGACATATCTGATGAAAGCCTGGACAGTTCTGAGTAGATTGGTGTTTATTTTGTTTCTCTATCTTATTTCTAGCCCGAGATATGATAGAAAATGTAAAGCCATACCAGGCCAAAATTCGCACTTTTTTAAAACTTTAAAAATCTGTAAAAAATTAACAGATAAAGAAAAAAATTCAAAACTTTTTTTTTGTAATTAGATAAAGTTGTTCTTCAGATAGAAAAAATTTTTTAAAAATCTGAGGACGTCAGGGAAAAAAAAATATCATTTTTGGATCACTTGACATGGAATGACCCGGTGTGTGTGTCCCTGTGGGGTGAGTGCATGTGTCCCTATAGGGTGGCTATGTGTGTGTGTCCCCCTGTGGGGGGTGGGGGGGGGGGGAGGTCTGTGTGGTGTGTGTGTCTCTTTGTGGTGTGTGTGTTTCCCTGTGGCGTGAGTGCATGCGTCCCTATAGGGTGTGTATGTGTGTGTGTCCCTGTGGGGGGAGGGGGGGGGTCTGTGTGGGGTGTGTGTGTCTCTGTGTTGTGTGTGTCCCTATATCCCTATAGGGTGTGTGTGTGTGTGTCCCTGTGGGGGGGAGGTCTGTGTGGTGTGTGTCTCTGTTGTGTGTCTCTTTGTTGTCTGTGTGTCCCTGTGGGGTGAGTGCATGCGTCCCTATAGGGTGTGTATGTGTCCCTGTGGGGGGGGAGGGAAGGTCTGTGTGGGGTGTGTGTGTGTGTATCTGTGTTGTGTGTGTCTCTTTGTGGTGTGTGTGTCTCCCTGTGGGGTGAGTGCAAGCGTCCCTATAGGGTGTGTATGTGTGTGTGTCCCTGTGGGAGGGGGTCTGTGTGGGGTGTGTGTGTCTCTGTGTTGTGTGTGTCCCTATATCCCTATAGGGTGTGTGTCCCTGTGGGGGGGTCTGTAAGGTGTGTGTGTCTTTGTGGTGTGTGTGTCCCTGTGGGGTGAGTGCATGTGTCCCTATAGGGTGGCTGTGTGTGTGTGTTCCCGTGGGGGGGGTCTGTGTGGTGGGTGTGCCTGTGTTGTGTGTCTTTGTGGTGTGTGTGTCTCTGTGGGGTGAGTGCATGTGTCGCTATAGGGTGTGTGTGTGTCTCTGTGTTGTGTGTGTCTCTTTGTGGTGTGTGTGTATTTGTTCGGGTGCGTGGTGAGTATCCAATGTTGGGGCTGCACCTTAGCGACTATACACTTGCTGTTACTCTTTGTGTGCGTGTGGTGTGTATACATGTCCCGTGCGTGGTGAATATCTCATGTTGGGGCCCCACCTTAGTGACTATATGCTGGTATGTGCTGTTAGTCTTTGGCGCTATCATTAAGTCCCTCTCATTCACAACTGTCAACTGGTAACTGTCACTTTTTCCCATTATGTAGATAGGGGCAAAATTGTTTGTGAATTGGAATGCGCGGTTAATTGCTCACAACATAGCTATGACGCTCCGGGTCAGACGTAGGACTGTGCAAAATTTTGTCTCTATAGCGCAGCTGTCGATTCTCCAACACTTTTCATTGACTTTTTTCCCATTATGTAGATAGGGGCAAAATTGTTTGGTGAACTGGAACGCGCAGGGTTAAAATTTCGCCTCACAACATAGCCTATGACGCTCTCGGGGTCCAGACGTGTGACTGTGCAAAATTTGGCGGCTGTAGTTGCGACGGTGTAGATGCCAATCCCGGATATAACACACAACACACACACACATACATACAACACAATTCAGCTTTATATATTAGATTTATTTGTCTTTCTTTGTTATTTTTAAATCTGTCATCCTTTTCCAGAAATGTGGGTTTATTTTAGTGCTATTTTATGGTTGTAACAGTAGGGCGTTGCTCACAGGGTAATAATACAGAGAAACTTAAAAAGAGAATCCCATGAGCAACAGCCCCTTGAGTACTAAATGTAAAGTCACATTTCTCTGGAATTATAGGGAGGAATACATTTAAAAAAAAATAAAAAAAAAAAAATTCGGTCAAGCAGCAGTAGTCTCAGGTATTCTAAGCCCTATGACAACACAAGGAAGTGGATACAAACTGGAAAAGACACAAAAAAATGGGAAAATATTATTTTACAGTATGGTATGTATGAAGTACAAAAAATGATATGTACAGCGAGTAAATTCTATAGCTGATGGTCCACATGAAGTACTGTGCACTCCAAGCATTTCATATATGTTGGAGTTGAAGGCAGTGAATAGTCAAGATTACTCACGGCGAGATTGAAAACAATTACAGTGAATACAGAACTACTTTCGTTAACAACCCATAACAATAGGCCTCCTCTCGAAGCCACATAATTATGGTCGTAACTACATGGCTATGGCTAGCGCTGCAGAGCTTTATGGCATTTTACATTTACACTGTAATTACTAGAGATGCAAACAGCTGATCTTAGAGGAGAAATATACTTGGAAAAGCCACAGTAAAGCTCTTCACAGAGAATCCTATGGTTTTACAAATTCTTACATTTCAAAGTTGACAAAAAAAAGTAGTAAAAAAAGATAGAAAATGATTCCATTCTGAAATTTTAAGGGTGAAACCAAAGTATGGTGCACTTGTGGCATGCTTAATGGTCCATTTAGATAAGCCAATAAGAAGCTGATAATGAGCACCAATTGATTTCAAGGCAACTGGCACCTGTTTGCAGGCCTGTTTACACAGCCAACATATTACTATATATAGTATCATTTTGCTATTACATGCAGTGATCTGCTGCTGATAGATGATTTTTATGCCAGCACAAACGAGCAAATCACCAACAGACAAGCGGTTTTCTCCTTTGTCGAAAGGTGATTGCCATTAGTATGGAGGAAAAGGGTACCACCAAAATAGTAGGGAGAGCTCAATGTATGATAAAAAAGGAGAAAACTTAACTATGCTTAGGCAGGCACATTCCAAAATTTTTATTCAGTAATGCAAACAATATACAGACAATTTTTAACCAATTACCTGGATAAAACCTATGTGCCACAATGTGAATAATTGTATAAGCTGTAATAATCAGACAAAAGACTCCCCCTCGCCAGGAGATATCAGAAACTACCTGGAACCGTAAGGCTGCTTTCACATCAGCGTTTTGCTGAATCACGGCAGATTTACCGCATTTGCCGCATAACAGTTGACTTGCGGCAAGCCCCCATTCATTCTCTATGGGACTTGCGGCAGGTGTTAAAAGTACATTTTTTGCCCCCACCGTCCTCATCCTGTAGCCACCACCCAAACCATCTCCATGCAGCACAATACGCACACACCCTTTGGTCACCGGTCCCCCCCCCCCCAGCATTACGGAGCCTCTGCTCTCTTACTCAGCTGTGGGAGTACATGTACGAGCAGAGCCATCGGCCAATGACAGTGAAGCAGCCGGGCCAATCACAGCGCAGCAACCACTAGCCAATCAGGGTTCGGCTGCTGCACTGTGATTGGCTGACTGCTCCACTCGTACGTGTACATCCACAGCTGAGGGATAGAGCAGAGGGGCCGTAATGCTGCAGGTTTGGGGGGAAGCGACATCTCACTCAGGGAGGCGGGCAGCAGCATCCACCGTTCCGAGCCACCGCAGAGCACACTGTGTGTAGTGCTCTGCAGATGCGTGGACCAGCACAGAGACCCCCACGGCCCGGTCCCAGCCCAGTGGTTGGGGACCCTAGTCTAAATCACACAAATTTATTTGCATTTTGAAGCAAGAAAGAAGCATTTGATCTCTGACCAACCATTAGGGTTCTGGCTCCTACAGATCAGTCGGACGCTCCTAATCAACTCATTACCTGCACTAAAGACACCTGTCTTAAATTGTCACCTGTATAAAAGATTCCTGTCCACACACTCAATCAGTCACATTATAACCTCTATAACATGGGCAAGACCAAAGAGCTTTCTAAGGATGTCAGGGAAAAGATCCTAGACTTACACAAGGTTGGAATGGGCTACAAAATCATAAGTAAAATGCTGGGTGAGAAGGAGATAACTGTTGGTGCAATGCTAAGAAAATGGAAGAAATACAAAAATGAGTGTGAATCGACATCGATTAGTGCTCCATATAAAATCTCACCTCGTGGGGTATCCAGGATCATGAGGAAGGTGAGAGATCAGTCTAAAGCTACACGGGGGCAACTTGTTAATGATTTCAAGGCAGCTGGGACCACTGTCATCAAGAAAATCATTGATAACACATTACACTGTAATGGATTAAAATCCTGCAGTGCCTGCAGAGTCCCACTGCTCAAGAAGGCACATGTGCAGACCCATCTAAAAGTTTGCCAATGAACACCTTGATAATTCTGAGAGTGAAAGTGAGAAGGCGCTGTGGTCATTTGAGACAAAAATTGAGCTTTTTGGCATTAGAATGTGAGCCCTCGCGGGCAGGGTCCCGTCTCCTTCTGTACCTGTGTGTGCCTTGTATCGCTCATGTTTATTGTACTTGTCTATGTATGCCCCTTTTTACATGTAAAGCACCATAGGATAAATGGCGCTATAATAATGAATAATAATAATTAACTCGTCATGTTTGGAGGAAGAGAAATGCTGCCTATGACCCAAAGAACACCGTCCCTACAGTCAAGCATAGCGGTGGAACATTATTTTTTTGGGAGTGTTTCTCTGTTAAAAGGATCCAGTCACCTCCAAAACGCCTCCTAAGCTATCAAAACATGCCCCTGCAGCATCCATTCACTAATCTCACACTCCTTTTGTCTCCTAAAAGCATCCTGTGAGAGTGCATAAAAACGTTTTAATACTTACTCATTAGTGATTATAATTAGCAGGGGCCATATTCTTTAGTCACCAGGGGGTGTTGTTTAGCAGATCCAGGATCCATCCCTCTCTCTGTCTGTGCTGCTGTGAAACCGAAACTGAAGGCTAGGACTAATGATTTGCATTCTGTGAGTGATAGAGAGGGGGAGGGAATGCCTGCACATCACAGCAGAACACACAGAGACAGGGTGGATCCTGGAGCTGTAAAGCAGCCCGCCTTGGTGACTAAAGAATATAGTCACTGCTAATTATAATCACTAATGAGTGAGTATTAAAACGTTTTTATGCACTTTCACAGGATGCTTTTAGGAGACAAAAGAAGTGTGAGATTAGTGATGGGATGGTGCAGGGACATGTTTTGCTAGTTTAGGAGGCATTTTGGAGGTGACAGGATCCCTTTAAGGGCACAGTACTACTTCACCACATCAATAGGACAATGGACGGAGCCATGTACCAGGACATTAAAAATGGGTCGTAACTGGATCTTCCAGCTCGACAATGTCCCAAAACATACAGCCAATGCAACAAAAGGAGTGGCTCAAAAAGAAGCACATTAAGGTCATGTAGTGGCCTAGCCAGTGTCAAGACCTTGATCCCATAGAAAATTTATGGAGGGAAGCCCCGAGTTACCAACAGCCTCAAAAACTTCATGATTTAGATTTGATCTGCAAAGAGGAGTGTATCAAGATCCTTCCTGACATATGCACAAACCTCATCATCAACTACAAAAAATGTCTGACTACTGTGCTTGCCAACAAGGGTTTTGCCAGTATTTAGTCTTGTTTGCCAGAAGGATGAAATACTTATGTCTCTCTGCAAAATACAAATACATTTATATAATTTAGACAATATGATTTTCCGGATTTTATTTTTGATATTCTCTCACTGTTAAAATTAACCTACCCTCAAATTAAAGGGATCCTGTCACCCCCAAAATGCCTCCTAAGCTATTAAAACATGCCCCTGCAGCCTCCCATCAGTAATCCCACACTCCTTTTTGCTAATAAATGCATCCAGTGAAAGTGAAGAAAAACGTTATATCACTTACTCATTAGTGATAATAATGAGCAGTGGCTATATTCATAGTCACCCAGGCGGGCCCATGTCGTCATGATAGCACGCCTTAATAGGCATGATCTG
Source organism: Allobates femoralis (assembly GCA_033576535.1). NCBI lineage: Eukaryota > Metazoa > Chordata > Amphibia > Anura > Aromobatidae > Allobates > Allobates femoralis. Next base: position 255,077,415 of record JARQOC010000001.1, on the reverse strand, counting down.
CAAGGCATAATGTTATCAGCGCCTCCCAGCGCTCTCAGCGCTGGCGAGGCTGTAATGAGGCTGTAATGAAGCGAATCACGTCATTTCCAGTATTGGGTGATCCGTCAAGTAGCCGCTGACGCCACCCGCTGCCGGAAATGATGCGATTCGCTTCATTACAGCCCCATTACAGCCTCGCCAGCGCTGAGGACGCTGAGGAGCGCTGGGAGGCGCTGATAACATTATGCCTTGCAGATCACGCCTATTAAGGCGTGCTATCATGATGACATGGGCCCGCCTGGGTGACTACGAATATAGCCACTGTCATTATTATCACTAATGAGTAAGTGATATAACGTTTTCTCCACTTTCACTGGATGCATTTATTAGCAAAAAGGAGTGTGGGATTACTGATGGGAGGCTGCAGGGACATGTTTTAATAGCTTAGGAGGCGTTTTGGGGGTGACAGGATCCCTTTAACATCCTCGCATCTCTTGATGAAATCAAAAGAAACAGAAAATACCCATAGAGATCTACATATGCTAAATTCTGCTTCTGCAAAGCCCAGAGGTGGTTTGAGGCCATAATACACTTGTGTCCATGGGGACGTCGTATTAATAATCAATTAGCCAGGACTTTATCAGATCAAGTTACACACAGGATAATAAAATATATATTAAGATTATTTTTCTTTTTAAAGCAGCAGGCTGTGGTGTATATGAAATGACAGCTTTCCATTAAACTCTATAACATAGCTACATCAAGGTGGTCTATAATAAAATGTCTTTGATATATTGCAATTTGCCATAAAGCTTTTTATAATGCACATTTTTATGGGTTGCTGAATTTTTCTACATATCCGCCCATTCTGGCCACAGTATAAATGAGGCTTTTGTAACTAAGCCTGTGATAATTACATTGAAGTTAGTAGAGAAAGGCACAAAGTCAAATGTGAATAATACCATACCCAAACAATTGAGCTTAATCTCTTACTTAATTACATCAAATAAGTGAGGTCAACTTCTCACTTGAACTATGACGCTTCTTTAAGTCTGGCCTTCTGTCAGTTTACATAATAAACTTCTATTTTTAAAATTACTATTATTATAAAGATCAGACAAAAATGTTATCTGTCTCCAGTGCTGAACAGCATTCTACCCCCAAAGCACAATGAAGGGTTTGTAGTGTTATTGTGGCTGGATGCTCTGGTATGTACAAGAAGAAAGCTATGTAGTGAATGCCAGCTATTGCCAAAAGTGACACACTGTCCTGACCATAGCCACACAACTTTAAATATTATTATGTATGGCTAGTTGTCCTGAAGGGGGCTTCCTCGCCATCATAAGATGGTAAAATTGCAAAGAGCCCATAAAAACAAGGAACGTTGCAATTAAAAATATTCTATGTTTTCTAGAAAAGAGCACTGATGTGTAATTCTAATATGTAGTGTTCATTACCTAGGTTAATGGCCACCTTTGCAGTCATTCAGACTTCGCAGTTTCCCAAGGAGCAGTGCACGCTCTTTCCTGTAAACCTTGTAAGCGCTGCTCTGAAGCTAGCAGGATAGCCGCATCTGACCAACTTCAGTGTCTCTGTTCCTGTAAAGGGAACCAACCACCTGGATTTAGCCACCTGTAAATCAGTGCAGCATGTGATTGAGGAGTGCAGCAGGACATCACTCTTTGGGGAAGGGGGGGGGGTATTGCTCCCTTGTGGGCTTGTTTTTCTGATGCAAGACAAACTCCCCTGCCCTTCCCCTGGATGTGTCTGAATGAGAAGGAGAGAGGAAGAGGGTTTGGCTTACAGCAGAAAGACAAGCCCACATGGGAGGAATAAAAAAAAATTACAAGTAGTGGTATCATGCTGCACATGTCAATCATCTGCTGGATTGATTTATAGGTGGTTAAATCCTGGTGGTTGGTTCCCTTTAATGCTTACAGAGGTTAGCAGAAGACAGTGTGGGCCAGCAGCTCAGCCGTGTCTCAGATGCCAGAGGCAATACATAGCAGACAGCAACAATTGGATAGCAGTAATTGCTGCTGTTTCATTGATTTACCTGCCACTGTCAATCACTGATCGCAGGGGATCGATGAGTTATCATGGCAGTCGCAGAGTGACATCTTGGTACTCCTCAGCTGTAGGCTGAGTTTCAAAGGAGACAATGATATATACTGTATACTGCAATAATATGGTATTGTCTTATGTCGTATAAGCAACAAAATACAAGTTAAAGTTCCCAAGAGGAGAAATAAGAAAAAAAAAAATTTAAAAAGTTTCTCACCAATCTTTTCCATTTTTAGAATACAGAAATGAAAACAATGGCACAAGTTTGGTATTACTGTTATCATACTGACATAAATAATCATGTTGCCAGGTAATATATTATAACACAATGAAGTCCAAGAAACAAAGCCCAAAAAATAATTCCTGTTTATTAGAACCTCTTGTCAACCATCATGGATGTTTAAAGATCTTCTAATAAACATGATTTTATTTTTTGGATTCCTTCTTTTTTTCCTCGCTGTGATGTTTGTCTGTGATCAGCAGTCTCCAGGTCTGAATCATTACACTATACCAATCTAAAGATTTATCTTATACATGGTGAGGCACCTCAGAAAATATTTTGTCCAAAAACTAATGGCGGAATTGTAGTTTCACTTCGCTTGGTATTTTTTTTCTCCCATGTTTAATCTCATGATATTGTACAATTAAATTAATAGGGCCACACAAAAAATCTTCAACTTGTCCTGCAAAAAACAAGTCCTCATATGGCTTGATTGTTGGAAAATTTAAAAAAAATTACTCTTAGGCCCCTTTCACATCAGCGGTAATCGCTGCTCGCGGCAGTTGCGGTGAAAAAACCGCAACTGCCGCGATTACCGCATAACGGCCGCACTTGCGGTTCACCTGCGGCAAGCCCCATGCAATGTCTACGGAGCTTGCATTAAGTGTGCAGCAAGTGCAGTTATGGCACTTGCGGCAGATGCGGCTGCGAGAAAAACGCGGCTGCCCGCGTTTTTTTTCGCGGCCGCATCTGCCGCAAGTGCCGAAACCGCAACTGTACCGCACTTGCCGCAAGCCCCATAGACATTGCATGGGGCTTACCGCAGGTAAACCGCAAGTGCGGCCGTTATGCGGTAATCGCGGCAGTTGCGTTTTTTTCACCGCAACTGCCGCGAGCAGCGATTACCGCTGACGTGAAACCAGCCTAAGAAGAAGGAAAAAACAAAGGCGCACAAATAAAATCAACTGGTTCCAAATGTGTTAAAATAAGGCTGTATGTATTCATTAAATGGCTGACAGCTGAATGATGCTTCGACCGACCCATCTCTGCTCTCTGCCATACACAGGATTACTGCGATGCTCTGTGTAAGCCAACAGGCCACAGTTTTAGTTTCAGGAAGAACAAAGCAATTGGCAGTCCAAAAATCGGACATGTGCAATCGACATCACTCCTGACCATCACTTGGCCAGCGCCCCAGTACACACTGAATTGTAGGCTGAGCCCGTCCATATCAGCAGGTCCAGCCAACATAAATCTAATGTGTATGGAGGCCTTTCATTATAAAAGTCAAAGAATGAAAATACAGGGGTAACAGCTGCTTTGTAGGCTACATAACATTTTTATTATTAGGCAAGTATATCTGCAAATACTTATCAGCCATTTGGAAACTGGTATAGATTTTGGCTTGTGGTGCATGAGCAGCTCAATAAGCAACTCTTCGGCACTGGAAGTCGTGACAAGTAAGCACTAGAGAGGAACAAACCCATGGAAGTTCAGTTTCTGCCGCACTTTATGTAAAGTTCTATTCTGAATCCAAACCTAATTGGAAGTCAGTAATTAGCCAGTTCATATCCAAATACAGCCAGCCATAAATAAAATACTTTCGGGGAGAAAGGGCAGGTTTTTTTCTTTTTTTTTTGTACCAACTACATCCAATAATGCTGATTTTACCGATGATTCAAACTCTGCAAGTGGCTCGCACTGGAGAGAGCACAGAGTGTACCAGAGTAAATTGATGTTCACTCCAGGGGATTGCACCCGAATGTCGAACGAACCTGAATGCTCAAAATGTTTGTAAAGTCAGTGTTGGATATGAACTCCATAGTGAGCAACCAATGCTGCATACTGAAGCAAAATGAAAGGTAAGGCTTACCGTATATACTCGCGTATAAGCCGAGTTTTTCAGCCCAAAAATTGGGCTGAAAAGTCCCCCCCTCGGCTTATACGCGAGTCATACGGCCCCCCTCAAAGTTTGGCGCCCCCACCTCAGTTTCTGGGCCCCCCCGCATGCAGCGCTGCACATATACATTACGTGTCTAGCAGCTGTTACCCTCCGGTGGCAGATCGCGGCTCCCGGCTCCGGGCTCCATCTTCCTCTCTGTCTTCCTGGTTGTCATGTCACAAAGCAGGAAGACAGCGAGGAAGATGGAGCCCGGAGCCGGGAGCCGCGATCTGCCACCGGAGGGTAACAGCTGCTAGACACGTAATGTATATGTGCAGCGCTGCATGCGGGGGGGCCCAGAAACTGAGGTGGGGGCGCCAAATTATGAGGGGGGCCCTGCTGGGGCCCTGTATACTACCACTGGGGCTATATACTACCACTGGGGCTATATACTACCACTGGGGCTATATACTACCACTGGGGCTGTATATATACTACCACTGGGGCTATATACTACCACTGGGGCTATATACTACCACTGGGGCTGTATACTACTACTGGGGCTATATACTACCACTGGGGCTATATACTACCACTGGGGCTATATACTACCACTGGGGCTGTATATATACTACCACTGGGGCTATATACTACCACTGGGGCTGTATACTACTACTGGGGCTATATACTACCATTGGGGCTATATACTACCACTGGGGCTGTATGTATACTACCACTGGGGCTATATACTACTACACTGGGGCTGTATATATACTACCACTGGGGCTATATACTACCACTGGGGCTGTATACTACTACTGGGGCTATATACTACCATTGGGGCTATATACTACCACTGGGGCTGTATGTATACTACCACTGGGGCTATATACTACCACTGGGGCTGTATATATACTACCACTGGGGCTATATACTACCACTGGGGCTGTATATACTACTGGGGCTGCGTGTATACTACCACTGGGCTGCTGCTGTATACTACCACTGGGGCTGCTGCTGTATACTACCACTGGGGCTGCTGCTGTATACTACCACTGGGGCTGCTGCTGTATACTACCACTGGGGCTGCTGCTGTATACTACCACTGGGGCTGCTGTATATACCTCTGGGGCTGCTGTATACTACCACTGGGGCTGCTGCTGTATATACCACTGGGGCTGCTGCTGTAACACTGCTGGGGCCTGTATATACCACTGGGGAGGCTGCTGTATACCACACTGCTGGGGGCTGTATACCTGTGCTGGGGTCCACCCTCGGCTTATACACGAGTCAATAAATTTTCCCAGGTTTTGGGGGCAAAAGTAGGGGGGTCGGCTTATACACGGGTCGGCTTATACACGAGTATATACGGTAAATTGTTACAGTTTGTACACACTTACTAAAAGAAAATTCCTACAATATAAATTATTTTTCCAACAGAAGATAGTTTATAACCTGGAAAATACTTTTCTTCGTCAATAAAGTAAAGTAATCACTACAATTGTAAAGTTTACAATCAATGACAAAAAAAAGTATAAGGTATGAACAATACATTTTAGAACCATGCTTTTCATTCAGAGCCCTGTTTATAGTACTACACATAGCCATTGTCAATTCCAAATGTAGAATTATTTGGTTGGAGAACCATAAACGTTAGCTAGGTTTAGATGCTAGGAGACCAGAAAAATAATCCACTTTGATGGACAAAAAAAAAATCTGTTGTACAAAATCAGGACATGGGCCGGACAGAAAAAAGAATGAACAAAAATAACCAAGTTTTATAATGGTGATAGAAAATATCCTAAAGATCCAATTGAAACATGCAACAGATGATGTAGAGAAGTCCACTGTCCCTGCCTGCTAAGAAATGGAAACCAAAAGGTATACTCATGCCGCAACAACCGAGACAAGAGGTAATGAATGCAAAATGCCAAATTAATCGATCATTTCTGCCAACTGTTTGGCCAGGTACGGTCATATCTAAGATAGGCGGCCGTCACACGCTTCAATGTTATGAGCGATATTGTTAGCGATCACATGCACGCGCGATCGCTAACAATATCGCTCACATCGCTGGTGAGCTGTCACACATCGCTGGTAACTATGGTACACATGGGATTACTAGGCGCGGCGCTTAGTAACCTGACGTTTACCATAGATACCATCTCCCAGCATAGGCTCTGCCGCTGGGAGATCGTTCATCGTGGTGTCACACACCACGATGATGCAGATTGATCAAGCGATTATCGCTTGATATGAGCTCCTGCTCACAAATCTGCGATCACACAATCAAGCGATTTTACATTGTAAAATCGCTTGATTACACGCAGCGACGCACAAACGATATTGCTTAAGCGATCAAAAAGCAGATCGCTTAAGAGATATCGTGCAGGAAATTGATGCTTGTGACGGCCGCCATACCATGGTGAAAGTATAGTTATTTTCTATATGAAATTATTTCTGGTCAGACTGTACCAAACTTCCACCTCCAACAGGATAACAATCTTCCTATTTGATGCTTCATGAACAAATACTTTAGACCCAAATGGCTAAAGTAGTTGTTTTTTATTTTTTTATGATGGCTTCATGCAGTTTTGTCAGGGATCAATTAAACAAAAAAGAAAAAACCCTTTTTTTTTTTTACCAGTTCGGGCAATTGTATAATTCCTAAGTATTTGGTACATGGAAGAATCCTTGGTGTAGTTGCTAGGTAATGCAATCCGTATATAGGAAAATCATATTTTAATCATATTTTAGCCACCACTAAATATGATTTTATTTTTTAAGTTAAAAACATAATTTTTAGAGCATATCAATAAAGTATGAGAAGAAATAACACTGAAACACTGGCCTATGCATTTCAAGCGTTAAAACTGTTGGTCATAGCCGAAAAACAGAAGCCAGTGGTTTCTATTTTATTTCCTCTCAATAATTTTTGGAGCCCATCAATAAATTATGTTTTTAATTTACAAAAGAAAAATCTCTTTGGCGGTGGCTGGATGCCCCTCTTCCTATATACTGATCTTATTGAAGCACATATTTAGACTTGTTCTACAAGTATATGAAAGCCTAGTCAGATGAATACAAGCAGGTGAAGCTTTGAGGTTCATGTGACCGACTGCACTTCATTGTTTATTGACATATCAAGATGAGCGTGACACAAAAGACAATGACCAAAGGCCCATATTTACAAGAGCACCAGCATCTGCCTTAAGGGGCCGTCACACGTGTCAATATCGCTGTCAATGTCGCTGCTGCACGTGATTGTTGCAGTGATATTGACGCGTGTGACATGGTGAATGGTCGCCAGGTTTTCGGACAGGACCGAAAACCTGGCGATGGTCGCCCGGTGGACACGTAGCATCGCTGCGTGTGACACCGGGAGACGCACAATCAGCCAGCTCCCAGCGCCTCTCAGCAAGCGCTGGGAGCTGATATCTATGGTAAACTGCGGGTTCTAGGCAGTGCGCTCTGCCTAGATACCCGGTGTATACCTTGGTTACCAACCTTCTCCGCTCACCGGCTGGTATCCAAGGTACAGAGCGGGTAACTAGGGACCCTAGTTAATAGACTTTGAGGGGCTTATATACTGGAAACTCCCCAAAAGTGATGCAGTTTTAAAAAGCGCCTGCCTCAAATACTTCAAAACAGGTGTCTAGAAATGTTAACTCCTCTACACATCATGAAACAATCACCTAAACGAGGCTCCATGGACTGCATTTGCAACTTTTTATTACAAAAGGATATCAAGCAAAATAGATGTCTCAGTTTGCTACCCAGTTTCTCCAGAGAGCACCGATAACCAACAGGTGGTCAGAAACCTCTGTTAGGACAAATGAAAGGGCTCATATAAGGAAGTTGCACCAACTGAATTTTGGAATACAAATTTCCCAGAAATACATTGTGGCCATCATGTCGCAAATGCTCAGACCCCAAAAGGAACCTAAGGCTATGTGCGCACTGGGCGGGTTTTCGGCGGTTTACCTGTGTAAACCGCCGTTTTGTTTACATTAGTTTTATTTAAATTTATGTTAATCCAAACCGGCGTTTGGATTAACATTAAAACTAATGTACACCGCCCAAGGCTGTGCACACACCGGCGGTTACACAGCGTCATCCGTTGCTAACCCGCAGGTTTCCCAGCGGGTTAGCAAAGAATGATCATGTTCTAAAAAACGGCGGTTCTGCAGCGGCTGCAAGCAGAATCATGTGCTGCTTCCAGCCGCTGCAGATTCGCCGCCGAGAACACGCTGTGCATCCGCCGGCTACCGCCCGGCTCCCGCCGCACATTACCCGCCAGGAAGCCGGTGGACGGCGCCGGAGCTTCCTGGCGGGTTCCGCCAGCTGCCGCCGACCAAACCGCCGGGTAAGTGTGCACTTACCCTAAACAGCAGACATTCCCCATAAGTGCCCCCATTTTGGAATTTTTAACCCCTCAATGGTGTTAACCATGCATACAGTGAGCATTTTGAACCCGTAGGTGCTACACAGAATTTGATAACATTTGGGCATATATTGAAAATGCACATTTTTTTCATGAAAATGTTGCTTTAGCACTAAATTTCACATTGGATAATAGGAGAAAACAGACCCCATAATTTGTTGCACAATTTCTGCTGAACACGATGAAATATCATATGCAGTCAACCACTGTTTGGGCACATTGCAGGATTTGGAAAGGAAAGAGCGCCATTTGATTTTTGGAGCGTAAATTTGCCTGGAATAGATTGTGGACACCATGTCACATTTGCACTGACCCAGACATGCCATAACAGCAGAAATCTTCAACATGTGACCCCATTTTAGAAACTAGATGCTTCAAGGAGTTTATCTAGGGTGATAATTTTTAATCATCGGGTGATTCACAAAACCTTAGATGTGACAACAAAATATACATTTTTTTCAACCAAAACATTATTTTAGCACCAAAGTTATATTTTACACAAGGGGTAATAGGAGAAAATGGACCGTACAATTTGTTAGGCTGTTTTCTCCGAACATGGCAGTGCCTCATATGTAATTGGACACTACTGTTTCAGCACATGGCGGGGATCAGATGCGAATGATCGCTACTTGGCTTTTAGAATGCAGATTTCGTTATAGATTGAGGGGGTCAAACACTATTATTACAGAATTGCTACTATATGTAAGAACACATTTCATTTAATGAACTTTACTTAACTTGTCACCACCCTGCTTTACATAATCACTGCAAAAGAAGGAATTTCTTCAGTGCAGTGACCTTTGTTAATCATGTGATACTGGCAGTACATGGGTAATGTGTGACATAAGTGCTTGCATCTTGTAAGAGCCCCAGAGAACACATCTCTCCTTCTTATGTACAACTCTTTAAGTAGAGTTGTGAATGTATCCAGCATATCATTCACCAATAGAACACACCTTAAATACTGGTAGAGGATTTAAATGGAACCTGTAAGCAGTTTTTTTTTTTTTGCATATAAACTATAGCCACCATAAGTCCCCAGGCCGATCTGTACAATGTAAAAAACAGCTTTTACTAAACTTACATGGGTGTCTTAAGTCTCAGTCTGGCGCCTCCTTATTTCATGCTATCACGTCCTCCTCTGCATCGTGCGGGTAACACATCCTACGTTATCCAAACACAGTTTCCTCCATTGTGCTCCTACGCATGAGTAATTCTCTCTAAACTCCTGAGGGCAGAGCAAAGTACTGTAATGCACAGGTGTGAGGAAAGAACAACACCTACGTAATGTGCATGCGATCTTGGACCTTTCCCTACATCTACGCATTACAGTACTTTGCTCTGCCTTCAGGAGGGTTGAGAGAATTACGCATGCGTAGGAGTGCAATAGAAGAAACTGAATAACGCAGGACGTGTCTTCTGCACAAAGCAGAGAAGAGGACATCGATCGTAAGAAGAAATGTGGAGCCGGACCAAGGCCTGAGACACCCATCAGATTGGATCGCCTCCCCACACAAGTATAATAAAAGCTGTTTTTTTTTTTACATTATACATATCAGCCTGTGGAGTTATAAACAGCATTTTAAAATGCTTTATATAAGGCCTTACTGGTGACGGCTGCAGCTCATATGGAAAAAAAACTGGTGCCAGGTTCACTTTCATATGTTGTCAACTGCTACAGTAGACAACACTTTCTTAATAGTTTCATGGCCTATCAAGAGAAAAAAACTATTTACCAGAGCTGTGCAGTCTGAGGCTGTACATTTTGGTGGAGTCGGTATAAAATGAACCGACACCTAAAATATATAATAAATTGGGTACAACAGATCCATCCAGAATATGCTGAATATTATTATTATGGTCTATCTAAATATCTTGAATATTGTCTCATAATAATGATTAAAAGCCTGATGTTCACAGTACAACAATAAATCTATCACTTAAACATGAGTCATGTATGAGAGAGTCAGAGACGATTTCAAGGAAATTGAGGAGGCGGAGTCAGTAGTTTGGCTTACTGACTCCACAGCCCTGGTCGTGAGTCAGAGTCAGGGAAACTGAGGAGACAGAGGTTGTTTGGCTTACTGACTCCACAGCCCTGCTATTTACCTCCCACACTGGTGTCATTCCTGCTACTGACCCCCATTCTGTTAATGTCAGTGCAATGCCCTCCACCAGTCAAGTGACATTATATCACATGACCACTGCTGCTGCATTTCATCATTACGTCAGAGTAAAACATTCATAGGGCTTCAAGGGGGGCATCACAGCTGACAAACAACTTTAACAGTATCTAACGCCTCATAATTAAAAGAGTTGGGTGTTAAAATTAAAAATACCAAACTTATCTCTTGGGGCAAGTTGGGAGACCATCAAACACTTGGACTGTTGGCCAATTCCAATGATATTGTCGAGTTCAGCCAACTTTAGCCTATTGAGTATCGCAGCCTTCACAGGTGACGTCTTGTGAGTTTTATCTTCTGAATGTTTGACAGACATTGATATTTCCTGGAAATAGCGGTTGTCATTGTAACAGAGATTTTAATACTCAATAAAAAAAAATTGTAGAATGGACATTTGTAAGAAGAATGGAGGTGGAGACGAAACTACAGTATGTATCAAAAGCTCCATAGATGGAAAACAGATGGGCACAAGTTATTATGTAACTCGCAGGTTTACAGTAGCAGCAACATAAGAAGCCTTGAAAAGGAAAAATAAAGAATTCTCTTAAGGAAATGCTACTATACTTTTCGGTCTTGTAACTACGCCAACTTTGTAGTCTGTAAGAAAATATGAGAGGGCCAGTAGCCCATATTACTGGGAAAAGAGTAGTTTATATTGGATGAAATGGAGAGGGGATGAGATGCAGGGACCACTGCTGACAACTCAGCAGATCAGACATTAGGGAACGCCAACTCACAACATGTGAAAAACAGCTGTGCAGAGAATGCATGCTGTATGTTACTTTAGTACACGGGAGAAGCACTGTAACACAGGCACTTCCATGAAATGCATATTACAATTTGATATCTGACAGTTAAACATTCAGAGGCTCTATAAATGATGTGTCAGACTGCTAGCCGTCACTGTACACCATAGGACAGTATAAATACACGCACTCCTACTGTATAACATGCAAACAGTATGTAATGTAGAACTCCATTATTTACTGTACCTTCCTTGTTTAACTCAATACAGGAAAATATTCTCAATGTCTTCCCAGCAGGAAACACAAGGAAACATTCCAGAAATCCTGGGGATGCACAAGCAACAGGAAGCAATGGAGACACACCATTCATTTCCACAACAAACTCAACAGACATCTGGACATTAATCCATCACACCCTGCTGGAATTATAGATCCTAGAAGGTGGTCAAATAACTCTAGGCATCAATATGAATGTTAATTACAAATTAATAAGCTTCATAATCATCAACAGAAGAAGAAAGAAAGTTTAAGTACCCATGAATAAAGTTCATTTTAAAGTTGATTTTAATCAACATAATTGTTACGCTCGCGGGGGAGAGTGGACGCGCTGGGCCGCAGCACCCTGGAGGGACTTGACTAAGTCACTACCTCATGTTCGCTGAAGCCACTGATGGTGAGGTTAAGCTTCTGCTGGAAAGTAGCCGCCAGGTGCCACTATAAGTAGACATGGTACCACGACAGCTGACTCCAGGGGCCAGGGATACAGGCATGGACACGGGTGCAGGAAGGAACAGTCTCAGGGGTGGATAGGTGCAGACTAGATGGCTGGTGCAGTGGGTATGGCAGCACGGCTGCTTCAGACCCGTGGGCAGTCCCCGGGCACAGACACAGGGATGATCTTATAAATGTGCCCCTGCTATATACTGTGCAATGGCCGTGTCTGATCGTACAATGAAAGACATGGGTCTGACCATATCACATCTCCTGGGCCAGAATTATAGCACATTTCTGTTTTTGAGGTAAAACTTTTTTTAGTTTAAAAAAAAAAAAGCAAGCAGAGACATGTTTGACCTCACAAAAAGAATCAGCTGTGATCCCATGCTGTAATGCTTGTATACTCTTTTGCATCCTCCCCTGTACAGGTGTTGTGGTATGATCAGATCATGTCCCTGTACAGTCAGACACATCCATTACACAGTACATAGCAGGGACACATATATATAAGATTATCTCAGCACAGGATGTGTGGTATGATCAGACCATGTCCCTGTATGGTCAGACACGGCCATTACACAGTACATAGCAGGGACACATATATAGGATTATCTCAGCACAGGAGACATGATATCATCAGACCATGTGCCTGTACAGTCAGACACATCCATTACACAGTACATGGCAGGGACACATATATATAAGATTATCTCAGCACAGGAGATGTGGTATGATTAGATCATGTTTCTGTATGCTCAGACACATCCATTAGACAATACATAGCAGGGACACATATATAGGATTATCTCAGCACAGGAGACATGATATGATCAGACCATGTCCCTGTACAGTCAGACACAACTATTACACAGTATATAGTTGGAGCACATTTATAAGATTATCTCAGCCCAGGAACATTTTTTTTAACTTATACAATTATGAAAATTCTTATTATTCAAAGATCTACTGATTAAAAACAATTTTAAAATTAACTTTTTGAATTAATTCTGCAGGAACAGCAGAAGCGTGATAAATGCAAAACAGGCAGTTATCCTAATATACCCCTCTTTGTCCCCTATGCAATTTTTTTCTGCTTGATGTAAATAAAGTGTTCTTGACTTTTATGGACCGTGTGTTGTCATCTTTCTTCCGGACTTTGGGTTTAAAGGGAACCTGTCAGCTGGTTTATTCCCCCCAGCTATCACTGTCTGTAGCTGTAGCTTTATAATACCAGTCTAACCATCCCTGTCTGAGCTCACAGTGTAATGTAAAAGGTTAAAAAAAAAAAAAGCATTTATACACTTAGGCTACGTTCACACATTGCGTATTTTGCCGCGTTTTTTTACGCGTGCTTTTCAAAATACGCAATGTGCCTTTTGTCTGCCTGCAAAGTGAATGGGAAATTCACTTTGCAGTGCAGACATTGCGTATAAATACACACTGCGTTTTCCGGGAGAAAGCGCAGCTCCGTAAACAATTGATATGTCAATTGTTTACGCAGCTACTTCTGCGTATTCTCCCAGAGGGGAGGAAGAATCCTGCTTCCTCCTCCCCTCTGTGACAGCTGTGACCGCCCATTAGATTTCACAGTGTATTAATATACACTGCGAAATCTAAATTAAAGAAAAGCAAGTGTATGAAAAATAAAAAAGAATGAATACTTCACCTGTCCGACGCCTTTTCCCGCTGTCTGGTGCCTTCTGCCGCTCTCCGGTTCTAAGTGAGATCTCTTCTGACAAGACCTGTGGTGATGTCAGAGGGGCGTTCCCGGGCACTCGCGGTCATGTGATACATATCACATGACCGCGAACAGCCAATCAGCGCTGGGAACGCCCCCCCCTCTGACGTCACCACAGGTCTTCTCAGTACACCTCTCACTTGGAACCGGAGACCGGAGAGCGGCAGAAGGCGCCAGACAGGGGGAGAAGGCGTCGGACAGGTGAAGTATTCATTCTTTTTTATTTTCCATACATTTGCCTCTGTTTAGTTTAGATTTCACAGTGTATATTAATACACTGTGAAATCTAATGGGGCTGTCACAGAGGGGAAGAGGAAGCAGGATTTTTCCTCCCCTCTGTGACATCACTGCGCTTTCTGGAGTAAAGAAAGCGCAGTGTGTGAAAGCCCCTGCATATTTTGTTGCGCTTTTTTGCGCGGCCGAAAAACGCGGCAAAAAGCGCGTGCAAAAAAGAGCAGCAAAATACGCAAATGTGTGAACGTAGCCTTACCGTATATACTCGTGTATAAGCCGACCCGTGTATAAAGTCGACCCCCCTACTTTTGCCCCCAAAACCTGGGAAAACCTATTGACTCGTGTATAAGCCGAGGGTGGACCCCAGCACAGGTATACAGCACCCAGCAGTGTGGTATACAGGCCTCCCCAGAGGTAGTATTCAGCAGCCTCCCCAGTGGTATATATAGGCCCCAGCAGTATATACAGCAGCCCCAGTGGTATACAGCAGCCCCAGTGGTGTGGTATACAGCAGCCCCAGTGGTGTGGTATACAGCAGCCCCAGTGGTGTGGTATACAGCAGCCCCAGTGGTATACAGCAGCTCCAGTGGTATACAGCAGCTCCAGTGGTATACAGCAGCCCCAGTGGTATACAGCAGCCCCAGTGGTGTGGTATACAGCAGCCCCAGTGGTGTGGTATACAGCAGCCCCAGTGGTGTGGTATACAGCAGCCCCAGTGGTGTGGTATACAGCAGCCCCAGTGGTGTGGTATACAGCAGCCCCAGTGGTATACAGCAGCCCCAGTGGTATACAGCAGCCCCAGTAATATACAGCAGCCCCAGTAATATACAGCAGCCCCAGTGGTATACAGCAGCCCCAGTGGTATACAGCAGCCCCAGTGGTATACAGCAGCCCCAGTGGTGTGGTATACAGCAGCCCCAGTGGTATACAGCAGCCCCAGTGGTATACAGCAGCCCCAGTGGTATACAGCAGCCCCAGTGGCCCCCAAATGCTGGCACTCGCTACCCCTCTGTTGTAAGGCCCCCCCGCTGCTTAACTTACCATCCCCGGTCTTCTGCACCGCCGGTCTTCTGTGCTCCATCCTCCATGCTCCCATCCAGCTGCATCCGGGGTCCCTGGCCGACGCACTATGACGTCATCGTAACTGCGACGGCCAGGGATTCCGGATGCAGCTGGACGGGAGCATGGAGGACAGAGCACAGAAGACCGGCGGTGCAGAAGACCGGGGATGGTAAGTTAAGCAGCAGGGGGGCCCTTACAACAGAGGGGGTGGCGAGTGCCAGCATTTGGGGGCCACTGAGGCTGCTGTATACCACTGGGGCTGCTATATACTACTGGGGCTGCTATACACCACTGGGGCTGCTATACACCACTGGGGCTGCTGTATACCGTATTGACCCGTGTATAAGCCGAGGGGGGGACTTTTCAGCCCAATTATTGGGCTGAAAAACTCGGCTTATACACGAGTATATACGGTACATTTCCTTATGTAATGAGGCAGTCAGTCTCCAGCTTGGAGGATGGCATGTTAATAGTTAACATTTCGGCCTTATGTTAGGACATGTTGGTAGACCTGTTGTGATCTCACAACCATGTGACTACAATAGGCGGAGCTAAGTCCCTATAATATAATAGGAGTTTGCTTGCTTAGCTCCGTCCACTATGGTCACATGATCGTTAAATCACACAGGTCCTTTAGCCATGCAGGTTAATAGTGAGTTAACTATTATCCTACCAGACAGTCTCCCTCCTCCAAGGTGTAGAATGAAATAAAAGTGTATAAATGCTTTTTTTTCACCTTTAGCAGTACACTCTGAGCTCAGACATTGATTATTAGAATAGTATTATGATGCTGCAGGTACAGAAAATGATAGCTGTGGGGACATAAACCACCTGACAGGTTGCCTTTAAAATTAACTTTGTTCATGGGAATACCCTTTTAAAAGGAATCGGTCAGGGCCCCAAAGCCGAACAATCCCCCAGTTTAACATTAAATTAGCTTATTCGTGCAGTCTGCAGTGCTTGATGTATTATTATTATTATTATTTATTTATATAGCGCCATTAGATTCCATGGCACTTTACATATGGAGAGGGTAGGTGAGGACAGATAGAATATATATGAACAATCAAGTCGTACATGTTCTTAAACAAACTGCATGTACCGATCATTCTAAACAAAGTAGCCAAGACTAGTAGAGCAAGTGTGTCCCTTCCATCAATCTAGTCCAGTCTTGCTCATGCCCAGAAGGGTGTGACTGACATCCTTCATAGTATCCCAGGCATCTTAAAGGGAACCTGTCACCTGGATCTAAGCCCCTACACTATCACTACCTATCCCTGCACCTTCCTAGCTGCTCCCTATCTATCCCTCTCTGAGCTAAATCTGCCCTATAAAACAGCAGAAAAATAACTTATAACTTACAGAAGTCCCTGAGGCTGGGGACTGAAAAGGCGGCCCCAGGCTCCATTCTGCCCCTCCTCGATGCAGCAGCACACGCCCCGCTGGGCGGCGTTATTCTTTCTTCATCGCCACCTCCTCCATTTGGAATCTCCCACCCGCTGTACACTGTAAGGTAGCGGTTAGGATCGGCACAACAGAAGGCAGTGACTCAGGTATTTACTCACACAGCACACAGTTTAATGGCACAGTTCAAGTATTCACAGACCTCCAGGTTCCGGGGCGCAGCCGAGTACAACCTCATACAATCCCAACAGCTCATATAGAAGCTCTGTACCTTCCCCCGGTTAAGCTGTGTTAGGTCAGCACACAACCTTTCTCTCCTCACCATCCGCTCATTAGCCTCATGAACAACCACTCAGAGAGCTCACAGGCGGTGTTAAATCTTCACACAGCTCTCTATACAGCAGCTCCTGCTGCTGTCCCGACACACTCCACCCCCTCCCCACAGCCCAGGGCAGATCATATCATCTCCTATTCACCTGCACACCTGGACATCAGTGCTTTCAATCAGCACTCAGCTCCACTAGCAGCTAACCCTGTGTGTGCTGCTACCGAGCAGAAGATACAGTCTCCCATATGCTGTGTTCCGGTCAGGGGACACATCTAGGTCGCATCACCACAACATGATAGGTGTAAAGCAGGTGGGAGATTACAAATGGAGGAGGCGGCAATGAAGAAAGATTAACGCCGCCCAGCTGGGCGTGTGCTGCTGCATCGAGGAGGGCAGAATGGGCCTGGGGTGATAGTGTAGGGGCTTAGATCCAGGTGACAGGTTCCCTTTAAAATACACAGAATTCTGCATACCTGGGAATGCACAGTGAAGCTGGACACATTCTCACTGGATTCACTGCTCATGCCCAGGAAGACTCAGTGACGCTAAAGATTGGAAAATAAAAGAGGGTCTCCATAGCTGCTGTCTGAGGGGGAATATCTTAGGCTGGTTTCACAATGGCGTTTGTGTCTGCATGCGTATGGCATACAGACGCAAACGCAGTGCAAACGCAGCCATATTAAATGTCAACGCAGCGGAGAATCTCCGCATGCGTTCACATTAATATGCACCCCGGGCAGCCAATCAGCTGCTTCTGGGGGCGGCCGGGAGGAGGAGATCTCCTGCGGGTGTCAGTGCGGGAGATTTGAGCAAACAGCTGATCTGACAGCTGTTTAAATCTCCCGCGCTGACACCGAATAGGGTGATAACAGTGCAGGAGATATGAAACAGCTGATCGCTGCTTCAAATCTCCCGCGCCGACATCACGTATTCGGTGTCAGCGCGGGAGATTTAAACAGCTGTCAGATCAGCTGTTTCTCCCCGCTGACACCGGCGGGAGAGCAGCGGCGACTTTAGCTGATCTCCCGGTGGCCGCCGGTGATCACCGGCGGCCACCGGGAGATATTTCAATGAGATCCGCAGCGTTCTCCTGCGCTGTCATGCGGAGGACACTGCGGATCCATTGACTTCTATGCGTCGTTTGTGCGCTTGCGGGCGCTTGCTGATAAATCAAGCGCCCGCGACCGCACAAAAAATGCAACATGTTGCGTCCACAGTGCGCTCGGAGGGTGCACAAATTGTGCGCAAACGCAACCGAACGCTGCCAAACGCAGGAACATGCGTTCCCATGTTAAACATAGGAACGCATGTGCGCAAGCGTTTGGCTGCGTTCGGTGCACAGCGTTTGCAAACGCCAGTGTGAAACCACCCTTAGTCATCCATCAATAGTAATTACAACATGGCACAGTAATCACACACCCTGCACTTTTATTGTCATACTGGTCCACAGTGTGTGTGCCCAGCAGGACACCACTCAAGGAGCATGGCGTAACTATTGCCGGCTTGTAGTGGAGAGTGCCAAATATTCACTGCTTCTAATACAACCTTGAAATTGGAAGCAAGCAGCTGCACAGAGAAAAGAACTTTATTTTCTCCCACCAGCCACACCTCCATTTCACAATGCTACACATTTTTAAAATGTTATCTACCTGCTGATTACCACCATGGTTGTAAGAAAATACTGGCTTGTTGAAGGGTAACCGTCGCTTTACACTTAATTCATAAATCAATAGTTCACGTGAAAATAACAAACTTTGTAACATATCTCAGCAGAGAAATATTCTTAATTCTCTGCGAGGACTGTTCATTCTCAAAATGTTTAATTCCAGACTAATATTTGTATGCCATGAAGGCAGATCAAGGTTCTAAGAAGATGTTGGGGGAGAGGAAGCGATGGGCTGGAGGCAAAGCAAAGATTCTATGTCCAATATGTTACAATCTGTCTTAGGGTACTTTCACATCAGCAGTTTTTGCCGTTCGCGGCAGATGCGGTGAAAAAAAACGCATCTGCCGAGATTACCGCATAACCGCTGCGCTTGCGCACAGTTGCGGCAAGCCCCATGCAATGTCTATGGCGCTTGCGGTAAGTGTGCGGCAAGTGCGGCTTCGGCACTTGCCGCAGGTGCGGCCGCGAAAAAAAACGTGTTTTTTTTGCGGCCGCACCTGCCACAAGTGCCGATACCGCACTTGCCGCAAGCCCCCATAGACATTGCATGGGGCTTGCCGCACTGTGCCGCAAGCGCAGCGGTTATGCGGTAATCTCGGCAGATGCGTTTTTTTCACCGCATCTGCCGCGATCGGCAAAAACAGCTGATGTGAAAGCAGCCTAAGGCCCCTTTCACATCAGCGGTTTTGCGCTGATCGCGGCAGTTGCGGTGAAAAAAACGCATAACGGCTGCACTTGCGGTCTACTTGTGCGGCAAGTGCGGTATCGGCACTTGCGGCAGCGGAAAAAAAACGCGGCTGACCGAGGTTTTTTCGCGGCCGCACCTGCTGATACCACACTTGCCGCACCTGCCGCAAGCCCGCATATACATTCTATGGGGCTTGCCGCAAGTAAACTGCAAGTGCAGCCGTTATGCGGTAATCACGCAGTTGCGGCTTTTTCACCGCAACTGCCGCGATCAGCACAAAACCGCTGATGTGAAAGGGCCTTAACTGAATTCTCATTTTACTCAGGAATTGAGATTTGTAAAACTCATAGGATCAGTCCAGAAGGAGAAAAGAAGTTTTCTGTGATAATATATAACGTATATATACTCAAGTATAAGCCGAGGCCCCTAATTTTACCTCCAAAAACTGGGGAAACTTATTGACTCGAGTATAAGCCCAGAATGGGAATGCCGCAGACCACCATCCTGGTATATCTGTTCCCATCCTGGTACATGGCCCCCATCATTGTATATAGCCCCTTCATCCTGGTACATCCTCCCATCATTATATATAGACCCCCAAACGGGCACATGCCCCCCTTCAATGGATATAGCCCCCATGCTGGCACATGCCCCCCCCAACACTTTATATAGACCCCCATGCTGGCACATGCTGGATCATGGTCCCCAACATTGTATATAGCCCCCCATCATAGTATCTGTCCCCCATGCTGCGGCACATGTTAAAACAACAAACCATTTACATTACCTTTCCGGCGAACCCCTGCAAACACCGCTGCGTCCCCCGGTCTTCCTGCTTATGCCAGCATCATGTGACTGGTGCAGGAGTGACGTCATCGCTGTGTCGGTCACGTGATGCCGGCATAAGCAGGATGACCAGAGGACACGGCGGTGTCTGCAGGAATTCGTCGAAATGGTAATGTAAATGGTTTGTTGTTTTAACGTGTGCCGCAGCATGGGGGCCAGATACTATGATGGGGGAAGGGCACAAGTACACTTAGTATAGTGCAATATGCTCCTTCCCCACCACCGCTAATGGACAGGGGGATGCAGTGCATATTGCACTACACTAATGAGCGGCCCCACATGACCTCTCGCTCACTCTGCAGCCTCCTCCCACCTCCTCCAGCCCCCGATCACCACCTCTCCCCCCACAGCAAATACCGAGTGACTTGAGTATAAGCTGAGGGGGGCACTTTTCAGCACAACAATTCTGCTGAAAGGCTCTGCTTATACTCGAGTATATACGGTATTACAAAGTTGCTTATTTTCATGTGTAGTACTGATTTACAAAATTAAAATTAAAATGATGTTTACACTTTAAGTGTATGTTTGTTTAGGTCAAATATGGGTGGATTCAGTCTATAAAATGTGCGGAGTCAGTAGCGGAATTGTGTTGTTTTTTTTTTTTTTAACAAGTAGGCTGTAAATTCTACGATGCAAGACTCCTATAAAGTACAACCTTGACTGGTTAATAAAGAGATCAATAGGAAGAAAAACAGAAAAAACTATGATTCAGCTTATTGGTACTGATAAACAGGTCAGTTGACTTAAATTAGCGATTTAGCCACATTAAAAAGGACAACATTGGTACATTATACACTCCTCAACATTGAAACTGTAACACCAATAAGGAATAGTGTTCGGATCAATTGACATGTTATTGATATGCAAATGATGAAATTAAAAAGAAAAAAACTTGAAAAACATCTCTATTCAGTCGGTATTGAGTACAAGTGTCTTAAATAGAAATACACACCTTGACATGCTGCTATCTATAAGTTTATTAATGTTTTTCTGGAGGCATGTTCTGCCGTGCTGAATGCACGCTGCTGGCAGCTTCCTTTGCAATTTCCTACCAATGACGTCCCAGATGTGATTCATTAGAAACAAGTCAGGAGATGCTGCAGGTCCTGAAGGTACATTTGGCCATGCAGGTTTCTTCAGGGTAGCACAACAGCCTGCCATTGTGTTGACAAAACAGCTCCTGTGAAACTTTGAAGAAATAGCCGTACCACTGGTTCTAAGGCCAAATAAACATAACGCTGAGATGGAGAGCATAGGGGGTCCATCTAATGTACATTATTGCTCCCCACATAATCCTGGGAGTAGGACTAATGTGATGTTTTCTAGTGAATGCCTCTTTATGGTATTACCTAAATGGGTGCAATAAGGGATAAAGCATCTGGAATGGAGAAATGGAGGCTGAAGTACATATTCGTAAAGCGAACCTGTCACCCCCCCCGGGCATCAAAAGCTAAAATAGCCACCTTCTGCAGCACTAAGGCTGCATTCAGGGAAGGTGGCTATAGGCTTTTGATGCCCTTTATACTATGAAATATGTAGTTAGGTAATTGCTCACACTTCTGAAGACCAAAGACCGGGGGGCGGGGTTTCACGCTCCTCCGACCCGCCCCTCGTCAGTCATGGTGCGCGCCTGCTGCTGCCTCCCCTCACAGTGTACCATGAACGCGCGTCTTCGTTCTCCTGTATGGAGCCGCGCATGCGCTGTGCGCTCAGTGTCCAGGAAGTCGCCACGCTACATCGCCGGGTGTCTCAAGTAGCCAGCTGTAGCTCATTTACACACCGCTATAACCAGCTACTATGGGCGTACCTGGTGCAGCAGGGCCAGCACATAGGCGTGCCACAATTGTGGATTACGAGCCGTCCGTACGCTGATAGGACGAAGCAATAACATCCTGATTGGGCAGGCAACGCAGGAGGCTGAGTAATACAGGACGCTCGAGCGATTGTGTAGTGTGACTCGTCAGCTCCTTAAATATGCCTCCCTATGCAGCGACTACCAATCGTCATGCAGCAGCTTCCACCAATGATCGCACATGGGGCGCGGTAACACGGAGCCTAGGTGACGCCTTAGCTACATTGCAGCTACATCGCAGGCTGTCCCGAGTTCCCTTCCGGTGCTTCTTTACACGCCGATACAGCTCGCTACCATCGGCGTTGTAGCCATCAGTTTTCGAGCAGAGCTAGGAAACAGATGTATCTGTTGCCGGCTGTATCGTCACGTCTTCAGACGCCGCTACGACGGGCTACATTGGCGCTACAAGCTACATTTGTAGCCTGTAGCGGGATGTATCCAGCCTGCCGTCGCGGCGTGTAAAGGTACCTTTAGTGATAAGTCACAATATAGTCCTGGTTGCAGTGATGGTTGGATATTGAACTTTAGACAACATGGACAACACCAGGAAAAGACTTTCACATCAGTCCTAGGGGAAAGATGGCATAATGTATGGAAGCTAGACCCTTCTACTCGTCATTCCAGGTACACCAATAACAAGGCATTGCAATGATTTGATCGTCGAACAAGTGGTGCAACCATTTCTCCAAAGTGTCCTGGAACCAGTTTTCAAAATAGCAAAGCCAGGCTGCATATTGTCGAAGCTCCTGTGAGCAGCCTACGTGGCCTAAACATGCTACCATGAGTGATGAGCGAATGTAATCGTTACTATTTGCTACTCACACGAATAGTACAGTATTTGTGATGCTCATTATTCGACAAGTAGCACTGGTGTTCGTCAGTGATGTGTCGATCTTGAGCAATCTGACACATATTGACAGTTTCCTTCAGTACACAAAGGGGGTCGGGCACCCCAGTGAGAGCTGCTTAAATGGAAGGGTCTCACTGAGGGGCACAGCAAGGTGTTTCATGCAGTGAAAACACAAAAAAGCTCACTCTCCCTGCCCTGTCCTGGAAATGCTTGTTTTATGGCCGGATGTGTGTGGGCAGAGCCTATCATTAATTAACATTAGACTCACCATTCGGACGAGTATGTGAGTATTACAAAGTACTAGAATAGCGATTACAAATATTTCGCTATTTGCTCATCACTACCTACCATGGCCTGCAGTATTTCCAGACTCGTCTCACATCAAACACAATGCTGAGAGTATATATAACATCCAGAACTCACACACATAAATAAGAGCCTTTCGAGTCCTCGTTGATGTCTCTCCATGATGCTTTAAATATTTATCACTATCTGCATCAGCCGTTCAGACATCTTGGCAGGACGCTCTGAGTATCCTTCATCACAATGACCTATCATCTTGTGCACTGAAGATGGCATCATGCCCAACAACCTACATTTCAGTCTGTATTAGATCCTGGACGTGTACTCCACCATAAAAGCGTTAATACTTTTCATAACCAAGTGCACTCGTAAACCCAACTAGCCCAAACGACGAAAACAATTCTCCAGCAAGGACAGACAGGGTCAGAGGTGCTAAAACCAGTAGATGTTTACTTTCTTCAAATTAAAAAAATCTTGTGGCAGATAGTGGAGTGACCCAGTAGAAGATTATCTTAAACATGGAACATGAAACACAGCTAGAAAACTACCTATATTATAAGACGTCCATTGTAAAAAGTGAAAAGTAACAAAGCGGTAAAGTAATAAAGTTTGGTGCTCACCGGAAAGCAGCCGAGTCTAACTTAACTAAAATAGGAGATAAAGCTGCATTTATCACATTGTTATTAAAGGGAAAGGCTACCGTACTTTATTTTGCCAAGTGTGCTGTTATCAGCATATAAGGTCACTTCACAATATAATCATTTTTCATCTGTGCAATGCTGTGCCAATGTTCATCACTGAATGTACATTGTGCCAGCTAGAACATGGGCGCTGATGGAGGAGCATGTGACTTGCAGTCTCCACTAAATATCACAAAGCACAGCAAGGAAAAACTAGAGCATCAACATTACTACAGCTAAAACGAATATCAGCTGAGGCCAATGATTTTCTAGGAATCATTTTTTAGGATATTCTGCATATCAAGATAGGGTCAAGAAGTAGAAACTGAGGGGAATCCCAGCAGCGATGAAATAGGACCATGCGGCAGGGATAAGCGAGTCAGTATTGCTTTTATTTAAAACTATACTTATTCATTGGTAAAGAAAAAAAATCATCAGTTCATTTCACCGGGAAAATGAGTGTAATAAGTATTGAACACGTCACCAATTTTCTAAGCAAATATATTTCTAAAAGTGCTACTGACATTAATTTTTCAGCAGATGTCGGTAACAACCCATCCAATGCACACAGGCAAAGAATTCAAACCATAGATGTCTATACATTTAGTGATGTGTAATAATGAGAAATGACACAGGGAAAAAGTATTGACAACGCTTACTTAACCTTCCTCAGGCTGCATAATTTTACAACATTAACAGGCTGCAGAGGTACAATTGTACCTTCATATATACCTCCACTGTGGGAAGACTTTCCATTCTGGACCAAAACTGCAGAGATGTCACGAAATTTCAGCCCTCTACGGCTTTTCGAAAACAGTTATTGCAATTTCAAAAAAGGAATAGTTACAATTGTACCTACTCAGCCGGGCGAAGGTTACATTTTTTAATACTTTGTACAAAACTCTTTGTTGGTGGTAACCACTTCAAGACACTTCCCCGTATGGAGAAATTAGTCACATGCATTGCTCAAGTGTTATTTTGGCCCTTTCTTCCACATAAACACTTTTCACATCCTGAAGGTCCTGTGGGCTACTATGAGCTCTGACCTTTAGTTCCTTCTATAAATTTTGTATTGGATTCAAGCCAGATGATTGATCGGGGCAATTTAGCAGCATTATTTTATTTCTGTGAAACCAATTGAGAGTTCTCTTGGCTGTGTGTTAGGGATCATTGTCTTGCTGAAATGTCCACCCTTGTTTCATCTTCATCATCCTGGTAGATGGAAGCAGATTTTTATCAAGAATGTCTTGGTACATTTGTCCTGTCATCCTTCCTTAAATTACATAATTTCTATTATTAACATATATGTTTGCTGAAAAAAAGCCCACACCATAATGTTCACACTTGTTACAGTGTTTTGGGGGTTACATGTAGTGCCTTTTGGCTTCCAAACATCGTGTTTATTATGGCATCCAAAGAGTTCAATTTTGGTCTCATCTGACTAAACTATAGTCGCTCGGGGCTTGTCTAAATGTTGTTGAGAAAACGTTAAATGCACTTAAACATGATTTTTGTTCAGCAATGAAAGATTCGCATGGTTACCATGAATGTAGGCCATGGGGGTTGAGTGCATTACCGTATATACTCGCGTATAAGCCGAGTTTTTCAGCCCAAAAATCGGGCTGAAAAGTCACCCCCTCGGCTTATACGCGAGTCACTGTATTAGGGACTCGGATACCTGCTGTCAGTAGCGAGTCTGAGCTATTCCGAGCGGGTCTTAGCGATTCCGAGCGGGTCTGAGCTATTCCGAGAGGGTCTTAGCGATTCCGAGAGGGTCTTAGCATTCTGAGCATTTCTGAGCGATTCTGAGTGAGTCATAGCGATTCTGAGTGAGTCATAGCGATTCTGAGAGCGAGTCTTAGCGATTTTGAGCATTTCTGAGCGATTCTGAGCTAGTCTGAGCGATTCTAAGCGAGTTTACAATCCGAGTCCTGTATTCTGTACTCGGGACTCGGCTTATACACGAGTCAATAGGTTTTTCCAGGTTTTGAGGACAAAAGTAGGGGGGGGGTCGGCTTATACGCGAGTATATACGGTACTTATTGTTTTCTTTGCAGCAATTATACATGCTCTTTTTGTAGCTCTCCTCAGGTGATTCTTGTCTCTTGGACAACTATCCTGATAATGTTTTCACTACTCTACCTGAAATCTTGTGGAGAGAATCTGGTCGTAGACACTTTATGGTGAAATCATGTCCTTTCCACTTCCAGATTCCAACAAAACCTTCAGTAGTTTAGAATTTCTTCTGTAACCAATTCATCAATATGTTTTGCAACAATAAGATTCCAAAGGTTTTGAGACAGATCGCTAGCTTTACCTATCATAAGATGTTTGTTGTGTGACAGTTTTATAGGCCATGAGTTGAACCAGCTGATATTAAATGACAAAATTGCTTTCCCAATACTAAAAGATTTCAGCTGGTTTCCTGACATTCTAAGGCTTTTTGCACCTCTCTTTCTTCATGTTCAATACTTTTTTTTTAATTTATGGACATTTATGGTTTGATTTCTTTGCCTGTGTGGATTGGATGGGTTGTTAGTGACATCTGATGAGAAATTTGTGTCAAATTCATGTCAATGGAACCTTTAGAAACATATTTACTTGAAAATTGGTGATGTGTTCAATATATTATATTTAGTCCACTTGACTTTTTTTTTGCATTTTGCCACCTCACAACCTGGAATTTCACTATTTGCTTTTTAGGGTTTGCATCAGTTCATGTAAAGAACATGCCTACAACAGTAAACATTTGTTTTTCTTTTATTGAGAAGCAAACAAAAAAATAGGACAAAATAACTGAAAACTTTAATATGCATAACTATTCACCTACCTAAAGTTAGTACTTTTGTAGAGCCTGCTTTTGTGGCAATTACAGCTGTAAGGCCCTTTGGATAAGTCTCTCTGAGCTTTCCACATATCGCCTCTAGGATATTTGCCAATACCTCAAGGCTAAACTACTACAGCTCTTCAAGGTAGATGGTTTCCTCTGATGAACAACAATCTTGAAGTCTGACACAGATTCTAAATTGGATTAGTGTCTCAGCTTTGACTAGGCCACTCCAATACAATTACCAATATTTCCCCTTAAACCACTAAAGTATTGCTTAAGCAGTTTGCTTTGGCTCATTATCTTGCTGGAAGGTGAACTTCTGTCCTAGTTTCAAATCACTGACAAACTGTTTTTGCACAAGAACATGCCTGTATTTCGCACCGTCCATCTACCCCTTGATGAGACCATTGTCCCTCTCTCTGCTGCGAAAAACATTCCCATTACATGATGCTGCCACCAAGTTTCACTGTGGGGATGGTGGTCTTGAGTTGATATGAGCTGTGTTGGTTTGTCACCAGATACAGTTTACCTTTGGGTGTCAAAGAGTTAAATTTTAGTCTCATCTAACTAAAATGCCTTCCTCCAAATATTTGGGGAGTCTCCCACTTGTCTTTTGGCAAAATCAAAACGAGCCTTTCAATTTTTGGCTATAAGTCAAGGCTTTTTTCTAACCACTATTCCATAAAGGCCAGCTCTATGCAGTGTATAGCTTATTGTGGTTGTATGGACAGGTACTCCAGTCTCTGTTTTGGAACTCTGCAGCGCTGTCAGGGTTACATTTGGTCTCTATCCTGTCTCTCTGATTAATGCTTTCCTTGTCCAGGCTGAGAGTTTTGGTGGGTGACCCTCTCTTGGGAGGTTTGTTGTGGTACTGTGTTCTTTCTATCTGATGATAATGGATTTGATGGTGCTCTGGGGGATCATCAGAGATTGTGATTTTTTTTTTTTAATTCAACCCTGACTTACACTTCTCAACAGCTTTGTCTCTAACTCGTTTGGAGATCTCCTTGGTCTTCATGATGTTGTGTGTTTAGTGGTGCCTCTTGCTTAATGGTGTTGCAGCCTCTGTGGCCTTTCAGAATAGGAGTGTATGTACTGACAGACCATGTGACACTAAGGCTGGGTTCACTCCACGGCCTGATCATGTCCACGGCTGTCCGGTTCTAAACGTGAAAACCCCGAACCCGATCTAGAAACAGAATCGAAGGGCAAATATGCCCTCCAGTCCGGTTCGCAGCCGGATGCAGATGAGCGCAGCTGTAGCTGCTGAAATTTCAAGTTCGCGGCTAGCGGGGAGCTAGCTGCGGTCATGAAATCTCTGCAGGGGGACAGTTGGTGGTGCTGACGTTTATCAAAGCTTGCTGCTAAACTTCAGCAGCTGGTGTTTTTGTCCGATGTCCCGGATCTGGCGGTCCCTAACACGGGAGTCTATGGCGCCGGATCACCCCGAATCCGGGAGGATCGATTTGGGCAGATTTTTGTCCCGGACACAAAAATGTTGCAAGTAACGTTTTGGTGTCTGGGAGAAAAGTCCGAATTCACCCGGATCCTCCCGGACAGATGGAAACCGGATGGCACATAGCTGCCATCCGGTTCTATCTGGCTCCATGGGGCTGCATTATGTCAAAATCGGGTCCGGGGCCGTCAGGTTTACACCGGACAGCCCGAACCTGACCAGGCCGTGGTGTGAACCCAGCCTTAGATTGCACACAGGGGATTCCTTTCACTAAATATGTGCCTTATGAAGGTTATTGCTTGCACCAGAAATGTTTAGGAGCCTCACAGAAAAAGAGGTGAATACATATGCATATGACAGTTTTTATTTATTTTATTCCATAAATTATACGTTTGCCTATATTTTTCTCTCTTACATCTCCAAGTCAGACTATTTGTTGCTGATACATCACACAAAAATCAGATTGCAGAAATATTTAAACAGAGTGTAATGTAACAAAATAGGTAAAAAGACAAGGGGTGAATTCTTTTGCATGGCACTGTACTTATTTCTTTCAATGTATAAAATGCAATGGTGTCCTAAAAACTCCCAAAAAAAAATTTAATTTTTCAGTGGTTCCCAAGTGCTCCTAAGATTGGGAAACTCTGCTTTGAAGAACATTTCAAAACTCACCTATGTGATTAAATCCTATCTCCACCACAGTCGTCCAGTTCAAGTTATACTGGCATCAGTCTAAAGGTACTGTTACACGGCACAACGTTGGAACGATGTCCGCAACGATCTCGTGGGCGCGTGGTCGTTGCAGACATCGTTTTGACATTTGGGGGACGTCTAGATATCGTGGACAACTCACCAACGATGTTGTGAGCAGGTATCGTTCACAAAGCCAGCGAACAATCCCTGCTCATTGCTGTGAATGGGCGAAGTCGTAAACGACATCGTTATCATGGAGTCAAACACAACGATATACGAGGTTGGCTGATCGTTGATCGTGTGGTTTGAGAACATGTTTTCAAACCTGCGATTAGCGATCCAATGATTTATCGTTACAGAGTGACACACAACAGGTTGCAACGATGTCGCTGGAACACCTCCAAACCTGTGACGCATCAGCGATGTCGTTAACGATGTCGTGCTGTGTAGCAGGGCCTTAAGAACCAAATATTTTGGCTGTTGTGCCCTACTACAGAAAACAGGTAGCACATATAGATTTCCTTTTTTGGCTTCTTAAGGCTACATCCACACGTTGAGCATTTGGTCAGTATTTTACTGAGGTATTTACAAACCAAACCCAGGAGTGGAATAATCAAAGGAAAAGTATAATAGAAACATGTCACCACGTCTGTATTTATCACCCACGACCGACTGGTTTTGACTTCCAAAAACTGATGTGAAAAACTGAACATGTGCATGTGGCCTAACAAACCTGGTGAAAATTTGATTTTCCCCATCAGGCTCTGTGAACATGACATCTCTTTCAGGGAGATTCTGCCTGGAACACACCAGGAAAAGCACCGCGGAAACACAGCTAAAAGTGAACAATGTAAGGACGACATTGCTGTTCCATCTTGAAGTTTCTTATAACTGCCTCAAGGTTTGGAAACCTTGAAGAGGGTAAAAAAGTAACGAGCTAATTTTTCTGGCCAGTATAGTGCATAATGAAGAGAAAATACATTGGTGGCGGTGCCACTACAAAAGAGAAAAAACGCATTATGAGAAAGACTGCTTTAATTTTCCTGAATCGGCTTCACCTATGGTAGATAAACTGGGCCTCTCTGTCGATGGAACACGGCTGTTGGGGGAACATGTCATCACGTGACATGCACACATTGAGTATTTGGTGAGTTTTGAACCTCAGTATTTCTAAGGCCATGTGCACACTTTGTACATTTGGTGAGTTTTTTACCTCTACATTTGTAAGGCCATGTGCACTTGTTCAGTATTTGGTGAGTTTTTACCTCAGTATTTGTAAGGCCATGTGCACACTGTATTTGGTGAGTTTTTACCTCAGTATATGTAAGGCTATGTGCACACGGTATTTGGTGAGTTTTTACCTCAGTATTTGTAAGGCCATGTGCACACTGTATTTGGTGAGTTTTTACCTCAGTATATGTAAGGCTATGTGCACACGGTATTTGGTGAGTTTTTACCTCAGTATTTGTAAGGCCATGTGCACACTGTATTTGGTGAGTTTTTACC
This sequence comes from Allobates femoralis, assembly GCA_033576535.1. NCBI lineage: Eukaryota > Metazoa > Chordata > Amphibia > Anura > Aromobatidae > Allobates > Allobates femoralis. Next base: position 255,047,047 of record JARQOC010000001.1, on the reverse strand, counting down.
TCAGTATTTGTAAGGCCATGTGCACACGGTATTTGGTGAGTTTTTACCTCAGTATTTGTAAGGCCATGTGCACACTGTATTTGGTGAGTTTTTACCTCAGTATTTATAAGGCCATGTGCACACGGTATTTGGTGAGTTTTTACCTCAGTATTTGTAAGGCCATGTGCACACGGTATTTGGTGAGTTTTTACCTCAGTATTTGTAAGGCCATGTGCACACGGTATTTGGTGAGTTTTTACCTCAGTATTTGTAAAGCCATGTGCACACACTGTATTTGTAAGGCCATGTGCACACTGTATTTGATGAGTTTTTACCTCAGTATTTGTAAGGCCATGTGCACACTGTATTTGGTGAGTTTTTACCTCAGTATTTGTAAGGCCATGTGCACACGGTATTTGGTGAGTTTTTACCTCAGTATTTGTAAGGCCATGTGCACACTGTATTTGGTGAGTTTTTACCTCAGTATTTATAAGGCCATGTGCACACGGTATTTGGTGAGTTTTTACCTCAGTATTTGTAAGGCCATGTGCACACGGTATTTGGTGAGTTTTTACCTCAGTATTTGTAAGGCCATGTGCACACGGTATTTGGTGAGTTTTTACCTCAGTATTTGTAAAGCCATGTGCACACACTGTATTTGTAAGGCCATGTGCACACTGTATTTGATGAGTTTTTACCTCAGTATTTGTAAGGCCATGTGCACACGGTATTTGGTGAGATTTTTACCTTAGTATTTGTAAGGCCATGTGCACACTGTATTTGGTGAGTTTTTACCTCAGTATTTGTAAGGCCATGTGCACACGGTATTTGGTGAGATTTTTACCTCAGTATTTGTAAGGCCATGTGCACACTGTATTTGGTGAGTTTTTACCTCAGTATTTGTAAGGCCATGTGCACACGGTATTTGGTGAGATTTTTACCTCAGTATTTGTAAGGCCATGTGCACACTGTATTTGGTGAGTTTTTACCTCAGTATTTGTAAGGCCATGTGCACACGGTAGTGAGTTTTTTTACCTCATTATTTGTCAGTCAAACCAGGAGAAGGCAAAAAAAAAAATGAAAAAATGGTGACATGTTTTTATATACGTTTCACCTGATTGTTTCACTCCTAGTTTTGGCTACAAATACTGAGGTAACAAAGTCACCAAAATACTCAATGAGTTGGATATTTGATGTTTTTTTTTTTCCTTATTCTGTACGGTCACATATATTGGGATGATATGCAGTGATGAATTTATCTCACCAGGGTGAGGTTACTAGGTGTGCACAAACCGGATAGACTATTGACTACTATTTATACATTAATTGTGATCTTTGCATAACTTTGCAGCCAAAAATGCAAAGGAGTCACTGCTGGAACCTGGGCTTGGTTATAATTTGTCAGCACAAGAAGTGCAAAACATTTCAATGTGTATTTATGTTCCTCTTACCAAAAACAATGACATCAGGCACTCTGGTTACCAAACATACTGTGCCACCCGGCAGCTGTCTGGACGTACAGTCTCGCAAGCTAGACTGAAGATTAGGGTAAAAGGGTAAGAAAAAGAAGTAGAAAACTGCAAGGTCAGCAAACTAGTAATGCTACGGGCCCACTAAACAAGAACAGGTTAATATAATGAAACAGTAGAAATAAGATTATGACCTGGGGCAGGGCTGTGAGGATATCACCAAGAATGTGGAAGAACCATCTGTATATTAAGATACACATCAACACCAACACGCTCTCATTGAGCAATGGACATTAGTCACTCATAAAACAAACTCATTCATTGCGGTAGATTTTGATTAGGAATGATCTCCATGAGAGATTAAAGGAAAATATGACAGAGGAGGTCATCTCCATCTCACCGCTGCAAACCAACAAGCATTCCTGATGTGCCACCAGCGGGCAGCAGCACCCATGAGCACCCGTTTAATGCTGTTGCATAGCAAACTATGAAAAAAGGTCATCAAATAATGAAAATAAGGCACATTATATTCTTCACAACAGATCTGGAATACAGAACGTCAGAAAGTCACCAAGGTCCAGTCGCACCTCCGAGCCAAGGACTTCAACCGGAGGTGGCTTATGTTTGGTTCAGTATCAAGCACAGATTCACTATACAAAACCAGACAGACTACTGACGTATCCCCATAAGGTTACGATTTGGTCCCAAAGTCTGTCCACCACGTATTAGGACCTAGTCGTCTACATAAACATTGATGTCAATGTAACATGTGAAGAACTGTGTATAATGTTCTGTTTCACCAACCCTAAACATTGGGATTCAAGGTTTTACATTAGTATCCTGGAATATGAAGAATGGTTTTCTTCACATAGGAATAAAGACGAAATGTTCATACTTTAGCATAAAAAGTGCTGGTGGCAGAAACAAGAATCGGTGACGCATATACAATTCCTAATTAGCAGGTTGTCTGGGCTTTCGGACCCTCAGCTCCTCCATCACACACTAAGTTACCTGTTAGGAAACTGTCAGCATTACTTTTATGAGGCGGGGGATGGGTCTCTCTAAAGATTGTTAATTAGTATACTTCAGTAGAAGAAATGACACAACTGTCACCCTTGATCTGTCACAAGTATTAGCTGCACCTCTAGTCAATCATTGATATCTCCAGATACACATCTATAATAGATGGCAGCTATGGATGAGCCAAGAATTCAGTGATTACCGGGGTATCCATGGTGACAGACTATTGGAGGGTTTGTCATTCATAAAAACAGCACTCCTATATGATCTGAGGATGGAGTTGAGCTGAGTTTGTAAGTTGGCACAATGATGAGAGGTGGGCAGATGCAGGTGGACTTGGAGGGACTGCCTGCTGTATAGGATCCCTAATGTGCCCCCTGTGAGCACCCTACATGGCAGCCAACTACTACAAGCATAATAGATGTCACTGTCAGCTGCTGTGGAGCAGTACTGTACAAGAATCCAGTGATGCAGATCAGGGCTGTACCACCTAGGGATACTGAGTGAGTTCTGTAATAGTGATGGCAGCACTGCCAGCTCTGCTATATACAGTATGAACATCCATAGGAGCAGATGACAGAGCGATCAGAGGTCACTGCCAGAGATGGCGCTAGGAGGATCCCAGCAGATCCCATAGTGGAAGGATCCAGGAAGAGAGGTAGGATCAGAGGGAGGATCATGCCCCGTAGACGGTCGAGCCCACACTGCACCCGGCCACTACTCACCCACTGCTCCGGACACCAGGCCGCCGCCCGCTTACACTCTGACCCCCGGAGCACTGCACAGCTCAGAGCCCTGCACCGGAGAACTGCCACGATGACGTCAGCGCCACGCCTCCCGGGGGCGGAGCTCCTGGACAGGCTGACAGCAGGCGCACCTCTCCCAGCAAGCGACAGCGAGCGCACCTTGTCTGCGGGACGGGAGACTCCCTGGACTCCACTTCCTGCACTCACTGAGGCCTCATCCTGCAGCCCCCAGCAGGCTCCGCGCAGCCGTCACTTGCTTCTGGTGTTTGGTGACTGTCCTTGTCGGGTCTCCCCTAGGTTCTGTGTATAGGGCCCCTCGATGAGGCAGGTCCAGCTGGTAGGTTAGAGCTCATGGATGATCCATAGACTCAGCACTGCCTGAATGATGAGGCTTTATTCACCTGTGGACCGTGGGACCATTCACACATAGCCTGCATTGTTACAGCCGCTCCATCTGCCTATTATAGTCTATGAGCCTGTAATACGTCCAATGTATACCAGCATCATGGATGAAAAGTATCAATACCAGTCTATGGGTCCGCAAGGATCATGGGCAGCACACGGATGGCGACGTCCAATCTGCTGGATTTCCATAGGATCGGACAATTATAATTAATCCATATGTATAAACTCCAATACATCAATGACCCTCATACCATTATTTGTGTGTGTGAATGAGGACCTAGGGGGCTGCTTGCTGCAGTTTTGATAAAATCCCTCTGCTCTCTACCAGCTCTCTGAATGCTGAGCGCTGTATAATCCAAATTATTTGTACACTGTGCATAGGCAGCAAACTACCAATCTGTGGGAGCGGTGTTATACAGACCCCATGACTATGGAGGACTACCTGGCAGCAGGGCTAGTGATAATATACTGGTAAAACCAGTGGCGTAACTAGAGTCTGGTGGGCCCCGTGCGAAATTCAGACCTGGCCCATCTCCCCCCAACCCGCACGCACACACACATTGGTCAGATATATGGGCCCCATGTAATGTTCTAAGTTATATAAAGACTCACAAATTGACCCCTCTGCCCCTTTCCCTCATCCTGCTATATATGGTCCTCATCCTGGAATATGAAGCTTATCCTTTTATATATGTTTTCCATCCTGCTATATATGGTCCTCCTCCTGGAATATGGCCCTTATCCTGGAATGTACTGTATGTCCCCCATCATGGTTTATATGGTCTTCCTCCTCCCGTCACGATGGTCGTCCAATTATTATAATGCATCCCCATATTCCTTCATATACTACAATTTCCCCCATAGTCCTCCTATTATAATGCATCCTATAGTCCCTCATTCATAAGGTAGCCCCAATAGTCATTCAATTATTATAATGCATCCCCATTATCCTACATATAGTAGCCTCACAGCCCTCCATATAGTGTAATGCAGCCTGACAGCCCTCTATACAGTATAATACAGGCTAAGTTCTCCATATGGTGCAACCTCTATAGTGCAGCCTTATATATGCAACCTCCAGTGGCGTAACTTCAGGCCCAGGGGCCCCGATACAAAAGCTCCAACGGGGCCCCCAATTATTGCAAATCTTTAATAGTATTAGTCTTTTTCTATGGGCCAAAGGGACTTTTGGGGCCCCGCTAGGCTGCAGGGCCTGGGTGCGATCGCAACCCCTGCACCTATTGTATTTACGCCCCTGGCAACCTCATAGCTCTCCTTATAGTACAGCCTCATATAGTGCAGTCTTATATCTCTCTATATAGTGCAGCCTTATATATGCAGCCATATAGTGCAGGCTTATATCTCTGTATAGTGTGTTATATATGCAGCCTCATAGCCTCTCTATATGGTGCAGCCTTATATCTCTCCATATAATGCAGTCTTATACATGCAGCCTCATAGCCACTCTATATGGTGCAGCCTCACTATATGGTCAGCCTTATATATGCAGCCTCATAGCTGTCCATATAGTGCAGCCTTATATATGCAGCCTCCTAGCCTCTTTATATAGTGCAGCCTCATATCTCTCCCTATAGTATAATGCACCCTTTCCTCCCCTATAATCCTCTGGCCACCAAGCACTCACTAAAACAAAAAAAATATTTTCTCACCTATCCCCGTTCGCCCGTTCTCTTTGCTGAAGAGAAGACTCAGGAGGAGGAACTGTACTCTGCATAAAGCAGGAAGTACCGCCTACTCCTGGTGTGGAGGAGGTGGTACCAAACTGCTGTATGCATTCCACAGTGGAACGCATAATGAAAGAGGAAGTGTGAGGCGGAAGCAGGAGGCTTCCCCCCTCCCCTCCCTGACACACGGATCCCATAGCGGCGTGTGCTGCCGCGCCGTGACATGTATGGGCGTCCTCGGGGAAGCACAGCCATCTGAAGCGGGCACTCGGCACTGGGATCGGCGGGCGCAGTGGGGGCTGGTGACACGGGCCCCTTATAGGTCTAAGCCCCTTCACAGCTGCAACCCCTGCGACCAAGAAGGTTATGCCCCTGGGTAAATCGATGATTTTATCATAACTAAAACAAGCAGCTCAGTAAGTGACCCATCAATGGAATCAGTGTCTCTGTTTCTACATTATGTTGCGCTCAGATTGGGAGGCAAACCTGATGAAAAATTCCCATTAAGCCCTCTTCACATTACATTTTTTTCCTGTCCGTAGGGATCCTGTTTTTTGCAGGACCACAAGGACAGAAATGGACAGGACCGGATTTGTAACTCCGAATGCCGTTTGTGTGTCCAGATCTGGGATTTTGAGGGATCCAGACTGACAGAAAAAGCTGGGAGCTGGGAGGAGCCCGAGCCTGCAAAGCACAGGCAAGTGGTGTCGAGGCTGTACTTTCACTTTTCCCTTTTTAAACCGCCTGTTAATCATTTTTTTTGGCGGGCGATTTAAATCACTCAGCTGATGCTTTCATGTGACCCATCAGCTGATCGATTGCCGCCGGTCAGCTGATTCAGGTCCTTGCAGCCATCGGACATGGACACCTCGCATCGCAGGACACTCGGCAGAGAGGTGAGCTTTAGGGATGGGCGAATCTACTCGCTAGGACTCGTTACTCGGCGAGTAGTAAGGGACTCGCAGGACTCGGTACTCTGCGAGTTTCCCAGCGTTTACTCGCACGAGTCCAATGTAAATCAATGGCAAACGCTGACAAAACTAGGATTGGCATTGTCTTGCATTAGACTCGGCTACTGTGCCAGTGATCATCATCGTCTGATGTGAGACAGCGGCATGATGTCTCCTGTGCTGATACTGCAGCAATCACCTGGAAAGTGCCTGTGATGATGTCACAGTCATGTGATATAGCCCCGCCCATACCAGTGACATCATCTCAGGTCCTGCAAGCCGTGGGGGGGAGGAGAGAGAGAGACTCTGCAAGGACTCGCAAAGGCATTGCGAGTGAGGCAGCCACGGACACGACGACGGAAACAGCACCGAATATGACAGAAGTGCCTTAGGGTAATTATATATTAGATAGTCTAGTCAGCTTTGATACTCAAAAATGAAAAAGGAACAAGATGATAATCTTCCAAAACAAATTCCGCTTTATTGTGTACAAGAGAAACAATTCAATTTGACAGTACCAACGTTTTGGCATAAACGTCTGCATTTCTCAAGGTGTAGCTGTACATAATGAAACATATGGTACACAAAGACAAACAATCAATTAGAGTACAATCTGCATAATAAATTAAAAATAAATTAATCACATATATAATTCTCAAAATAAAGTACCGTATTTTTCGCTTTATAAGACGCAGCGGTTTATAAGACGCACCCCAAATTTGGTGAAGGAAAAGAGAAAAAAAAACTGTAATTTTCAATAAGGTTCATCTTATACAGTGTTGGCCAAAAGTATTGACACCCCTGCAATTCTGTCAGATAATACTCAGTTTCTTCCTGAAAATGATTGCAATCACAAATTCTTTGGTATTATTATCTTCATTTAATTTGTCTTCAATGAAAAAAACACAAAAAGAATTGTCCTAAAGCCAAATTGGATATAGTTCCACACCAAACATAAAAAAGGGGGTGGACAAAAGTATTGGCACTGTTAGAAAAATCATGTGATGCTTCTCTAATTTGTGTAATTAACAGCACCTGTAACTTACCTGTGGCTCCTAACAGGTTTAGCAATAACTAAATCACACTTGCAGCCAGTTGACATGGATTAAAGTTGACTCAACCTCTGTTCTGTGTCCTTGTGTGTACCATATTGAGCATGGAGAAAGAAAGAAGACCAAATAACTGTCTGAGGACTTGAGAAACCAAATTGTGAGGAAGCATGAGCAATCTCAAGGCTACAAATCCATCTCCAAAGACCTGAATGTTCCTGTGTCTACCGTGCGCAGTGTCATCAAGAAGTTTAAAGCCCATGGCACTGTGGCTAACCTCCCTAGATGTGGACGGAAAAGAAAAAGTGACAAGAGATTTCAATGCAAGATTGTGCGGATGGTGGATAAAGAACCTTGACTAACATCCAAACAAGTTCAAGCTGCCCTGCAGTCCGAGGGTACAACAGTGTCAACCCGTACTATCCGTCGGTGTCTGAATGAAAAGGAACTGTATGGTAGGATACCCAGGAAGACCCCACTTCTTACCCCGAGACATAAAAAAGCCACCCGGGTGGTCCAGACCATCACCCGGCTGGGACGTTGGGGTCCTTTGGTCTGGACCACCCCTCTCTCCCCCCGTGTCTCCGTGCAGATGGCTAGTGATGGCCTTGGTAAATATGTGTACCTATATTGTCATTAGACACTGTACCTTCTCATGCCTGTCATGAATAGTTCTAACTGAGGTGTCTCGCTCCTTACCTGGATACTAAGGCTAATACAGGTGTATGTCTCTCTCCCCATAGGGGTCATTATAGGAAGTAGAACATGATATGTTATGTCTATGTAATTTATTCCTGTGACATGTAAAAGAGAGAACTATTATATACCTTGTGTAAACCTATTTGTACGTGGGTCTCTGTGAAGACACCAATATCTGTATGTAACGATGGGATATGAACTTTGAGCTGTCTATTTGGCAAATTGCACTTTATATGAGCCGATTGCTGACTCTAAGCACGTGAGCACTTTAGATCCTCCTTCCCTTTGTCCTTGACTTTTGTCAGCAACATTAATAAAATTGAAACTTTTTGCAAAATGTAAAGCCTATAGTCCTTTTTCTAAGTTATGGAACTATATCGGAATAGCTTTTTGAAGTATGCCCCCTAATTTTAGTGTGGTCTACTTCTTATTATGGAACTTTGTTTGATAATATATGGAATTTGAAAGAAACAGTGTTGCCACCTTATGCCATGTGTAATGAAGTACCAACTTACAAAAAATTAACTAGTTCTGAAATATTTGAAAATTTTGAAAAAATTCCTTCTCAGCATGGAATGACCATCCTACCTCTCCGGCGCAGGTGGCTAAAGTGCGGAGAATAGGGGTGAGGCTATTCCTACACTTGATGTCATTTATAGACCATCCCGGTATGTGGAGCTCTCCTGTTGCTTCTGGAGATATGTTGTCCAGGAGCTGAGCATTTTGTAGCCCTAGAGTTGAGCTACAGCTTTCAAGTTTGTTTTGTTTCCTTTTTCTTCTTTTGGTGTAGGGTTTACCTCTCCTGTCCCATCTCCTCCCTGGATGGGGAGAGGTGGTATTAGACCAGGGCTGGCCAGCAACAAAAATAAACAAAAATATAGCATATTAATCCCTGAATCACCAATGAATTTAGGCACCATGTCACTAGGGAGGGTCGTCACTCATGACTACAAAAAGTTATTCTGCTGCACACAAGAACACTAAGAATTAAAAAAAGACTATGACCTTGCATTACTGCAATGGGAACAGTAGAAAAAAAGGGAAAAATACAATTAGCTTATTGCAAAATGGAACAGAGAAAATTACATAGCATTACTGCTTTAGGTATACTTGAATCAAAGGAGAGACTTAGCTCATTTATTGGCCAATGCATATGAGCCCAATTATACGGATGGGCGAACCCAAACACTTAGTGCTTGGCACAGACACCGAATTATAATTCAGGTTCGGTTTGGGGGCAGGGAGCTGTAAAAATGAAGAAAATCAGGGCCGGCGTCAGCAACCGGCGTACTCGGGCAAGTGTCGGGGCCCTGACCTGACACAAGGGCCCACCGCCACCCACATACATTGTGCCATCACGCCGCAATAATTATTTTCCAATCCATTTGCACATTTTCCCCTCTAGTTGCTCTCTAACGCAGGTTCTGTGACAGTTCCTGTCACGTTGCTAAGGCAGCAGTCGGGTATCCAAGGGGCGTGCCCACACCACTCCCCCAGCAACACCCACATCCAATCCAGAGGCAGCTGAGCAGAGAGGTGGGCGGGACACGTCGAGGAGGAAGCAGCGGCATCTCCCAGCCTGCAGGGCCAGCAGGGGAACGAAGAAAGGAGGGAGAAAATAGCAGAGGATGAAAAGAGAAGAAAGTGCAAGGTGAGTATAATTGTTAGTTTTTTTTACTGTGTGCCGGAGGCTGCTGGGGTGTATATAGAGGCTGCTGCTGGGTATATAGAGGCTGCTGGGATACATATAGAGGCTGCTGGGGTGTATATAGAGGCTGCTGCTGGGGTGTATATAGAGGCTGCTGCTGGGGTGTATACAGAGGCTGCTGGGGTATATAGAGGCTGTTGCTGCTGCTGGGGTGTATATAGAGGCTGTTATTGCTGCTGGGGTATATAGAGGCTGCTGCTGCTGGGGTGTTGTCACGTCCTACTGACGGACCCCACACGTGGACCCACTGGACCGCGTAGTGCGGATGCTGATACCGGGATGATAGAGAGACGGACCAGTACAGTAGAGTCAACAGGTTTATTGAACAACACAACAACCCACGCCCCAGGGGAGGGCCACACGGCCACAGCACCGGAACACCACCGAAGGAAGCCCCGGAGCGCTTGATCCCTATACAGGGATACCGCCGGTACCAACCTCGGAAGGACCAATGAAGCGGACATGGGTGTTAAACCGACCCAAGGCAACGTGGAAACAACACAGCAACCGGGTATAAGATAGGACACGGAGAACCGGAAACACGGAGAATCCGGAGCAGGACCTGAATCAGCAATTTCAGCTTGGAAGAGATCCAGGTGGAAGGCCCAGAACACGGAAGTCAGCAAGGAGCCGGCAGGGCGGAAGTCTGCGGGAAGTAACACACAGAAATCAGATAACAAGCAAAATAAGGAACAACCTGACCAGACCAGGAATAGCAAGTCCACTAGGTAGAAGTTGCCCTGGCAAAGACTGACAGGAAACAGGAAGTTTATATTACAGCAGGGCACTCCTGATTGGCAGGACACAGAGGCTTGGTGATTGGCTGAGGGGAGGAGCATGATCCCTGCAGCTTCTCCAGCATTCACTGATTTGGAGATGGAGTTTCATGCGCTCAAGCAGTAGCCCCGGGAGTGAGGAGATGAGCGGCGCTATTCAAGCAGAGGGCGCTGGAGCCCTGCGGCAGACCCCCGAGTGGTTACAGTACCCCCCTCTACGCCCCCCCCGGACAGAAACCGGCCAGGAACCTGCGCAGTGACCTCCGCCTCCATGGTCCCGAGGGCACCGGCAAGGGCAGAAGGGGCCCGAGGGCAGTTGCTTGGGCGTCTTGTGTCGAGCACAGGAGGAACAGGCGGAGACATAGGCGGAGACGTCCCAACGCATCCGCGGCCACCAGTAGTACCGACCAATCAAGTGTAAGGTCTTCGCCACCCCCGCATGGCCTGCGAGTCTGGAGGAATGGCCCCAGCGAAGGACGTGCCTCCGATCTGCCTCGGTTACCAGCGTCTTACCTGATAGGGACAGACGGAGGGGTGCCGCCATGCAGGCGTTGGACGGATCGATGATGGAGCGTGACTCCTCCTCCCGACATTCGGACGTTACTAGGGTTTCGGCAGGGTTCAATGGGTAGACACGGCCCTTCGGGAGTGGAGCCCCCGGCACCAGATCAACAGGACAGACACAGGGTCCGTGCGGAGGTAACGTCTCGGCCTTCTTCCGGTCGAGGACATCGGCATACGACCGATAGGCCGAGGGCGGCCCGGGCAACGCTGCCAGTGAAGGTGGCAGCCGGACGGGAGAAACGGGAAGAAGGCATCGGCTATGGCACGCCTGTCCCCACCGCAGGACCTCACCTGTTCACCATTCCAGTACTGGTTCATGAATGCGGAGCCATGGAAGACCGAGCAGAAACGGAGGAGACAGGACCGGCAGTACATAGAAGGTGAGGCGCTCAGTGTGACGAGGACCGACTTGTATTTCCACCTCTCCGGTGACACCCGTCACAGCGTCTTGTAAGGGCCTCCCATCGACCGAGGTGATGACGCGGGGATGCTGCAGGGGGTATATGGGAATACCGTAGCGTTGCCCTGTCTCCAGCTGCACAAAGTTACCTGCGGACCCGGAATCCAGGCAAGCCACCTCCGAATGGCGTTCGTCTCCAACCGTAACCTGGATGGCAATAGTGAGAGGTGGAGAGGACTTGCTCTCTGTTAAGTGGGCCTCTCTTACCTGCCCTAGATGGAGGTTCTCTGGCCGCTTGGGACACTGGCGGTGAAAGTGGCCAGATCCTCCACAATAAAGGCACAGGCCCCGGGTGATCCTCTCCTCCCTCCTCTGGAGCCGGAGCTGGACACGATCCACCTCCATGGCCTCGAGACCTGCCGGAGGTGCCGCGGGTTTCGGAAGGAAGGGTCCACTCTTATGCGTCCTCTCCTGCGTTCTCTCCCAAACCGCTCCTGAAGACGACGGTCAATTCGGACAGCGAGGGTGATGTACTCCTCAAGGGAGCTGGGTAGGTCCTGAACCGTCAGTTCGTCCTTGATACGGCTTGACAACCCCCAGCGGAAGACACCAACCAAGGGCTCATCCGCCCAGCGTAGCTCGGCAGCCAGAGTACGGAATTGGATGGCATACTGCCCAACAGACTTATTACCTTGTCGCAGGTTGAAGAGCGCCTCGGTGGCGGAGGCCACCCGTCCTGGCTCATCAAAGGCCTTACGAAAGGTGTCCAGAAACGCCCGCAGGTTGGACACGATGGGATCCTCTCTCTCCAACAATGGGTTGAACCATGCCAGTGCCTCTCCCTCGAGGTGCGAAGCCAGAAACGCCACTTTCGCCTCATCCGTCGGGTATTGGTGAGGTAATAACCGGAAGTGGAGCTGGCACTGGTTAATAAACCCCCGACATGCTTTAGAATCCCCGGTGTACCTGGTGGGCTGGCACAGTCGTGGAGAAGACACAGCTCCCGCCGGAGGTCCAGTTGGCAGCACGGGGACGGAACCTGGGCTTCCTGTTGTGCTCAGTAGGCTGGTAAGCCGGTCATCCAAGGAGGACACATGGGATGACATCCGAGTCTGTCTCTCTCTCAGATGGTCCAATTCCTGGTGGAGACTCAGCACCTGGGAAGAGAGAGTGTGATCAGTGGTAGAGGACGCCCAAGCGGGCCTCTAGAGACTGGATAAACGCCACAACCTGGTCGTGACTCTGGCAGAGTGCGGCCAGCTCTCTTTGGGCATCAAACCTGGTATCAGCGGGGTCCATGGCCAGGGCAAAATCTGTCACATCCTACTGACGGACCCCACACGTGGACCCACTGGACCGCGTAGTGCGGATGCTGATACCGGGATGATAGAGAGACGGACCAGTACAGTAGAGTCAACAGGTTGACTGGCAGGACACAGAGGCTTGGTGATTGGCTGAGGGGAGGAGCATGATCCCTGCAGCTTCTCCAGCATTCACTGATTTGGAGATGGAGTTTCATGCGCTCAAGCAGTAGCCCCGGGAGTGAGGAGATGAGCGGCGCTATTCAAGCAGAGGGCGCTGGAGCCCTGCGGCAGACCCCCGAGTGGTTACAGGTGTATATAGAGACTGCTGCTGCTGGTATATATATATAGAGGATGTTGCTGCTGCTGGGGTGTGTATAGAGGCTGCTGCTGCTGGGGTGTATATAGAGGCTGCTGCTGCTGGGGAGTATATGGAGGCTGCTGCTGGGGTATATAGAGGCTGCTGCTGGGGTACATAGAGGCTGCTGGGGTGCATATAGAGGCTGCTGGGGTGCATATAGAGGCTGCTGGTGTGTATATAGAAGCCGCTGCTGTTGGGTATGTAGAGGCTGCTGCTGGGGTGTATATAGAGGCTGCTGGGGTGTATATAGAGGCTGCTGCTGTTGGAGTGTATATAGAGGCTGCTGCTGGGATATATGGACTCTGTTCCTGCTGTTGGGGTGTATATAGAGGCTGTTGCTGCTGCTGGGGTATATAGAGGCTGCTGCTGGGGTGTATATGGAGGCTGCTGCTGCTGGTGTGTATATGGAGGCTGTGCTAGTTCACATATACTATTTGGAGACTGTGCTTGACATTATATACATATATATGTATATATATATATATATATACACATACATACAAAGGAGACCGTGCCGAAGCATATATAATATTTGGGGGCTGCTGCTGGGCTGCCACATCCTCCACATTATATATACAGCCAAGCAGAGCCTCCAAGTAATATAAGTAATATATACAGCCTGCAGCCTCTATATTATGCATACAAAGCCAACAGCCTCTATATTATATATATAGTCCAGCAGTCTCCATATTCTATCTACAGCCCTGCACAGCCTCTATATGATATATACAGCCCACCCATGTGCCTGTATATTATAAGTACACAGCCTTCAGTTTCCATATTGTATTCATGAATCTTGGTATGTGCTAAAGGGGCCCACTGACACTGTTTCGCCCGGAGCCCACAAAAACCTGGAGCCGGTTCTGAAGAAAATGGTGATTAAACAGCAGCTCACACTTACAGCGTCTGGCCGCTTGTATTTCTGTTGCCGCTCATTATCTGCTTGGTTATTCACTGGTGGGAAGCACAACAGCCAATACCAGACGATGTCACAGAAAGTGGGCATCTGTGATTTGCTGTGGGAACTGGAAAAAGCCCACTCATTCTAGCATGATAGATGCTAGAATATATGGGCTGTTATCAGGTTACGCCAACAGACAATCACAGGCACCCATTCTCTGTGACAGAATCTGTGATTGGCTGTTGGGCCATTCACCCATTGACTGACATCATAGTACTGTAAAAATAAAATAACTGAAAAAAAAAAATGGCATAGCGCATCACTGTATTTTTGGTTCTCAGTGCAGATAAAGCGGAAAGCTACAGGCTGTTGACCCCAGCTGCCTGGCTTTACCTTGGATGGCTATCAAAATACAGGGAAGCATATTATTATTATTATTTAATTATTTAAATAAATAATTTTTAAAAAATTAATGGGCTTTTCCCTATTTTTAATCACCAGCCAAGGTAAAATCCAGGAAGCTGGGCGCTGGGATTCTCAGCGTGGTAAGACCAAAACATTCTTGGCCTCCCACATTGAAAAGTCTTGAGAGTCTTAGCTTCAACATTGGCGCCACTGCGAAGAGCCCGGTAACTGCGCCAAAGTGCTCTCATAATACAGGGTCCTATGCTAACACTGTGTGCTGTGTGCAATTGCCGGAATGGATTATAAGCCTAAGAATGCAATTAAAAAGAGCTGATCTAGTGTGTCTCAGGACTTACTGGCTACAGTAAGGCCGGTTTCACACATCAGTGCCTCAGGCACGTGTGCGGTTCGTGCGGACACATGCCGGAGGTCAATATTAGACCCGGCCCCTATGAGTTTCTAGTAAACATAAAAAAAAAGAGAAAAAAACATTTTAATAGAAATAAAACACAAGAGAACCCTGTTTGCCATGTTTAATTACCAAAAATCTCTCACTGCAACGATAATCCACAGTCAAGAAACAGGAACATCCTGTCACCATGAACACCACTGAGAAAATTACTTCGGCTGTGCTCACGGTGATGCCAGAGTCAGAGGCTGAACCTGATGATATCAGCTGTAGTCGCTCAATACCGGATGCCATATATACAGTTCATTGGGGTCATCCGATGTCACCGCTGATGCGTCGGCTGTGAACTTTGATGACCCCGAAGAACTGTATCACGCCTCCGGATCAAAGCCATAAACTGAGCGCTTCTATCGTACTTCCCAGAGAAGTCTGTGCTCGGGATCTGTGCCCGAACAAAACGTGTTCAGTACGAACCCCGAACTTTACATATCGGGTACACCCGTCACTAATGACCAGTACAGATTTGCCTCTATTGGAAATAAGCAATAAAGCTTTCTATTGAATGACAGTAAATAATGTTCCTGGAAACTGGAAGGAATTAAACACTTTGAGAAACTGTTACCATCAATATATTGGAGAATTGTAGAAGTTTTCATTATGTAAATGATAAAAGGAATTTGCTGAAACTAGAATTATAGAATGAAAGATACTGCACTAGAATCTGCAATCTTCCAAATCTGAGTTTAGGATTTGCATATATTTCTTAGCAAACCATTTGTTAATACTTCCAAAATAATCTGTACCACGGGTAAGGGGACAACCACGATGTTAATAGTGTTTGCTTTTCTGCTGTCAATGTAGTTCTGCAACATGTGGCATCATATAATTCACAGAGAATGCTTTTGGGAAGACAGGTCCACTGGGAATTGTGGTTGCCTGTGGCAGGAAATGAATAACAGTGCAAAGATTAAAACGATGAATTAAAGAAAAGCCTAAATATATTTTAATTAGTTCCAGTTGTCTGAACGTTTACTTGACTCAGATATACAAATAGCTTCAAGGATAATTACTATAGTTTTCAAGAAATCTAACAAATTACTACATCACAAGTCCGATATATGTTCTTTCTTGGGTTTCATTTTATAGCTGTGAGATAAGCTGATTAATAGTTTGTTACTAAAGACGTACCTTTCTGAATTATCACCTGTAAAGATTGGGGCACCAATTCATCAAAGCTTTTATGCAAGACAACTGGTGTATAAAACTTTGAAAGGTCACAAAAACTCTATAGTAAAAATGGATATGGGGAGGAGGAACAGCTCACCGTTAATCTAAGTCCGCTTCCACCAGTTCCAAGCTTGCACGGACAACACCCTTGTTGTGGGCTAGTACAATATAAGAAAAGGAGAACCAGCAAGGAAGTTCCGGTATTTTCTTCTTTTATTAAATTTATAAACGTGGATACATCCAACAAAGAAAGGCAGTACAGGTGTATAGACAGGCCAACACACTCAGGTCTTAGTCATGGCTTAGTCACAAAAATTCTAGGCTGAACAAAGATTTTTCAATTTCCTTATGCCTAGCTCTGATGAAGTGGGGCCAGCTGGTGGAACAGGGATGTATTAGGACATGGCAACCCCTGTTCGTGTAATTCATAATGAGCAGTGGTGTATTATACCCAACAAATCTTACTCCAGTCTCCGATTGCAATACGATTTATAGAGAGGTGCATATAGAGGCACATACGCCTTCCCAGATTCAGTAAATATGTGCCTCTTAATGAATCAGGCTCCACACACACCATCTTGACTCCTCATCAAAAACATGAATCTAGATGAATCAGGATCAACATGGCTAAATGTCTGAAAATAACCCGTGTCCACCAGTATTAACTAAGTTAGTGTAAACAGGTAGCCAATTGCTGTTCATTTACTACCGCAATTGAGTCCACCCTTAAACACATTTACAGGCAAAATATTCTACAAAAGAAAATCTTTCATTGGGATCTCCTGTCATTGGATATTGATCCAATTATCTGTCATGATTCTTCCTTTGCGTCTTGGAGGCCATAGCTGATTTATTACTAAACTATAGATTCTAGGTGTGCTTAGCTGTTGGTATGCTTATTAACAGCTCAGTTGTCCAATCTAGTGCAGGGGTGTACTGGGCTGTTGATGTATTCAGTATGTCTATGTATCTCAGGTGTCTAAGGTAAGACTTGGAGGGTCTGGGTTTTCCAAATGTGCCCTATTCTATTTGATTGTCCAGCTATTTAGCTCAGCAGTAAAGGCCACGTCACACACACAGATATCTGAGTCCAATATCTGAACAGATCTCTGGTTGCAGTGAAATCATGGATACATTGTTCCATTTTGTGGCTGTGTACAACATGGAGCAATGTATCCATGATTTCACTGCAACCAGAGATCTGTTCAGATATTGGACTCAGATATCTGTGTGTGTGAAGTGGCCTTAAGTCCCATAACTCTACCAGGCTTAGTCTTCTGCTCAGGTTGTGCTAATTGGCCTCTTATATGTGCCCTGGAATTTGATCTTTGCTGCATGACTATGGACTTTGATTAACCTTTTTGTCTCGTCCCTATGCTGTGATCCATTGCTCTCCAGGTATTTTTACCCTGGACAGTGACCTGCCTACTCCTCTGCCTATTCCCTTAATTTTGATGTGGTCTCCAGGTACCTCATCCCGGGAAGTTTGACTATCCTGCCTCTTGACTTGTCTGTATAGTGACTTGCGTCACAATATCAATATCAATAGGAAAGATGGTATGAATGCTACTGGTGGCGAGACGTAAACAGTAAATGTAGCTGGAGCTCCATTCACTGTGTGTTTGTTATTGCCAAGATCTGCTTCTCAACTACTGTAGCTGACAGTAGCCAATTATTCTACTGATAAGCCATCAATGTCACTAGTCCACCGAAACGCTTTAAAAGGGGATATTCACTATTCGGACAACTCCATCTCTCCATTACTATACTCTCTCTATGTAAATCTTAACAGCTATACTCCTCTCCGGGGCGGGCGCCCTTCCAGCGATGTTGGCTCTTGGTCTCCCGTAACAGTATTATGTTATGCCAGCACTATGTAGTTTTCTCCTTAGGGCACAGTGTCAGTGCCCTCCCTCGGCAGCTATGATTAGAATTGACGAGTGGACAAGAGAGAATATGGCGCCCCACTGGTCGGTGCGCCACTAAGGGGTACTGCACCCAGACCAGCGTGTGTGGTATCTCTGTGACCAATGAAAGGGGAGGTTGATATACGGCTTTTACCCTGCATCCACACACACACTAAGCTTCAGGGGACCAATTGGTTCAATTTGTTACCAAGGTAATGGGTCCCGGGGGGAGATTATAAGAGTAGTAGTGGTAGGCGGGAAGGCAGGAGAGTAGCAGAAGTTGAGAGGAGAACAGAGTACGAGAACGTTTGAGGAGAGAGACATAGGAGGACCCTTCATGGGGATGCACAAAAAGGGCACCCAGAAAGAGTGGTGACCCAGACGGAAGAAGGAGACCCAGTGCCAGACCGTACAGTTATCTGGTCTGGGGGAATCCTAGTCCATAACAGAGTACCGGCTCTGGCAGCGGTGCGGGCAAATTCAACTCCGACCCGCCAACACCGGTCGGATCTAGGAGAGTTTAGCCCTGGGTTGCCTGCAAGAACACTAACGCTAAGAGCCAGGACCCGCGTAAAGCCACAGGGATAGCGGCAATCCACAGAGGGTTCTTACCCATGTTAAGCAAAGCAGGACAGGAACAAGGAGGCCAGGCCAGGTTCCAAGCCAGCCAGGCTTCACCACAACATGGACAGAGAAAGGAAAGCTTAGAGGGACATGCTCGTAAGCCACATAAAGACACCCCATTCATTGGTCACTACCCAGGCCAGCTACCCGTGAATGTGTGACTGATAAACTGTTGCTGGACTGCGTTTACCAAGTGACCAGTAAATACCCGTGCAGAGCAAAGAAAGTCTCTCTTGTTTTTTTTCTTTTTTACGGTTAAACCACGGAGCTGCTACCACAACAACCAGCACAGCAGCAACTCTGCCCTGGGGATCTCGCTCCTCCTGCAGGGAGCAAGACCAACTGGCTGTAATACAATCATCTCTGGAGGTCTGACAGCGGTGCTGGTGTTATCATCAGACACTGCAGGTGGCATCACGAACCATTCAATCCATCTTATTATTTTTATTTCAACACTTTTCAGTGACCACCAGGGCCACAGACTCGGGCATCTACCACCAGTGACAGCACCCGAAACAACATCGGAGATCTGAGTACCCCTGCCTGGGTGAATCAAGAACACTGTCACTTGCAGGGTCATCACTGGTCTGTACTTTTCCTGTAAAATGGGTAATCATCTTACAATGCTGAGTTGCCAGTTCATTACTTCTCAACAGAACAGGCAAGGGAGTGCACTGTCACTGTGCACTGAGAAAGATGTTGCACAGCAACAAGATCCTAATAGCATTCATTGGAATTGATAGCCAACAGATGCTCCGTAGAACAAGGGGAAGCCCATCCCCTGAAGAGGACATCAATGAGGCTGTAGATAAGAGGGTGTGGTGACAGGGGATGTCTCATTTGTGTATTCTAGAATGCACTGGGATTCTCAAACTAAACATCATCACACAAGGAAGTAGTAAAAAAAAAATGCAGGTAGGGTAGTGAGGAAAATATATGGATTTTTTAAATACAGTATATTAGAAAAAAAATTAGGGATTTAGGATTAAAAATCACTTTTAATTTTGGACCCCCTCTTCAAGTAATTTTGATATTAGATTGTATTTCTTATCTTGTAGTGATCCTAAATTATATTATAATGAAGAGCATTCATAATCCTTCGGGTTGTCACTGGAAACAGCTGACTGGTTTTTACACCCACCCCTCTTAGCTTTTATAATGCAATGGCACTCTTCTCTGTTCTACAAATGTTGACTGTACTGTGCAATTCTGTCTAATTCCAAAAATCCAAATCCACAAACCAAGCTTTATACAGATATTAAGCCTGTCAGAAACTCTGGAGGATTTGCGTCCTGAAGTCAGCTTACTTTTGAATTGAGCTTTTGTCATAAGGTTGTAACTGAAGATTCAAAGAGTTGAAGTCTAGAATTTTAACTGATCCTAGATCACTGTGGCACTGTGGCAATCATGTCTGTTGAGCCAGCACAGAATGTATGGAGATCAGCTGGAAGAGGAACCACAGGGATCAGTAAGGCTAGCTTCATGCCACGGTTTTTGGGATCCTGTTCTGTCTGGTTTGAACAGGACAGAACAGGATCCGATTTTGCCTACCATGTATCCCTATGGCGCCAGATTGGTCCTATTTGGCCATCATGTATTCTGTGCCGGATTCGTTTTTTTCCGGTTATTCACCATCCCCAAAAATGGAGCCTGCAGCATTTTTGGGCTCCGATAAAACAATCAGACAAAACAGGATAGAAATGGATCCACCATGGACAGCGGCAGAAAACGAATCCTGCAATAAACAGGATCCAGGACCATATTTGACCACACTTTCTACACATCTTGTCCTGTCAGGTTCTGTCAGGGGGATCCTGCAAAAAACAGGATCCACCCTGACAGCCAAAAACCGTGACGTGAAGCTAGCCTAAGGCTGGCTTCACACTGCAGTTTTTTCCCTGATCAGGTTCTGAGGCGCCCCATTATGCAGGAGTCACAGAGGGGTACTGCATCCATAAAAGCTGTGCAGATGCTCCACCTGCAAGCAGATTCTAGGATGGTGGGTGGAACCCATAAACCAGCATCCCACACTAGATCACACGGTGGGAAGTTACCGGGGATGGAATAAAACCACCTCTAGGGGGAGCAAGGAGGTCTTTGCCTCAAGGTCAGAGAGCAGAATGGAAGACAAGAAACGAGGAGAGGGTCTCTCGGCTGAGGGACCAGGAGAATGAGAGAAAGGGCAGATCCCGGGAGCAGACAGCCAGTTGGGGAAGGAAGGACTTGAGAAGGTCTAACCTCATCAGCTTACCGGGTCCCAGAGCCCGCACCTGTGGGATCTATAGGACCACAGAAAATCCGGAGTCCCGGAGAGTCTACAGGCGACCCCAGGCACCTAAACAACCAAAAGAGGGAACCAGACACCGCTTGATGGTTCGGTGGTCATCCAGCAGAAGGTGATCCGAGGGGAGCAAGGGTGAGAGGAAGAGCGGAGGTCCGGCTGATTCCAGGTCACCGGACTTCATACAATTACTGGGAGCAGGAAAGAATAGACGGGAAAGAAGGCACACACCAAGGGTTCCATCATACCACCTGGGATCCGCTTGCAGCCACCCGTTAGCTACCTGTGTTAACATCTGAATGCTGAACTGAGAACTGTAACAAATGCTGCTAAAGTTTCCAGTAAAGTACCCGGAGTGAAGTGACTTTGACTCTGCTGCATCTTCTTTTGCATGAACTTGTTCCTTCACAGGATTGCTGCCCCGGAGGTCCAGTCCTCACCATCTTAGCCGCAATTCCATCTACCTCTGGCGGACTGTGGTGGCGCTGGTGCAAATCACCAGAAACTGCAGGCGGCGTCATGACAACAAAACTTGTACATAATCCCCTGTAAATATCACCCCCTTTTCAAAGATAGGCCCAGGAAACGGGATCAGGCACGGCCGCCATTCCCAGTGACACCATTAACTCTTTGCCGCCTGATACCCAAGTACCCCAAAGACTGGGCGCGGCAGTTCCATCAGGTTTGTGTGCCAAAACCAGGAGAGGAACTTGCAGAATAAAACTGAAAGATTGACACCTGTTCTGAGTTTTGGAGACACTCCTGAGTTTGATGCACAAACCTGATCGAACTGATCAGGAAAAAAACTGCAGTGTGAAACCAGCCTCAGGTGATTTTGTTTAATTTGTCAGTATGCTTGGCTTTTTTATTATTTTGTTTTTAATGAATGGTGGACAACATCTCAGTTCAAGTTGTGGCAAAATAATGTGTTTCCAGGAAAGGAGTTGTGAGCAGTAGCAGAGAAGCCATTAATGTCCTATAAACACAAATATTAACACAATCTATTATATAATCACAATGGGTTTTTTGCCCCTTCTGAGTCCGCTCACGCTGCAGTCAGCGTGGTCATGTGGATACGCCCGAAGCATTGGCCGCGCAGCGGCCATTGCGAGCAGTTCTAAGGCGACTCGCTATGCCCGCGCAGCGGGCATGGCGAGTCGCCTTAGCAGCGCGAAGCATTGGCCGCGAAGCGGCCATTGCGAGTCAGAGACTCGCTCTGCTAGAATCCCGATGCCTGTGCATCGGGCACCCAGCTAGTTATATATAATGACCAAAGATTGCCTAATTGCCCTGTCTCACACTTCAATGGTTGAATGATGCTATCAACGATCCGACTTGACCTAGATCGTTTGAATGACGTTCAATGATCGCTAGTGAAATATCACACGTATAGATATCATTAACGAAGCAGCAACGAGCAAACAATACTTGCGGTCGTTAGCTCGCTTATGTCCTTCACTTCTCAATAGACGAGGTCGTTAACGACATTATTATCGAGGTGTGACACACACTCATGCTGCAGGTTGCTCGAACGCTCATCGTTTGGTTTAAGGTCCCGGTTCACAAACCTCCCATCAACGAGATGCCTGATTATCGTTGATTGGATGTACATGTCACACTGAACGACGTTGTTACGACGTCGTTAGAATGACTGAAAACCCATGACGTTTCAACGATATTGTTAACGATATCATAGTGTGTGGTGGGGCCTTAAGGCTGCCTGCACATGATCAGTGTTTGCAGCATTACGCATGCAGCGTTTTTGCTCTGTATCCATAATGCTGCATTGTACAGTACAAGCACACAGGATGTGATTTACAAAAATCCCCTACCCACTGTGCTTCTTTCCTCTGCAGCATTAACTGACCTGTGGGGTGGCTTTCCATACGGCCACAAGTCTGCAACGTGTTTAGTGCTGCAGAGTCGGATGCAGTCTCAGAGGGTGAATGCAAAGAAAAGTCGCCATGCCCCGAACGCAGATGGTGGGCACAGGGTGGCTGCATTCACTCTCGGAGATCGCCGGCTTCCTACAGGGAAGGAGACACTGCATCCTGGACAGAGCAGTGTCACCTGACCATGTGCACTTAACCTTAGAAAGGTTAAGAAAGTCAACTTTGTTCTGTTATGCAAATGAAATTGTGTCAATAGTGGGTCAGGTTACCTCCTGCTCGAACCAATGGTTCTCATACAGGTCAGGTCAAATCAAAGCATTAGCATAGATAAATGGAGAAGTTAAAATATAACTTTTAATGAACTCAAATATTAAAAAGACCTAGTTGTCTAGACTAACAAAAACAGAAAGTTTTGCAAAAGTGACAGTGCAAAAAACTGTGTATTGCTATGAGTAGTCCCCTTTCCTCTTTTCCAAGGGGTTGATAGAGCCAAATCCAAACTCCGTCCGTATACCTAGGAGTACTGGCTTATGTCTCTAGTCACGTCTGCCTACCTACAGGAAGTGCAATATCAAAATTCTACACTCCCCTCATGGTACACAGACCACATGTATAGGTGGAAAAAACAAAGTATGCACTCCAAATTGGAGCGATCTCACCCAGTTACTCCACCGCTTCACATGAAGTGAGTCCACATAGACTTGGATCAACCTTTCAATGATGTTGTCCAGGCTGCTCAGGGCTTAGTACTTTCTAGTCGCCACCATGTCATCTGATGCGTTCCGCCCGACGCGTTTCAGATCCCTCTTCATCAGGGGAGTCATGGTACACACATCAGGGTTGGTAATCATAGGATACGCCCACCCTTATGTAGATGATGGCTATGGTGTCCAGTCTGGCCCCACAAGGTCCATTAGCCTGGATCAAGCCGCCGTTGATCCAAGTCTATGTGGACTCACTTCATGTGAAGCGGTGGAGTAACTGGGTGAGATCGCTCCAATTTGAAGTGCATACTTTGTTTTTTCCACCTATACATGTGGTCTGTGTACCTTGAGGGGAGTGTATGAATTTTGATTTTGCACTTCCTGTAGGTAGGCAGACGTGACTAGACACATAATCCAGTACTCCTAGGTATACGGACGGAGTCTGGATTTGGCTCTATCAACCCCTTGGAAAAGAGGAAAGGGGATTACTCATAGCAATACACAGTTTTTTGCACTGTCACTTTTCACGACCTTCTGTTTTTGTTAGTCTAGACAACTAGGTCTTTTTAATAATTGAGTTCATTAAAAGTTATATTTTAACTTCTCCATTTATCTATGCTAATGCTTTCAAATGAAATTGTGAATACTCCAACGGTGATCACATGCCAGCTCTTCTGTCTAAACTCCACTATTACACCCTAAACCTTGATTGATGACTACAGCATTGTGACGAATTTCTGTGATCTGTACTAAAATCTTGTGTGAGCCCCTGACCTTACTCCCTGCAGTATTGCCTTGCTAAATAGGCAGAAAAGCAAGAAAAATAGATTTTAATGTATTATTATATTGTTGCTGAGTATCTAAACAAGAGTACTAAGATTTGGGTTCAATAAAATTTCAAAGACATGAAAGCCTTTACAAATTTTTCCTACACTTCGTCTATTTCCCTAATAGCTCAGAACATCAGCAAATCGATTCATCTGTTTTGCCTGGACTACAGCATACAATAAGATATATACACTAATGTGTCCTAATGGATGGTGAATCAGGTGAAGCAAATTCAATTCAAAGTGAAACATGAATTGAACAAATGTACTCATCCCTAGGCATCATTTCCATTAGAAATCATTGGATGAATCATTTTGTCATATTTGAGATTCTTCTTTCCCGACTATAGAGGTATAACGAGGATAATGTCTCATTTTATTTATTTTCTTCTTGAGTAGCTATTAAAAGGCTCTAGATAGTTTTCAATCAGAACCTTTTAACTAAATAAGGGCTCGGACACACTCATCAGAGTTTGACTGAGGAGACTCTGAAAGGGCTGGAGCGGTGACCCTGAACGGCTTCTCCCTATAATAATATAAGATTATTATTATTATTATTTTATTTTTTTTATTATTATTATTATTATTATTATTATTATTATTATTATTATTTTTATTTATTTATAGAGAACCATTGAATCCATGGTGCTGTATATGATAAAGGGATACATACAAACAAGTTAAAAATACAATGAACAAACTAACAGTGACAGACTGGTAAAGAGTGGAGAGAGGACCTTGCCCTTATACAGGGCTATGGGGAGGGAGACAGTAGGTTGGGTCTGTGCTAGTGGTGGTGGAGCGCCAGGTCCAGTGGTGGTGAGGTGGCATCGTGGTCATTGCAGGCTGTAGGCAGTTCTGAAGAGGTGGGTTTTCAGATTGCGCTTGAAGGTTCTGAGGGTACTGGATAGTCGGACATGTTGGGGTGCAGAGATCAAAGAGATGTCACAGAGATTGTGCAGCTGAACACTGCTATGATCATCATTCCATTTTTCCGCCCTCCCCATCAGGCTACAGAAGACAAAGTTTAGGATTCTGTAAGTTTTCTCCTTTTTATTTCATAACTGTTTTTGCATGTGTATATCACTTTTTATTTCTATTTTTATATCTTTTTATTGTAAGTACTATACCTTTTATATTAAAGCTTAAAACTTTAATAAGTCTGTACCTTGTATGCCCTAAAGAACCCATAACCCTAAAGAGGGTGTGATTCTGTTGATTGTTAGAAAGTCTTAGTTTAGAGGGACTCATCGGCCCCAAATCCAGTGGGTGGTGGCAGCGTGTGTGAAGCGGGGTGCGCGGTCTGTGTCGAAGTGTGATTGATGCTCAGCATAGGACAGAGGTCGAGTGCTGGATTGAGTTAGAGGAGATAGATTAACCCTTGCAGGCGTGACCCCAAGTCATGTGCTGGACAGCAGGTAGTGACAAAGATGTACTGAATTATAAAGGCGCACCCTTAAATTTAGAGAAAGATAAACGGTAAAAAGAATTATTTTTAGGTGAAAATGGGGATTCCATATTATCATCCAGTTGTATCTTACTGGGAAGGGGCAGGAGCAGGAGGCAGGGTTACTGGCAGTTTCAGGAAAGAGTGATAGCAGGGGCAGTGCAGGGGTTTCCCGGCTTTGCTGCATCGTGGTGTGAGGCAGTAGCCATTCCAACGATGCTGGGGCATTGCGAAACAGGAGCCAGACCCAGTGGTTTGTGCTCAAAAGTTTACGTACATTTACGTTTTTGCTTTCTTGGCCTTTTTTCAGAGAATATGAATTATAACACAAAAACTTTTTTTCACTCATGGTTAGTGGTTGGGCGAAGCCATTTATTGTCAGACTACTGTGTTTTCTCTTTTTAAATCATAATGACAACCAAAAACATGCAAATGACCCTGATCAAAAGTTCACATACCCCAGTTCTTAATTTAATACCATCTATTGCATCCTCTAACATCAATAACAGCTTGACGTCTTTTGTGGTAGTTGTGGATGAGGCTCTTTGTTTTCTCACATGGTAAAGCTGACCATTTTCCTTGGCAAAAAGCCTCCAGTATCTGTAAATTCCTGAGATTTCTTGCATGAACTGCGTGCTTGAGTTCTTCCCAGAGTGGCTTAATGACATTGAGGTTAGGAGACTGAGATAGCGACTCCAGAACCTTCACTTTGTTCTGCTGTAGCCAATGACAAGTCGACTTGGCCTCGTGTTTTGGATCATTGTCATGTTGGAACATCCAAGTACATCCTATGCGCAGTTTCCAGGCTGATGAGTCCAAAATTTCCTCCAGTATTTGCTGATAACATGCTGCATTCATCTTTCCTTCAACATTGACCAAGTTTCCTGTGCCTTTGTAGCTCACACATCCCCACATCATCAGCGATCCACCTCTGTGCTTTACAGTAGAAATGGTGTCCCTTTAATAATACGCCTTGTTGACACCACTCCAAATGTAACATTTATGACTGTGGCCAAAAAGTATGATTTTGGTCTCATCACTCCAAATTACCTTGTTCCAGAAGTTTGGAGGCTTGTTTCTGTGCTGTTTGGCATATTGTAGGCAAGGTATTTTGTGGCATTTGCACAGTAATGGCTTTCTTCTGGCAACTCGACCGTGCAGCCCATTTTAATTCAAGTGCCTCCTTATTGTGCAACTTGAAACAGCCACACCGCTAGTTTTCAGTGAGTCCTGTATTTCAGCTGATGTTACCTGCGGGTTTTTTATTTGCATCCTGAATAATTTTCCTGGCAGTTGTGGCTGAAAGTTTTGTTGGTCTACCTGATCATGGTTTGGTTTTTACAGAGCCCCTCATTTTCCATTTGTTAATTACAGTTTGAACACTGCTAATTGGCATTATCAATTCCTTGGATATCGTTTTGTATTTCTTTCCTGTTTAATACAGTTCAACTATCTTTTCCCATAGATCTGTTGAAAATTCTTTTGCTTTCCCCATGAGTCACAATTTAGAAACATCAGTGGCTGGATGAAAGATGCAACATTCTGTCTGGATCCCAGAAACTCACTCAGCTTTTATGCACACACACTGATTACAAGCAAACAGGTGACTGGTGAGGATGCTACCTTTATTAGCCATTCAAACCCATTTGTGTCAACGTTTGTGCATGTTATCAGGCCAAAATCACCATGGCATGTGAACTTTTGATCAGGGTCATTTGGATGTTTTTGTTTGGCATTATGATTTAAAAAGAGAAAACACAGTAGTTTGACAATAAATGGCATCACCAGCCACTAACCATGAGTGGTAAAAAGCTTTTGTATTATCATTCATATTCTCTGAAAAAAGGCCAAGAAAGCAAAAAATCGGCCGGGCTTTATAAACTTTTGAGCACAACTGTAAATTTCGCCGGTGTGAGCCTCAAAGAAATGACACTAAATGACCAGCTGAGATCTCAATCTGCGCATACCTCCAGCGCCATTGATCTTCCAGCAGTGGACTTAAGAAAAAAGCCACCTGGAGTTATGTGAGATTAAGCAGAAACTGTGTAGAAGTGTGTTGGATGAACTGTTAGAGTGTGATTTATATGCTCTGAATGTGTCCAGAATATATGACACTCTGAGAGAAATGTGGCACCCTGGCACCTAGTTGGGCACCACAGAACTCTTGGTTACGCAAATGGAGTGGAAACAGCAAAGCAACACTCACAAACAAAACACCTAACAACACCTAGACACCCTGTTTCACCCCAGGCCTCTAGGGGGAGCTCCACTGGTCACTTTGAGCCAGTTCTGCCTATAAATAGGGTCCTGGAGAGAGAAACACCAGAGTGTGCAGACGCTAGAACAGCTGCAGGACGTGTGCAACTACCGGTTTTGGAGCTATACCAGGCCCAAACCAGCACACCTAACCAGTGAGAGACCCTTGCAATTGGGGTCATAGGGAAGGAGAAAGCACCTCTCAGGGACACAGGAGTTACCCTAACTCCCCCTCACCAACCGGTTACTGGAACCGAGCTGTGAGAGCTACCAAGCCACCACAGAGAACCAGCACGCCTAACAGGGAGTTTAGCCCCCTGTTCACCTGATGCACCTACCGACGAGAGCCCAGGGAAGAGGATAGAATTATCACCATCCCTTTAACAGAACCCTCAGCGCAGTTACCCAGGTGAATCACGTCCCACTGGACGTACGACCCGGTCCGGCAGGATTCCACATCCACCCGACCTCACCAGAAAGACAGACAAAGGAAGCCTAAACACTGCTTGCTGTGAAACTCCAGGAGCGACACCTTCACTAACCCGGTCCGAGTGTACCTGTTTCCACCAAGTAAAGGTACCTAAAAGAGACTTCGTGTGTTTATGCATTACTTCTGGACCTAGCACACAGCACTACCAAGCTGCCTCACAACATCTTGGGCAGCTCCTGGCTCCGGGGACTCCTGCTCGCCCTGCGGGGAGCATTCCATCTGGCTGCATCCCATCCCCCGGAGGCCTCAGCAGCGCTGGTGAAATCACCGGATTACCCGCAGGTGGCGTCACGAAAACAATTAACCCCTACTGTTCAGCCATCCCCTTATTGATCTGGACCACCGGCCCCCACAGCCGCAGGCGCGGTTCCGCGACAAGGAGAGGAAAACGCCTGCGACGTGCAGAACCCGACTACGGTGAGTCAGAAACACTATCCCCAACAGGTGACTAACAGATCTTTAAGGGGTGGGTGAAGCAGCTAAAGGACCAGGACATAGCAGATAAGATTCTACAAGGATGGTCACTATTGAAAAAAAATGTAATTACCGTATATACTCGTGTATAAGCCGACCCGTGTATAAGCCGACCACCCTACTTTTGCCCCAAAAATCTGGAAAAACCTATTGACTCGTGTATAAGCCAAGGGTGGACCCCAGCACAGGTATACAGCCCCCAGCAGTGTGGTATACAGGCCCCCCCCAGTGGTATACAGGCCTCCCCAGTGGTAGTATACAGCAGCCCCAGTGGTAGTATACAGCAGCCCCAGTGGTAGTATATAGCATCCCCAGTAGCCCCAGTGGTAGTATACAGCATCCCCAGCAGCCCCAGTGGTAGTATATAGCAGCCCCAGCAGCCCCAGTGGTAGTATATAGCAGCCCCAGCGGTAGTGTATAGCAGCCCCAGCAGCCCCAGTGGTAGTATACAGCATCCCCAGCAGCCCCAGTGGTAGTATACAGCATCCCCAGCAGCCCCAGTAGTAGTATAAAGCATCCCCAGCAGCCCCAGTGGCAGTATACAGCATCCCCAGCAGCCCAGTGGTAGTATACAGCAGCCCCAGCAGCCCCAGTGGTAGTATACAGCATCCCCAGCGGTAGTATATAGCAGCCCCAGTGGTAGTATATAGCATCCCCAGTAGCCCCAGTGGTAGTATACAGCATCCCCAGCAGCCCCAGTGGTAGTATATAGCAGCCCCAGCAGCCCCAGTGGTAGTATATAGCAGCCCCAGCGGTAGTGTATAGCAGCCCCAGCAGCCCCAGTGGTAGTATACAGCATCCCCAGCAGCCCCAGTGGTAGTATACAGCATCCCCAGCAGCCCCAGTAGTAGTATAAAGCATCCCCAGCAGCCCCAGTGGCAGTATACAGCATCCCCAGCAGCCCCAGTGGTAGTATACAGCAGCCCAGCAGCCCCAGTGGTAGTATACAGCATCCCCAGCAGCCCCAGTGGTAGTATATAGCAGCCCCAGCAGCCCCAGTGGTAGTATACAGCAGCCCCAGTAATCCAGGGCCCCCCCAGCCTTGCTCCGGTCACCTGTAAAGCAAAATATACTTATCACTGTCCTGCTGCCTTCCGCGCCCGCCGCTGCCGACATCCGCGATCCTCCATCTTCATGCGTCTTCTTCCGACTTCCTGTGTTCGGCGCTGGCAATGACGTCATTGCCTGCGACGAACACAGGAAACCGGAAGAAGACGCATGAAGATGGAGGATCGCGGATGTTGGCAGCGGCGGGCGCGGACGGCAGCGGGATAGTGATAAGTATATTTTGCTTTACAGGTGACCGGAGCAAGGCTGGGGGGGCCCTGGATTACTGGGGCTTCTGGGGCAGCTGTATACTCATAGGGACCGTCACTGACTCGCGTATAAGCCGAGGGGATTTTTTCTGCCCAATTTTTGGGCTGAAAAACTCGGCTTATACGCGAGTATATACGGTAATGAGAATTGGAGGGATACTCAATACAGAATAATCCACACGGCCATATGTGGGTTTAACTTTCCAACACAAGGGGAATGGAGCAGGGACAAGGAGGTCCTGCCCGAAGTGCCTAGAGGAAAGCACTGATATGTTTCACAGGCTATGGAGTTGTAAATTAATACAAGACTTCTGGGCTCGAGTTAGATGCTTAGTTAAGGAGATATGGGAGGGAACCTGGGCACTAGATCCGTACTTTTGGATTTTTCATTACGAAGGGGAGAGGTTTAAACGAGATGGTGCAGGACAACTGGGGCAAAGACACAAATTAGTCCACAGTATTTTGATTTTGACAAAAAAATGTATTGTTAAGGTACCTTCACATGCGGCAATACTGCTAGGCAATTTCACTGGCAATTTGCTGGTTGCAGTGAAATCATGGACACATTGTTCCATTTGTACACAGCAACAAAATAGAACAATGTGTCCATGATTTCACTGCAACCAGCAAATTGCCAGTGAAATTGCCTAGCAATATTGCCGCGTGTGAAGGTACCTTAAGACATTGGATAACAGAGATGGCTTCTACCGTAAAGGAAGTGATGACCGTTCTAAAACAAGTGATGTATTTAGACAAGCTGGAGACAGAGCGACAGAAAACGAAATTGACTGAGAAATTTTTTGCTAAATGGAGGCAGTTCTTAGAGAGGAAGTGCTCTCGGGACAAAACTATCAGGGTGGTACAGCCTTTTACACAATCCAAATGGTATTTACTTAATGACATTCAAGGCAGATTGGGGATTTTGAGAGTTTAGGTTGTTGGGGAGGAGATTGTTCCTTTTCTTTTTCTCTATTCGTGTCCTTTTTGTAAAGTAATGAACGTGTTTATATGTTATGAATATGGCAAAATTGTTTAATAAAAATGATTGTTAAAAAAAAAAAAATGGCACCTGGAGGTGGCGCATGCGTAGATTGAGACTTAGCTTGTTATTGAAACGAGAGCTCAATCTGCATATGTGGCACCCCACATGGTCGAGCCCCAAGTCTACCTTTAAGGATCTATTGGGTATAGACTCATCCTAGGCGGGGAAGAAAAGACACGGGTTTGTCAACTAAGGTATACCATGGGTACCACCATACCACCTGGCATCCACTTGCAGCCACCTATGGAGCTACCTTTTTCATTAACAACTTTTGCTGAACTGTGAACTTGTATGCTGATGATTTTACAGTAAAGTACCTGGGAGAGTGACTTTGCCTCCGTGTCTATGTGCTGCAGAACTCAACCTGTTTGCTTACAGGAACGCTGCCCCGGAGGACCAGCTCCACCCGTAGGGAGCTTTACTACCCTTGCTGCAATACCATCGCCCTCCGGAGGACTGTGGCGGCTCTGGTGACCCATCACCAGGTACTACAGGTGGCGTCATGTGACAACAACAAACTCTTATCCCCTGTACATAAACCCTTACTGAAGTGTCACCCAGGCCACGGGCTCAGGCGCTTCCACCCGTGACATCCCTGTGAGACACCCATCGAGCCTGATACCCGAGTACCCCAGGTCCTGGGGCTCGACATATATTCCCGGCGTCATGAACAGGATCTCGTGCCCGGTATTACCGGGTACTGTGAGCCTTGGACTTTTGAACTGCAAGAGGACCCAAGATGGCGCCGTAGCCATGTACTAAACACCATGTGTAGGCCCAGGGGTGTGCCTCAGCCCCTAGAAGAAGGAGGGCCAAGACGGAGCCGCCAAAAAGTGTGGCCGGCCCGATTACCATCAATAAATCAGGGGAGGTGACCCACAGGAAGTGCTCCGGGAGTGGCTGACAATAAAGAGACAAACCGGAAGAGAAGGACAGAACGAGCAAGGATTTTTTATACCCGGCAGTATGGCGGCATCCCGTTGGAGAGATATCATGCGCGAGGTCGAAGAACAGGAAAGAGCTGCAGAAGGAGACATGGCAGCGGCGTCCTTCTTAACACTAGAGGGGGGATACCGACTATTGGAGATACGCTTTTGGATGGCTCTGCCAGGACATGAAGGAAGCCCTTGAGTGGGTGTGCTGGCGGTGGAGCGCAGAAAGGGCCTGTGAGCTGATGACCATGAGAGAAGCGCGAGAAGCAGCGATAGCAGTACAAGCAGTCGTAGAATACCGAGCCTCCTTACCACCCATCCAGATACGGGATGCAGGGACCCAGACCGGAGCCCCTGTAGAACCACCATCACATACCCACAGCTATCCCCAGCTAGAGCCAGCGCGGCCATCCCCAACAGAACCAGACGTAATTGTAGAAGCTGAGGAAGAGGGAGACGAGACAGACTTTGAGGAACCGGAGGATGTAGAAGGAGCTTCAGGAGGAAGTACCCCAGAGGCTGCATGGTGGTCCACATGGCAGCGGCAGGGTACCCCATCATTGTAAGCACAGCAGAGACCAGAGAGTCGCCCAGAGTCCCAACCGGCAACTCACCACCACCAGAATACCAGTCATCCCTGAACCAGCGAGACCATCTAGCAAGACAGAAAAGAAGAGAAGAATCGTTCCAGAAAGAACAAGCTACCCGGCGACTTCGTGATGAAGCAAGAGCACAGCCCCCGCTTCCATTGGAGTTGCGCCGCCAAGGAACTGTAGTTTCCGTACACCACGATGAAAGATGGGGATAGATGGGGACATGAAGCCGGACTTCAGGAGGACATATTTTTCTCCAGACGAGACGTTTAATCGTACCTGCAGCGTGGACACCCGAACCGTAATCTGTACCGAGGTGAGCAGGTTCCCTTTGAAGGGCATCCAGGTCCCTTAGGCTGGTTTGCAATACGTATATCCCGCCAACAATAGACTCCCATTGCAGAGACTTGAACTGTAAATAGCCCCTTTATCCAGCTTTATTCCCCTGCATTATGAAGAGTCAGAGTCATGGACTCCTGTGTAGAACTTTTATTTTCCCTACAAGTTGATAATGTGTGCTATATATGCAGCAGTCCGGCGGTGATAACTCACACTGGACTGTGCTGGACAATATGTTACGACCCACGCAGTTAGTACCGGTCCATGTTGGGCCAAGGTAGACTCAAGAGTTCATTGTGTTTTATGCAGATGGTGGCAACCGGAGAGTAATATCTTAGCCAACAGGTGACCCGAGGACCGTGGGGTATATAGTAACTACTGCAATGTGTGTGTAACGTTATAAGAAAATGTGCCTCCTAGAAATAGGAAGAAACTAAAGTAAGCTTGATTGTATATAGTTTACCCGTTGATATTGTTACTGAAAATATAAAAGTGCTTTTCTCTCCCCAGTTAACAGGTACCTATACTCAAGGATTAATATGTTTCATCAGGGGGGTATGTGGCGCACCACATGGTCAGGCGTCACAATGGGGTATTGCACCCATAAAAGTGGTGTAATTTTCCCCAGCTGCAAGTGGATTTTAGGCTGGTGGGTGGGACCCATTCCTGCACTCCCACATTAAAGTAGTGGTGGGAGGTTATTCCTGGGAGGGAGATATATTCACCTCTAGGGGGATTAGAAGTTAGTTAGTGAGTGAGTGTTAGTGAAGAGTCAGAGTTAGTGCGAGGAGTTGAGGACGAGTGTGGGCAAGGCAGAAGGTTTAACCAGACAGCTCTACGCTGATCCAGAGGGAAGATGAGAGAGGATCCTGAGGGGGTCCTGAGAGAGGGTGCCTGACGCGGGAGTCTGGGCTCTAGAGAGAAAGGGGGATCCCCAGCGTGGAGTGACCATACTCCAGGGAAATCCCCAGTCCACCACAGGAACGCCAGACCCGAAAAAACGGCCAGAGACCACCTCTGAAGTCATCAACCAGCTGCTGCGGTCTGTTCACCGGCTGCGGCACCCTGCCAGATGGAGCAGTCTGCCTGCTTCCTCACCACGAGGGAGGGGAGACCCATGGGTTCGTCAACTAAGGTATACCACGGGTTCCATCATACCACCTGGCATCCACTTGCAGCCACCCGTGGAGCTAACTGTTTCATTAACAACTTTTGCTGAACTGTGAACTTGTATGCTGATGACTGTTTACAGTAAAGTACCCGGGAGAGTGGCTTTGCCTCCGTGTCCTTGTGCTGCAGAACTCAACCTATTTGCTTACAGGAACGCTGCCCCGGAGGACCAGCTCCACCTGTAGGGAGCTTTACTACCCTTGCCACAATACCATCGCCCTCCGGAAGACTGTGGCGGTGCTGGTGACCCATCACCAGGTACTACAGGTGGCGTCACGTGACAACAACAAACTCTTATCCCCTGTACATAACCCCTTATTGAAGTGTTACCTAGGCCACTGGCTCAGGCGCTGTCACCCGCGACATCCCCGTGAAACACCCACCGAGCCTGATCTAGATGGCATTTCTTTGAAGCCCACACCGCCGACATTTACTTGCATACAACCACCGAGGATGGCTCTTGCATTCTTGGGACACTTGCCACACTGCCTGCAGCATTGGCCTACTCCTTCCACTACCCTGCAGTGACTACAATGCCTCCTGTGACCCAGCTCCAATGTGCGCCCCCTCCCCCCGGTAAACTACATCTGGATTATGAAATGCACCCCCCATTTTCCTCCCAAATGTTTGAGAGAAAAAGTGTGTTTTATAATCTGAAAAATGCAGTATGTTTTCTCATCCCAAGGACAGCACCCACTTGAGAGAGGGATTCAGCCCATAGGGACAGGAAACCTACAGATAAAAAGGGTCTGTCCCCCTCGCCTCCTCAGTTGGTTTCCTGTCCTTATGGGAACCTACAGCATAGATGCATACCTTGGTTTAATCAGCCTCTGTGTCGGTCTCTGTGGGAATGGCAGAGTCTGGAGCACCAGCAGTAGCGTCGGGAGCGTCCTGCCTGCAGGCTCTCCCCTCCTCTGGTAATAGGATGGCGCGGTGTCAGCATTTGGTGGGGCCGCCCTGACTTGCATTGAGCATGGTGCGGTGAGGATACAGGCCGCATTCATCCAGGGGCGCAGGCTGTGGGCATCGGCTGACGGCATCAGCCACCCTGCGCCTCAGACGGCTGGACTTCCGAGTTTCGGCCTCCGCGCATGCGCACTGGCCATTTTACACTCTGATCCCGGATGTGATGCCCCGGCATGGAGAATGCGGGAGATTCAAATGGCAGCATCTCTCTGCAGAGTTTGTGCAGCAAGATATCCTCTCTAGGGGCTTCAGAGGTGTACCCACCTGAGGTGCATGTGCTAGTAGATGTGGCGTCCCAGGGTTCGGTTGCCAAAATACTGCGCTTGGAAGCAAGGGAAGGTAGCCACATCAGGTGAAACACACACATAACACCTTCCCAACTCCAGGCCAGAAGAGGGAGCTCTAAAACCCGAGTTCAGGGAAGGTCCCCTATATATTCTGGTCTGGGGGCAGGGTTAGGCAGTTCAGTTCCTAGGAGGACTGTAGAAGACATCCTGTGGACGGAGCCGTATCAGGCTCATCCAAGGATACTGACTAGCCAGTGTGAGTGAACCCTAGGTGAGTGTCTGAGGAAGTGGAGAAATAGGTGTGGGGAGTGCAGCAGTGCCAGCTCGCCCCAGCACTGAACGCAGGAACAGAAACCTGAGTTCGAGGTCGTGAGGGACTTTATGTCCAGCAACCAACACTGGAGGGTGGGTGATTCCAAGTCGCTCGCCTACCAAAAGGCCAGGAGCCACAGCAGCACCAAAGAGCTCAGGAAGACACAGTCAGAAGAGAGTAACATAAAAAGTGCTCAATCCTCCTGTCATATGACCAGGACAAAACAAGAGAGGAGAGGGTCGCAGCATTGCTTCAAGCAGCCAGGGCCCACAGGGAGTAGCGCAGTAGGGAGGCCTCAGAACTCGCCAGTTGTGGAGAACCTCGACTTGCTTCCAGGCTCCGGACCCCCTAACACCGCTTGTGGACGGAGCCCTGGACAAACCTGCTTTCTTCAGTAAAGGTAAAAGAGACTATCACCCCTGTGTCTGTCGGTTATTTCATACACTAAATTCTGCACCCCAACGAACCTATCACCTCTATTGACTTTTCAGTTGCCCTGGGGAACCGCTCTTCCCCTGGAGAGCCAAAGCATCATAGCTGCTACCCCCATCATCCCCAGAGGTCCCGACTGCAGCAGTGGCTCTACCGGCCGCATTCTATGGGTGGCGTCACGACACAAACTCTTTTATTTTACTTTTATATTTTTATTTTTATCGTTTTTTCAAACTTCCCCTTTTTACTGATCACCCGACAAGGGGACCACGGACTGGGTCACACCACCATGACATCCCACAGCCCCGACAACGGCGAGAGGGCCCGGTTCCAAGTACCCCACGGCCCCCCCATGCGAGTCATAAAAAGTGGAAGTCAGAGCAGCAGTGGGCACTCCAGAGAGGGCGGCTCCACTGACAGGAGTGAGCGGCGTAAAGCTGGTCCGTCTTCATCTCAAGGTGTGCCTCCACCTCCCGAACCGGTACCACATAACAAGCTTCACTGGGTGAGTGTCATGGGCTCTGCCTATTGAGCTGATCCCCTTCTTTCTGTGTATCCCCCCTTTAGGCTAAAAAAAACAAAAAGCTAAAGCATAAGGAATGTGCTCTATGTTCACAACCCCTTCCTGACACTTATTCTAAACGGCTGTGTCAGCATTGCATAGACCAGACGTTATAGGAGGAATCGTCAGTCAGATCACCTGACATACGGGCCATTATTAGAAAAGAACTGCAGGCTCTTAAGGATGTAGCCCCTCTTAAGAACCATAAGGCTAAATCTTAAAATAGACATTCCCCTGTCTTATGCCTCTTCTGATAGCGACGAGGTCAGATCCCATAGTCCTCTAGATCAGCTTCCTCTTCATCTTCATCAGATGAGGAAGGAAAATCCTGTTTTCCTATTGAAAGCATGGATAATCTGGTACGAAATACCATGGGGATTATGGACAAAAAGGAATCTAAATCCTTGCAGGATATTATGTTTGCAGGACTCTCCCAAAAAAATAAAAGACGTCCATTTCCAGTTATATCTGCTGTAAAAGATCTAGTCAGAATGGAATGGGATAAGCAGGAGAGGCAAGGCTCCCTTCCTTCCTCTTCCAAGAGGAAATATCCCTTTGACAATGAGGACTTAACAAACTGATCCAAAGTAATGAAGGTAGACGCTGCGGTCGCCTCCAAGTCCAAGCGTTCTTCCTTGCCGGTGGAAGACTCAGGGCTGCTGTCTGATCCGTTACATCGAAAAGCAGAAATGCTCCTTAAGTGCTCATACTAAATGAAAATGGAGAGAAGCGCACATAAGGCCGTAAGTGTGTAAAAAATGGAGTGTACTGTATAGTACAACTCACCTTGTTGAGTTGTGCAGGTCACAACCACCTTCAACAGCAGAATGGGTGATGGCCACTACGAACCCCCGTGATTGAGCAATCCAGTTCCAATGTTTGAAGGATGGGTTTAGATCGTCCGCGCTGACCTATTGGTCCTAATAGCTCTGAGGAAGTAGCATGCATGCTACGAAACGTGTCGGCAAGGTGAAATAAAGAATCTTCATAAACTCCTGTGTGTCATCGTGGTCAGCGCGGACGATCTAAACCCATCCTTCAAACATTGGTACCTTAAGTGCTCATGGGAGTCCTGCACGGGTGCATTTAAACCAGCTATATCTGCAACATTTATGTTGGTCTGGGTGGATCAGCTAGAGGACCAGATCAAGAAAGGTGTGTCCAGGGAGAAATTGGTGTCCTCCATTCCATTAATTCAAGGCGGTACAGCATTCCTAGCAGATGTCTCAGCAGATTCTCGATGGCTGGCGGTCAGATCAGCAGGCCTCACAAACTCTGCTCGACGTGCCCTTTGGCTAAAGGGCTGGAAGGGGGACGCACAATCTAAGTTGTGCACGCTGCCATGTTAGGGTGAGTACCTGTTTGGCAAGGTGCTTGATGACATTCTCACCAAAGAAAAAAGGACTTCCCTAATCCGTCTGTTCCTTCCTATAGGAGAGCCTTCAAGAGACGCCCAGAAGAAGCCCTATAGAGACCCGGACTGATAGAAGACTAAGGAGGCCAAACAAAAAGGTGCACTTTTTGGTGGTTCCTCCTCTTGGCAGAAACAAATTCTGCTAGACCTGTTCCCTCAGTGGGTGGCAGTTGAGATATTTTAGTAATGCATGGAAACATATTACATCTAATCCCTGGATCCTGAACCTAGTTTAATCAGGTCTTAAGATGGAATTTCATCACATCCTTCAGGATTCCTTTGTGAGGACTTATCCCCCATCCCCTCTACAACAGCTGGCTCTTGAGTCAGAAGTCCAGAGCCTTCTAGATAAGCATGTTCTAATAGAAGTTTCAGCGGGCCAGGAGGGAAGGGGATTTTACTCCCCTTTGTCTCTGGTCTCTAAGCCTGATGGTTCTTATAGAAGTATTATAAATTTAAAGAAATTGAACACCTTTCTATGTTTCCATACTTTCAAAATGGAGTCTATAAGATCTACAATTAAGATCTTATTTCCCAGATGCTTCATGACCGTCTTGGACCTGAAGGATGCCTATTACCACCTGACTATTCATCCCAAATATCAACCATACCTCAGAGTGGCAGTCACCGTAGAAGGGCATGTCTGCCATTTTCAATCCACAGCAATGCCATTTGGCGTCTCCATGCCCCCCCTGTGTATTCACCAAGCTGATGTCAGTACCCTACCTGGATGACTTTCTGATGGTAGGGAGCTCTGCCGCACAATGCAGGGCTTGTCTTACACAATTTCATAATTACAGCCTTTTGGGTGGATAATTAACCTGGGCAAATCCAGACTGTTTCCATTGACTCTTCAGTCGTTTCTGGGTCTACATCTCGACTCTGTAAGTCAGCAGTGTCTCCTTTCGGAAGAGGTTAATCATAGCGAGAAAAGTTGGGAGAGCTATAGATCATCCTCATATGTCCTTGAGAGATGCTATGTCCCTATTGGGGTCCTTAACATCTTGTTGTCTTGAACGATCCTACCTCCCTAAAGTAGTTTCCAAATTTAATAGGAGTCAGAAGATATTTCTTCCTTCCTTTTTCTCTGACCCTTTCACTCCTGAGGAACACAAGTTTCACACTCTTGATGTTAGAAGGTCAGTCCTACACTATATAGATAGAACTCAGTTCTGGAGACAAAGTAGGGCTTTCTTTGCATCCTTTCAGGGCCACAGGAAGGGGTCTGGTGTAACGAAGAGCACTTTGTCACGTTGGATCAGAGATGCCATCTGCCTGACTTACTCAGCAAAAGGTGGGAACTCTCCGGACGGAGTACGGGCCCATTCAACTCAGGCTATGGCTTCCTCCTGTGCTGTTCACTTTTGTGGTGATTGTGTATGTATTAATCAATGTGTATGTATTAATCAATTGTGTATGTATTAATCAATGATTACGGAGATTATCTTAATTCAGCAGTTCCTCTCATGCTTTGTAAAACAACTAAGGATGCGAGGGGAACTGCCCCTTTTTATCTGTAGGTTTCCTGTCCCTATGGGCGGATCCCCTCTCTCAAGTGGGTGCTGTCGTGGACTCCATAAAACATCATTACCGGTAAGTAAACTAGTCTTTAATAATGATATATGACAAAGGGAAAAAGTATTGAATACATGAAGAAAGAGATGGTCAAAAAGACATGGAAAGTCATTAATTCAACACCAGTTGAATTCTATCAGTCATTGGAAAGCAATCCTGCCAATTATTGAAAAATAATATCAGCTGGTTCAATTGATGAATCATGAATGAAAATCTGAATTTAAAAAGGTGTCTCATTACCAAGATACAACCCAAGAAACATCTCATGATGCGCAAAACCAGTGATATGTCTCAAGACCTTAACAACTTTATTACTGCAAAACATACTAATGCATTGTGCGAGACAGTGCGGGGGATCATATGCGAGGGGCGCTATGTCTCCCCCAGAATGCGCACTGTCACATATTGAGCCCGGTAAAGGGTGTGAGAGAGAGGGACGGTCCGCTCCCTCCACTCCGGGTCTTGCAAGGTCCCGGAAGGAGACACAGAGTTAAAAGCCTGGTTAGGAGATAGGGCGGGGTTCCTTGTACACAGCTTTTTGCCTAAGCTGCAGGAGCAGCAGAGATAGACTGGAGAGGTCTAGAGTTCCAGGGGCCATGTGCTATACTAACACGGTCTAGCCCGGGAGGGCTGGGAGCTCGGGGTGCCTATACCAGACGCTCATAACCTGAAGGACCCGGGTTACTTTATGTGAACTATATCCTGTGTACCCGGCTGCGACCCGGATTCCGGCAGACTGTGCCACCGCTGTGCGTGTATCAGCAATAAAACCGGGTCCTGTTTGAACTACTACTGGGCTCAACGTGTTTCCTGACTTGCAATCCCAGTGCTGCCCCACATATGGTGGAGAATGCGGGCAGCCTGAACCACGAATTGCATGTCCGTATTGAAGCCAGCCACGCTACAGTTCAGGCCTGCTGCTGGTATGGAGGAACTCCTAAGGCAGCTGGTACTTACCCAGCAGTGGCAGCAAGAGCAGCAGGAGCAACAGCAGAAAACAAATGAACTGCTCATGCAACAAGTTCTGGCCCTACGAGGACCGCCAGCGGCGCCTCTTCCGGAACGGCGTGAAGCCCGGGACCAGGTCCGATCGGCAGTGAGGAAGCTGAGTCCGGAGGACGACGTAGAAGCCTTCCTCACTGTCTACTAGCGCACAGCAGAGCGAGAAGGCCTCCCTCCCGCTCAGTGGGCTGAAGTCGTCGCGCCATTTCTGATCGGCGACGCCCAGAAGGCATACACCGATCTCAGTTGGGAGGATGCCCAGGACTACGGGAAACTCAAAGGTGAGATCCTTGCAAGACTGGGGGTCAATACTTATGTTCGAGCTCAACGGGTGTTTTCCTGGTCCTATGTGGAGTCCAAGCCGGCTCGCTCCCAGGCGTATGACTTATTGCAGTTGGTGAAACGTGGCTCCAGCCTGAGAGCTTGACTCCGGGACAGAAGGTGGAAAGGGTGGTGGTCGACCGGCTGGTTCGGACTCTGCCGGTTGCGATACAGCGTTGGGTGGGGCAAGGGGACCCGGGTACCTTGGACCAGGTGGTTAGCTTGATATACAGCCACCCAGGAGTTCATACGGGACTCTGCCCCACTGCGGCAGTTACGCCGGCCTCCGGAGCCGGGTAAAGGTATTCGTTCATCTACAGGGGACTCTCCTAACAACGTACCTGCTGAGAGGATACCCCAGAATGGGGCTGGCAGGAGACCAGGCTCCCCAAGAAGGAGCTTCCGGCCCGGCGCTGCCGCCGCTACGTGGTGCTGGCGGTGCAAAGGACCGGGACATGTGGCTGCCTACTGCACACTAATGGTGGAACCCATGGACTGCGGGTTCACACGCCGGCTCTCGATGTATGCCAGCCCCGTGTTCACCGCAGATGTAGTGGTTCCCCTAACGGAACCACATTTGTTCCCGGTGCTCATTAATGGACACAGAGCAGAAGCTCTCTTGGACTCTGGCAGTTTGGTGACGCTGGTTTGTGCCTCCTTAATCCCCGGGTTGCAACTCACTAGGGGAGTGATCGGGGTCCGGTGTATACACGGGGACCTATGCGAGTATCCAACCATGGAGGTGACTCTGTCCACTCCATGTGGAGAGGTGACCCACGTGGTCGGAGTGGTAAAGTCTCTACCCTACGGTACGGTGCTGGGAAGAGACTTACCATTGTTTTGGTCCTTATGGGGAAGGAGGAGAACCCTCCCCTGATGCCAAGGAATCAGGGTGCTGAACCCGATGCTCCTGAGACCGGGACAACTGCCGTAGGGGTCTCCAACATAGGGCTAGAGTGTCACCCCGATAGGTTCCCGCTAGATGTGTTGGCAGGAGAGGTCGAAGAGACCCCACCGGGAGCGTTTGGGACAGCCCAGCTACAGGATCCCACACTGACCCGGGCCCGAGAAAGGGTAACTGAAGTAAACGGGGTAGCTCAGCATCCGGGGGCAGAGAATGTATTTCCACGCATGGTGATTAACCAGGAGTTACTCTATAGGGTGGACAAAATCCGGGAGGAGGTCGTGGACCAACTGGTAGTACCACAGCCACACCGCTGGGCGGTCCTAGAGATGGCCCACTCCCACCTGCTAGGGGGCCACCTTGGGGCTAAAAAAATGCAAGAATGCATCTTGCGGAGGTTCTTCTGGCCAGGCGTGTATGCAGATGTCCAGAGGTACTGTGACTCCTGCCCGGAATGTGAGCTGACCACACCCATTGCCACCTTTCGTAGTCCATTGGTACCTCTACCAGTTATAGAGGAACCTTTTGAACGTATCGCGATGGATTTGATAGGGCCCATAGTGAAGTCAGCACGAGG
Organism: Allobates femoralis; assembly: GCA_033576535.1. Lineage (NCBI taxonomy): Eukaryota > Metazoa > Chordata > Amphibia > Anura > Aromobatidae > Allobates > Allobates femoralis. The sequence continues at coordinate 255,004,346 of JARQOC010000001.1, read as the reverse complement.
CCACCAACACATACTAGTGGTTGTCGACTACGCCACCCGGTACACGGAGGCGATCCCGTTACGCCACCCCACGGCGAAACTTATTGCCCGGGAGCTGTTTGCCATGTTCTGTCGCCTAGGAGTACCTAAGGAAATCCTCACAGATCAGGGGACTCCTTTTATGTCCAAAGTGACCCGGGAACTGTGTAAATTGCTCAACATAAAACAGCTGCGCACCTCGGTGTACCATCCCCAGACCGACGGGTTAGTCGAGCGGTTTAACAAAACCCTGAAGTCCATGCTCAAAAAGGTGGTGGCCAAGGATGGAAAGGATTGGGATATGTTATTACCCTATCTAATGTTCGCCATCCGGGAGGTACCACAATCGTCTACGGGGTTTTCCCCCTTTGAACTGTTGCATGGCCGGCATCCTAGAGGGCTCTTGGATGTCGCCAAAGAGACATGGGAACAGGAACCCACTCCCTATAGGAGTGTAATCGACCACGTGGCGAAAATGCAGGACCGGATCATGGCGGTCCGGCCTATCGTCAAAGAGCACCTGATGGATGCCCAAGGAGCTCAAAGCCGCAGGTATAATACACAGGCCACCGTTAGGACCTTTGAGGTGGGGGACCGGGAATTGGTCTTAGTGCCCACTACGGAAAGCAAGTTATTGACCAAATGGCAAGGGCCATATGAAATCCGGGAAAAAGTAGGGGAGGTGAATTACAAGGTATACCAGCCCGGGAGAAGGAAACCCATGCAGCTATACCACGTTAACCTGCTTAAGGCGTCCGGGGGCAGAGAATGCATTTCCACGCATGGTGATTAACCAGGAGTTACTCTATAGGGTGGACAAAATCCGGGAGGAGGTCGTAGACCAACTAGTAGTACCACAGCCACACCGCCGGGCGGTCCTAGAGATGGCCCACTCCCACCTGCTAGGGGGCCACCTTGGGGCTAAAAAAATGCAAGAATGCATCTTGCAGAGGTTCTTCTGGCCAAGCGTGTATGCAGATGTCCAGAGGTACTGTGACTCCTGCCCGGAATGTGAGCTGACCACACCCATTGCCACCTTCCGTAGTCCATTTTTACCTCTACCAGTTATAGAGGAACCTTTTGAACGGATCGCGATGGATTTGGTGGGGCCCATAGTGAAGTCAGCACGAGGCCACCAACACATACTCGTGGTTGTCGACTACGCCACCCGGTACACGGAGGCGATCCCGTTACGCCACCCCACGGCGAAACTGATTGCCCGGGAGCTGTTTGCCATGTTCTGTCGCCTAGGAGTACCTAAGGAAATCCTCACAGATCAGGCGACTCCTTTTATGTCCAAAGTGACCCGGGAACTGTGTAAATTGCTCAACATAAAACAGCTGCACACCTCGGTGTACCATCCCCAGACCGACGGGTTAGTCGAGCGGTTTAACAAAACCCTGAAGTCCATGCTCAAAAAGGTGGTGGCCAAGGATGGAAAGGATTGGGATATGTTATTACCCTATCTAATGTTCGCCATCCGGGAGATACCACAGTCGTCTACGGGGTTTTCCCCCTTTGAACTGTTGTACGGCCGGCATCCTAGAGGGCTCTTGGATGTCGCCAAAGAGACATGGGAACAGGAACCCACTCCCTATAGGAGCGTAATCGACCACGTGGCGAAAATGCAGGACCGGATCATGGCAGTCCGGCCTATCGTGAAAGAGCACCTGCTGGATGCCCAAGGAGCTCAAAGCCGCAGGTATAATACACAGGCCACCGTTAGGACCTTTGAGGTGGAGGACCGGGTATTGGTCTTAGTGCCCACTACGGAAAGCAAGTTATTGGCCAAATGGCAAGGGCCATATGAAATCCGGGAAAAAGTAGGGGAGGTGAATTACAAGGTATACCAGCCCGGGAAAAGGAAACCCGTGCAGCTATACCACGTTAACCTGCTTAAGGCGTGGAAAGACCGGGAGTGCCTGATCATGGAGGCATCCGATGCACCCAGAGACCCTTCCCCTTCGGCCACCAGGGATACCGAAGGGGTATGAATAAGCGACACCCTCACTAAGGCCCAACGACGGGAAGCTCACAAGTTGGTACAGCAGAATCCCGATGTGTTTTCTGACCTGCCTGAGCATACTTTGGTCATTCCACATGACATTGTCACTGAGCCCCGGGTAAAAGTACGAGTGAAACCGTACCGGGTACCCGAGGCCAGACGGCAAGCCATCGCGGCCGAAGTTAAACACATGCTTAAGTTAGGGGTGATAGAAGAATCCCGGAGCGAGTGGGCTAGTCCCATTGTGCTCATTCCAAAACCGGACGGATCGCTGCGGTTTTGCAACGATTTCCGGAAGCTGAACGAAGTATCTAAGTTTGATTTATATCCCATGCCCCGGGTGGACGAGCTGATTGAAAGACTTGGGCAAGCCCAGTACTTCACGACGCTCGATCTGACAAATGGCTACTGGCAAGTGCCGCTGACAGAGTCGGCCAAGGTAAAAAAACGCCTTTGTTACTCCGGAAGGCCTCTATCACTATGTCGTGTTGCCTTTTGGGTTGCATGGAGCCCCGGCCACATTCCAGCGGCTCATGGACATAGTGTTAGAACCCCAACGGAAGTACGCGTCCGCCTACCTAGATGATATCATCATCTTTAGTCCAGATTGGCATACCCACTTATCCCAGGTACAGACCGTGGTAGATTCGCTCAGGGCCGCCGGCCTGATGGCAAATCCAAAAAAATGCGCCATGGGGCTCGAGGAGGCCCAGTACCTGGGCTATGTGATTGGGCGAGGGGTTATCAAACCCCAAATAAGCAAAATCGACCGGTGTCTACCAAACAGATGAGGGCGTTCCTAGGCATAGTTGGGTATTATCGACGCTTTATACCCAATTTTGCTTGGCGGATGGCGGCCCTGTCCGACCTGTTAAAAGGGAAGAAATCTGCTTTGGTGCGTTGGAATCCCCAAGCAGAGGCGGCCTTTCAGTCTATGAAGTTGGCCTTGTGCGGACAGCCCGTCCTCATCAGTCCTAACTTCAAACACGCCTTCGTTGTGCAAACAGACGCCTCGGAGGTGGGGCTGGGGGCTGTGCTGTCGCAAGAAATGGACGGAGAAGAGCATCCGGTCACTTACTTAAGCCAGAAATTGTCCCCGGCAGAAAAGAATTATAGCGTAGTGGAGAAGGAGTGCTTGGCTGTTAAATGGGCCTTGGAGTCCCTACGTTATTATTTGCTCGGGCGACAGTTCCAATTGGTTACAGATCACACTCCCCTGGTCTGGATGCGTAACGCCAAGGAACGGAACGCTTGGGTCACCCGGTGGTTCCTGTCCCTCCAAAACTTCAATTTTACGGTGGAGCATCGGGCTGGCAAGTTGCAGGGTAATGCTGATGCCCTGTCCCGGGCACCCTGTTTGATGGCTGGGGTTCAACCCCACAAGTTTGAACCGAGGGGGGGGGTTGTGAGACAGTGCGGGGGATCATATGCGAGGGGCGCTATGTCTCCCCCAGAATGCTCACTGTCACATATTGAGCCCGGTAAGGGGTGTGAGAGAGAGGGACGGTCCGCTCCCTCCACTCCGGGCCTTGCAAGGTCCCGGAAGGAGACACAGAGTTAAAATCCTGGTTAGGGGATAGGGCGGGTTCCTTGTACACAGCTTTTTGCCTAAGCTGCAGGAGCAGCAGAGATAGACTGGAGAGGTCTAGAGTCCCAGGGACCGTGTGCTATACTAACACGGTCTAGCCCGGGAGGGCTGGGAGCTCGGGGTGCCTATACCGGACGCCCATAACCTGAAGGACCCGGGTTACTTTATGTGAGCTATATCCTGTGTACCCGGCTGCGACCGGATTCCGGCAGACTGTGCCACCGCCTTGCGTGTATCAGCAATAAAACCGGGTCCTGTTTTAACTACTACCGGGCTCAACGTGTTTCCTGACTTGCAATCCCGGCGCTGCCCCACAATTGATTACAAGAAAATTTCGAGATTACTAAAGATTCCAGTGAGTACTGTTGGGGCCATAATCCGAAAGAAGAAAGACCATCATTTCTCATTAAACCAGCCATGACCAGGTGCTACATTCAAGATTTCAAACAGAGTAATGAAAAGAATTAGGGTGTGTGCTCATGATCATGAATTGCACCTATTTGGATGCAGCGTATTGCCGCTGTGTCCAAAACGCTGCGTGATACAGTACAAGCATTTCAAAAAAATCCCATGCCCACTATTCTTCTCTCGACCGCAGTGTTATTTCAGATGCGGTGCGGGTTTCAGGACTTCCACATCTCCGCAGCATTAAATTAACATGTCGGAAGAGAGAACTAAAGCCAGCCTGCACCCACTACAAATCATGAGTACAGGGTGGCTGCGGTCTCCCTGCGTGCACCTGTGGGTTCCCGCTGGTCTGGAGGCACACAGCCTTATAAGAAGAGCTGGCCAAAGGCCAACCTGTGGCCACCACAGACCACCTGTGGACAGCTACAGAAATACCTGGAATCATTAGATTCAAATCGATTCAAAGAAAGCAGTAAGACATGCACTCAAATTCCATGGCCTGTATGCGCTCTCACCAACCAAGACTTAATTGCTTAGCCAAAAGCATGTTCAACCATGTTTAAATGTTGCTCAACAACATTTAAACAAGCCTGTGAAATAGTGGGATAATATAGTCTGGTTAGATCAGAACAAAATTGAACCGTTTGGATGCCATAATACACACTATGTTTGGAGGCTAAAGGGCACTGCGTATCATCCCAAAGACAATATACCAATAGAGAAGTTTGGAGGTGGGAACATCATGGTGTGGGATCTGTTTTTCAAATACCACACTGGCAAACTTAATATAATTGAAGACAGAGTGAATGGATAAATGTACCAATAGATTTTTTTTACATTTTTTATTTAGAGATGAAACAAAACCAAAGGAGATAAATAGATAAAACCACATATTTGACAGGTAAAGTAAACCACTGAATAACAAAAGTATTGTATAACAATGAAAGTTCGTGGTAACCAAGATAAATATCGATGACGTAAATAATAATCCATTATGTTTATAGTTTCGTCCAGTTTACAAAATAATAAGGTAAAGAACAAGGAATGTAGTGTAGTGTGGCGCCCCACTGGTCAGGCGTCACAGTTGGGGTACTGCACCCATAAATGAGTGTGCGGTTACCCCTGTCGCAGTGGAATGCAGGGCTCCCATCCCAGCACTCCCACACACCCACCAGGGTCGAGTCCCAGTGCAGGAGAGAGGGAGAGTGGGAAGCCAGGATACTCAGAGAGTACCCCAATCAGGCCTGGTATTAAGCGGGCTGTTCCAAGACAGGCAGCTGCAACGGGACACAGGTTAGAGCAAGGAAGGCATACCGTGGGAGCCTCCAAGAGACTCTGCAGTCCACGGTGACTACCCGGCCGGCTATCTTTACCCAACGACTGTTGTCCACTGTGAACTGTACCACCAGCATTGTTCCAGTAAAGTACCCCGTGTAGAGTGACAGAGTCTCTGTGTACTTATTTCCCCGCTGCACTGCAACTTATTAACCTCCATCATCAGCACTTCCATCACTAAAGGTGCTTCCCTGCCCTGGAGGGCTAGCTCTACCTGCAGGGAGCTTTACCATCTCAGCTGCTGTACCAACGCCTTCCGGAGGTCTGAAGCGGCACTGGGCTTAATCACCAGAATCTGCAGGTGGCGTCATGATAAACTTATAAACTTTTACTCCCATTTCAATTACCCCTTTTTCGTTGGCCACCAGGGCCACGGGTCTGGGCAGGGCACCAGTGACATCCCTACTGCAGCAGAGGGCCCAGATACCCGAGTCCCCATACCCTGGGCTAGTCAAGTTGGTCTTTGTATTAATGAATGAGACAAAGCGAGAAGGGTGGACATATAGGGAAAAAGAACAATGGGACAAAGAGTTTACTTACAGCCAATCACAGACTCTCATTCCCTGTGACAGCTTCTGTGATTGGACAACCATTGTTTCGGCATCTGTGACTGATTGCCATAGGCAATGAACTTGACTACATAGTAGTGTAAAAATAAATAATTTAAAAAAATTATAAAAAGCTTCGCTGTATTTTTGATTCTCAACGCAGATAGAGTTAACAGCTATGGGCTGTCAACCCGAGCTGCCTGGCATTACCTCGGCTGGCAATAGAAAATGAAGGGAAGCCTATTAGTATTTTTTTAAATTATTTAAATAACTAATAAAAAATAAAATGTGTAGATTTTTTCCTATTTTTAATGGCTAGCCAAGGCAAAACCCAGGCAGCTGGGGACTGGTATTCTCAGCGTGGTGAGGCCTATAGTTATTCGGCTACCCAGGCTTAAGAATAGCAGCCTGCAACCGCCACAGAAAGTGGCACATTCATTAGAAGTGCCAATTCCTAGCGCTTTACCCGGCTCTTCTCGATACCTTAGTGGGGTAGCATCGAAGCGATTTTCTATTTTTCATTTTTCCCTCCCCTTCTTTCAAGATCCATAACTTTTTTATTTTTCCATCAATATAGACATATAAGGGCTTATTTTTTGCGGGACGAGTTGTACTTTCAGAGGAAATAATTTATTTTGCCATATAGTGTACAGGGAAATGGGAAAAAAATCCAGGTGTGATAAAGTTGCAAGAAAAAAGTGCACTTGCATTTTTGTTTTTTTTTATTCACCATGTTTACTATGTGGTAAAACCGATATGTCGGTATGATGCCTCAGGATGGTACAAGTTCATAGATACCAAACATGTATACTTTTACTATTATCTAAAATGGTGAAAATAAAAAAACAGAAGTTTTAAAAAAAAAAGAATTGCACTTTTGTCGCCATTTTCCGTGACCCACAGCATTCTAATTTTTCTGGATCTGGGGCAGTGAGATGGCTTAACTTTGCACCTTGAGCTGACATTTCTAATGATACCATTTTTGTGTAGATACGTTGTTTTGATCATTCGTTATTGCATTTTATTGCAATGTTGAAGCAACCAAAAAAATGTAATTTCGGGGTTTGGACTTTTATCCCGTTACGCAGTTTACAGATCTAATTAATTGATTTTATATTTTGATAGATCATTTCTGAATACGGCAATGCTAAATATTTATATTTTTTCATTTTTTTAATAGTTATTTTGAATGGGGCAAAACTTTTGTTTTTTTTTCATACTTTTAAATTTTTTTTTAATTTTTTCTTAATTTTACACTGCCCCTTAGGGCACCTCAGTGCTGCACTGTCCAATCGCTTGTGCTATGTAGAGATGAGCTGCAGTCCATCTCTATATAACCCAAATGATCACTTCACGTGGATGCTGGAGCTCGCCAGCCATTCACAGGAAGTGAACACAAAGAGCTTCCGGGGTCACCATGGAACCCCAGGCCCTCCAGGTAATAGATCAAGATTTCACAAGATCTCAGATCATGATAACAAATGGTGCAATTCCTGCCACAGCACTTTGTATCGCGCTATCAGTGAATGACGCCGCGATTCAAAGGGTTAACAACGCCGGTCAGATCTCTGATCCAATCGGCGGTGTTAGCTATACATGATATTAGCGGAGATGTGGGGGGAAACGTGAGCTAAGTACCAGAGCTCACATCAAAGGTAGGGAGCTGACACATGACGTTACAGGGTAAAGAGGTTAATGACAACTGAGTATTGACAGCTTGCAATTAAGCCTAGATTGATAATGTTCAGGTCTCTATGAGCTCTGCCTATTATCAATCCTTTGAGGAAATAGTTAAAAAAAACACAACACACAGAGAAAAATCTTTTATTTGAAATAAATCAGACAGAAAACCCTCATTTTAAAATTTATTAGCCCAACATACCCTCCGAAGATAATCCACAATGTTGGTCCTATGAAGCACACTCAGCTCTGCTGCATCAAGAGATTGCAGCGAGGGAACAAGCGTTCTCTTGCTGCAGCCTCTGCATACACTGACTGCTCAGGGGGTAGTGACGTCACTCACTGAGCCACTAAGGCCCCACGGCAGTGAATTGCTTGGTGATGTATTTATGTATTGATGGTGGTTCTGGTGCTGTATTACTGTACCGTACTGATAATTGTTCTAGTGATGTCATTTACTGACTGAGGTTCATGACGCATTGTTGTACTGATTGTTCTTCTAATGTCATGTACTGATGATGGATTTGGTAATGTACTCGTGTACTAATGATGGTTGTGGTGATGTATTAATGTGCAGATAATGGTTCTGGTAATGTAGTCGTGTACTGATGGTGGTTTTTGGTGATTTATCAATGAAAATTATGTAATCTTTCATTTATTAGACATGAATCTTGATCATCATGGGTTCTTTATGCCTCCAGGATAACACTGTTCAGCCATCTGAATTAGGCCATATTTGTTAGCTGAACAAATGTTTAACTAATGCCCCCTTACATATAGATAGCTGTCTGTGTGATCTTTAGACTGGCAGTGATCTCGCCAGACTTTCTCATATACAGGACTGCTGACATTGCTGAGTGCTCCTGTGTTCTCTACAAGAGAGCTGCTGTCAGACATCACTGGGGGCTTATTGTTTAGAGAATATAGGGATCTTCAGTGCTAAGTCTGACCTGCTGGTTCCTTACATTCCCAACATCCCCACATCACATATCATCAGTTAGAGTCACCCATTCACATTAGATTGTGGGCGGAATCTATCAATATTGGCTTATTCTGACTACTTTTAGTCTGTGTATGGGAGGTTTAACTACTATCTTAAATGTTTTGAGCACATGATGCTTTTTAGACGTCTACTAATTCCAAGGGTTTTTCAGACAGAAGAGACTTCAGGTCACACCGCTGTGTTTTGTACTAAATATACTTTTTTTTCAACTCGATAAATCGCTGGTTGATGATCGCCAGGTTTTAGAACCTGCTCTAAAACCTGGCGATTGTCGCCCGGTGGACACGCAGCGTCGCTGCGTGTGACACCGGGAGTAGCGATATTCCAGCTCCCAGCGCCTCTCACAAGCGCTGGGAGCTGGTAACTAAGGTAAACTGCGGGTATCTAGGCAGCGCGCGCTGCCTAGATACCCGACGTGTACCTTAGTTACCAGCCTCCTCCGCTCCTGTCCCTGTGCCAGTGTGGCAGAGGAGAGGGGGTTAACCAGGGAAGCTTCCTGCTTCCCCCGGCTGAGCCCGCCCCTCCTCTCTCTGCTGCTGCTCCGGCTCACAGGGGCCCCGCTGGACGCAGGTTAGCCCTGCAGGGGGGTCCCCAGCCGCCCCCCATGTCCCTGTGCCAGTGTGGCAGAGGAGAGGGGGTTAACCAGGGAAGCTTCCTGCTTCCCCCTGCTGAGCCCGCCCCTCCTCTCTCTGCCGCTGCACCAGGGCCCCCGGGCAGCAAGGTCCGCCCCTGGCTCACCGGCTGGTATCTAAGGTACACAGCGGGTAACTAGGGTCCCTAGTTACCCGCTGTGTACCTTAGATACCAGCCGGTGAGCGGAGGAGGCTGGTAACTAAGGTACACGTCGGGTATCTAGGCAGCGCGCGCTGCCTAGATACCCGCAGTTTACCTTGGAGACCAGCCTGCTCCCGCTTCCAGCAGGCTGGCAGCGGGAGCAAGACATCGTGGAAACGATATTTAAATCGTTTCCACGATGTTTCTGGCCAATTGATCGCTGGTGAGTCTGCCTGTGTGACAGCTCACCAGCAATCAGCCGTCAATGTCGTCAGCGATCATCTCACTGACGACATTGACGCGTGTGACAAACCCTTAAGTTGCCTGAGGATCCTATCCGATCTGATCAAGTGCCAAACCTGAAGCTCGAAAGACTGAACATATAATCAGCAAATCTATCTACAATGCAGGTCATATATCCAGTCTTTTTAGAGTTTATTTACCACTTTTTAAGGTGGGTGTAATGGAGCAAATCCACCTGAAAAAGATGTGAGGGACATACTTTTAGTCTGAATTATAAATAGGGGGTGGCACACCTAAAAGTACCAAGGGCAGTATGAACTCCAAATACAGCCCTGTCTGCCATACCACAGGATGAAGTGATTATCACAAGCAACAATAAGTGTACTAATGAACACCAATTAAATAGCTGATACAATGGAAGCTGATGTCCTGAGTGTAGCAAGGATTAAAATAAAAACAAAATAAAAAATAAACCATTGCTGAAAAATCACACTTCAATTCTACAACCTGCTGCCCAATGATAGATGATGTATTCACAATACATACAGTGATACCTTGGTTTTTGTCAAGTTCTGATATCATCTGTATCGGTTTTCGTTGATTTTTTTCAATGAAAAATGTGTCTTGGTTTTCGTCAGTTCTTGTCAGTACATGCTAATTTTGTCATGAAAACTGTGATTCCCCTTCCAAAAAATAAAATGTGCACCCCTCTCTCCCTTCCTCTGTATCTTCCATAAATCAAAAAGAGAATTTATAAAAATAAAATATCATATTAAATGTGTATTTTTTCATTAAATTAGTGTTTCATATTCATTTTACAGTTATTTCTGAGTGTTTCCAGTATTAACCGATATCTTTATTCACTATAAAATTTGTTTTTTTGTATGTATTATGTAGGGTCTCGAATAGTGATGAGCAAGCATGCTCTGCGCTACTTGTTACTCGCACGAGTATCCCGGTACTCAGGATGGTCGGCGAGCACCGAGTACCGCCGAGATGCTTGGACTCTTCACTAATAATTATCGATCTGACACAAATACACAGCTCCCTTCAGTGCACACAGTGAACTGGCACCTCACAGAGAGCAGATTGACTGTTAGGGTCCCTCTGGGGGGCACAGCAAGGTGTTGTATGCTGTGACAATTTGAAGAAGCCCCCTCTCCCGCCCTTTCACAGAAACACTCGTTTTATAGCCGGAAGTCTGTGGGCGGAGCCTGTCACTAATTGACTTACATTGGGCTCGGTGCTCGTTCGAGTACCCGAGCATCTCGAGATGCTCGACCCAAGCATTGAGCACCTGAGCATTTTAGTGCTCGCTCATCACTAGTCTCGAACCAATTAATTCATCTAACATTGCTTCATTTGGAAATCGTTGCCTCGGTTTTTGTGGGTTTCGGTTTTCATTATTATCGACAAAAACCGAGGTATCACTGTATATGTCCACATATATCACTGTATATGTCCACAGCAGAGTGAGCTGCACAGTCCATTCAACGGTCAGTGGAACAAAGTGAATTACATATTTAAGTCATGAAAAATAAATATAAAGTTTGAAAATGTCCAATCCTGTTTGAATAGAGCTGGATTATGTCCTCTGATTGTTGTGAGCCAGGGCGCTCCGGCTGGTAGAGACACTGGTATCCGGTGAATGGAAGTTGAAGGAGAGTGTGATGTCACAGATAATTGGTATGGTGTCCTGTAAAAGCCCAGAAGACCATTGTGTTTTGAAGTTCCTCATCGTCAGGGTCTGGCTGAAGACTAACATACATCAAAAGACCTGCTGCCAACAAGCAATTAAAAGAAATAAAGGATAAAGGGAGTTGGATTACCTAATCATCAAGACTGCATAGAGAAATGTATTGAACATGCAATATTATTGGCATTAATAGATATCATCTTTTATAAATATATATACACATTTTTAAAAAGTGTATTTATTTTTATTCAAAATGTATAAGTTAAGATCATAAAATATATCTGAAACACCATTTACAAAAATACATATAATTTAAAAAGTATGCAAGCAATTATAAATAGCTATAAATAATAATCCTTATTGCATAAATATAATTGGCTATAGTTGCTTTGAAACATACACTTATGTTCTTGTTTGAAGATGTTGGAGAGAATAACACAAAGGTGGATGTATAGTAATAACTAACCATATCTAAAAAGCATATAGTTTAATTTCATGATTAAAGCCATTTGGAGCTAAGTAATTAAAGGGAACCTGTAAGCAGGTTTTTGCTACATCATCTGAGAGCAGCATGTTATAGGAATAGAGACCCTGATTATAGTGATGTATCATTTAGTTTACTGGGTACAGTGGTTCTAGAGTTTTTAGATATAGCTATACAGCAGAGCTGAAAAAGAACTGCCCCCCCACACCAAGCTCTGTATACAATGTCTAGAGACAGTGAGGAGCATCACATCCCATCACAGCGGTGGGTGTTAAGGCCACTTTACACACACCAACTTATCTGTCCAACTTTTGACCAACTTACTGGTTGCAGTGAAATCATGGACACATTGCTCCATTTTGTGACTGTGTACAATGGAACAATGTGTCCATGATTTCACTGCAACCAGTAAGTTGGTCAGAAGTTGCACAGATAAGTTGGTGTGTGTAAAGTGGCCATTAAAGACTTAGGCTTACTCACTGCTGTGGCCAACTAATGATAAGCTACTGGGGCTAAAATAAATATTGCAAGTATACAGACCTTAGCAATAGAGGCATTGTCAAATTCTATGCTTGAACCCTTAAAGCATGCAAAAACCTGATAGGTTTCCCATTAAGAGTGAAAACATATCAGATGCTGAAAGTTAAAACATTTTCCATTTCTTTTGAAAATAATAACTTATTTATATACCAATGGCGACCATGCATCTAAAAAAAATGTGGACCTTGCCATGTCTATGTCTATTACATCCCTCTTTTACAACAGTCTGTAAACATTAGAGAAGTGTGGAGACCAATTGCTGGAGTTTTGGGAGAGAATGTTGACCCATTCATAGGCTGGCCTCCCACCACGGTGTGATCTGGTCCGGGGCTGTCCAGGATGACCCTGACAGCCCCGGACCGGATCAGCACACAGAACCGGAGGGCCATATGTGCCCTCCGGTCCTGTGTGCAGCCGGATGCTGCTAATTGCATGGAGCTAGCCGCGGTCCTGAAACAACAGCGGCATGCAGCCGCCAGTGTCCGGTTCCCGGATCCTCCCGGCCGAATCCGGGATCCGGCAAATTGGGGAGATTTTTCTCCCAGGACAAAAAAATGATGCAAGCATCATTTTTGTGTCCGGAGAGAATAATCCGTATTCCCCCGGATTGTCCCAGAGTGATGAAACTAGATGGCAGAGAGCTGCCATCCGGCTCCATAGGCTGCTAAGGGGCCAAAAACCGGTCCGGGGCTGTCTGGTTTATACCGGACAGCTCCGGATCAAAAAAAACGTGGTGTGAAGCCAGCCTTATCTGATATAGGATTCTACCTGGATCTTTGCCATTTTTTTGTTTCATTTATGCCAATTGTTTTCTATTGGTGAAAGCTCTGGAATGCAGGAAGTCAGTTAATCACCCGAACTGTTCTTCTGTATGGCCATACTGTTGTAATGAATGCAGTATTTGATTTGACATGATCTTGCTGAAATATGCAAGTGCAATATGCAACTCTAAATGCACTGTTCCAAATTATTAGGCACAGTAGAGTTTCTAAACATTTTATATGTTTGAAAGAACTGAAATGCTCATCTGTTGAATTTGCAGCATTAGGAGGTCACATTCAATGAAATAAAAAGCTATTTAACTCGAAAACATCCTAACAGGCCAACTTACATGTTAACATAGGAACCCTTCTTTGATATCACCTTCACAATTCTTGCATCCATTGAACTTGTGAGTTTCTGGAGAGTTTCTGCTTGTATTTCTTTGCATGATGTCAGAATAGCCTCCCAGAGCTGCTGTTTTGATGTGAACGGCCTCCCACCCTCATAGATTTTTTGCTTGATTATACTCCTAAGGTTCTCTATAGGGTTGAGGTCAGGGGAATATGGTGGCCACAGCATGAGTTTATCTCCTTTTATGCCCATAGCAGCCAATGACACAGAGGTATTCTTTGCATCATGAGATGGTGCATTGGAAGAAAGTTCTCAGTCAGAAACTTTATATACTTTGCAGATGTCATTTTCACACTTTCAGGAACCTTAAAGGGGCCTACCAGCTGTTTCCCCATGATTATGGCCCAAAACATGACTCCTCCACCTCCTTGCTGACGTTGCAGCCTTGTTGGGACATGGTGGACATGCACCAACCATCCACTACTCCATCCATCTGGACCATCCAGGGTTGCTCGGCACTCATCAGTAAACAAGACTGTTTGAAAATTAGTCTTCATGTATGTCTGGGCCCACTGCAACCATTTCTGCTTGTGAGCACTGTTTAGGGGTGGCCGAATAGTAGGTTTATGCACCACAGCAAGCCTCTGAAGGATCCTACACCTTGAGGTTCGAGGGACTCTAGAGGCACCAGCAGCTTCAAATATCTGTTTGCTGGTTTGTAAGGCCTTTTTAGCAGCTGCTCTCTTAATCCGATGAACTTGCCTGGCAGAAATCTTCCTTATTCTGCCTTTATCTGCACAAACAAGTCTGTGCTCAGAATCAGCCACCAATCTCTTTACAGTATGATGAAAATGTTTAAGTTTTAGTGCAATATCTAATGTTTTCATCCCTTGTCCAAGGCATTGCACTACTTGTTGCTTTTCGGCAGCAGAGAGATCATTTTTCTTGAAATCTGTGGCCTGCTCAATATTGTAAACATCCAGTTTTCCTTTTATTGGGCTCACCTGCCAAACTAATTATCACAGGGTATCTAAGACTGATTTCAGTGATCCAAAGAACCCTGAGACACAATACCATCAATGGGTTTCATTGAAAAAAGAAAAAAAAAAACTCTATGACACTTAAAACCAATTTGCATAATAATATAAAAGATGGTTTACTGTATATTGTTCTAAAACCTCTAATAATACTCATACTATAATACTCATGTCACACTGAGTTTTAAACAAACTTCGCCAACTGTCATGGCGGCGTTAGTCTCAGATTCTGACATCACGCCTTGGGGTTTCCCTGGTGTCTGGGATCAACACAAGCAGACTTGAGCATCGACCTGCTGTGTTCTGATCTGTTGATCAAGAGTTATGGCCACTTTACATGTCCCAACATCGGTCCGATATCGGATACAACACCTCTGGAGCGCGCTTTTTCTGGGCAGAATTCCAAGATCGCATAGATGTTACCAGTGGCGTAACTAGAGTCTGGTGGGCCCCGGTGCGAAATTCAGACCTAGGCCCCCCCGCGCGAGCACACATTGGTCAGATGTATGGACCCCATGTAACATTCTAAGATCTATAAAGACTCACAAATTGACCCCTGCTATATATGGTCATCCTACTGGATTGTGGAGCTTATTCTGTTAAATATGTCTCCCACCCTGCTATATATGGTCCTCCTCCTGTAATATGGCCCATCCCATTATTATAATGCATCCCCATATTCCTCCATATATTACAATATACCCCCATAGTCCTCCATGTATTATAATGCATCCCATTGTTCCCCATTCATAAGGTAGCCCCAATAGTCATCCAATTATTATAATGCACCCCCACTATCCTACATATAATAGCCTCATAGACCTCCATATAGTATAATACAGCCTCACAGGCCTCTATATAGTATAATACAGTCTCAGAACCCCTGCATATAGTATAATACAGTCTCCCAGCCCTCCATATAGTATAATGCAGCCTCACAGCCCTCCATATAGTATAATGCAAACTCACAGTCCTCCATGTAGTATAACGCAGGCTCAGTTCTCCATGTAGTGCAGCCTCTATAGCAGGGGTGGGGAACCCCAGTCCTCGAGGGCCGCCAACTGGTCATGTTTTCAGGACTTTATTAGAATTGCACAGGTGATAATTGAATCACCTGCACTACTGATGATTTCAAGCCCTGTGCGATACTAAGGAAACCCTGAAACCATGACCTGTTCGTGGCCCTCGAGGCCTGGAGTTCCCCACCCCTGCTCTATAGTACAGCCTTATATATGCAGCCTCATAGCTATCCTTATAGTACAGCCTCATATATTGCAGCCTTATATATGCAGCCTCATAGCTCTCCATGTAGTGCAGCCTTATATCTCTCTTATATCTCCCTGCTGTCACCTGATTGGAACCGCTTCCGACTCCGAAGCATGAAATTAACATGCTGCGGAGATGCGGAGGAGCGGACACCCACACCGCATACTGTATTACGCAGCAGTTTGAATGCAGCAACAAGACGCTGCGTCCAAACCACTAAGTATCCTTATCATCAGCACACAGCCTTATATATGCAGCCCCACCGGGATCTGAAAAATAGGATTAGTGAGAACTGCACAAAACTGTAGACTCAGTCCAGTGTCACCCCACATGTTAGCCTATTCCAGTAGTGGAGTCTTCTGCTCTCCTCCTCCTGTGTCCCCAGCTCTCCTCCTCTGTCCCCCGTTCTCCTGTGTCCCCCACTCTCCTCCTCCTGTGTCCCCCTCTCTCCTCCTGTGTTTACGTTCTCCTGTCCCCAGCTCTCCTCCTCCTCTGTCTCCCATTCTCCAGTGTTCCCCACTCTCCTCCTCCAGTGACCCCTATTCTCCTGTGTCCCCAGCTCTCCTCCTCTGCCCCCCATTCTCCTGTGTCCCCCGCTCTCCTCCTCCTGTGTCCCCTGTCCTCCTGTGTTCCCTCTCTCCTCCTCCTGTGTCTACGTTATCCTGTCCCCAGCTCTCCTCCTCCTCTGTCCCCCATTCTCCTGTGTTCCCCGCTCTCCTCCAGTGTCCCCCATTCTCCTGTGTGTCCTCCGCTCTCCTCCTCATGTGTCCCCCATTCTCCTGTGTCCCCAGCTCTCCTCCTGTGTCCCCAGCTCTCCTCCTCTGTCCCCCATTCTCCTGAGTCCCCTGCTCTCCTCCTCCTGTGTCCCCTGTCCTCCTGTGTTCCCCTCTCTCCTCCTCCTGTGTCTACGTTCTCCTGTCCCCAGCTCTCCTCCTCCTCTGTCCCCCATTCTCCTGTGTGTCCTCCGCTCTCCTCCTCATGTGTCCCCTGTTCTCCTGTGTCCCCAGCTCTCCTCCTCTGTCTCCCGTTCTCGTGTCCCCAGCTCTCCTCCTCCTTTGTCCCCAGCTCTCCTCCTCCTGTGTCCTCCGCTATCCTCCTCCTGTGTCCTCCGTTCTTCAGTCCCCTGCTCTCCTCCACCTGTGTCCCCAGCTCTCCTCTTCCTGTGTCCCCTGTCCTCCTGTGTTCCCCTCTCTCCTCCTCCTGTGTCTACGTTATCCTGTCCCCAGCTCTCCTCCTCCTCTGTCCCCATTCTCCTGTGTTCCCCGCTCTCCTCATGTGTCCCCCATTCTCCTGTGTCCCCAGCTCTCCTCCTGTGTCCCCAGCTCTCCTCCTCTGTCCCCCATTCTCCTGTGTCCCCCGCTCTCCTCCTCCTGTGTCCCTGTCCTCCTGTGTTCCCCTCTCTCCTCCTCCTGTGTCTACGTTCTCCTGTCCCCAGCTCTCCTCCTCCTCTGTCCCCCATTCTCCTGTGTGTCCTCCGCTCTCCTCCTCATGTGTCCCCCATTCTCCTGTGTCCCCAGCTCTCCTCCTCCTCTGTCCCCAGCTCTCCTCCTCCTCTTACATCCATTCTCCTGTGTCCCCAGCTCTCCTCCTCCAATGTCCCCCGTTCTCCTGTGTCCCCAGCTCTCCTCCTCTGTCTCCCGTTCTCGTGTCCCCAGCTCTCCTCCTCCTTTGTCCCCAGCTCTCCTCCTCCTGTGTCCTCCGCTATCCTCCTCCTGTGTCCTCCATTCTTCTGTCCCCTGCTCTCCTCCACCTGTGTCCCCAGCTCTCCTCCTCCTGTGTCCTCCATTCTTCTGTCCCCTGCTCTCCTCCTCCTGTGTCCCCTGCTCTCCTACTCCTGTGTCCCCGCTTTCCTCCTCCTGTGTCCTCCGTTCTTCAGTCCCCTGCTCTCCTCCTCCTGTGTCCCCAGCTCTCCTCTTCCTGTGTCCTCCAATCTTCTGTCCCCTACTCTCCTCCTCCTGTGTCCTCAGCTCTCCTCCTCCTGTGTCCTCCGCTCTCCTGTGTGCCCCATTCCCCCGTGTCCCCAGCTCACCTCCTTCTCCTCTCACCATTGTCCTCCACTCTCTTCTTCTCAATGAGCGGCCAGGACCGGACACATGGCTACCGGGACATCGGGCAGGAGACTGAGTAGGGGGCGGAGCCACCGCTCAAGTCCCTGGTCACCTGACCGGCGTCAGACACGTGACCCGCAGGCAGAGCTGCCACTAGGAATTTTGGGGGCCCCTTACTGCCAAACGTTTGGGGCCCCCCAGTGTCCACCCAGCTCCGCCTCCAACTATGCTCCGCCTCCATCCAAACATATATTATATTTATAGTGAAAAATTGAAACAGCACCAAAAATTACCTCAATTTATGTGCAAAGCTTTCCCAACCAGCAATCCAGATGGTTCCTTACAAGAGAGCAGGGTGGATTGATTTAAATCACGCCGATTTAAATCATGATTTAAATCACGATTTAAATCAAAAGTTTTTTTTCTATTTAAATCGGATCGATTTAAATCATGATTTTAATCATGATTTAAATCACTGATTTAAATCAAAAGGTTTTTTTTTTAATATAAATCACGATTAAAATGAGAAGTGAGAGCAGTGTGCATGTGCGCCCATAGTTACACGGACGAAACTAGGGGCAACGATCTAACGCCAGGGTGAGGGGGGGACCCCAAAGTAAGTAAAAATCTTTTTTGTTTTACTATATGGCAATAGGTAGGTGTTTAAAAGCAGCATGTCTTAATTGTATAAACTATTAATAGCCTCCACATTTTGTTCATACTGCCCCTTTAATTCCACACTTCTAGCTTGGTTTCAGTTTTGGTTTAGTTTCTTTTTCCCTGCATTCAGTTGACATGCCCAAACTTGTTGGATAGTCAGCAGTACTTGGCTCAGGCTGTAGTAACATCAGCAGTGCTTGGCTCAGGCTGTAGTAACAATCAAACTTCATAAGTGATCTGTGTGAGCCATGGCAGCAGGTCGTAAGAGAGACCCTATTTGGGTTCATTTTGTTGAGATGCCAGCAGCAGATCTTGGAAAGAAAGGTTTTGTGCACACAACAGTCCGAAACCGCTTAGGAACTGCTAAAGCAGGACAACTGGTTTTCCTATTAAAAGTCCTAAATAAACAGTAGGCTTAAAGGACTGATGTATTCACTGAAGATGTTTGCTTACTTCAAACGTTAGAGATAGGCTATTGTTAAAAAGTACTTACTCTCTGTAGTTCAATTCTGAGTGTTTAATAGTGCAAATAAAAATTATTAGGTTTCATAATCAACTGTTTTAATATTTTTATTTGTGTAAAACAATTAGATTTGCAAAAAGACAAAGTTTTGCTTGGGTACAACTTGATTAAAAAATCTGATTTAAATCAAATGATTTAAATCAAAAAAATCTGATTTAAATCAAAAAAATCTGATTTTTTTGATTTTTTTAAAAAAATCAAGATTTTTATCCACCCTGCAAGAGAGTAAAAAAAGGAAAAACACAAAAAAATAATAGAAAAAAGTGGACTTTATTGCCCAATGTGTGGCCACGCCATTGGGCAATAAACTCCACTTTTTTCTAGATTTTTGTGCTGTTTTTTCTTTTTTACACTCTCTATCTATTATATATTACACACACACACACTTGAGACTGCTGTGGGCGGAATACACAAATGTATAAACAATAGAGAATACACAGTAGAGACGGCTGCTAGCTGTATACACAAGAGACTGCTGCTGGTCGTACACAATAGAGAATACACAATAGAGATGGCTGTGGGCCGTATAGACCATAGAGACGGCTGCGGGCCGTATAGACAATGGAGACGGCTGCTGGCTATACACACAGTAGATAATACACAATAGAGACTGCTGCTGGCTGTACACAATAGAGAATACACAATAGAGACTGCTGCTGGCCATATACACAATGGAGATGGCTGTGGGACAAATGCACAATGAAGATGGCTGCTGGCTGTACACAACACAATAGACACTGCTGCTGGCCTGGCAACATACACAATGGAGATGACTGCGGGACAAATGCACAATGGAGATGGCTGCGGGACGTATGCACATTAGAGACTGCTGCGGGATGTATACACACTGGAGACTGTGCAGGATGAATACAATATATATAATAGGCTAGCCCCTTCTGGAAGGGGTCAGCACTGTCCACGGTGGGCTAGCCCTGTCTATAAAAGGCTAGCCCCTTCTGTAATGTGCCAGGCCAGGCGAATCTGATACCTGAGAGGAGACGCGTGGTAACAAGGCACCAAACAGAGGCAGCATGTGGCAACCTGACACCAAATAGAGGAGGTCCATGGCCATCTGACCCAAGATTTTTGTAGGTTCTATGTCACCTATATAAATGTTTATACAGTTTTATTGTGGGAGACAGACACCATTTAATTATTTTAGCCACTGGTGAATTACTTAAATGTTCAACTTGCAGAACTACATATCCCAGCAAATCATCCCAGACTATTACAGTCACTTTTCTGGCTGCTATACTGTCCATTATGGGCTGCAAAGGATAGAGCTCAGATATACAATATGGCACCATGTTTCCCGGCCCTTATGTCTTATAGGGTACCCAATATTATAGAGGTCCTACAATGAGACCCTTCATCCAGTGTAGATATCACCATGAAGAACAGTGACAAGTCACAGATGAGGGAAGATTTACTAAAGAAAGTATGATCCACATTTGTTATTAAATTGCGCCTCCATTTCTATGGATTTCCTATAATATTATATAATGAAGTTGCTATTTAAGCAATTTTCTAATATATCACAGAAAGTAGTGATATTTACACACAGCAGTGGTGATCTTATACAGCACAGATCAATACAATAGTAATTTCCAGGCTATTACTGTATATGTGGCTGATAAATGCCCCCCCACCTCACCCCTCCCGACAATAGTTGCTTTAATTCCCCTCCTTGCACTTTCATCCTATCTCTCCTTCATTTTCCCCTTCCTCCTTCTGTCTCTTCCAAATTCCTAGTGGCAGCCCTGCTCGGAGGGGGCAGGAATAAATCTGCCATAGCAGCCGGGGAGCGGAGCACTGCTGCATGTTTTACCGCTGACATTATTTCAGGTGCACATTGGCAAAATCAGCCGAGAGCTGCTGATGAAGTGACCGGTTATTTACCTGTCCCGGGCGGGACTTTCTGAGGCCATAGACTGGACGCAATCCAGGACATATTCCCCCCCCTCACCTCTCCTCCAGGCCCGCGACTTCCGGTTGGCGGGCCATATCCGCAGTAATGAACAGGGACCGCTCAAGTGCAGGGAACAGGATGTGGCCGGACAGCTTCCAAAGGTAGCGCTGTCCTGAGTCTGTGCGGCGGCGTGTGCTGCGCCTGGCGCTGGGATCGCAGGGCGCAGAGTGCTGGGATCGCCCGGCGCAGGGGGCGGCTGGCTACGTGGGCGCCGGGCCCCCTATAGGTCCGGGCCCCGTCGCAGCCGCGACCCCTGCGACCGTGAATGTTACGCCACTGGATGTTACACAGCGCGATATTGTCAGCCAACGCACCAGCGATGTCTACGCCCCCTTGTACGGCCGACCCAAGAATGACCATTTAACATGGGAGAGAATAGGGGACGTTGTACTTCACATCGTTGTCGGGCTTTTACACAGCACGATCCAGCCACAACGTCCATCCAATATCGGGCGGTTGGAGAGCAGGCTCATTTGATCCCTGATATCGTTTTGGCATCGTTCGTGGATCGTATTGGACATTTATACCATACAACGCACGAACGATATCGGGGCCAACGCACAAACCACGTGACTTTTGGTCGGAGTTGGACGCCGATATCGGGACGTGTAAAGTGGATATTATTCTCTGCTGTCTGCTTGCTCCTCTTATCACATGTTGGGAGGACCATCACATCTACTCCTATCCAATTTATGCTGGTGGAATCCTTCTAACCATGCCAGCTATAGTTTATCTTATGATTGTCTGTGAGGTGTGCTGTCCTAGACTCAAGTAAATGTTGTGGTTTTTGCTTGATGCAGTTGTGGAAGTGCTGCCCTGTGTTTTGTTGCTTCCTACCTGCTCTTGTTTTTCCTCTACTGTCTTTACCTTTGTGTGTGCATACTTAGTGACAGAGTTTTGATTTTTCCTTGTCTATCTTTATCTGTGAGATTCATTTCTCTCCTGTCCTAGGGGGAGGGAGAATCAGATCAGGACTGGTTAGAAAGAAGGCCAGGTTGGAGACTCAGGCCTCAGCTCCATTAGAGGTACCCCTGAGGTAAGGGATAGCATAGGGCCCCCTAGCTTGAGGGACAGATCAAGTGATCTGCTTCCCCGTGATTCCATAGTCATCGTGACAACTCAGCATTCATAGCCTTTCAAGATGTATAAGCTGCCCATGCCATAAGCACTAATACAATCCAATACCATCAAATGCAGGCTTTAGAACGTGCATTGATAACAAGCTGGATGCTCCCACTTCTCTTGAGTCCATAGGATATGATATCCATGGTTTCCATAAAATAATTGTATTTTTTTTTTCATCTAACCACAGAACAGTTTCTGGATTTTGTTGATATATAGATTCTTGTTTGCCTTATAGATTTTTAACGTGCATCAGTAGCTTGCACTGCAGTTACGTGTATAGCCAAATCATGCTTGGTTATTATGCAGTGCCACCGGAGAGCCCGTATATCTCGATCGTCCAATATTGATCATCGACATTGTCCCTTGTGCACAAAGATTTTTCCATAATCTCTGAATCTTTTGGTATTATGTGCTAGAGATGGTGGGATATTCACAGTCTTTACTATTTTTTTACATTTTTCAGAAATTTTAATAGCACTTAGGGCCGCTTTACACACACCAACTTCTGTGACCAACTTCTGAACAGAAAAACCAAAAATTTGTTGCGCCACACTGTGCAAATTAGCCGAAGCAAGGGGTTATATTAATATGTCACTCACCTTTTCTAGTTGTGCCCCCTGCACAACTAGGTTGATGATTTGAGGTGAGAATTAACCGCAGGCATAAATCCGTTGCTACGTGTAGAGAAGCTTTTCCTTATGGAACTTCAATGTCTCTCCCAGAGATCACGAGCCCAGGGAAGGGCAGCTCCTCTGTGTTGACCAAATCCTGTCCCAGAGCTGCTCTCAAACCACACTCCCCAAAGGGAGGATTTGAGCACGATATGGAGTAAAAAGGTATGATAAAATGAGCGCTAGGGACAGAAACAGGTACTGGGCTCTTATCGAATATTACCTTTCAAATTTATTGTGAACAGTAGATGTTATAGGTCTCCTCGCCACAACATGTTTCGACACTAAAGGTGTCTTTCTCAAGTGAATGTCTTGAGAAAGACACCTTTAGTGTCGAAACATGTTGTGGCGAGGAGACCTATAACATCTACTGTTCACAATAAATTTGAAAGGTAATATTCGATAAGAGCCCAGTGCCTGTTTCTGTCCCTAGCGCTCATTTTATCATACCTTTTTACTCCATATCGTGTCCAACTTCTGAACAGATCTCTGGTTGCAGTGAAATCATGGACACATTGTTCCATTTTGTGGCTGTGTACAAATGGAGTAATGTGTCCATGATTTCACTGCAACCAGAGATCTGCCAACAATATCTGCACAATTATCTGTGTGTGTAAGTGGGCCTTAAGCACACAAATTATCAAATTCACCAGCTGACAAATCCCTTTGCAATTGTCAATCCATGATGTATCTACATGTGGTTGTTGGGAGACAAATCCAGAGATTCTATAAGCTATAGTAGCAATTTCAGGCTAAGCAGGCTACTCACAGTAGTATAAACAACATGTGGCCTGGTGTTCTTGTGTTGAAAAATGTCTAATGGGATACTTTGTAGAGATGTCCGTACTAAAGCTTTCGCAACCAAATCAATTTAATGCAGTTCTGTTAGTGTACCTGGCATGAACACTAGAGGGTTCTATTTAATGTACATTATGCCATCTCATTCTATAATCTCAGAAGTAAGACAGGTTTGACACTCCCTCATGAAGACCTCTTCATGACATTGCATGCATGGTTTTGTCAGATTTAAGAATAGCACATAGTGATCCATTCTGTACTGCAAATGAAATTACATACCAAGCCCAAGGCATTAGGCTGTCTATCTACCCACCCATCAGAAGACATTTCCATGACATTGGACTGAATCATATGTCCAGCTACAGGGATAGCATTGACCCTACGGCACCACTCTCACAGGCTATTAGGGTACCTTTACACGCGGCTACATTTCTTGGGTGGCTACAGGTAACTTACTGGTTGCAGTGAAATCATGGAGAGATTATTCCATTTGTACACAGCAACAAGATAGAACCTTGTCTCCATGATTTCACTGCAACCAGTAAGTTACCTGTAGCCACCCTAGAAATGTAGCCGCGTGTAAAGGTACCCTTATAGTGCAGAGCTAGGTGACAATGGAAGCTGGCTTGGTGGATTATCCTCTAGAGATGAGTCAGTCCTGTACACAATGTTAGTTGAAGATTGGTCTGAAGACAATGTGAGCAACGCCATAATGAGACCTTCACAAGGGAACATGAAAGTGTCACAGGGGCTGTTTTTTGGAAGAGTAAATGACCTGGCACACACAATTAGTAATGAGTATACGAAAAAATCTTATACGTCCTTTTATTTGTGAAAGTTCAGGTTATTCTCATACAAAAAAAGAAAGTCTATCGGACAATGAAGTCTTTCCCGACGTTTCGACCCACCCGGGCCTTCATCAAGGGTTCAGCAGACTAATGCATGATATGCAAAATAAATACAAAAGAGCAAAAGATCAGTGATATGTACTTTCAACATAGTGATAAATACAATAACTGTCAATACATTAAGGAATATAACAACAAGAGTGACCAAAAAAGCATTTCAAAGCAAAGAAAAAGAAAAGAGATATCAAAGAATATAAATGAGCATATATTAAAGGTAACACTCCTTATATAGGATAGGTATAAAGAGATAGAGGCTGGAGGACCTATTATAAAACATTCTACCTGTAGAAAAGATAAAGGGTACATCATACTAGTATATTGATACATGTATCATACATGTATCAAATGAGTAATATCAGGAATCATGTAAAATTACCCAAGTTGTACCGAGACTTCATCAGATAAACAGATGGAGAAGAAAGGAGTACTCGTCTCGTCTCGGTACAACTTGGGTAATTTTACATGATTCCTGATATTACTCATTTGATACATGTATGATACATGTATCAATATACTAGTATGATGTACCCTTTATCTTTTCTACAGGTAGAATGTTTTATAATAGGTCCTCCAGCCTCTATCTCTTTATACCTATCCTATATAAGGAGTGTTACCTTTAATATATGCTCATTTATATTCTTTGATATTTCTTTTCTTTTTCTTTG
This sequence comes from Allobates femoralis, assembly GCA_033576535.1. Taxonomy (NCBI): domain Eukaryota; kingdom Metazoa; phylum Chordata; class Amphibia; order Anura; family Aromobatidae; genus Allobates; species Allobates femoralis. The sequence goes on along the minus strand of JARQOC010000001.1, from coordinate 254,979,241 downwards.
CTTTGAAATGCTTTTTTGGTCACTCTTGTTGTTATATTCCTTAATGTATTGACAGTTACTGTATTTATCACTATTTTAAAGTGCATATCACTGATCTTTTGCTCTTTTGTATTTATTTTGCATATCATGCATTAGTCTGTTGAACCCTTGATGAAGGCCCGTGTGGGTCGAAACGTCGGGAAAGACTTCATTGTCCAATAGACTTTCTTTTTTTGTATGAGAATAACCTGAACTTTCACAAATAAAAGGACGTATAAGATTTTTTCGTATACTCATTACTAATTGTGTGTGCCAGGTCATTTACTCTTCCATTTATACTTTTTTGTACCTGAGCACCCCATTATAAAAAGGTGGTTGAGCCAGAACTATTCCGTTAAAGGGGCTGTTTTTTAGCATAAAATAACACAGCATTTTACTCTTGTTACTGTGAGCAGCCTGTGTGGCCAAAATACAATCACACTGGATACTACAGCAGGCAGAGATGGTTCTAGCTCTACTTTTTAATGTAATGCTTGGTTGATGCATTATGGGATTGATAGCAGAGAAGACAGAAGAAAAAAACAGTGAAATCTGAAATGCAAGCCTGATCTAATAGCATGGGTGTCATCAATAGGCTGTATGCCAGACACTGTACATCACATGTATCTCTGTGACTGGTGCCCTTTGCAATCCTTATCTATTATATAATAGTCTAATGGGCCCGTCACACGGGGAGATATCGCCGGCGATGTCGCCGAGATCTTCCTGTTTAGGCGATGTTGAAGCGACATCACCTGTACCTCGCCGCGTGTAACGAGGCAACTGAACGCCGATTAATCTCTGTTTCTGAGTTCAGAGATTTCCCAACAGTGTCGGGAAATCAGGCGATGTAGCTTGAGCGATCTGTATGGCTACTGCCGTGTGACGCGGCGATAGCAATGGCACAGGCGATGTCTGTGTTCAGGCAAACCATTCTGTATGCCTGTGAGGCACCGCCGGCATGATCCGCATGGCCGGGGTACATCACATGTAGGATCAGAGGATGATCCTGTGCACACCGGCCGGTTTTCCTGTGATGATAATACTGTGTGAACCAACCTGAACACAATGAGGTCATGAGCCTAATGAGCGGCAGTGAGAGTGAGAGGAGATCGAGGAGTCCATGAGGAATAGGATGTGATGAGTGAGTGCTGACAACCCGGAACACAGGGGGTTAACCTGAGCTGTGTGGAAGCTGATGATTAGCAGCTGAGGGGGTGTGTCCATGTGGGAGTGGCTGGCACGATAAGAGCTGGCCACCTGAGTGATTGTGAGATTCATTCATTCTGGAGGCTGAGATTGATCCTGGAAGCTGAGAGTGATTGAGATGGAAGCTGAGACCAGCCTGAGTGCAGAGCAGTCCAAGGCTCTGTGTGCATGACATGATGGGAGCATGCTAGCTCCATGCCGGTGCCGAGGTCCGTGGTCGTGTCCGCACCTAGAGGGGGAAGCCATGGTTGACCCGTGGACGCTAGACCGGGCGTGGGGTGAAACACGCCCGGGAAAGGAGCCTGTGGGGATGCCTGGTGGAACCTGTGACCCAGGTAGCGAGACCCGGATCCGTGCCCGGTAAGAAAGCAGTTCCCGAGCGATAGTGTGAACTGTGCACCTGGTGTGCGTAAATCATGTTAGGCGAGTATAGACCGCCCTTGGGACCGACTCAGTGGAGTCCGTTAAAGGTCCTGATGAACCGGAATGTATGTAGCCCGTGGAGGCAATTGTATGTAGTGTGCCAGGCGGGCATAGACCGCCTTTGGGTCCGAGTCAGAGTACTCAGTTAAGGGACCCGATGAACTATGTGTATGAGGGCGTAAGTAATGGCCCTGAATGAGAGATGATGACCGATGTAAGACCCATGTATAATCATGTGGAGAGACAGTGACCCAGCTGGTACGGATGATGTTGGAGGCGTTCCGTCCTTGGGACGAGAGGGAGGCTTGCCCTGCTGCTTGCAGAGGGTACCCGTCCCTCAACCACGACCTCTAATGGGGTGAGTGTGCCTGTGGTGCCAGAGACAGGGGTAAGAGGGCTCCAGTAGGTAACGGATGTAGAGGTTCCCGTCTCCTATGGTTTGCCAATCCCTGTAATGGGCCATGGAGGGGCCACAGTCCATGGATGTGGGCTGTGAGCAGGTGTGTGATCCATGGACGTTTGAATGATGGATCACATACGGTATGTAAGGACCCGGTCAGGCAGGATTCCTGACTACGGGTGAGTGTTGAGTCATCATGCTGGGGGACTAAAGCCAGGCGGCAGGTACCGCCATTGGGACCCACAGGGCCCGTTGAGGCGTATGTAACGAAGGTCAGAAGCAGGGGTTAGAAGGGCTCCCGTACTGGGTAACGTGTGGTTAGGCCGGAGGCCGCAGCCACGGGTTACTAGGGTTTGCCAATCCCTGTTATGAACCCGGAAGGGTCATCATCGAAGTATATCAAATGTATTTATTATAAAGGTACTGTAAGATGTGTAAGTAGGCCGGAGGCCGTAGCCACCACGGGAGCTGTTAGTAGAGCTCCAATGGGGACAGAGAGTCGTGGTTACAGGTCCCGGGTTACTATAAATCGTTATGTGCAATATAAGTGTTGTGATGTTAAATGTAAATGTATGGTGTTTATGTAAAGTGTTGTTAATCAATGTGATATGTGTGAAACATGCTACCCGGGTTATGTGATTAATATGTGAAAATAAACGGGTAGACATTGGTTAACTTATAAACACGTGTTCTTGTCGTTTTGCAAGCGGGTTCCCCGGTTGCTACCTCACAATGCCACATTGACGGTGAGGTGGTGCTGTGTGACACGGCGATCTGAAAAGCCAACATCACTTCAAGGTTGTTTCAGGCGATTCCGGAATAGCCGGTTCGGCCTGGGTTGACGGTAAGATTGCTACGTGTGACGTCTCACGAGCGACGCTGCAGCGATGTGCGCGTTCATGAGATTGCCGTAACATCGCCTGCGAGATTCTCCCCGTGTGACGGTACCATAAGGGTTTTTTGTGTGTGTCTGTAACCTAAATCGCGCGCCGCACAGAGGCAGCTCATTGTGAGTTCAGAGTATGCAAATAGCGCGTGCTGAACATTCGAATTTCGCGCCAACTTGCAACCCGGCGGAAGCGGCGCGTAAGCGCTGCTTCCGCAGGTATGCACAGTCCGGCAAACGGTGGACCCAGCGCGCGCGAGCCAGCCGGGAGATGACCAGCATCAGTCGGTCATCTCCAGGCTGCTCGCGGTGGTGGTGCCCTTCGCGGCATTTAAACCGCGCTCCAAGCCGCAGTACTCTTCTGATTGATCGCCGCGGCAACCAATCAGAGAAGTAGCGCGGCTTGGCCGCCGACCAATCAGAATAGCGGCGCGCGCCATGGCGCCATATTTCAAATACACTATACTCAGTGTATTTGAAATATGGCGCTATGGCGAGCGCTGCTATGCTGATTGGTCGGCGCTGAACGCGGGCGGCCAATCAGAATAGCGGCAAGCGCAATGGCGCCATATTTTAAATACAGTGTTCTCAGCATTGTATGGTGGCTCAGTGTTTAGGTGGCTCAGTGGTTAGCACTGTATATGGTGGCTCAGTGGTTAGCATTGTATATGATGGCTCAGTGTTTAGGTGGCTCAGTGGTTAGCACTATATATGGTGGCTCAGTGGTTAGCATTGTATGGTGGCTCAGTGGATAGCACTGTATGGTGGCTCAGTGGTTAGCACTGTATGGTGGCTCAGTGGTTAGCACCGTATGGTGGCTCAGTGGTTAGCACTGTATGATGGCTCAGTGGTTAGCATTGTATGGTGGCTCAGTGGTTAGCATTGTATGGTGGCTCAGTGGTTAGCATTGTATGGTGGCTCAGTGGTTAGCATTGTATGGTGGCTCAGTGGTTAGCACTGTATATGATGTCTCATTGTTTAGGTGGCTCAGTGGTTAGCACTGTATATGATGTCTCATTGTTTAGGTGGCTCAGTGGTTAGCACTGTATATGGTGGCTCAGTGGTTAGCATTGTATGGTGGCTCAGTGGTTAGCATTGTATGGTGGCTCAGTGATTAACATTGTATGGTGGCTGAGTGGTTAGCAGAGTATATGGGGGCTCAGTGGATAGCATTGTATGATGGCTCAGTGGTTAACATTGTATGGTGGCTCAGTGGTTAGCAGAGTATATGGGGGTTCAGTGGATAGCATTGTATGATGGCTCAGTGGTTAACATTGTATGGTGGCTCAGTGGTTAGCAGAGTATATGGGGGTTCAGTGGATAGCACTGTATATGGTGGCTCAGTGGTTAGCACTGTATATGGTGGCTCATTGTTTAGGTGGCTCAGTGGTTAGCACTGTATATGGTGGCTCAGTGGTCAGCAATGTATATGATGTCTCATTGTTTCTTTAATTTAAGGGAGTCCTCCCACTGAGAAATAGTAAAAATGGAGGCTTAGCTGAGCCCAAGGAAAGAGTGACAAGGTAGGATAGGGACCCATCAGATCTAAAATCACCTTGAAGCTGGTTGATGGTCAAACAGGTATTGGCTAATATGTCTACCAAGAACCTTAGTTTATAAAGATAAAATATCCAAAAAATACATAGACGATAGACACATAGGTAGGTGATAGATAGATATCGTGTACTCCTTGCATTGTTGTTAAATCTTCATAAATAAACTACATACATATTCTAGACTACCCCATGCGTTAGAATCGGGCCACCATCTAGTCTATGTATATTTGTAATACTAGGCCGCCACCCCAACCATGAATTCGTTGGTTTTCTGAGTTTCTCTTTCCATCAGTATTTTATACTATCCCCGTCTTTATCATTGGGGTCTCCTGTACTCAGCTAGTATATTGGTAATCTATTTGCCCAGGTGTTGGTAAGGTTGTTTTCTTTATGTGACATTCTATTTTAACTCTAACTAGGGTTGGGATAAGTCTTTGAGTTAGGGCTAATTATTGATAAAATTATCATTAGGATCAGGGGCTTAACTACAACAGGTGCAGAGGTTGCAATCACAGCCGGGCCCTGGAGTCTAGGGGGCCCTAAAAGTCCCTTTGGCCTATAAAGAAAGATTAATGCTATTAAATATTTTCAATAATTGGGGCTCCAGTTGGAGCTTCCCCATCAGGGCCCATGAGCTTTAAGTTACGCCATTGGATAGGATTAAGATGAGGTATAGTGCTAAAGTTATGATAAGTGTTAGATTTACGTCTAGGGTATTGAAACCTTTAGACTGAAAAAAATTACAAAAATGTAATTACCGTACATACTCGAGTATAAGCTGAGTTTTTCAGCACAAATTTTGTGCTGAAAAGTTCCCCCTCGTCTTATACTCGAGTCGGTCAGTATGTGCTGTGGGTGGTTTGGGGGCGGTGACCGGGGGCTGTAGGAGGCAGGGGGAGACTGCAGAGTGAGCGGAAGGTCACGTGGGGCTGCTCATTAGTGTAATGAATATGCACTGCATCCCCCTGTCCATCAGCGGCAGGTGGAGCAGTGCATATGACATTACACTAAATGATCTGGTCCCCCCATCACTGTATAGGGCCCCCATGCTGCCGCACATAAAACAACAAACCTCACCCTCTGATGTCCTGCAGGCACCGGACATCGTCCCTCCGGTCTTCCTGTCTGTATGCCGGCTTCTCATCATGTGCCCGGCGCAGCAGTGACGTCATTGCTGCTGTGCTGGTCACATGATTAGAAGCCGGCATACAGACAGGAAGAGCGGAGAGAGGACGCCCGGTGCCTGCAGGACATCGGAGGGTGAGTTAAAGGTTTGTTTTATTGTCAGTGCCTGCAGGGGGTCCCTATACAGTGATGGGGGGGTGTGCCAGCAGGGGGCCCTATACAGCGATGGGGGGTGCCAGCAGGGGGCCCTATACAGTGATGGGAGGGTGTGCCAGTGTGGGGCTATATACTAGGGATGGGGGAGTGTGCCAGCAGCAGGGCTATATACCAGTGATGGGGGGTGTGCCAGCAGGGGTCTATATACTAATGATGGGGGTGTGTGCCAGCAGGGGGGCTATATACCAGTGATGGGGGGTGCCAGCAGGGGGGTTATATATCAGTGATGGGGGTGTGTGCCAGCAGGGGGGCTATATACTACTGATGGGGGTGTGTGCCAGCAGGGGGGCTATATACCAGTGATGGGGGTGCCAGCAGGTGGGTTATATACCAGTGATGGGGGTGCCAGCAGGGGGGCTATATACCAGTGATGGGGGTGTGTTGCCAGCAGGGGGCTATATACCAGTGATGGGGGTGCCAGCAGGTGGGTTATATACCAGTGATGGGGGGATGCCAGCAGGGGGGCTATATACTAGGCATGGAAAGTGTGCCAGCAGGGGGGCTATACTAGGGATGGGGGAGTGTGCCAGCAGGGGGCTATATACTAGTGATGGGGGTTGTGTGCCAACAGGGGGGTATATACCAGCGATGGCGGAGTGTGCCAGCAGGGAGGCTATACACCAGTGATGGGGGGGGTGTTGTGAATTCATTGGAGCGCCCTCCGGTGGTTGTTGCTGGTGATGCAGCTGACTGCGTGGGCTTCACAGGTGATGGTGATTGGCAATCTGGTTCTTGGAGCATATAATGGTTGGAAGTGGATCAATCCTTGCCAGTCCTTGACAATCCTTGTGTTTTGTTCCTGGAGGAGTTCACATCTCTCTGATTTCTTCTGTTCTGTGGAGATCTTTGCAAGATAAGTGAATGTTTTTTTGATATTTTGTGGCACACTTTTGTGTGCTTAATGATCTGCTTATGTTTTGTTTTATTCTGAGATGTGGGTTTGCTATCTAGTCTGTGTATTTGTTTATCTGCTCTCAGATAGGAGGTTTTCTTCCTAGGAATTTTTCCATTCACTATTATCTGTTATTTCCAGTTTTGCTTGTATATGATTCATAGAAGTCTGCAGATATAGAGTTCGCCAAGTCTTAGTGATTCAGAGTAATTTTTGTAATATCTGCTGTTGGTGGTTTTTTACTGACCGCAATAGTACTCTATCCTCTCTTTCCTATATAGCTAGTGTGGCCTCTTATGCTAAACCTTATACTCTGCATGTGTTTGTTTTTCCTTCTCTTGTTTCCCAGTTAATATCTGTGGGGGGCTTGCTATTCTTTTGGGGTTCAGCTCTGAGGCAAGATAGCTTTTCCTACATTCATCTTTAGGAGCAGTTAGTTCTCCGGCTGTGCAGAGGTGTCTAGGTCTGGTTAGTTACATCCCACGGCTACTTCTAGTTGCGGTGTGTAGTCAGGGATTGAGGTCAGTACAGTTACTAACGACTTCTACGGAGTCTGAATGTTACTCCTGAGTCATCGATTCATAACAGTACAACTGGCCAAAGAGATAAAATCGAGATACATGCATCTCAGAAGAAGGGAAGAGAAGTGTTGAGGCTGTTGTTTCTTTTTTCTTTCATCCCTCTTTTTCTTTGGGTGACTGTGGAGTCTGGTGCCAGTATGAGTGTCCAGGAACTAGCTTCTCGTTTAGACCAGCTTGCTGCAAGGGTACAGGGAATTTTTGAGTATATAGTTCAGACTCCAGTTTTGGAACCAAGAATTCCTACTCCAGATTTGTTGTATGGAAAAGTCCAAATTTTGAGTTTCAAAAATAATTGTAAACTGTTTTTTGCTCTGAGACCTCGGTCCTCTGATGATTCAGTTCAGCAGGTTAAAATAGTTATCTCCCTGCTGCATGGCGATCCGCAGGATTGGGCGTTTTCTCTAACCTCTGGGGATCCGGCTTTACTTAATGTGGACTCCTTTTTTCAGGTCTTGGGTTTAATTTATGATGAACCCGACTCTGTGGATCAAGCTGAGAAGACCCTGTTGGCCCTGTCTCAGGGTCAGGAGGCGGCGGAATTGTATTGTCAGAAATTAAGGAAATAGTCCGTGCTGACTAAATGGAATGATGATGCTTTGGCGGCGCTTTTCAGAAAGGGTCTTTCTGACGCTGTTAGGGATGTTATTGTGGGATTTCCTATGCCTGCTGGTTTGAACAATTCTATGTCTCTGGCAATTCAGATTGATCGGCGTCTGTGGGAGTGCCGGGCGGTTCGCTCGGGATTGTCATCCTCAGAGCAGATTCCTGAGCCGATGCAGTGTGATAGGATTCTATCTCGCACTGACGAACAAGGACTTAGACGCCGTAATAAGTTGTGTTTTTACTGTGGTGATGCTTCTCCTTTACCGTCAGTACTATACAACCTAAGTTCTTATTATCTGTGTCTCTGATTTGTTCCTTGTCATTTTCTGTTATGGCATTTGTGGATTCAGGTGCCGCCTTAAATTTGTTGGATTTTGAGTTTGCTAGTCGTTGTGGCTTCCCTATGCAGCCGTTGCGGGACCCTATTCCTTTAAGGGGCATCAACGCTACACCTCTTGCGCAGAACAAACCTCAGTTTTGGACGCAGTTGACACCAGCTCATCAGGAGGATTGTTGATTTCTGGTTTTGCTTAACCTGCAAGATGCGGTGGTGCTGGGTTTTCCGTGGTTGCAGGCCCATAATCCTGTTTTGGATTGTAAGTCTATGTCCGTAACTAGCTGGGGTTGTAAGGGGGTACATAATGACATTTCCTTGATGTCTATATCATCTCCGCCCCAAGAGATTCCGGAGTTTCTGTCTGATTTTCAGGATGTTTTTGCTGAACTGAAGACCAGTTTTCTTCCGCCACTATTGATTTGGTGCCAGGCTGTACGTTTCCTAAGGGTCGACTTTTCCACATGTCTGTGCCCGAACATGCTGCTATGCGGAGTTATATTAAGGATTCTTTGGAGAAGGGCCATATTCGCGCTTCTTCTTCGCCGTTGGGGGCGGGGTTCTATTTTGTTGCCAAGAAAGATGGCTCCCTGAGACCCTGTATTGATTATTGCCTCTTGAATAAGATCACGGTAAGGTTTCAGTACCCTCTACCTTTGATTTCTGACTTGTTTTCTAGGGTTAAGGGGGCATGTTGGTTTACTAAAATTGACCTTAGGGTGGCCTACAATCTGGTTCATATCAAGCAGAGACACGAATGGAAAACAGCATTTAATACGCCTGAAGGCCATTTTGAATACCTCGTGATGCCTTTTGGGTTGGTTAATGCTCCTTCAGTTTTTCAGTCCTTTATGCATGACGTATTTCGGAAGTTGATTGAGAAGTTCTTGATTGTATATTTGGATGATATCCTGATTTTTTCTGACAATTGGGATTCTCATGTGGAACAGGTCAGGTCGGTCTTTCGGATTCTGCGTGACAATGCTTTGTATGTTAATGGGTCTAAGTGTTGCTTTGGTGTCCTGAAGGTTTCTTTTTTGGGCTTCATTTTGTCTCCTTCTTCTATTGAGATGGATCCTGTTAAGGTTCAGGCTATTTATGATTGGGTTCAGCCCACATCCGTGAAGGGTCTTCAGAAATTTTTAGGCTTTGCAAATTTTTATCGTCGGTTCATTGCCAATTTTTGCAGCGTAGTGAAGCCGTTGACTGATTTGACTAAGACGGGTGCTGATGTGGAGCATTGGTCTTCTGCGGCCGTTTTTACTTTCCAGGAGCTTAAAAGACGGTTTACTTGTGCTCCTGTGTTGCGCCAACTGGATGTTTCCCTTCCGTTTCAGGTGGAAATTGATGCTTCTGAGATTGGTGCAGGGGCCGTCTTGTCTCAGAGGGGTCCTGTTGGTTCCACGATGCACCCTTGTGCCTTCCTTTCCTGTAAATTTTGCCGGCGGGACGCAATTAAGATGTCGGCAATCGGGAGTTGCTGGCCATGAAGTTGGCATTTGAAGAGTGGCGTCATTGGCTGGAGGGGGCTCAACATCGTGTGGTTGTCTTGACTGATCACAAGAGGCTGACTCCTAGACAGGCTCGGTGGTCCTTATTTTTTGCTCATTTTGATTTTGTGGTTTCCTATCTTTCTGGTGCTAAGAATGTTAAGGCCAATGCCCTCTCTCGCAGGTTTTTGCCTGATTCTCTTGAACCCTCAGAGCCGGTCGGCATTCTGAAGGAGGAGATTGTTCTTTCCGCTGTTTCCCCCGATTTATGGCTTGCTCTTCAGGAATTTCAGGCGGATAAGCCTGAGCGCTGCCCTGTGGGGAAATTGTTTGTTTCTGCCCCGTAGACTACTAAAGTGATTTCAGAGGTTCATTGTTCTGTGTTGGCTGGTCATCCTGGCATCTTTGGTACCCGAGATTTGGTCAGTCGATCTTTTTGGTGGCCCTCTTTGTCCCGGGATGTGCGTTCTTTTGTGCAGGCCTGTGGGGCTTGTGCACGGGCCAAGCCTTGTTGTTCCCATCCTAGTGGATTGCTTTTGCCCTTACCTGTCCCTGAGCGGCCGTGGACGCGTATTTCTATGGATTTTGTTTCGGACCTTTCTGTTTCCCAGGGGATGACGGTTATCTGGGTTATTTGTGACTGCTTTTCTAAGATGGTTCATTTCGTTCCTTTGGCTAAATTGCCTTCTTCTTTGGATTTGGTTCTGTTGTTTTTTCAGCATGTTGTTCGCTTGCATGGTATTCCGCAAAATATTGTGTCTGACAGGGGTGTCCAGTTTGTTTCTCGTGTTTTGTTTTTTTTTAAATCAGATATTTTTCATTGAAAATTTCCAATATAACAAATAATTAGGAAGCAACAAAAATCCCCCAACCACCCCCCCACCGGGTCCAATGGAATAAAATACATATACATATATAACAAATTGTCAGAAAAGTGGCACACGTCCTAAAAGAAGCGACATAAAAATAAGTGCACGACTCACACTTACAGTGACAAAGGCATCCATTAGGTAAGCAAATTGGCAGACGGTAGGCCTGAAAGATTTAACCATCCTGCCCATATTTTTTCAAAGGTGGATGGTCTACCCCTCTTAAGATAAATGATCTTTTCTCTATATAATGTAAGGTTCAGTATATTGACATATTCTTGTCGTGAGGGAGTTTTTTCTGAAATCCAACGACTCGCTATTAGCTTCCTAGCTATATAAAGCATTCTGGAAACCGCAATTTGTAGATGTTCGTCCCTCCCCACCTCCTCCACATACCCCAGAATACAGATAATATGATCTCTAGGGATATCTTGGCCTGTGGCCATGTGTACCAAGTTGAGAACCATGATCCAAAATATTTGCAAACAGGAGCACAACCAAAGCATGTGCAGCATTCTCAAGTGTACATTTGGGACATGTCGAGTCTGTCCTTAGCCCCAAATCGAAGAGCCACTTAGGGATTCTATAAACTCTGTAAAGAATATATAATTAAGACAGACGATTAGGTTCACTAAGTGACAGTCTGGGGACCATTTGCAATATCGACTCCCATTGAGCTCCTGATATCGCACCTAATTGTTGTTCCCATTTCGTGAGTGCCCTCATCGGGTGCCCCAACAGAACTGTCGAGAGGAATCCCCCGTATAAAAAAGAAATTAGGCCCCTCGTGGATGCTTCCATACCAAGCCTATTAATAACAGCGTCTTGGTGAATGGAGATAGTATGCGTTTGATTCTGCACAGTATAGGCGTGTCACAGCTGCAAATACTGATAAAATTTAGGGTGTCCCGTTGTAGAATTTCAAATGATTTTAAAAACCTGTTCTCCACCAGTTGGGACAACCACCAAACACCTATGTGCCTTGTTTCTTGGTTTTGGAAGTCTTTCTGTGCTAAGCTGGGTGTGGCTTTGTCTTTTTCTTCTGCGTTTCATCTGCAGTCTAATGGTCAGACAGAGAGAACTAATCAGACTTTGGAGGCTTATTTCAGATGTTTTGTGTCTGCGGATCAGGATGATTGGGTTGCCTTTTTGCCTTTGGCTGAGTTTGCGCTGAGTTCGGCTACGTTGGTTTCGCCCTTCTTTTGTAATTTTGGTTTTCATCCTCGTTTTTCTTCGGGGCAGGTTGATCCTTCTGGCTGTCCGGGTGTAGATTCTGTGGTTGAGCAGTTGCAGCAAATTTGGGATTGTGTGGTTGACAATTTACATCTTTCTCAGGAAGCTGCTGAACGTTTTGCTAACCGTCATCGGTGTGTTGGTTCTCAGCTTCGTGTTGGTTATTTGGTTTGGTTGTCCTCCCGCTATGTTCCTTTGAGGGTTTCTTCTCCTAAATTTAAGCCTCGGTTCATTGGTCCGTACAGGATTTCTGAAGTTGTTAATCCTGTCTCCTTCCGGTTGGCGCTTCCGAGCTCTTTTGCGATTCATGAAGTTTTTCATAAGTCCTTGTTGAGGCGATTTGTTGAGCCCATTGTTCCTGCTGTGGCACGCCGACCCCGGTCCTGATTGATGGTGAGTTGGAGTATGAGGTTGAGAAGATTTTGGATTCTCGCCTTTCGAGACGGAGGCTCCAGTACCTTGTTAAATGGCGGGGTTATGGCCAGGAGAATAATTCTTGGATTTCTGCCTCGGATGCTCATGCCCCTGACTTGGTTCGTGCTTTTTATCTGGCTCATCCTGATAGGTCTGGGGCCTCTGTTAAGGGTTCAGTGACCCCTCCTCAAGGGGGGGGGGGGGGGGTAATGTTGTGAATTCATTGGAGCTCCCTCCGGTGGTTGTTGCTGGTGATGCAGCTGACTGCGTGGGCTTCACAGGTGATGGTGATTGGCAATCTGGTTCTTGGAGCATATAATGGTTGGAAGTGGATCAATCCTTGCCAGTTGTCTTTTGTTTCTGGAGGAGTTCACATCTCTCTGATTTCTTTTGCTCTGTGGAGATCTTTGCAAGATAAGTGAATGTTTTTTTTTATATTTTTGTGGCACCTTTGTGTGCTTAATGATCTGCTTATGTTTTGTTTTATTCTGAGATGTGGGTTTGCTATCTAGTCTGTATATTTGATTATATGCTCTCAGATAGGAAGTTTTCTTCCTAGGAATTTTACCATTCACTATTATCTGTTATTTCAAGTTCTGCTGGCATTTGATTCATAGAAGTCTGCAGATATAGAGTTCACCAAGTTTTAGTGACTCAGGGTAATTTTTGTAATATCTGCTGTTGGTGGTTTTTGATAGTGTTTTATACTGACTGCAATAGTATTCTATCCTGTCTTTCCTATATAGCTAGTGTGACCTCTTTTGCTAAACCTTATACTCTGCCTGTGTTTGTTTTTCCTTCTTTTGTTTCCCAGTTAATATCTCTGGGGGGCTTGCTATTCTTTGGGGTTCTGCTCTGAGGCAAAATAGCTTTTCCTACATTTATCTTTAGGTGCAGGTAGTTTTCCAGCTGTGCAGAGGTGTCTAGGTCTGGTTAGTTACATCCCATGGCTACTTCTAGTTGCGGTGTGTAGTCAGGGATTGCGGTCAGTACAGCTACCAACGACTTCTACAGAATCTGAATGTTACTCCTGAGTCGTCGGTTCATAACAGGGGTGCCTGCAGGGGGGATATATACCAGTGATGGGGTTATGTGCCAGCAGGGGGACTATATACCAGTGATAGGAAGGGGGTGCCAGCAGGGAGGCTATATAACAGTGATGGGTGTGTGTGTGCCACAGGGGGGCAGTATACCAGTGATGGGGGGGTGCCAGCAGGTGGGCCATATACCAGTGATGGGGGTGTGTGCCAGTGATGGGGGCTATATACCAGTGATGGGAAATGTATGCCAGTGATGGGGTGAACATGTACCAGTGATGGAGGTTGCTGTATACCAGTGATGGGGGGCTATATACCAGGATGGGGGGCTGTGGCATTTCCCACCCTAGGCTTATACTCGAGTGAAAAAAGTTTCCCCAGTTTTGGGGGGAAAAATTAGGGGCCTCGGCTTATATTCGGGTCGGCTTATACTCGAGTATATACGGTAAAAGAAGCTAAAAAATACAGCAAAGTATAACGTTTGTTTTACATTTTTTGTTGGACTTCAGCAAAAAACAGAAAATTATTACATTGTCAGTGTACAAACTATAATTACAACAGTGTTTTCCTAAAATAGAATATATGTGCTCAAGGGTTTAAGGTTTTCAAATTCCCAAAATGTTTTTATTTATATAGAGGTAACATATTCCACAGTACTTTAGAATTCAGAGGTTCATATATAAACAGTCATTAGTAACATAGTTATAGATAATACAAAAATGAAAGCAAAAATAATGATGACCCATAAGAAAATTGTACAAAAACTACTAGAAAAAAAGCAGCATTAGAAAACTTACCATCCATGCCAAAGACAGAAAACCAAAAGCACTTACAGGACGCAGTCAGAGCCCAATTGTGGAGCAAGCCCAGCTGCTGGCTGATGAGTCGCCTCTACCAGCAAAATGTGGGAGGCGACCTGCCATGCATACACTAGGCCTGCAAAGAGCACCATTCACACTGATACATATGATGCAGAGTGTCTGAAAGCTACCCAACCGCTCTGCTGCCTGAGCATTGGGCCGCACAGTACGATGCTTCTGCACCACTGGATGAACGGCGCCCCTATGGGCCCAACTGCGCCCTGGATGGATAAAAAAGTGCAAAAGTTTTTTATATGATAAATAAAAAACCTTTATAGATGGGATTTTGGTTCATGTGTTGGCCCAAGACATTTAAGCTGATGACCCACGATCAAGGGACCCCATGCTCACCAGTCCTAACAAAATTGTACAAAAACTACTAGAAAAAAAGCAGCATTAGAAAACTTACCATCCATGCCAAAGACAGAAAACCAAAAGCACTTACAGGACGCAGTCAGAGCCCAATCGTGGGTCATCAGCTTAAATGTCTTGGGCCAACACATGAACCAAAATCCCATCTATAAAGGTTTTTTATTTATCATATAAAAAACTTTTGCACTTTTTTATCCATCCAGGGCGCAGTTGGGCCCATAGGGGCGCCGTTCATCCAGTGGTGCAGAAGCATCGTACTGTGCGGCCCAATGCTCAGGCAGCAGAGCGGTTGGGTAGCTTTCAGACACTCTGCATCATATGTATCAGTGTGAATGGTGCTCTTTGCAGGCCTAGTGTATGCATGGCAGGTCGCCTCCCACATTTTGCTGGTAGAGGCGACTCATCAGCCAGCAGCTGGGCTTGCTCCACAATTGGGCTCTGACTGCGTCCTGTAAGTGCTTTTGGTTTTCTGTCTTTGGCATGGATGGTAAGTTTTCTAATGCTGCTTTTTTTCTAGTAGTTTTTGTACAATTTTGTTAGGACTGGTGAGCATGGGGTCCCTTGATCGTGGGTCATCAGCTTAAATGTCTTGGGCCAACACATGAACCAAAATCCCATCTATAAAGGTTTTTTATTTATCATATAAAAAACTTTTGCACTTTTTTATCCATCCAGGGCGCAGTTGGGCCCATAGGGGCGCCGTTCATCCAGTGGTGCAGAAGCATCGTACTGTGCGGCCCAATGCTCAGGCAGCAGAGCGGTTGGGTAGCTTTCAGACACTCTGCATCATATGTATCAGTGTGAATGGTGCTCTTTGCAGGCCTAGTGTATGCATGGCAGGTCGCCTCCCACATTTTGCTGGTAGAGGCGACTCATCAGCCAGCAGCTGGGCTTGCTCCACAATTGGGCTCTGACTGCGTCCTGTAAGTGCTTTTGGTTTTCTGTCTTTGGCATGGATGGTAAGATGACCCATAAGAGCTTACAATCTACAATGAGGTGGAAGTGACACAAAATGCAGGTGCCTATTTACAATGATGGTTTAGCCATGTTGATAAAATGGGGAATAGTCAAAGGCTGTATGAGGCAGTCACCAGTCAATATTTGTAGTACTTTAGGTTGCGGTAGAGTTTGATGGGGAATTATGTTCAGAGAAATAGTGAATGAGCTGTACATTAAAGGACTTTGATCAGGGAATGTGATAGGCTGCCATAAAAAGAGGTGTTTTAGGGAGCGCATAAAACTGTGTAAATTGTGGTTAGTCCTAATTTCTTGGATTAGAGAATTCCAAATTGGTGCAGCTCAGGAGAAATCTTGGAGCCAAGAGTGAGAGGTACGGACTACTGTGGATGTTAGACAAAAGTCACTTTGAAGTGTAGAGAATGGGTGGTCAATAAGCAGAAAGGAGGGAGGAGATGTAGGCGGGTGCCGCACTGTGGAGAGCTTTGTGGGTGAGAATAATTTTGAATACAAATAAATTAAATTTTCTATTATGTATGGGCAGCCAGTGCAATGACCGGCACAGAGCAGAAGCGTCCAAGTAACGATTAGCCAGATTGGTAGCACTGGCTGCTGCGTTAAAGATGGACTGGACAAGGGAAAGTCTATTGTGTTGGAGGCCAATTAATAGAGAATTACAATAATCAAGGTGGGAGTAGATTAGGGTCACAGAGAGGGTTTTTGTTGTTTCCATGGTGAGAAAGGAGTGCATTCTTCAGGTGCAGACGACAAGAGAAGGCAAAAGATTGTATATAGGAGGTTAAGGAAAGATTGGTGTCCATCACATTGCCCAGATAGTGAGCTTGATGTCTAGGCATTATCATGGTACCATACACTGAGAAGGAGATGTCAGATTATGGAAGGATAGTAAACAGCAGGAGCAGAATAAAGTCAGTTTTGCAAAGGTTGAGTTTTAGATAGAGTGGACATGTTATTGGAAACTGCTGACAGACAGTCACAGGTGTATTGTAGTACAGCGGGGGTAAGATGAGGGGATGAAGTGGATAGTTGTGTGCCATCAGCATAAAGATGGTACTGAAAGCCAAATTTGCTGATGGTCTGTCCAATTGGGGCCATGTAGAGAGAGAATAGAAGAGGGCCAAGGGCTGAACCCTGAGGGACCCCAATAGTGAGAGAAGAGGAGAAGACATGGAGCCCGTGAATAATACACTGAAAGAGCGGTCAATAAGATAGGATGAGAACCAGGAGAGAGCGATGTCCTTTATGCTGATTGAGTGGAGTGTAGGAGATGGTCAACAGTATTGAAAGCTTCAGAGAGGTCAATAAGAATAAGCAGAAAGTAGTCACCATTTGTTTTGCTGTCAAAAGGTCATAGGTCACTTTGAGGGCAGTTTCTGTAGAATGTAGTGAGTGTAAGCCAAACTGTCATGGATCTAGAAGAGAGTGAGTAGAGAGGTAACTGGTAATATGGGAGTAGACCAGGCGCTCCAACAGTTTAGAGATGAAGGGGAGATTGAAGAATGGTCTGTAATTATTTTTTTGCAGGATGGTCAAGAAAAGGTTTTTTAATAATGGAGTAATGATAGAGTGTTTAAAGAAGGATGAGACGATACCAGAAGAGAGAAAAAGATTGAAGATTTTAGTTAGTTGAGTAGTGACGACCAGAGAGAGAAGCTAGAGTATGTGTGAGGGAATGGGGTCAGTAGTGCATGTAGTTGGACAAGAAGAAGAGAGGAACCTAAAGACGATTTCTTCTGTGACTGGGTCAAATGTGGAGAGTGAGCCAGTGAAAATGTGGGGGGATGGGAATCACAGGACTTGGTGGCTGGGAGCAGATTTCATGATGGATATTTTCTTTTTTCTCTGTAAAGTAGGAGGGCAGATAATTAGCACAAAGGTCAGTAATAGGGGCCTGAGAAGGGAGTGAATGGTGTCGAAGAGTTTTCTGGGTTGTTGGATAGTGAGGAGATCAGGGTGGGGAAATAGGTCTGTTTGGCGAGGTGAAGAGTAGAGTTCTAAGTTCTTAAAATAAATTTAGAGTGGATAACGTTTTCTAGTAGTATGGACTCATGGAGTGCTAGCAGTTCACTGGTTTGGAAGTCTTATAATACCTGCAGGTAAAGAATTTAGGAAGCTTCTGGGACCATAGACTCCACCAAATAATAGAAATAAAAACACAAGCAATTTGTTTGGAACTAAAAAGGTCACGGATTTTATTATAGGTTGCCGTAATAATAACTTATACTCAAATATATAAATCAACTGATATAAACCTTTATTTATTAAAATATATTTAATTACCAAAATGGATGTCCAAGTCCATCCAGCATTAGCTGGGCAACAACCCACTAATAAAAACCCCAACATAAATGGGGAAGAACAAACTAAGGGAGGGTGGGTGTGACGACTATCCGCTGTGAGGCTGAGCTGCTGGTAAGGCAGCACCCCGAGAAACCCCGAGACCCTTAACCCCTATACAGGGATCTGGAATTACAGCGGAGCCCAGGGGGTAGCTGCCTATATGAGCAACCGAGCAGGAAGGTCGCCAGGGGAAAAATCAAGACCCGAAAAACGAACTCAGAAGTCCGAGTCAAAACCGAGAGGGCAGCGAAGGTACAAAATCATCAGGCAGTAGCAGAGTCGAAAATCCAGGCAAGGGTCAAGGGCAAAACCAAGAGGGCAGCTGAGGTACAAAATGACAGGAAGAAGCAGAGTCAGAAATCCAGGCCAAGGTCAGAGACAAAACTACACACACACACACTATATCACTGGGAAACCAAAACTATATCTGGCGGCCTGCAAGACAGGCTCCAATGTATTTGAAGGGCGCGGTTACCTCCCATAGGCTGGAGCTCACAGCCTGATGATCTCATCTGGACCGCCCCTAGAACCAGGCCAGATGGTAATGCACGACTGGCTCCACCCACCCCACTTCTGACAGAAGAACGAAGGCTGCGCCTGACAGACACCTCTGCAGGGCCCGCTCCTCTGCGACCAACACCACCCAAAGGAGAAACACGTCGGCGCTCAGCGACAGAGGCAGACGTCGCAGGAGCAGGTCCATATGAGGACAAGGCCCTCCTATCACCGGCGCCATCCGCCGAAGGAATCCGGCTCCTCCCAGCGCCCGAGGCATGAACACCAGCCACCGAGTCCAATGGCGATGTGACAGTGGGAGGGATGCTTTAGCTGCTTCTTCAGACAATGAACATCTGATTCGACAGTGAGATGAGCATTATAAACACTCATACTTTCCCGCTCAAACTTCTGTCCACCAATCCATTCACATTTCCCAGATCTGCCCAGGAATGGAGACAACTTATGAAGATTCTAGAAAAGTAAGTTGTACAAGCACACTTCAGAATTGTGTAGAATATAATACAGTACCAATAACTAAAAAAAAAAAAAAAGGATCCAATTAATAAATACCTGAAGGGGGAAATTAAGGGGTTAATACTGGCAAAAGTGAAGTATTATTTTACAAGAGAGAGAGGCAAAGGAAAATCCCTAATATGGAAAAAAAAGAGAGTGTTACACCCCTAGCTGTGGGCCCAGCACGCAGCCCAGGGTGCACCACTTGCTGTACCATGACCGCGGGGCCGGTCTCCACTGATCAGGGAGATCAGTGCTCAGCATGTGGCTCCCTGCAATCTGTTCCAATTTCCATGCAGGCCCCCGGTCTAGTTACTCACCTAGCCGGTGGTCCTGTGCTGATCTCCTGTGCTCCCTCCACCTTCTTCTGCTCCTGAGGCCTGTGTCCTGTCTGCAGAGCCATTGGGAGCACACTCAGGAGGTGTGCGCCGCCCACTACTTAAATTTAAAGGGCCAGTACACCTATTCCTGTTTTTGCCCTTCCAGGTGTTGCCTAAGCAACACCAACTGTCCCTAGTTGTTTTGCTTTCCCTCAGGTACCTGTCCCAATCCCTGCCTTAGTATAAGTCTTGGCATTTGTTTATATCTCTTGTCTCGCCCTAGAGCCTGCCACGCGTGCCTGAGGACTGTCTCGCCAGTATGCCACCTGTCCATCCACCACATTGCCTCGGGGCCCATTACACCTGCATGAGGCTGTCCAGAGGTTACTATGTCCACTGTGCCTAATCCATCGGCCTGAGTGCCACCTCTCCACCTTGGCATCTCATCTCCTAGACTGTCTCTCAGTAACCTATCTGTGTGGATCGTTCTGACTATATTTGGCAGATCTTTCATTAAAGTTCTTTGCTTTATCACTACCAGCATCTCCAGCCTGTTCCTGTCTTTGGGTCGGCTTCCACTACAGTGGTCCAGTGGATCCACATCACCATTCCCACACCTGTGTGTTCCTAACAGGGAGTTTGGAGGTGACATGGTCCCATGAGACTCGCCCTTCCCCCATGCTATTGGCTGTAAAGGCTCTTCTATTTTACTATATCTCCTTTTGTATGTGTCCCTCTACCTATCGTCAACCAATCCATTGTTTAGAATCAAATTTGTGTCAAGTTTAAGTCATTCTGTACCATGTTTCCAATACCTTGAGTGCCAAGATCCTTTGGTTTTATTTCCTATTATATTTTAAGCTGTAATCCTCATGCAGTATCCAAAGTAAGACATTAAGTAAAACATCTCAATTGAAAGTGCACACTGGTGCCTTCATGGGATACATGGGAGAGAGAGCAATGCACATATACTTATATTGAGGGTCACAATTGTGAGCTGTGGGATTCACATTACTTTATTTAATAAGCATGATTGGTTTAAAACAATAATTAAAAAGCGGCAGCAGTTCAACCTGGAACCTAGAGAGTGTGTAGTTATTTTACTGATAATAACAGAAGGTGAGTTGTGTAGATTACTGTTACCTTTTGTGTAAAACAAGAATTCCCTTCAGGCAATGGGAAACAGGTGTTTATTTGAATGGAACAGAAATGTGCCCTGCAATACTGATGGTGATACCTCCGGGATACACATTGTTATATGATAAGCCAGCTGGTGTAAAGGTAAACTAAAATGTTCCTTTTAAACTTTATAGGTGCATATGGTCTTCTTTGGCTGCTATCAATGGATGTCAGGAATGTGCCTTTCTCTGAGGTGGTGGTAAAGTGTGTTATAAAATAAAAACTTTGGTCTAGTCCAGAAGAGGTTAAGGTTGAAAGAGACCACAGGGCAAAATTAAGGAGATACATGGGCTCCACAGCTAGGATGGCCATCATGCATCTGATCAACCTGTAAACGTGAGATAAACGCGCATAGGGTCTTATCCTTTTTACAAAGGGTTATAGCGGTATATATCAGGAACTGCTCACCTGGCTCGGTTGTGTCACCCACAACCAGTATAATCGCCTGTAAGATGGCTTGTAGAATGGCTGCTGCAGGGCCACACCTTCACGATAACCGTGGAAACAGGAATGCTGTAATGGTACAAAATGCTGGAATGCCCGCGCTGCCACCAAGAATCACCAGGAAACAAAGAGTTAACTGGGCAGATTTTTCTTTATACTATCCTACTCGCTTCAGCGCCTCTATCCGAGCTGCTTTCTCAGGGATAGAGGCTTCCTGAGGAAAGAGCTCGGATCGAGGCTCTGAAACGCGTAGGATAGTATAGAGAAAAATCTGCTCAGTTAACTCTTTGTTTCCTGGTGATTCTTGGTGGCAGCGCGGGCATTCCGGCATTTTGTCCCATCATGCTTCTGATGTTTTCCTTACAAATCAGGTCCCAGTTGTAAGCATTTATACATTACCTGTATAAATAGTGAGTTTAATAGATGTTATTTACTCTTGCTCCTCCAGCGATGCTGATAACATCCCAGAAAATAATGACCCGTAAATTAATCTTTCTTAAAATATAAAGTTTAATGTATTGTCAAATGCATAATTTAATGTGTTTTGTCTGGGGACTGGAAGATATAAGATAAGAGTAATCAAAATAATCTAGTCATGTAATAGTTTCAAACCTAGTCTTCCTGGTTCACTATTAGAGGGACAGCCATCCAGTTAATACTGGAGAAATTAGTTCATTAAAGGGAATCTGTGACTACCCAAACTACTTGCTTGCTATGTCCCTCAAGATCGTTACCCTAAATGTAAAGGGTCTCAACTCGCCAGCGAAACGCTCATTTCTATGGGGGGAGGCCCGCAGATCCAAGGCGGATGTCTTGTGCCTCCAAGAGACGCACCTCTTACAGGAGGACAACCACAGGCTCGCTCATAGAGATTTCACAAGATATTTCTGTGCCAATGCGCCTAACAAAACGGCGGGGGTCTGTGTCTTGGTCCGCAACTCTGTGCAGTTCCAACTGGAGGAGGTACACGTGGATCAGGGCAGGTATCTTATTTTGGTATGTGTAATCTCGGGGGTCTTGGTGACGCTGGCTACGGTATATGCTCCTAACTTAGCTCAAATTAAATATCTCTGCCAGTTTCTGGGGAAAGTAAGGAACCTTTCACGAGGCCTTTGCGTTGTCTGTGGGGATTTCAACGTGGTCCCTATCCGGCGCCTGGACTGCTCGTCCTCCGGGAGTCGAGAGAGGAGAGACCTTGACCCGGTATATAGAGAACTCCATTTACATGACGTCTGGAGGTATCTTCATGCATCTGAAAGGGACTACTCCTTTTTCTCACACAGACACAGGTCTTATTCTAGAATAGACTACTTCTTGGTTAACGATGACACCCTGTCGGCCTGTGTCTGTGCGGAAATCGGAGATATCACATGGTCTGACCATGCCCCGGTCTCCTTGCGTCTCACTTTGGGGACTCGTCCATTGGCCTCACGTAAATGGAGACTCAACGTTAACCTGTTATCAGATAAGGGGCTGGTGGGTGACTTTGAACGACATTTAGGCAGTTATTTTGCGGAAAATGACAACGGGGAGGTAACAGAGGAGACATTGTGGGCCTCTCATAAGGCGGTGCTCCGCGGGTTGTTCTTGCAGAGGGCGGCCAGGCATAAGAGGTCCGAGGCCCTAACGAGATCGGACCTCTTGGCAGAACTCAGGAGATTGGAAGAGAGAAATAAAGGGGCAACCTCCCCCTCTCTTGCCTCTCAAATTTTTTCCGTTAGAACACAACTGCGTGCATCTCTGCTGGAACAACACAAAAAAGCACTAAGGAGGACTAAATTGGCATACTATGAGACGGGAGATAGGGCTGGGGCTTTGTTGGCCGGGAGAATCAGGAGAATCAGGAAGAGGGTAGCCGGTGCGGCCATTGGTAGCCTGAGGAGTAAAGAGGGAGTGAAGGTACGAAACCCACAAGACATAGCGAACGAATTCGCAACTTATTATGAACACCTTTATAATTTAAATGGGGACGGGGGGACGCCATGCCCCACGCCAGAACTCATCGAGGGGTTCCTGGCCTCTCTGGATCTTCCGTCTCTTACGGTGGAGCAGGGAGATCAGTTGAACTCCCCATTTACTGTGGGGGAGATTCTGGGGGTGATCAAAACACTGAAACCTCCTCGACCCCGGGCCCGGATGGGTTCCCAAATGAGTACTATAAGACCTTTGGGCCCATCCTAGCCCCCTTTCTACTTAGACTATTTACTTTCTGGCGGGGGTGTGGTGTTATCTCTCCTGATTTTCTTGAAGCTACCATTGTAACCATTCCCAAACCTGGGAAGCCCCCAGACCTCCCGGCGAATTATCGCCCTATCTCACTTCTGAATTGCGATACTAAGATCTTCGCTAAGCTTCTGGCGAACAGGCTTTTGGAGGTGGTCCCTACACTGGTACACCCGGATCAGGTCGGATTTGTCGCTGGCAGACAAGCGAAAGATGGAACCCGGAGGATGATTGACCTTATCCAAGTGGCGGAGCAGGGGGGGTCCCCCAGTGCATTCCTGTCACTAGACGCTGAGAAAGCGTTTGACAGGGTGCACTGGGGGTACTTGGAGGCGACTCTACAGAAATTTGGTCTGTCTGGTCCATTCCTCAAGGCGGTACTGTCGTTGTACTCTAACCCCAATGCTCGGGTCTTGTCCTCGGGTTTCCTATCTAGTAGCTTTAAAATCACTAATGGTACACGCCAGGGCTGTCCACTGTCACCGGTGATTTTTGCCCTGGCGGTGGAACCACTGGCAGCTGCTCTCCGAACACATCCGCGGATCCGAGGCATCACGGCTGGACGGGGTGTCCATGTTGTGGGCCTATACGCGGATGATATCATTATCTCCTGCACGGAACTTGAATCATCTCTGCCGGCTGTTATGGAACTCCTCCGATCCTATGCTGAAGTTTCTTTGTATAAATTAAATGCCTCTAAGTCAGTGATATTGCCGATTAATGTTTCCCTCCAAGAAATTCATTGTTGGGAGGCCACATTCCCCTTCAAATGGCAGCAGGAGGGCATTCCCTACTTGGGTATCACCCTCTGCAGATCCGATGACCTGGTAGCAAGAAACTACACCACACTGAAAGCGGCTATCTCCGGGGCTATTGCGTCACACCCTCTGAGGGCCTTGTCGTGGGTTGCGAGGATCCAAGCATTTAAAATGCTATTACTACCTAAACTACTATACACGTTTCGATGTGTTCCTCTGCTTTTCCCTCGACGGTTGCTGGCTGAGCTTCAACGAATAACCAACGCCTATGTCTGGGCCACTAAACGACCTAGAGTGGCTAGAGGGATACTATATCTCCCCTTTTCTCGGGGGGGCATGGGAGTCCCCTCCATCAGAGAGTATCAGAGGGCCTGCCTTCTGGAGGAGGCAGGGAACTGGTGGCGCATGCCTCCTAATCAAAGGTGGTTGGAGATAGAGGAAGTCTCCTCTGCCGACAAGTCACTGCAGCTTCTTCTTGCTGCAGAGTCCCTGGCGCATGTCTGTGACAGGCCTAGGCTGGCAACGGTCCGCTCGTTGCTTGCCTGTTGGAGAGGGACCCCGGCTGGCTGGACCTCTCTCCCCTGTCTGAGGTTACCCTGAGAGCGCTCCTCACCCATTTGCCGGAGTTGGGGGTTCGGATGTGGGAGAGAGAGGGACTGTACATGCTAGGGGATCTTGTGGCCTGGGACTCCTTGGTCTCCTTCTCAGATCTAACCACGAGGTTCCCCTCGCTGACACCCAGTTTTTTGCATCACTTGAGGCTCCACCACTTTATAACAGAGGAGAACAGCCGTCGCCCTTCAGGAGACTCCTTCTTTCAGACTCCGAGAGACCCAAAGGTTTGTCTCTGATTTATCAGGGCTTGGTTACGGCCGGCTTGGGTTCCAAACTGAGCTATATGATTAGGTGGGAAGAAGAACTGGGCTTCTCGGGGTCCTTGGAGGAATGGGAGGATGCATCCAAACTTGCTTACAAACTGACCAGATGCATTAATCACCTGGAGATACTTAAAAAGATCCATCTTCGGTGGTACCTCCCTCCCTCCAGGATCTCCAGATTCTCCGTAGATGTATCCCCCCTGTGCTGGCGGCAATGTGGCCTTAAAGGCACACTGACGCATATGTGGTGGAAGTGTCCAAAACTGGCTCCATATTGGAAGCTAGTGGAAGGCCTGATTGGCTCCATCACAGAAATACGGGTCCCTTTGGAACCCCAGCTGGCTGTCCTCAACATTGGTCTGTACTTGTACCCCACTCGTTACAGATCGGTGGTCTCCTACATTCTCACTGCAGCCAGACAATCTCTGGCTGCGAGTTGGAAGTTGCAAGAACCTCCTACATTCAGTGCTGTGGTGAATCGCACAAATTACATATTCCACCAAGAGTACTATTTGGCACTTGATGCTACGAATAGAAGTCGCACACATGATGCATGGATCTTGTGGGCCTCCCACCCCTGGCGACCCCTGTCCCAGCTGGATATACCACCGTTCCCCAATAACTCGATCAGAGTGGGCATCTTTATATTTTTGAAACCACCACCTTCCCCCCCCACCCCCCCCCCCCTCCACACCTCCCACCCTTTTACGCTTTTTGATTTTCAAAGGTATTGTTCCAATTTTCATCTATGTATGTAAGTCTAATGTTAAGCCTTAGGGCTTTGTCTGTACCAATTTCAGTTATGTTAAAATCCAATAAACATTTATTGAGTAAAAAAGAAAAAAAAAAAAAAAAGGGAATCATTAAGTTTTTACTACCTCACCTGAGAGCAGCATAATGTAGGACCAGAGACCCTGATTCCAATGTGACCCTTAGTTTACTGGGTGCAGCAGTAGTGACACAATCAGATTTCTTAGATATAGCATGTAGCAGGGCTCTGAATGCTAACCCCACCCACACGACAGCTTCTTGCATACATTGTCCATTGAAAGGGAGCTGCTTATTAAAGGAGAGAGCTTGGTCGGACCAGGGCTCTTGCACTACTGCAACTGCTGTAGTCCAAGCAGTGATAAACTGCTGTGTCATCTACTGTGCTCCAATCCTGCGATCAGATCACAGCTGCAGAGAAGAGGGAGAGATTCATTTCTCATTTCCTCCATTGCCTGTATATAGTGTATATCACACTGCACTAGGATGTCATCAGAGTGCAGTCCAATGTTTCATTCACATCCATAGACTTGTATGAATGCAATTGAGCTGAGACTCATATACAATCTTAGCATGCTGCAGTTTTTTTTAAAGTGTCCAATTAGGGCTGAGGAAAAAAAAGAGATGAGTGCATCATTGTTAAGGTGTTACACACCATATTGTATCCAATTCTGAACCAACTGGTTGCGTGAATCATGACAGATTGCTCCATGTGTACACAGCACAAATGGACTGTGTCCATGATTTCACTGAACGAATTGTTCAGATATGGGATACAGATTGTGTGGTAAACCCATACACAGCAATTTCAGGGAATTCTCACATTGCATCATGCAAGTCATTTGATAGCGTGGACTCTACCCTAAGTCTGAGTCTCATATGTTCTTGGATCACGAAAACCTTAAATATGACCTGTTATCCAATCAAAATTGGCCAGTTTTTGCTCCAATTGTTCTCCTATGATTAGCAGTGAGAATAAAATGAAAGCAAAAACTGGTCAAATTTATGAATATATTACTCAATTTTAATTGTATAATTTTCTTGTGAACATATCTCACATTTTATTACTTTTTATAAGAGATTATCTTGATCTACCAACCTGAATATCAGGTCATGAGTCTGACAAATGTAACTCTTGCACTCCAGCAAGTACTGCACATTCTTCATTGTTTGCCATGAAAATCTCCAAATTTTAGTAGTGGCTGTGCCTGGTATTACAACTCAATACAGCTTCAACCTGTCTTGCAGCGCTAAGCATACATTCTGCTAAATGATTAGTTTTTCTTTGTAAACAGTGAGAAGGACAAAGTAATCAGTAGAGGCCGTTACCCCATCAAAACAGCTGATCAATGGGGCTGCCAAGAGCCACAGCCACACTTATCTACTATATATGGTTTATTTTAAAAAGGCCATCAGTTGAAATCAAATTTACCCCTTTAAATGTGTTGGTCACTTTCTGGCAATATTTTGAAATATGCCCTAAAGTATTATCTTCTAATTTAAGTAATCATAAATACCCCCATTACTTACCTACACACTGTAGGTAAGCCCCCTCTACTGCCCACAGATCAGTGGTGTAAGACAGCATAATAGCACTCTAAATGTAAGCAGTAGAGATGAGCAAACTTTCCCCAGACATGTTCACCAATTTCAAATTTAGCACAAACATTTCAGATTTGGTTAGGGATCGGAAACATGAGCAATTGTTTGTTTGGATAAAAAAAAGTATTACTGCATTTAAGTGGTGCTTTTCGTCTACCTTCTAACAGTGTAGGATAGCAGGTGGGATGTGCTTGATGAGGGGAAGAGTGGGAAAGGTCAGAGGAGCGTCAGACTCAATTTTTTCCCCCAGCATTTTGTGTATGGATGTTCTGGACCAGTAGCCAATCAGGGCGCATAAAACATTCACAAGTTGAAGACTCAAGGGTTTGTGTCATTGGTTGGCTTGTCTCATTGGCTGTCAAAGTCATATGACCCTCGGGATATAAGAAGCGGCCCATTTTCAGTGTTACTGCTTAGGCACAGTGCTGCTACCACTCTGTGCTGCTCCATCCGTGTTACACAAATAGAAAGATAGCTACTCAAACACTTTTTAGATAGAATAAGAGGGCGAGAGTGTCCATTCGGACATAGGCATTTTTTGCTTAGAACAAGTGTGTGCATTGCTAAAGCCACACTTTTTGCATACAAGTGATTGCCAAATCTTAAGGTACCGTCACACGTAGCAATATTGCCGCCATATGGCTGGCAATTTGACGTAAGCGCGCACGTTCCGGGCACTTTTCTGCACATCGCAGTCTCCCTGTCACACAAAGACATCTCAATGCGATGTTTACGATCCTGCATTCCGAAATGCCTGGCGCAGACCAGAAGCAATTTCATATTGCCACCTCGCCGCCAAATCACCGCGTCACACGCCACCACCTCATCAGCGATGTGGGCGCACAGTGTGAGCACGGCGAGGACGCAGGCATAGCAGAGAGTCGTATACCGCGCCCCTACCACTCCGATTGTCCTACACAACTGCATCGCCATTGGTCAGCCTTGTGAGGAAGTCTGCCCACTTCATGACGCAAGTGCCCTTTCTACTATCTTGCTACTGCACGCTCGTGACATGTGTTGCGGCTCCCAAAACACACTTTTGCGCAGGATAAAAGCCACACAGGACGGCTCGTGTGTTGCACTGTGGAGTACACCATGAATGGCTAAGTGTGCGTCTGTTTTTAACGTAGGTAAGCTCCAAACAACACTCAGGACATATGTGCATGGATTGTGTGTGGTCCTGGCTGAACTGTGTGTGCAGACATGTGTGTGTTTGTTCCGATACTGATGACTACCTCCATCCTCAACAAATACAATTAAAATGTGCATGTGTGTTGACACGTACCCATGTGTAAATCCATATAATATGGTGAATGAGACATAGTGTGAGCATAGAGTGGTGGCCAATGGGCTGAACCTGTGTAGTGGACAAAAGCAGACAATGCTGCTGGGACCCCTAACGACCATTGTGGTCTCACATACCTCTCTGCACAGCTTAATGCTATGTACAACTGCACTGTAGTGAAAAGTCAAGACAGACACAGGTATTTCTGATCAGAATTTTTATTTTTTATTTTGAGCACATGAACTTTTAATCCAAGAACATAGGCATCAAAAACACCAGTGTTAACATCACACACATACTACAAAGGGCAGCTTAAATAATGGCAATACTGTAAACAGAACATTTTTGTTTTGTGAACAACAAATTAGCAAAAACAAAACCAAAATAAAACTGTAACCTATAGGAACAAATAATGTCATGGTGCAGTCACACTGCTGACTCCACACTCCTCCTGGTGGTGGTGCCTGACAACCCCAGACACCCTACCCCTCTTGTTGCTGCCAGTCCACTGCCCCAGGGCCATTGAAGTAGGAGCAGTAGCTGTCTCTGCTGCTCCTGGCATCCTGCCGAGTTCGACCCTGGCTCAGCGGCTGGAGTGGCGCCAGCCCAGGGTCGGTTGCACGCCACGCCCCAGGACAGAGTTCCCCTGTTGTAGAGTCCACTGAATCCACATAACTTGACGGCGTGTTTGATGCTGTATCTCTACGATGCAGGAAGTTATGCAGCGCACAGCATGCCAGCACTACTATATCTGTATATTCCAGTTTCATATTCAAAGGGGTATGAAAGATGCGGTATCTATTGGCCATGATCCCAAACGCATTTTCAACCACACGGCGGCCCCGGGATAGTCGGTAATTAAAAATGCGCTGCTCAGAAGTAACTGACCTCTGGGGATATGGCCGTTGTAGGTGAGCATGAAGTGGAAAGGCTTCATCCCCCACAAATGCAAAGTTCAGATGACCGCTTGTCTCATCATTTGAGGGCAAGTTGAGAGAACCTCTCCTCAGCTCTTGGCCAAAGGAGCTGTGCCCAAATGCACCCCATTTAAGATACGCCTGTTCATCCCAACATCCACGTACAGGAACTCATATTGAGCATCTACAATGGCCATGAGGATCACACTAAATTACCCTTTATAGTTGTAATAAAAGGACCCGCTGTTCGGGGGTTGAGTGATCCTTACGTGCTTACCATCCAATGCCCCACCGCAGTTTGGCAATTGCCAGCGATCTGCAAAACCACTGGCAATGTCCATCCATTCGGCGGGCGTGGTTGGTAAATGCAAAAAGCCTGGCACAAGGCACCTCAGGATGGCCTCACACATCTCGGGTAAGAGGCAGCTCAGCAGTGGTTGCGACACAGCACCAGAGTATTGCAGGTCCGTCATCGAGTGACCTGTTGCCAGGAACCTCAACATTACAGCCAACCGCTCTTCAGGTGGCACAGCTGTACGCATCACAGTATCCTCACGGGCTATCCATGGCGGAATGCCCTCCAATAGGAACTTGAATGAGTCCTCGGACATACGGAGATAGTTCCTGAAGTCATGCGGTCTCCTGTCCTCCAGCTGATGGAGCAGCCGCATGTGACTCAGGTTGTCTCTTTGCAGAAGCTACTCCCGAGACCACACACGGCGTGGTCTACGAGCCCGCAATCTCTCAGCTCTCTCCTCCAGCCACAAGTCCTCATCCACCAAGGCCAAAGCCACAAGAAGCCTTCCTTCAGTATCCATGATGAGCAAAACAACCAACCCCTGGGGAACAGTAGAAAAAAGAAAGGTAATTCATAATTTACATGTCAGAAATCATCAAAACCATACAATATTCACTTGCCTACATACAGGCTACACATAGAAGGATAAAATAGAAGGTTCAAAAATAGTGGCCCAGCCCCCTGTGAAATTCCCAACACTGACACCACACACAATAAAATCCTTAGGCCAACAAAACCACACACAAGGTACATATGGTACTAAAAAAATACAAGCCACATTAAGTACCTGACCGTAACAATTCTACATTCTCAATACCACAAATAACATATTGGACAACATCATGTGTGGAAAAGACATTAGCACATTAATCAGACTGCACATTTGCCCACATACATCCACATTTGGAGGACACCACAACAAAATCACTAATCCAACCACGGAGAACATGCATGGTGTATGAACACAGACATGTCAAGCCAACATTACACACTGCATGAGTCACCCTAACCAAACTACATCCCTGTTAATTGTGATACACTGGTTATTGTCCCTCACACATGCACAATAATGCTAACACAGTCAAGGTGGCCAATCAACACTACGCCTCCATTTCGTGTGGCAAAGTCCTGATACATTAAGCACGACAGAAAAGGTTGCCCACACCACATCATTCACCCTACTTGTATACACATTACACTATATAAAGGGCAAGATGTAAGCACAATGAGTATGGCACATGCATACATTATTTTGGCTAAGTTAAAGGGAACCAACCACCCCAAATGACCCCCCCGGACTGTTAATATGTGTCCCTACACCCAGCACACACATTTGGGGCAATCGTTTTTGCTAAAAAAACTGTTTAGTAGAAGCTAAGATACATGTTTATAAAGTTTAATAACTTCAGCCGGATGGGTGTTACCGAGCTTTGTCCTCTGTGCCTGTCAGCGTCCTCTCCCCTCCTCCCTTCAGTGAAGCCGTTCTGTGTAAGCCAAAGATGGCCCGCCTGTCTACTGCTGCCTGATAAATTATGCACGCCCATCTCTGCACCTAAGAGCCTGGCCGCGTGATGAAGGGGGCGGGGCTAATTCGCGGCATGCCGGAGCCACGCCCCCTTTCATGACGCGATCTAGCCCCGCCCCCTTTTATGACGCGGCCAGGCTCTTAGGTGCAGAGATGGGCGTGCATAATTTATCAGGCAGCAGTAGACAGGCGGGCCATTTTCGGCTTACACAGAACGGCTTCACTGAAGGGAGGAGGGGAGAGGACGCTGACAGGCACAGAGGACAAAGCTAGGTAACACCCATCCGGCTGAAGTTATTAAACTTCATAAAGCTATATCTTAGCTTCTACTAAACAGTTTTTTTTAGCAAAAATGATTGCCCCAAATGTGTGTGCTGGGTGTAGGGACACATATTAACAGTCCGGGGGGGTCATTTGGGGTGGTTGGTTCCCTTTAACACAAGGTCCCACATCTGAAGTGTGGCCTGCACACAGCTGTTGTCGTATTTCCAGTTATCCAGATAGTATACATGTATGGGCAATGAGAAGCCTCACAATCAAACACACTCAAGGATAGTAGATGTGACGTCTGACCCCCACTACTTACCCAATGAATCTGGCGAGCAGGCTTGAGCACGCACTTGCGTGGTGTATTTTTATTTGTGACGCAGCCAATCTCAGCGCACTGGCATCATCTAATTAAAGCACCCACCTCGGCGTTGCCACGCCCGAAGCATAGTATTGACTCACTCAGGTGCGTTGTGATTGGTTGATGTTCAATTTTAAATGGGCAGAGTTGAAAGCACTTGTGTGTTGCAGAGCCATATGCAACATCTTGGTAGCGTCTCTTCAAGCACACTCTGCTGGTGAGACAGTAGGTATCAACCTGTAAACGTGAGATAAATGCGCATAGGGTCTTATCCTTTTTACAAAGAGTTATAACGGTGTATATCAGGAACTGCTCACCTGGCTCGGTTGTGTCACCCACAACCGGTATAATCGCTTGTAAGATGGCTTGTAGAATGGCTGCTGCAGGGCCGCACCTTCACGATAACCGTGGAAACAGGAATGCTGTAATGGGACAAAATGCCGGAATGCCCGCGCTGCCACCAGGAAACACCAGGAAACGAAGAGTTAACTGGGCC
Organism: Allobates femoralis; assembly: GCA_033576535.1. Taxonomy (NCBI): domain Eukaryota; kingdom Metazoa; phylum Chordata; class Amphibia; order Anura; family Aromobatidae; genus Allobates; species Allobates femoralis. The sequence continues at coordinate 254,947,073 of JARQOC010000001.1, read as the reverse complement.
GATTTTTCTTTTATTCTATCCTACGCGTTTCAGAGCCTCTATCCGAGCTTCCCTGAGGAAGGAGCTCGGATAGAGGCTCTGAAACGCATAGGAATAAAAGAATAAAAGAAAAATCTGCCCAGTTAACTCTTCGTTTCCTGGTGATTCCTGGTGGCAGCGCGGGCATTCCAGCATTTTGTCCCATTACTGACGGTAGGTATAGTGCTCTCCATGCCTTCACCAACTCCACATGTCTGTGTGTTTTGATCCTACCAATACCTACTGGGCCATTGGAAAGTTTGTATAGAATAATGTTGGCTATGTAGCTGGACATGGCTGTAGGAGTTCTGGTTGCTGTAGGCATGTTGGGCCCTTAAATTTCATTTGTAACACATCATGTGGGTGAACACATTAGAATGGCCTCATGTACGGTGGTGCGCTTTGTCTACATTATGCAGCAAACAAACTCTAAACCTGTACTGTTGCCATACAACAAACCAGAGTGGCATACAACTGTAGTGCTGTTGACACATAGTGCCTTTGCTAATACATGTATGCCTACCCAAACACAGGTTTAATATTGGTTGTTGGAGACATTCATTAAACTACATGTGTTTTTTTTGTTATGGTTATGTTAGTTCTTGACATTGACCAATGTCAATGTCACGGGTGGCACGGATGACAGGGTGGAGGCCACGCGCAGACGATCCCAGCGTTTGGCCCACCAGCCATAATGGTGGAGGATGGTCCGTCTCTTTTAGGGGCATTTACCTTCTGTGTTGATGGAGAGAAGGTGTGATGAGATCTCTCTATTATGGGGAGACGGCTGTGGAGGTCTTGCGTTCGGTCTGGTTTTATCCACCAATGTTGTAGGTCACTAGGACCCAGCAGACTCCTTCCACCTTTATAAGGAGGTTCATTACCCTTCCTCGGTGCAGGTGATAGTTCCTTGTGCACACTTTATCCTTGCTCCAGCAGAAGCTGAGTTGTGGAGGTTGCTGTGTTCTGCTGTCAGATAAGTGTTTCCTTTTCCCAAATGTCTGTCTTCCCTGGTGTTTGTCTTTAGTTGATAGTGGAGGGGTCTAGTGAACCTCTCCATCTGATCCTTAGATAAGATAGATCTAGGATCAGAGAGGGACGAGGTTCGTGGTCGGCGACAGTTGAGGAGACTGTATAGGGACGTTAGGGCAGACAGGGTCAGCTCTAGGAAGTCTAGGGGTCACCGTCTCCTTCTTGTGCCCTTAGCATTAGGGACTCCTGATTCCCCCCCCCGTCGTTATCCTACGCTGGGTGTCTTCCCCACTCCCAGCGTGACAGTCAAGCTGAACGTCAATGTTTGGGCCAAATTATGTCATATTATTGACCGGTTTGCGCTCATGTGTCCATTAATCTGGGTACATTATGTGAGTATAGATACATGTATGTGTGGTTTTTGATGTGCTTTGTGCTTATGTTTCAGATGGCGGACAATCAGGATTTTATCGGGGCATAACTGAACATGTGCCAGGAGCACGAATGCCTGTGGCGGGTGCAAGCACCGGATTATAAAAACAATCAGGTGAAGGATGTGGCCTAAGGCTGCCTTGTCGCCCTCGCCCAGGAGCACAACCCTGGTGAGAGGTGGGACAAGGTGAGGGTCAAGAATAAGATCAAACACCTGCGCACCGTATTCCGAAAGGAACACAACCGGGTCCAGATTTCCCAGCATTCTGGGGTGGGAAGTAAGGAGGTACATGTGCCACAACTGTGGTACTATGACCTCCTCACTTTCACTCTGGACCAGGAGGTTCTTTGAGGTTTACGGTGTGCCAGGGAGTTTGCTGATCCCAGGGCCACATCCCAAGCCACCGCTCCGTCACAGGAGGTAGGTTATGTGACTTTTCAAGTGTGTCTGCATCCCTTGGTGTGTTTTAGAACATGGTGTGTTGGTACTTTCCCTCTGCCACTATCCTAGGGGTGTTGCACCAATACTCTGGGTCTGTTGGTGATGGGTCACACACTTGGCTCCTCTGTTGTCCGGTTGTTTGTTTGTAACACACATCACTTGACCTATTGTTCCCTCAGGTAAGTAGGGTGGAAATTTTTTTCCTCTGTAATTTATTAGCTGGTAGCTTAGAAAGGTTTGTGTGCATTGAATAGAAAGTATTGGGACTGTGGCAGTTGCAGTACATCTGTGCTGCCAAATAGACTTGTTCTAGAACATGTGTAGTTATCTTTTTTTTGTTTTCCTCTGAATCAGGATCCGCAGGAAGAGGAGGCGACGCTGGAGGGGTCACCTTTTCTGGATCCTCCTTCACCAACATCTTCGGGGGAGGCTGTGCCTGGTCTCAGTTTGCCGGACCAGCACCCAGGTCCCAGCTCAGGGGTGCGTCGCCGTCGCCCTCTGACACCGCCCAATACTGAGCTGGGAGTGTGGGCAAAGCGGGTGCTGCTCCACACCGAGAACCCGCCGAATACTGGGATTGGGCACCTAGTGAATGAGCGGGTGGTTCAGATGACACCACAGCAGCGGCCTCTTTGTGAGCGGATCATCTTTCTTGCCCTGGAGGCAGGCATGGATGAGGCCTTGATGCCACTGGCCTATATTGCCATCCCTACCGGCCACAGGGTCCTCGGCCGCCATTGCATGGTCCAGGACAAAATCCTGATTTGTCCAGGGGCCCCAGACACCCCCACCCCCAAAGTTGGGTCACTGGAAGGGGCTATGGGGACTCGGGGACTCAAACCATGTCTGAACCAGTAGATGATCACACCTATGTGGAGAGATGCTACTAATGGTTTTTTTGTTTTTGTTGGAGTTTTGGTTTTGTTCACAAAGTTTGTGACACAGTATCTGTTTATTTTTGTTTTTGTGTTTGGTAAATAAAATATTTTTTAACAACAATATCATGTTTGATTTTTAAGTCTCATGTGTGTGTAAATCTGTCTAGTGATGTAGTTTGGAGACTGCAAGCCTGTGTGTCACCTGTTTAGGCCACATAACCAACCAAACAGGTTATCTCACATATGTACACATATGATACATCCCTTGCTCCCCTAGTTGTAGCCAAAGTTGTTTTGCTATGGAAATAACACCAACATGGCTGTATAATTGTGTACCCATCCAGCAACAAATGTTTGGGTTCATTCACATAGAAGGTAAATGAGTAGTGTGTGACCCATTGTTTGTTTTGGCGGTTGGTATACATTGGGTCAGTAATGTAGTGTAATGCCACGAACATTGAATGTCTGCAGTAATGCAGCAAATACGTAGGTTGTCATTAATATTGCCCACTTAAAGGGATCCTGTCACCCCAAAACACCTCATAAGCTATTAAAAGATGTCCCTAGAGCATATTCACACTTATCCTACACTCCTTTTAGCTCCTAAATGCATCTATTGAAAATGAAGATAAACGTTATTAAACTACCTCATTAGCGATGTTAATGAGTGACTACTGTATGCATAGTTACCCAGGCAGGCTCTCCCTCTTCCTAATATCACGCCTCAATAGGCGTGATCTTCAACTCAGATTCAAATGCGCGCCTCCTCGCTCTCCTCTGCCGGCCGGGGCTGCAGTGTGTTCTCTATGACGCGAATCGCGTCATTTCCGGCTTCGGGTGACGTGGTACACCCGCGCCGCTCTGTTATGCCTCCAGCACGCATGCGCAGTGCGGGGCTTGAAGCTAACAGAGCGGCGCGGGTGTACATTCGCGTCATACAGCCGCACACTGCAGCCCCGGCCGGCAGAGGAGAGCAGGGAGGCACGCATTTGAATCTGAGTTGAAGATCACGCCTATTGAGGCGTGACATTAGGAAGAGGGAGAGCCTGCCTGGGTGACTATGCATACAGTAGTCACTCATTAACATCGCTAATGAGGTAGTTTAATAACGTTTATCTTCGTTTTCAATAGATGCATTTAGGAGCTAAAAGGAGTGTAGGATAAGTGTGAATATGCTCTAGGGACATCTTTTAATAGCTTATGAGGTGTTTTGGGGGTGACAGGATCCCTTTAAATGTAAATGTGACCCCTCAAACACTTATCACGGACATGAGGATATAGGCTTTGGAAAGAGGTGTACCCTACATACTCCAGGACTTGTGTCTATATAGTAAAGAGGCACAACACAGTAGTGGGATTTGCAACATTGTTTTATTGTTTCAAATCCCATTTTGATCTGCTGCTTTTTATGCCTTACTTGGAACAGTAGGTAGGGCCATTTTTTTTGGTATCCAGTGTTTTTTAATGCACCAATGTATTTTTTTTTGTTTGTTTTTTTGCCTTAAAAACTGGCAACACACAGAGGGAACAATCTGTAGTAAATGGCAACATGTCAAACAATAACACACAAGGGGCATGGCTAAAGGGGACTTGCTTAAAGGGAACCAACCACCTCAGATCACCCTAATACACAGTTAGTACATGTCCCTGCACCCTAAGGATACCTTTCCAGCACTGTTTTTGTGTAAAATCTTGCATTAGTATAACTGATATAAAGAGTTTATAAACTTACTAGCCTGGTGACTTCTGGGCGTATCCCTCCTTCTGTTATACTTCAGGGCTGTGCATTGCATGTCTGTGCTCCCCCTCCCTCTGTGCCTGCTGCCCTGCCCTGATGGGTGTGATCGTTATCTCCTCTGCACAGAGGGAGGGGGAGCACAGCCATGCAATGAATGCACAGCCCTGAAGTATAACAGAAGGAGGGATACGCCCAGAAGTCTCCAGGCTAGTAACTTTATAAACTCTTTATATGAGTTATACTAATGCAAGATTTTACACAAAAACAGTGCTGGAAAGGTATCCTTAGGGTGCAGGGACATGTACTAACTGTGTATTAGGGTGATCTGAGGTGGTTGGTTCCCTTTAAAAACATTGGGGCATTGCACCAACCCCAGGATGTTATCCAGGCTGGCCACCAGTCAGTCACTGGATGGGGAGCCACATCTTATTCAAATTGGTCTGCGCCTCACGGTGCAGACCAAGCAGCTCCTCGATGGTTTGTTGCCCTGTTGGTAAAATTTTTAACATTAGTACAATGTATTTCTGTGCACACAAATGTTATGTGACAGTGTTAAGGAACTTACGATTTTGTTCCGCATCAGCCACTTCCCTTGGTGCGTGGAGTGATGAGGTCCCTGGCAACATGGCCTCAGCTGGTTTGCCATCTGCATTCACCAAAGGGATACAACAAAAACACAAAGCCATTAATAACTGTGGCTGACGCAGGGTACATGTGGGAATAAATGCAAATTTTTAATGGGGAACACGTACCATCAGGCCCCCCTCCACCAGGCTTATATTCGACCTGTGTGGCCCATTCCCCAGCAGAGCTGCCACCTGGGCTGCGGTCATCGGGTGGAGGGGTGGCTATAGGGGATGTTAGGGGACCGGTCTGCTGCTGGGGAAGTCACGGGTGCTCCTGGTCCGGACCGTGTCCCTGGCTCGACAGTAAAAGGGGGATATTTACAAGGGGTTGTCAGTCGTGACGCCACCCACTATGTGCGGCCAGTGATGGGGCCGTCGCTGCTGCAGAACCTCCGGGGATGATGGAATAGCAGCGTAGATGGAATAGTTCCAGTGGGTAGAACTGTGTTCCCCGGGGCAGTAAGAGTTAAAGTCTCTTGTAGGGTGTGCAGTACACTATGCAGACGCTGCAGGAATCCTTCCTCTGCGCTGGAGCTGACAGGCTGTGGCTCTGCAGGTGGGGATTTGCTGTAATCCTGTATGGAGGGAATGGCATTCAAGCAGATAGAAGCAGACAAGGGAGGCAAGTTCAGGGTCTCCGTGTTTACTCTCAAAGCTCTTCAAGACAGTTTACACTTCAGTTACAGTTCTTACAAGTCTCAGTTCAAGTACACGGGCTCACTCTCCCTCTCCGGGTTCCCTTTACTCTCTGCAGCCAGGCCTCTGTTCTCTGTGACCCCTCACACTGTCTCTGTGTCCTTTCCGGGCTGTTAACGTCTGTGTTCACCGGGTGTGTGTCTCCGGACAGTATGGCAGTGACTCAGGCCCTTGTGGGTCCTCCTGGTCGTCACTGAGCTGCCTGTCCTTTGGGGTAGGGATCCTAACGTGTAGCTGTGGCCCCCGTCGTGTTGTTTGGGGATCCTGGGTAAAACTACGGTCCCCTCTAGAGCCGACACTCTACTCAGCCCAGCCTCCAGCAGTCCTCAAGGTGAGGCTCTACCAGGCTCTTTCCATCTGCGTCTTTCAGTATTATAGGAGGGCTACTCCGCCTGCAGTCGGTCGCTTCAGCTGTAAGTCTAGGGCCCGGATATCACCGTCCCTCTCTTCCCGTCACACTCCTGGGGGTACTGGCTTCGGATAAGCTTTCTCTCTTCTCCGGCTCGCACTGGCTCGGTACAGATTCTGCGCTCCTTACACCCCACTTTGCCAGGACGTGTGATTCCTTCGTCTGCTCAGCTTAGCTCGACCTTCTGCTGTATCTCTGGCCTGTGCCGTGTTCCTCAGCCTGCTGCTGGTCTTGGTCTTGTCTGCTCGGCACCCTGGGCCTACTCTTAGTCTTGTCTGCTCGGCTCACTCTGGCCTACTGACTCCTTCCTCCTCCCCCTTCACTATTTCTACTGTCAAGTCACCTAACTACGTGTGTGCCCAACCCACTTCTCTAAATCCACCACCCCTCGCTTGCCTAGAGTCTCCAAGCTCAGAGCTGGATGCTGCCCTCTACTGTACGTGGGTTGTGTGGGCTGTGAGGGTGTTGTTGTGCAACTGTCGTCCTACCTGCCTGGCTGCAGTTCCTTTTGTGGCCTCCTGGACGCAGGGGCGCCACATTATCTGCAGCCAATGGTGTGTCGGCCCGGGGTCAGGCGTTGGCCCTGTGGACCAGCTTCCTGGTGGTGTGGCCAGTGGGCTGTGTGAGCCTGATGCTGGGCTGGCAGATGCAGAGGGGGCCTCACAGGGGCTACAGAGGGCCAAGTCCCAGCAGGTGACAACTGTGCCCTTCCAGGGTAAAGTGGTGGTGGGGTCCCACATGATGGTTGTGGCGGGGAAGGATCTCTGGCAGGTGGTGTGGTTGGAGCTGTTGATGGTTGGCCTTCTGAGCTGTCAGCATCCTCTGTAAGATTAGACATTGCAATTATGAACACATGTCCAACACCAACAACATCTCTGACAAAAACCATGTCATTTGTGTGGGTGTCAGTACTGACTGCAGACAACATGTACTGTACATCCTTTTTCCTTTGGCCATAGTTATGTAATGTGATGTACGACACATTTTTGGGGACATGCACCACAAACACAAATTTACTGATGGCCATGACACACAGTTTGAGTTCATATGATAGAAAGACCAGATACAGCGGTATGTCTGGGTAAAGTGGTAGCTGTTTATTTTCCTACGCGTTTCGGAGTCGTATCCGAAACTCCTTCCTCAGGGAACATCAGGATGTTCCCTGAGGAAGGAGTTTGGGATACGACTCCGAAACGCGTAGGAAAATAAACAGCTACCACTTTACCCAGACATACCGCTGTATCTGGTCTTTCTATCATATGAACACAGCAGCTCGGACCACGAGGTACTTTGTCCTATTGGAAGCTTATCGTGACCACAGTGACCTGTGGAGGTACGGTCCTGGCAGCAGCTGTATTGTTCTGAGCGATCACGCCGGTTGTGTGCTACACAACCTTATCAGTTGAGCAGTTCCTAAATTTCACCACTTAAAACCTGTCTCCTAAAGGATAAGACCCTATATGCGCATTCTCACCCCTATCTTAGATGACACACAGTTTGAGACCCACAATTGGCCCATTGATGTTGTGTGTGCATAGCTATGCTCTTGATGATGGGCATACATGATGGTATATTGGGCCCCACAAATAGTTGTCACAAATGCTCACAACTATAATGACACATCCATATCCATGCAGACTGGTGTACAGATGCACATGACCACACAGGGCTAATGTAGTTTACTGGTCATGTGGCAACATTACAAATGAGACTTGGTCATGGATATCTTGCAATTCAAAACAACATGGTGTGACAGGCTATATGTAACACAGCATCCTCATCTTGACTGTATCTGTCATGGTGCTGAAGACATGAGGTACATGTTAGCTTCAGCCTTATTCTCCAGCTCTGTGTGTGGATATAGTGCTATGAGGAGTATGTTGACATCACTAATGGCAACACATAGTAGTGTAGTGTGCACTTTCCTGTTGCTTTTGGACTAACCAGCAGATGCACAGGGATGAAGGCACAACATCAGGTGCTCAGGGTACCTATCTGACAGGCTACACTTCCATGTGGTGGTACAGGTTTTGAATATTTTTGGGATGAGGTATGTGGGCATCACAATTACTCACCATGCAGCCTCCTAATCCGGGCACGGATGGTCTCAATGCGCCATGGACACTTGTATCTCATGTCCGCCACCTTCTTCTGGATCTGCTGGGTAGTGCGCTCCACACCCAATCTCCTCAGCAGGGCCCTCTTTACTTAACGCAGGATGACCTGCTTGTGGATCCGTGGGTGCTGGTGGCGCTGGTGACACCAATAGTCCCAGCTGTCCAACACGTTGATGACGATCAACAGCTCAGGCTCAACCCATGCATGCGGCTCTATGTGCAGATGCCATTGCTACCTCTGCAGGGGAAGGGAAAGCACCTGGAAGGCAGGGCCCAACGACACACAACAACATGACGTCATTGCGCAGGCTCGTCACGCAGAGGACACTTGAGGGAATGCACAATGGTGCAGCAGAGTAGTGTGCCTTTCAGGGACGCCGTTACGTCACCTCAATATATCAAGAACTATTCGCAGGGTGACGTGCGTGCGTGCCAAATGGAGAACGTACATGCATGACTATTTAATTTCAGTGGTGACATATGGTTTGTGATTTGTGTAGGGTACACATGTTGGTTGTTACATTTCTGCAAGCAACACTGACACTTGTATTAGTAAACTTTCTTTTCAGGCTATGTTTGCATGGCCCAATGTACATTTTGACCCTATCACGATTTTCTGGAGGACGTACAAACATCATAGACGCTGTATCACTGTGATGTGGTACTCCATGAAGCTGGTACTTTGCCTTTCCAATACATTTGTTAAGAAGAAGATGAGTCTGGTGAAGAGCACAAAGATCATCAAATATGGCGCCTTTGCCATGGGCACCCAATGGGAACGCAGGAGCTGCCACCAATCGCGGCAGACGGGGCGCGCCAAACAGAACGCTCAGGCACGCCTCTGGAATTTCTTCCAGATTGTCTGAGCGCTCTTTCTACCACGCTATTGCCCTGTCACACGCCATGATGCGCTGAAATCGCCTGGTGGATATCGCCTGATTTCCCAGCAGAGCAGGGCGATGAGTCGACGCACCACCAGTGATTTCGCCCCGTAAAATCGCCCTGTCTCACGCCACTGCGCACAGGCGATGTGGCTTCCACATCGCCGAAATACACAAATTTACGGCGATATGGAAGCCATATTGCTAAGTGTGACAGTACCTTAGTGTTTCCCCTAAAAAGGCTATGTTTGGCCTCAAAACACTGATTGCAAAATCCTTCAGTTTCCCCCCAAAAGGCATTTTTTTGCCTCGAACCAGTGATTGAAACACAAAAAACAGTCAAACAAATGTGTATAATACTCTGTTGTAAAGAAAAACAGTAAAAAGCAAGTGCTTGGACCTGTCTGGATCCTGCTCATATAGGTACTAGTGATGAGCGAGTACCAAAATGCTCGGGTGCCCGATGGTCGGGCCGAGCATCCCAAGATACTCGTGTACTCGGCCCGAGCACCGAGCCCAATGTTATCCTATGAGAGACCCGAGTATTTTTATGAAATGACCCCCGCTAGCATGTAGAAACCCTAAAAATGTCACAAAAGTCTCAGAAGAGTCCTCAAATGACATGGCAACAGCATGGGGAAGACCCCTGTAAGCATTTCTCACTCAAAAGTCACAGCTGTGAACAATGTTGTTCGAGTTTTATGCCATTTTTACGGACTCACCAGAAAACCTTCCAAAATGACACCAAAAAGAATTTTCCTGGCGGAAATGTTAAGGGCACATACCCAATAGTGAGATAGGGCTGGTGTATGTTACCTTTTGTGATTGCATGAAAGATTTACGTTAAAATATTGTGTGGCACTCCGATGTCCCTGAGAAGAGACGTACATGAAGGCCTTTTGACATAATGTGCCCATTTTGAGGAAGTGGGTCTATTGTAGTATTTTCCTTTGCCAGGGCAGTCCAAAATTGGGAGGTTCACCAATGCCCCTGGATAGAGACGTGCATTAGGGCCTGTAAACCTGAAGTGCCCATTGTAAGGAAGTGGGTGTATTGTAGTATAGCCCTTTGCCAGGGCAGCCAAAATTTGTGAGGCTCCACATTGTCCTTGGATAGAGAAGTGCATGAGGGCCTGTAAACCTGAAGTGCCCATTGTAAGGAAGTGGGTGTATTGTAGTATAGCCCTTTGCCAGGGCAGCCAAAAATTGTGAGGCTCCACATTGTCCTTGGATAGAGAAGTGCATGAGGGCCTGTAAACCTGAAGTGCCCATTGTAAGGAAGTGGGTGTATTGTAGTATAGCCCTTTGCCAGGGCAGCCAAAAATTGAGAGGCTCCACATTGTCCCTGGACAGAGACATGCATGAAGGCCTGTAAACCTGAAGTGCCCATTGTAAGGAAGTGGGTGTATTGTAGTATAGCCCTTTGCCAGGGCAGCCAAAAATTGGGAGGCTCCACATTGTCCTTGGATAGAGACGTGCATGAGGGCCTGTAAACCTGAAGTGCCCATTGTAAGGAAGTGCGTGTATTGTAGTATAGCCCTTTGCCAGGGCAGCCAAAAATTGGGAGGCTCCACATTGTCCCTGGATAGAGACGTGCGTGAGGGCCTGTAAACCTGAAGTGCCCATTGTAAGAAAGTGGGTGTATTGTAGTATAGCCCTTTGCCAGGACAGTCAAAAATTGGGAGGCTACACATTGTCCCTGGATAGAGACGTGCATGAGGGCCTGTAAACCTGAAGTGCCCATTGTAAGGAAGTGGGTGTATTGTAGTATAGCCCTTTGCCAGGGCAGCCAAAAATTGGGAGGCTCCACATTGTCCCTGGATAGAGACGTGCATGAGGGCCTCAAAACATGGTTCCCATTGCAAAGGAGCGGGTATCCTGTCGTAATGCCCATTCTGAAAGAATGGGCGAAAAAATTTACCACTGGGGGTATACATGAAACAACGGCCTAACTTTTGTAACGGTCATCATGGTGGAGCATGAGGAGAAGGAGGAGCAGTCCAGCAATTAGCCAAAGTCCAGAAGTGTGTACCCATGGGTGAGTGAAGGTACATGGCAAATTCCCATTACAAAATTTAAATTCCGCTCTCATTTGCTGGTGGTGTGGTGAAGTCTGGTCCAATCCAACCCTTGTTCTTCTTGATCAGAGTCAGTCTCTCAGCATTTTCAGTTGACAGCCGGGTGCGTTTATCAGTAATGATTCCACCTGCTGCACTAAAAACACGCTCTGACAAAACGCTAGCGGCAGGGCAGGCCAGGACTTCCAAGGCGTAGAGAGCCAATTCATGCCACGTGTCTAGCTTGGATACCCAATAATTGTAAGGCACAGAGGAATGTCGGAGTCTGCAAGGTACTCCTTCAGCATCTGGGCAAACTTACCATTTCTTGTGGCACTACCCCGCACCTCAGGGGCTGTGGTACGTGAGGGGCTGAGAAAACTGTCCCACATCTTAAAGACTGTTCCCCTACCTCTGACGGATTGGACTTGTGCCCCTCTCGGCCGTACGCCTTGGTTGTCCACCGATTCCTGAGCTATGCCGCTAGCGTTTTGTGAGGGGAATGCTTTGCCTACTTCCGCGACTATGGCCTTCTGGAACTGCTGCATTTTGGCTGACCTCTCCGCCTCAGGAATAAGAGACATAAAGTTCTCCTTGTAGCGTGGGTCTAACAGTGTTACCAACCAGTAATGATTGTCGGCCAAGATGTTCTTAACGCGAGGGTCACGAGCCAGGCAGCTTACCATAAAGTCAGCCATGTGCGCCAGACTCTTAACAGCCATCACTTCTGTGTCCTAACATTAACATTAAGAGAATGACGAGCACACCTATAAGTGTAGGTGCTAGCAAGAGAAAAATAATTACTTTATATATATAATCCGCTGCACACTACACACTACAAGATACAAGTATAAGATATAGCATAATGGCTAATGTATAAAGCTAATGTAAATTTTTTTACACCGCAGACAGAGGCATAGGTAGGACCCGATATACATGAGAATACCTTGAAGACTGGTTATCGGGCTTATATGTAATGCATTACATTAACTAAAATTCTCATTTTGCTTATGTACATTCTTAGCAGTTTTGCAATTTTCCTCATCCAAATTTACATTAGCTTTATACATTAGCCATTATGCTATATCTTATACTTGTATCTTGTAGTGTGTAGTGTGCAGCGGATTATATATATAAAGTAATGATTTTTCTCTTGCTAGCACCTACACTTATAGGTGTGCTCGTCATTCTCTTAATATTAATATTACTGTTTTTTTGACTGAGCACCCTACATTACCTGATAGCTAGTCCAGTTTACCATCTAGTTCATTCCTTGTTTTATCAAGTCTTCAACCACACCCATACACGCAGGTTTTAAAATGCACTTAGAAGCACTTACATCCTCAGATGCTTTTTTACACCGCAGACAGAGGCATAGGTAGGACCCGATATACATGAGAATACCTTGAAGACTGGTTATCGGGCTTATATGTAATGCATTACATTAACTAAAATTCTCATTTTGCTTATGTACATTCTTAGCAGTTTTGCAATTTTCCTCATCCAAATTTACATTAGCTTTATACATTAGCCATTATGCTATATCTTATACTTGTATCTTGTAGTGTGTAGTGTGCAGCGGATTATATATATAAAGTAATCACTTCAGTGTCCTGACCAACACGATGACTGAACACGTTGTCCTCCTCCTCCTCATGTCCCCTGTTTTCTGGCCAGCCACGCTGACCCGAGGGTATAACTGGTGTGCATGTCATATCCTCAATTTGGCCGGAGAGTTGCTCCATGTCTCCATCCTCATCCTCCTCCTCCTCCTCGTCATAGTCCTCCACTGCACGTTGTGATGAGATGAGGCTGGGCTGTGTGTTATCACCCACACCCACTACTGTTTCTTGCTCCAACTCATCGCGCTCCGCCTGCAATGCATCATGTTTGTTTTTGAGCAGAGACCGTTTTAGAAGGCAGAGAAGCGGTATGGTGACGCTAATAATGGCGTCATCACTGCTCACCATCTTGGTGGAGTCCTCAAAGTTTTGGAGGACGGTACATAGGTCAGACATCCATCTCCACTCCTCAGGTGTTATGTGTGGAGTTTGACCCATTTCCCGACGGCTTATGTGATGCAGGTACTCAACAACTGCCCTCTTCTGTTCACAAATCCTGACCAACATGTGCAGAGTTGAATTCCAACGCGTGGGGACATCACACACCAGTCTGTGAGCCGGAAGCTGCAAACGCCGCTGAAAGCCGGCAAGGCCGGCTGAAGCAGTAGGTGACTTTCGAAAATGTGCAGTCAGGCGGCAAACTTTTACGAGCAGATCAGACAGCTCTGGGTATGATTTTAGAAACCGCTGAACCACGAGGTTGAGCACATGGGCCACGCATGGAACATGTGTCAGCTGGCCTCGCCTCAAAGCCACCACCAGGTTCCGGCCATTGTCACACACGACCTTTCCTGGCTTTAGGTTCTGAGGTGTGAGCCAGTGATCTGCCTGCTGTTTCAGAGCTGTCCACACTTCTTCTGCATTGTGGGGTTTATCACCTATGCATATTAGCTTCAGCACAGCCTGTTGCCGCTTAGCTGAGGCAGTGCTGCAGTGCTTCCAGCTTGGGACTGGTGTGGAGGGTAAAGTGGATGAGGATGCGCAGGAGGAGGAGGCTGAGGAGCATGACATTCCGGAGCTGTAGAGTGTGGGTGAAACCCTGACTGAGGTAGGGCCTGCAATACCTGGTGTGGGAAGGACGTCTTCCTTCCCTCGCTGAGACTGGGTCCCAGCTTCCACAATATTAACCCAGTGTGCCGTCACCGAGATGTACCAGCCTTGCCCACAAGCACTTGTCCACTTGTCTGTGGTTAGGTGGACTTTGGCTGAAACAGCGTTGTTCAGGGCACGTGTGATGTTTTGTGACACGTGGTTATGTAATGCGGGGACGGTACACCGGGAGAAATAGTGGCGGCTGGGGACCGAGTAACGTGGGACAGCTGCCACCATCAGGTCGCGGAATGCTTCCGTCTCCACCAGCCTAAAAGGCAGCATTTCCAGCGCAAGCAGTCGCGAAATGTTAGCATTTAGAACTGTGGCATGTGGGGCGTTGGCAGCGTATTTGCGCCTGCGTTCAAAGGTTTCATGCATGGATAACTGAACGCTGCGCTGGGACAAGGACGTGCTTGATGATGGTGTTATCTCTGTGTGGGCAACTACAGGTGCAGGACAGGAGGCTTGTTCGCATGCAGCATTGACAGGGGATTGGCTCGCACGCACAGCACCCGAAGACGTAGCAGTGACATCAGCAAGCACTGCTCCTCGGCTCTGTTGTACATCCCACAAAGTCGGGTGCTTGGCTGACATGTGCCTGATCATGCTGGTGGTGGTCAGGCTGCTAGTTTTGGTACCCCTGCTGATGCTGGCATGGCAGGTGTTGCAAATGGCCTTTTTAGAATTATCTGGAGCCAACATAAAAAACTGCCAGACTCGGGAAGACCTAACATTTGTACAGGCACCTTGTGTTGTGTTGTTGTTCCGGGGAACGGTTGCCTGAATCTGCCTGGGCCACCACCCTGCTTCTTACTGCCTGTTGTGATGCTAAGCCTCCCTCCTCCTGTGCACTGCTGTCCTCCCTCTGCATCTCCTCCTGCCAGGTTGGGTCAGTTACTGGATCATCCACCACGTCGTCTTCCTCTTCCGCACCCTGCTCCTCCTCCTGACTTCCTGGCAATCGTGTCTCATCATCGTCCACCCCTTGTTGAGACACGTTCCCACCGTTGCCTTCGTGAGACCGTGGCTGCTCAAATATTTGGCCATCGGTACATACGCTCTCCTCATGACCCACTTCAACAGGAGCTGGCGAGAGGCCAGAATGTGCGAATGGATGCGTGAACAGCTCTTCAGAGTGTCCAAGTGTGGGATCAGTAATGTCCGTGGACGTGTACTCGGCCTGGTGGTAGGAAGGAGGATCAGGTTGTGGAATGTGCGGTGCAGTATCACGGCTACTGACACTTGACCGTGTGGAAGACAGGGTGTTTGTGGTGGTGCCAATCTGACTGGAAGTATTATCCGCTATCCAACTAACAACCTGTTGACACTGGTCTGGGTTGAAGAGCGGTGTACTGCTGCGGTCCCCAAGAATTTGGGACAGGACGTGCGAGCGAGTAGATGTGACCCTTTGTTGTGGCGAAATTAGAGCTTGCACACGACCTCGGCCTCTGCCTGCACCACCATCACGTCCACTTCCTTGTCCCTTGCCAACGCCCTTGCGCATTTTCAATGCTGTGCTGACGGTACACAGCTAAATGAAGGCGTCCCAACAGACGGGTTTTACCTGGACAATCAGATTATAGCTATTGCTACCAGCTTTTTAAGAGCGACAATTAGAGATTAAGTCAGACACAGACGGAGACGTGTATTCACTCTACTTGTGCGTTATATCCTAGTTTGTGCAAAACACACAAAAGTGCACCCGTACGCTGCCACCGACGGGCACACACTTGCGGTTTTTAAATGCACACACTAAGAACCTAACAGCGTTTAGGAGCGAGAATTAGTGAGAAGTCTGACACTATCAGGACTGTTTTAGACTGTGTACACCAGCCCCAGATATGATGAAGGCTGGTATACTGTCACTAGGAATTGCTATATACCCTGCCTGCCTGCCTGCCTACAGCTACAATAGTCCTGAGAAGGACTGTTGTGGTCACTAGAAAGCCTGTACTCTGACCTGGCTATACCCTCCCTGCCTTCCTGCCTGCCTATATCCACCTAGATTAGTCCTGAGAAGGACTGTTGTGGTCACCAGTTTTCAGCCCTGCAAAACTCTCCCTGATTCGGCAGACACTCTCCCTGCACTGACTGTCTGGATCACAGTGTGCAGAGCACAGCGCGGCCGGGTCTTATAAAGACTCGGTCACGTTGTGCGGCCGGCCAATCACTGCAATGCCACAACTAACAGGGCTGTGGCATTGCAGTGGTCTGCAAGCCAATCCCTGCAAGTGGGCTGGCTCTCTAAAGAGCGCCAACATGCAGGGATAAGGACCACGAGCACAGCACGAGTATCGCGAGATTACTCGGTACTCGCCGAGTAGCCAGAGTACAGTGATACTCGTGCGAGTACCGAATAGTTACAAGCGTACTCGCTCATCACTAATAGGTACCAATACACATGGTCAGGTTTTTGAATACAACAGATAGGGACTGCTCTGACAAGGGTTACCGTGAAGAGGTAGAGCGGCTTAGCGTACATTTTTTGCAAAAAACCATCAACTAAATACCCTGTTTTTACTACTTTTTTAGCAGCACTTGCTTTTTACTGTTTTTCTTTACAACAGAGTATTTTACATGTTTGTTTGACTGGCTTTTGTGTTTCAGTCTTTTGGTGGTGTGAACACTGTCCTACAGACATGTTCACTGTGTGCATGGCTCATTAGTTTTTTGTCTAACCAGTGATCAATCCTTAGTTTTTTTGTTTCAAACCAGTGATTGCTCAGTTTCCCCTAAAAAAAGACTGTGCCTGGCCTTAAAGCAGTCTTTGTAACATCCCACCGCTCCCCCTAAAAAGGCTTGTGTTTGGCCTCTAACCAGTAATTGTCAAACTCTTCAGTTTGTACTAAAATGGCATTTTTTTTGCCTCAAAGCAGTGATTGCAAAATTGTTGTTTACCCTAAAAAGGCTGTGGTTTCATCAAGGCAGGGATTACAAAATCGTTCAGTTTCCTCTAAAAAACCTGTACACCATAAAAAAGGAGAAGTCCAATCACCAGCAATATGGTGTGTTAGGCTAGGGTCACACTTGGCATGAGTTTTTTAATGCCTTAAAAAAAAAGCATGCGTTTCTGCATGCTTTTTTTCATTTCAGCATGCGTTTTTTAAGGTGTCTGATGGCACCCTGCGTTTTTGCATGCGTTTTTAAATCAGCACCAAAAAATAGTGCAAGCAGAGTTTTTTGGTGCTGTTTTAAAAATGCATGCGTTTTTTAGAAAACGCATGCGTTTTTTTAACATGGGCCCCTACGGAAAACGCATGTGTTTTTGGATGGTACTAACTGGTACTAATGTACCATGCGTTTTTGTTGTCAGCTACTCACATAAGTGCAAAAACTCAAGCCAAAAACGCAAGGCACTTTAGACATGTGTTTTTGGCATTAAGACATGTTTTTTTTGCTATTAGGGCATGCGTTTTTTAACATGGGGGCCTATGGGTGCATTTTTACATGCTTTTTGAAAAATGCAGGTCTCCAAAAAAGCATGAAAAAAACGCAAGTGTGACCCCAGCCTAAGATAGAGGAATATTAGGCTATGATATTAAAAACCTTTATCCTTTATTGTAGTTTCATAAAAATATGTTGCTTACGCTGTTTCAGACCACACAGGGTCCTTAGTCATAGCAAATAACAATACATACACATAACCTATGATTGCCAAATCCTTCATTTTGTACTAAAAAGACTGTGTTTGGTCTCAACAAGTGCATTACAAATCTGTGTGCATAACACATGAATGAGAAATCCTGAGGTTGTGGTTGAAAGGGGAAAAAGGTTTATAGAAGGGGGAGTAGGCTTGGTGTTTTAGGTAGGTGTTTTAGTGTTACTGAAAGCTATACAAGCCTACTCCAGTTAGCAGAGTAATATGAGTTGTGGATGAGGCCCAGAAACAGCTGTCGCTACAGTTCATGGCAAGCGCTGCAAGTGGCCTGTCCTCCTGTTTCTCCACCTTAACATCCCAAACAGTACAGTCCTCAGAGGGGGCACCCCAAATACCATGTTTCACCCCATGTCACAACTCTCCAACCACACAACTGATTGTGGGGAAATCCAGATGGGCGACTCTGCAGTGATGTTCTCCCATTCCATTCCATGGGCATCAGAGGCTTGCTCCAAATGTTCACAAACTCCAGAGGAGGAAAGCATCTGCACCGATCCCCAAAATATTTTGGAGATGGATCCGGGGACGGACGAAGTAGAGTTCCAGCAGGATCAAGACCCTCTTCCCCAAGGGGTGGAGGGGATGATGAAACTCAGATACCTGAGTAGCACCCAAACTATACTGTGTGTTTAGAACAGGAAGAGGAGAAGGGTGACTCATGGTGAGGAGTGGAAAAACAGAGAGGATGATGATGAGGTTTGAGATCTCACATGGAATCAACCCAAATTCACTCAGCTGAATAGTTCAGCAGAGAAAGAGGACAACGAGAAGATTAGCTTGCATCTTCCTGCACAGAGACTAAGGGCTACAAGCACAACAACTCTGGCTCTGGTCAGCAACGGTCGCAGGTCTGCAGTTGTCTGAGGTGCCAAGACTGGGTCTTTTTAGAAACTGCAAAAGTTGGCCCAACTCACGTTATTTGCAAACATTGTAAAAAAAAAAGTCAGTAGAAGCAAAAAAGAAAAAAACAATGATTAGACTACTACATGCATGAACCGCCATATGGCCCAGCACCTTGCATTACTTTGGGTAAATGACTTCACTAAAACTGTGCCTAGTGGGTCTCACTGAACACCGCCCATTGCATCAACCACATCTGCTGCTTATTCCTTCTCTGCCACTGAGGCAAGTGTTATCCGACAGGTGTCCGGCCACAGGACCTCCACTAGTGACAGCCCCTCAGCCATTACGGAAGTGGACATGCCTGCTGGTTTTTACCTATCTCAGAACCCGAGCACACCAATTGTTTGCCAACCCACCATAACATCTCTACCTGGACCTTCTTCACAGTGCAGCAGTTTGTCAGGTACATCCTACTTCACCCTCTCTCAGCCAACTCTTGGCACAGTTGAGGTCACGGAAAAGATTATTTCCTCCTACACATCCCAAAGTAAAGAGCTTGAACTTTACTATATCCTATTTATTGGCTATGGAAACACTGCCTTTCCGCCTGGTAGATACAGACAGCTTCCAAAAGCTGATGGCTGTCCCAACCTCCCAGTATCAGTCGCAATTACTTCTCGAAGAAATTATTTCTCAAAGAAAGCTGTGCCTGCTCTACTTCAGCATGTTGCAGACATCACCTGTTGCTTGAGAAACTGTGTGACAGAGTGCATGTCACCATTACATGCGTGGGGTCCTTTCCACACTGACCCCTGGACGCAGGCTGGAGTAAGCCCACTCTTGATCCACCTTGTGATAATTATAACCTTTTCCTTATCTTTGACCTCTTGGACATCTCACTTCAGCTATCCTTTTGGACTTGGCTTTTATCCTGGAGCACTCATGCTCCATTTATTGATTCTGACTCCTGATTGGGGTCTACTTATCATACCTGGATAGGTTTTGGACTGTTTGGCTGGCAGAACCACTTCTTTTCTAGGTATTTGGGGTATTAATCAGATTTCTGCACATGATCAGTTGCTGTATTTTTACTGCTGATTTATCCACGATCTGTGAATACCTATACCTTTGGTCCTAAAGGTGTTCAGTTATATAGTGTGTTTCGACACATTTTTAATTGTTTTTAAAGCTTTTTGTTTGCTGTTGTTTTGGATTTGTTAGTAAAATTTTATTTTGCATGCATATCAAGTGATCATCCCAGTTTTCTTATGTGGCTTTTCCCTCTTGTTTTGCATACTTTTGCAAACATATTGGGGATAACTCCTACTTTATGATCTTCGTGGTGCCCTCACAAGTTTTTTCTAAAAAGAGTGCATATCACCAGTGACACCTGGACGAGCAGTCATGGCAAAGGGAATTACATCTTGCTCACTGGCCATTGGGAGACTCTGGTGGCTGCAGGGCCAGTCAGGGAAGGGGCTACTCCCCAAGTCTTGATACAAACTTCTGCCTGTACCTTTTCATCCACTGCTTCTAACATGTCTACCTCCACTACAGCTTACAGATGTGCTCTCAATCTATCCCTTAGGGTACCTTTACACGCCGCTACTGGCGGGTGGATACAACCAGCTACTTCACGTGCACGCACAAACGGTTACAAACGGTAGTCGCACCACCTTTACACGCTGCCACAAGGTGCGCTACAGGTTACATCTATCTCTAGATACACTGCCGGGTGTCTCAAGTCACCTTCTGTAGCTCACCTTACCTCATTTACACACCGCTACAACAAGCTAATATGGGCGGACCTGGTGCAGCAGGGACAACACATAGGCGTGCCACAATTGTGGATTACGAGACGTCCGTACGCTGATAGGACAAAGCACGAACATCATGATTGGGCAGGCATCGCAGGAGGCTGTTTAATACATGACGCTCGATCAATTGTGTAGTGTGACTGGTCAGCTCCTTAAATATGCCTCCCTATGCAGCGACTACCAATCGTAATGCAGGAGCTTCCTCCAATGATCGCTGATGGGGCGCGGTAACCCGGAGCCTGTGTCATGCCCCAGCTACATACCAGGTACATAGAATGGTGTAGAAACAACCCTTCTGTTGCTTCTTTACATGCCGATACAGGTCGCTACAATCGGCTGTGTAGCCACCTGTTTCAGGGCAGTGCTCGGAAACAGGTGCCGCTACTGCCGGGTGGCTACTACCGTCTTCACACGCCGCTACTACAGGGTATATTGCCGATGCAAGATACATTTCTCGCAAGTAGCTGGTTGTATCCACCGCCCAGTAGCGGCATGTAAAGGTACCCTTAATGTTGCAACAGTTCAGACACAATCACCCCACCTCTGTACTTTGCAGCCAGGGCCCTCTGCCATCAGGCAGTGTTTAAATTAAAATGTCTTGTAAATGCGAGTCACAGAGCTAAAGAGTTATGGACAGCTATGCAGGTTGAGTTTCAGCAATGACTGTCTCCGCTAAACTTGGAGCTGGGGAAGGCCATGTGCAATAATAGTACGAAGCTGGTGGTGGCTCTATGTCAAGGCAAACTTACACACCTGCCTTACATGACTCATGTCCTCAACCTGGTTGTCCAGCAATTCCTATGCCACTATCCTGGCCTGAATGATCTGCTTCACACGGCACAGATACTGTGTGCTCACTTCCGCTGTTCTCACCTCGCGGCTCATCAACTACCCTCACAAAATAGGTGACCTTTCACGCAGGACTCAAAACTCAGCGGGGTGAAGCGGGAAAGGAAAACAAGTTCAGAGCTATAGCTGAACTCGGGTGACCTAGACTGTGATGTCACCCCGCTCACAGTGGCACCCGGAAATCACTCAGTTCTGGTCTCGCTGTGACAGGATGTCGCAGAGGATCATCTAGGAGTATGTTGGAGTACTAAAGATGTAGTTAAGATATGTATTTGTGTTTTTTGTTTAAATACAATGTTTTTTTCTGTGTGTTGTGTGTTATTTACAATTTACTACAGATTCATAATGGTCGGGTCTAACATTGGCCTGACATTATGAATTTAGGGCTTACTGCCAGCTGGAAACGTTCAGCATCGCATAAACCACTTTTTTACCCAGTCTAACACAAGAGCAGCTGGAAGAGTTGGTTACAGAAAATGGTGCTACGATAAATGCACCATTTTCTGGGGTGGCTGTGGGCTGCAATTAACAGTGGGGGTGGGGGACTACATTGCTTGGGCTTTCCCATGCTGAGGATTCCAGACCCCAGCTGCCTAGTTGTGCCTGGCTGGCAACCAAAAATACAGCGAAGCCCCACATAGTTTGTTTTTAAATTATTTTAAGAAATAATTTAAAAAAGGACTCCCCGGGTTTTTTTCTTACCAGACCAGTAAAAATAAGCAGCTAGGGATTGGTGGCAGCCCGTACCGGCCTGGTGTATCTGTGCTGGTAACCAAAAATACAGCAGAGCCCCATCAGCCAAAGCAATGGACATTTGCTATTTTCATCTGACTTTCTAGTTGATAAGTACAGAAGAGTTGGTCTCACATGCTGCTGACCCTCTGCAATAATAAAGTTTAACTCTCCCCCTCCCCCCCCAAAAAATAATAACATTTCCTATAAAAATTCCCCCAAAAATATTAAGCTTCCAAAACAAGCTACTTACTTGACTAAAGCATATGGAGCGGTCGCAAGGGTCGGGGTGCCCGGTAGCCAGACCAGCAGTCATTTTGGGGTAGTCACGGTGGCAGTAGCCCAGCTCTGTGGCCCTGACCGTCCAGTTAAGGGGGTATTTACAGGGGATTATAATGTCTTTTGTGATGCCACTGTGGTACCTGGTCACACTGGGACTTAATGTGAGAGTCTATGTGGATGATGGTGGTTATAGTTGTGGTGCAGGAAAGCACTGAAGAAGGGGACTGACACAGGAGGAAGTTCAGTCTCTTTAGCTTTACTGATGCACAAGTTGTGGGCTCCAGGGCACTGGTCACCAGGATCAAGAGGTCCAGTCAGCCTTGAAGCAATTGGAGTCCACTTTGCTAGGTGTGATTGGAGGCCTGCCTGTCGCGCGCTTCTCTGTTTCGGGTCCTAGATGCCTGTGAGCTATTCTGTGGCCCTTCTCTCTCTCTCTTTGGTAGTAAGTTCCCACTTAGCAGACAGGGCGAACCTGTAACGGATACTGCCGTGATTATTGCAGCTCCGGGCTCTCGTTAAGCTGTTGTGCCGTAGGGTCTCTCGGTGTGGCAAGGAAACTTGCAATCTCCTGTCCTCCAGATTCAATTCACAGGGTGTGCAGCACCTGTCTAACCCAGTACTCTGGCATCCTCTGCAGTGCTGCTCTGGGATGAGCTTTTCCAGCTCTCCCTTCCCAGAGCTCTCTCTCTCCCTGCTCGTCCTCACTCTACACTACCCTTCTACACTGCTTCTAACACCTCCCTCTACCCAGAGGACGCAACACCCCCACCGAAATCAGGGTTTTGGGCTCCCCCTTCTGGTCAGGGATCAGGTCTTTTGTGTGCATGTGGGGTTTACCTGACGTGGCGATCTCCTCCTGCTTCCAAGAATAATATCGCCTCTGGTGAAAGAGGCAACATTACTGTGGAAACTGGACAATAGGGGCACCACACATACTTGTGATGTCACACCTGCTCCTCCAAAAGTAACAGCTGTGCAGCTTATCTGACTGGAACCCTCTCCTAATGTCATATTAACCTACCGGACCCTTTGAGTACCAAGAGACATATTTGTCCTATAGTTTTAAACTGAGACTAATTTAGACTGGATTCACACTACCTCTTGTGAGGATTGCATTGCACTGCCATAGCCAATCAGCAGCTCTCCAGCCTTAAGTAAAGGTCGGCAAAGCGTTCACGATTTCATAGTAGCTTTCCTGGAGCCAAATAAGAAATGGGTTCTGCATGGATCCTGTGCAGCTGTACAAATTGAACATATGGTTTGTCTAGTCTTAAATCACACATAAGAACACTTTAGATCCGCATATAGTTAAGGAACCTGCCAGTTACTTTATGCACCCCAGCTATTACTGTCTGTACCTGTAGCTTCATAGTACTATTTTAACAATTCCTGTCTGAGCTCATAATGTAAAAGTAAAGGTGGAAAAAAAACATTTATACACTTACATTTTGTTTATGTAAATGAGGCAGTCAGACTACACCTTGGAGGATGTAGTCTTTCTGGCAGGTTAATAGTTAACTCATTTCCAACTTCTCTGTATAAAAGGACCTGTGTGATGTCCCGAGCATGTGACCATAGTGGGCAGAGCTAAGTAAGCAAATCATTATGTACTATGAAGACTTAGCTCCGCCTATTATAGTCACATGGTTGTGATATCACCAGAGGGCCAGCAGCATGTTCTGAAATTCTGCTGAAATGTTAACTATTAACCTGACAGAAAGACTACATCCTCCAAGGTGTAGTTTGACTGCCTCATTTACATAAGAAAATGTAAGTGTACAAATGTTTTTATTTCACCTTTAGCATTACTCAGACAGGGATGGTTAAACTAGTATTATGAAGCTATGTCTTCGCACAGTGATAGCTGGGAGGAGACATATATGGCCTGACAGATTCCCTTTAAACAATCACTGCCAAATGTTTTTCTGCTCTTGTTTTGAGGGCTTATTGCATTGCTGGAGAGACTGTACACTTAGCTAGATGGAAAAACAACTATTAAAAAAACAAATAAAATAAAAGATCGCCGTGGATAATATTGGACTTTCTGAAACTTTAGCAGTTCAATAGAAAAACATATAAAGATGATGTGCTAATAAAACAAGCAATTAATTATGGCTGCATTGTGAAGAATATACAGTATCTGGATCAACAGAGTGCTGAATTTAACTCCACTGTTGTGTATTGCGTATGGGTTGGATCACTCAGGTGTTTCTACTTCCAGGGATTACAGTGCTTCTTAACTGAGCAACTTTCCCAGTTTGGTGCCAGAAGAAATTTGAGGCTAGTCACTATAGTAGCAGGGTTGTGGACACAGAATGTGAAGTATGCCACTACAAAAGACCATAGTCACTACTTATAGGGATAGAGAAAATAAAGTGATCAGACAATTCAGGGTCATTTCCAGGAGAGTTCGCTGTTCACTAGGAGAAGACAGAGACATGGTCATACGGCAGTCCAAGGTCATGTAGTCCAGGACGGCAAGACAAAGAATCAGTGAATAAACATAGGCTTAAACAGGTCATGGTCCAGGGTTAAAAAAATCAGGGGAAAGATAACAGGTAAAGAAAAAAGGCAAAGAGTAATCAAAGGTCAGTCTGGGTCAGTAACAGAGATAAGGATAAGCACAGGAGTATGGCCCAAACACCATTTCAGGCAAAGTGTATGACTGGCAGAAAAGTGGGGAAAGCTGCTCAGTTAAGAAATAGAGTAATCCCTGGAAGTAGAAACAGACGAGTGATCCAACCCTTCCCAGAACAAGAACAGAGAATAACTCAGAACATAAACTGATTGACAATTCAGCCACACCAAGGAAACAGAAACCACATACAAAAAAGTTCAAGATATGCTGTTTAGAGGATCATGATAGCTGTCCCAACATTATGGAGTTTTAGAAGACTTTTCAGAAACAAGTGAAATAAAAAAAATGTGTTCAGTACTTCAACCAGTGAAGGGTAACCTTCAACAATGAACAAAGTGACCATTTTCCCGTACAGCAGATGTCTGAGGAAAAAGAATCATTAATACTGGTGTTTAACATATCCAATCTTTTGTTCTTATGTGACATGAGCAGCTGCCAAAGGTCTCCACCCCCAACTAAAGTATGCATATGATCAAGAACGAGCTGAAATGTATTTTCCATGTGACAATGAAATTTCTTGAACATCGTATTCGTATTGAACATTGTTTTTGAATGCCAAAGGGCATTTGCTAAATAATTCTATGGCATAAATATTATCACTCAGGGCTCACCCCCATGCACATCTCTGTCTTCTCTGAATGTTTGTGTGTACAGATCACTGATAATGGGGATCTAAGTAATTGTGACCAGTGCTCTGTACATGATGATAAAAGGAAACATAAATTATGTGTTCCCTGCTATCCTTTGTCCTTAATCATATAATTTATTCTAATAACAAGTGAATAAATAGTGAGATTTGATGCTAATTTTAAAAAATGAAGTAAATATAACGAACATTAGAAAAGTATACTTTACCTGCTAAAAAGGGGATTTACTGCAAACTGGTTTGCTTTCATAACGGACTTTCTTCTTGCCACTCTTCCATAAAGGCCAGATTTGAAGAGTACACAACTAATAGTTGTCCTGTAGACAGTTTCTCCAACCTGAGCTGTGGATCTCTGCATCTCCTTCAGAGGGACCATTGGACCCTTGGCTGCTACTTTAATTAGTGCTGTCTTTGTTTGTGATATCCATGATTTAGTAGGTTTACAGTTGTGTCATATTCCTTCCATTTTTGGGTGATGGCTTGAATGGTGCTCAGTGAGATGAGCTACAAGAATTCCAAGGCATCGACATTCCTCCTTCATTTCAAAAGTTTAATTAACCAGTGCACACATCAAAGACATGCAGAAAAGTGCAATGTTTTGGCCACACAATCTTTATCAAGCCATTTAGAAGTGTACACTTTTTTTCTATGAAGAACATTCAGTGCCTTGAACTTCTTGAAACTCATTGCAGGTTTGCAGCTTATCTGGGTAGCTGTACCAAGTAAGCCAGGATTCACCGAAAGTCGATATTGGAGATAATTTATGCCTAAACCAAATAGGAGTAAGGGGAGTACTCGTATAAAGGTTCAATCTCGATTTATTTATTAAAAACGTGATTTAAGTCAGGGGTCCCCAACCACCGGTCCGCGGACCGGGCCGTTGGGGTCTTTGCGCCGGTCCGCGGCGAGCTGCCGGCTTCCCCGCCCCCTGTGTGTCCCCGCCCACCGCACCCTCACCTCCTGAACTATGCCGCTCTGAGCCGCAGCCTCTGCCTCTGCCTCAGCTGCGTGCATATGTATGAGGGGAGCTGTCGGCCAATCAGTGCAGCAGCCATGCTCTGCCACACTGTTATTGGCCGACGGCTTCTCTCACGCAGCAGCAGCTGAGGCAGAGACGTGGCTGAAGTTTTTTTCATATCTTGCGCTATTTCCAAGCACAGCAGTGATGTGTGCTTCACGTGATGTGCTTGGAAATAGCGTGAGATATGAAAAAACTTCAGCCACGTCTCTTCCTCAGCTGCTGCTGTACGAGAGAAGCCGGCAGGAGCGCGTGAGCATCTGTGTGTGAGTGTGTTTCAGGGGCAATGCCTGTGTGTGGTATAACTGTGTATGAGATGTACATTCAAAACCATACCTCTCAAACTCCTGCTAAAAAACCCCCACTGACATGCAAAAACCTGAAATTATACTCCCAAAAAGAGAGGAAATGAATACAGGACACATGGAATAAGATGGGATAGATTTATAGGCTACTATAGGGAGTGCAGAACAGCCAATAAATCCAGCAAGTGAAAATCACAGGCGTAGAACAGCAGTTCACGCCGAGAGTAGGGGATTCAGACTGCGCATGCGCGAAATCATGCGGGTCACGGCGTGGAACACATGCTGTCCGGGCATGCGCAGTCATACTTCCGCGTCAGGAGAGATCGAGGGAATCGCGCTTGCGCGGGGCAGCCGACGTATGCGCAAGAGAACTATGCGTCTCACAGCGTGGAACGCACGCCGGACACGCAGGTAAACTACCCTGGGGGCAGGATAATACATTAGAGAGGAGGACTATATTAAGCCTCCAGATGTCGGCGGCAGTTAATCCCTTGACACAGAGGGTAGCTGAACGCAGGCATCAGACAGGAACAGGGATCTGCAGCCTGAACTCCAGGAGTAGGACCATCTAAAGGTACTAATCATACCATAAAGGTATGAAACTTATATAGCATAGCTAGAGGGAAAATTAATATGTTATCAACTGCTTTTACCTAGAACTAGAGGTGGAAGTCAGCAATAAAGAGATATATGAAATAAAGGGACCCTTTTTGAAATCTGGCCACATACAGAGAGGTGCTTCTTCCTTGTGGAACAGAATAACCTTGTGGTCAGTAAAAATAAGTTAATAACACATTTATATGTTTTAAAATGAAACCAGATAACAGGTATCCATAAAACATACTTTATTGCAGAAAGCATAGAAGATAATCAAAAGGGACATAGAATAAAGAAAGGACAAAATCAACAAAAACAGAAGGTGGGTAACATCTTTTGGGTGGGTGAGAAGAGATACAAACTAATGGTAAAAATGTGATAAAAATTATATTTACTGATGCACTGTAGGACAGGAACACTACACCAGGGACACAACAGAAGATATACCCTCCTGGGAGCAGAACAAACAGGGGTAGGTAACCTTTTTCCTCCTACTCTGTCTCCATTGGAAAACATTATAAATAAATCATTGTGTATCTATCTATATACAGTTAGGGCCAGAAATATTTGGACAGTGACACAATTTTGGCGAGTTGGGCTCTGCATGCCACCACATTGGATTTGAAATGAAACCTCTACAACAGAATTCAAGTGCAGATTGTAACGTTTAATTTGAAGGGTTGAACAAAAATATCTGATAGAAAATGTAGGAATTGTACACATTTCTTTACAAACACTCCACATTTTAGGAGGTCAAAAGTAATTGGACAAATAAACATAACCCAAACAAAATATTTTTATTTTCAATAATTTGCTGCGAATCCTTTGGAGGCAATCACTGCCTTAAGTCTGGAACCCATGGACATCACCAAACGCTGGGTTTCCTCCTTCTTAATGCTTTGCCAGGCCTTTACAGCCGCAGCCTTCAGGTCTTGCTTGTTTGTGGGTCTTTCCGTCTTAAGTCTGGATTTGAGCAAGTGAAATGCATGCTCAATTGGGTTAAGATCTGGTGATTGACTTGGCCATTGCAGAATGTTCACTTTTTTGCACTCATGAACTCCTGGGTAGCTTTGGCTGTATGCTTGGGGTCATTGTCCATCTGTACTATGAAGCGCCGTCCAATCAACTTTGCAGCATTTGGCTGAATCTGGGCTGAAAGTATATCCCGGTACACTTCAGAATTCATCCGGCTACTCTTGTCTGCTGTTATGTCATCAATAAACACAAGTGACCCAGTGCCATTGAAAGCCATGCATGCCCATGCCATCACGTTGCCTCCACCATGTTTTACAGAGGATGTGGTGTGCCTTGGATCATGTGCCGTTCCCTTTCTTCTCCAAACTTTTTTCTTCCCATCATTCTGGTACAGGTTGATCTTTGTCTCATCTGTCCATAGAATACTTTTCCAGAACTGAGCTGGCTTCTTGAGGTGTTTTTCAGCAAATTTAACTCTGGCCTGTCTATTTTTGGAATTGATGAATGGTTTGCATCTAGATGTGAACCCTTTGTATTTACTGTCATGGAGTCTTCTCTTTACTGTTGACTTAGAGACAGATACACCTACTTCACTGAGAGTGTTCTGGACTTCAGTTGATGTTGTGAACGGGTTCTTCTTCACCAAATAAAGTATGCGGCGATCATCCACCACTGTTGTCATCCGTGGACGCCCAGGCCTTTTAGAGTTCCCAAGCTCACCAGTCAATTCCTTTTTTCTCAGAATGTACCCAACTGTTGATTTTGCTACTCCAAGCATGTCTGCTATCTCTCTGATGGATTTTTTCTTTTTTTTCAGCCTCAGGATGTTCTGCTTCACCTCAATTGAGAGTTCCTTTGACCGCATGTTGTCTGGTCACAGCAACAGCTTCCAAATGCAAAACCACACACCTGGAATCCACCCCTGACCTTTTAACTACTTAATTGATTACAGGTTAACGAGGGAGACGCCTTCAGAGTTAATTGCAGCCCTTAGAGTCCATTGTCCAATTACTTTTGGTCCCTTGAAAAAGAGGAGGCTATGCATTACAGAGCTATGATTCCTAAACCCTTTCTCCGATTTGGATGTGGAAACTCTCATATTGCAGCTGGGAGTGTGCACTTTCAGCCCATATTATATATATAATTGTATTTCTGAACATGTTTTTGTAAACAGCTAAAATAACAAAACTTGTGTCACTGTCCAAATATTTCTGGCCCTAACTGTATTGTACCTTTTTAGTTGAACCTGTGGTAGACCATTTTTTACCAAGAGGAGAGTGAAATGGAGGAATAAGGGTAATGATTACACCATTTGTCAAATATATTTCCCCTTTTCTCACACTAAATCGGGTGCACTAATGCTAGAGACACCCTTTATAGGCACCGTGATATAGTTGGGAATCCACAGGAATAGACATAGAAGTACCCCATTTTGGAGAGTGGAGGGTAACCTAAACCAAAACAACCCCCCTTTTCTATCCAATTATAATTATCTGTTCGCAGAATACCTGTCTGTTTCAACTGAACCGACTTGAATCAACCATTCTTTGGTAACCTGGACCTCTGAGCACTGAAGAACTCCGCTGTATGGATTAAAAGTGGGACTTATACTCATAAATACTACGGGTTACCATATCCTATCAGAGTACCTGATAGTAATTTTTGAACTGTTAAAAACCATGAAAACTAGCCCCTGATGAGACTCTGTGTAACAAGCAGGGACGAAACGCGTCGGGCAGGGCAAAAAACACATTGATGGTATAAGAAACAGAAAAATTACCAATCTACCTTCAAAAAAAGTACTGGACATAGGACAGGACATAAGAAGCGTTTGACAAGAATAGGGACCGACAGACATGCATGTTATGTGCGATCAGACCTAGGATCAAACGACCAACACTTGACTTTGAATAAGATATTCCCCAAACAATATCTGGAGACACATTATCCAGAACTGTTGTGGGGACTATAAACCGGGTGACTGTCCAGTATCAGATCCAAACTTGAGAAAAGAGATTTGTGTTTGTGTGTTTGTATGTAGGAAGATGGGTAGTCACAGATCACGTATCACTTGCATCACATGTTTTTAATAAATAAATCGAGATTGAACCTTTATACGAGTACTCCCCTTAATTTATGCTTGTACCAAGTAAGCACAAACTGAGCAATGCTCAGTGAGATGGTCAAATCTTGCGCTATTGTTTATCTACCGTAATTCTGGTTTACTCTTCTCCATAACTTTATCCCTGCCCTGTTGTTTCAGTGATACCGGTTAATCTATAATGTTCTCAAAGAAAACTCTAAGGCTGCGCTCACACGCAGCGTGTTTCCCACATATTCCTGAATTTATGCAGTGCTTTTGAGAGCTCCCGTAAATGTAATGAATCGCAAAGCTGGAAACGCATTCCAGCAAAAAGCTATTGTGGTGCAGTAATGGTGGCCCAATTTAACAGTTCAATACAGTCAATACATGGCACTCAGTACCCAGATTTACCGGGCACGAGATCATGTTCGTAACACCAGAAGCTGACCCGCCCCAGGGCTGTGGGGTACCCGGTCCTGGGGGTGTTGATTTACTGGGGATATCACTGGGACCTGCGCTCAGTCCCATGGCCCTGGTGGTCGCTGAAAAGACTCAATGAAAAATAATAGAAATAGTCTGTGATGCCAACCTACAGTTCCGGTAATGTTACCGGCGCTGCGGGACAGACCTCCGGGGTGATGGTGGAATAGCAAGATGGTTCCCTGGGGCAGTAGTGGAAGTTAATGATGGTTTGACACAGGGATGCAGATGCGCCAGGCCTTGTCACTGATCCTCCTCCCTGCTGCGGTTGGCGGCTCCTCAAGTGGCGATACAAAAGGACACCGCACAGTCTTTTTACTTTGTACAAGTTTACTGGCAGTTCTTAATAGCACAGTACTTTGAGGCCTGCCTGGCCTGGGTAGTCACCGGGAATTAAGATGCTTTACTTAGAACCCTCAGTGGATGCCTGCCGTTCCTGTCCGGTTCCTTCCTGCACTCTCTCCTGTCTCCATCAGCGCTCCCGCTCACAGAGTCTGAAGCCAGCTCCCACGGATCTCTCGGTGGAGGACTCTTCTCTGGATCCCCCAGACCCTATACGTTGCCTTTTTCTGGATGCGCTGGGGGTCAGCTGCAACTTCATCTAGAAGCTCGAGCCTCCGGTTTGACTGCTCAGGGATGAACACCTGCACCGTGCTCAGAGCTGGTCCTCTGTTTCGGGACAGATCCCTTCTGTTGGTAATCACTGCAAAAGCGAGCACGTAAAAAAATTGACATGGCTATTCTTTGCGCTTTTTTCGGCATGCTTTTCCCATAGGCTACATGATAAAATGGCCTTTAACTTAATATTTTGTTGCACAAGTTTTTGAGGCAATCACTGCTATCAAATGATACCTGCAACTGTCAATGACACTTCTGCACCTTTCAACAGGTGTTTTGGCCCACTCCTCAAGACCAACCTGCTCCATTTGTCTCGTGTTTGAAGGTTGCCTTTTCCAGATGGCATGTTTCAGTTCTTTCCAAAGATGCTCAATAGGATTTAAGTCAGGGCTCATAGAAGGCCACTTCAGAATACTCCAATGTTTTCCTCTTAGTCATTCTTGGGTGTTTTTAGCTGTGTGTTTTGGGTCATTATCATGTTGCAAGACCCATAACCTGCAACTGACACAAAGCTTTCTGACACTAGGCAGCACATTTCGCTCTAGATTCCCTTGATAGTCCTGAGATTTCATTGTACCCTACACAGACACCGTGCCAGATGTAGCAAAGCAGCCCTAGAACGTAACAGAACCTCCTACATGTTTCACAGTAGGGACAGTGTTCTTTTCTTGATATGCTTCATATTTCCGTCTGTAAATATAGAGCTGATGTGCCTTGCCAAAAAGTTCCATTATTGCCTCATTCGTCTATAGGACAGTCTCTCAGAAGCTTTGTGGTTTGTCAACATGTAGTTTGGCAAATTCCAGTCTGGCTTTTTTATGTTTTTTTTTCAACAATGGTGTCCTCCTTGGTCGTCTCCCATGAAGTCCACTTTGGCTCAAACAACGACGGATGGTGTGATCTGACACTGATGTTCCTTGAGCTTGAAGTTCACCTTTAATCTCTTTAGACGCTTTCCTGGGGTCTTTTGTTACTATTTGTATTATCAGTTCCTTTGATTTGTCATCAATTTTCCATGGAGGTTGGCTACAGTCCCATGGTTCTTAAATTTCTGAATAATATGTGCAACTGTAGTCACAGGAACATTAAGCTGCTTGGAGATGGACTTATTATAACCTTTACCTTTAACATGCTTGTCTATAATTTTCTTTCTAATCTCCGGAGACAACTCTTTCCTTTGCTTCCTCTGGTCCATCTTGAGTGTGGTACACACCATGTACAGCACAGGGAGTATCTGTAGCCCTATATACAGGCGCACTGACTGTTTACAAGATTGTAGATACCTGTGATGCTAATTAGTGGACACACCTTGATTTAGCATGTCCCTTTTGTCATATTATTTTCAGCGGTACCATCATTTCTGTCCAGGCCTATTTCATGAGTTTTATTTATTTTTTTTAAATTCTGTGGAAAAAGGTTGAAAAGCAATGTATGACTTTTATTTGTTCATTTTCATAGATTTTTTTATTTATTATTTTGTCAGATTCAAGTTATTTCTGTGACCATTGTTGGATTTTCTTTCATTGAGGGGTACTAACAATTTTGACCAAATGTGTATATATTATGTCAGGATTCCAATTGCATGTGTCTCGCATCGCATTACCCGGCACGGCCACCTGACAGGAGCGTGCAGCTGCATAAAATTACATGCAGCGGACAAGCTCCTGCATGAGAAGTGGGTAGATGTGCCGGGTGATGCGATGCGAGACACGTTCGAGTCTCTTGTATTGCTTTGACAAGAGGAACTCCGACTTTGGTTAAATAAAATACAAACTAGATAAAATCCTATGCTGGCTAGATGCTAAATGTACACGTAAATCCTGAAGCACAGGGCTGGACCTAGTGCACAGCTTCCCCAAACAAACAATTGCTTTACTCACACAGCAATTGTATCAGGAGCACAGAGAAAACTATCATTTTGTGGATGCTCTGCCCTTTTATACCTTACCTGATCATTGAAGGTGATTAGCTAGAATTATCCTGAAAACCTAAAATGACTAAATGGAGCAGGGAAAATACACACTTACCGGTTTCGAAACTGCCCAGCTAATTTATTTATACTGTATAAAACATTAACCTAGGGAAAATGTGCACATTTTTAAACACTTACTGCTGGTCCTGTTACAACAGAGACTGCCTTTTTAGTTAAAAGTGGGAGGTACTTTTAAATTAAAATAGCTTTTTCATTTTCCGTCACATCATATGTTAAGCATTGCACCCATTTTTACATTATTATATAAAGGAGAATTAAAGGGTGAATATTTGAGGGTAGATATTATTAATTAACCCAACTTAAAACAGCACGTCAAGAAATGATAAAAAAATTTTTTTTTATTGTTTCTAACAATTTCCCATAAATAAGACCTAACAATGAATCAAATATGCTTTAATGTTAAATTATACTAAAGCTCTTTGTCTCGCTAATGAAAAAGAAAGAAAAATGGAAGCTAGCGTCAACTAGAAAAGAAGAAAAATAACAGCACTCCATAAAAGTTTTGATCAAGGGCCCAAAACAAAATCATGAAAGTATTACTATGATATGAAATGGGAACTTTAATATTATTCAGTTTTAAAAATGTTTCTAGTTTAGCATTCTTTATGGACACTAATCATAGAAAATCCTTCACAAGTTCTTTACTGGTAATATTACTTTCCGAAAACTTTTATAGAACTTTGTGTAATTGTCTTTAATTGCAAATTGCTATTAACAGCTCTGGTTTTGGCACCAATAAATTTTGCCAAGGTAAGAGTTAATTAGAAAAGAACCAAGCATTAAATTCCTACTCAGCCTTACACAAACCCATTGTGGGTTTCCTTAACAAACATGTGACGTAATTGACTTTGTTGTGAAAAATATCGACAGATATACAGTATTTGAACAGTGATGCGTCTCGGGGGATTCTTAAATGTCACTTCTGTTTCTGAAAGCACTTTGCAAATGTTGACCAGAGGTACATGCATATTTTATGTATTGTAATCTAAAACTTTTTTTTACAAGAATTGCTAACGGTTATACTATCCCACTCTGAAAGACAATACAACAGGAACATCTAATTAGCCAGCTACCTGATAGTCTTGCCTGTGCACAAAGGCATGCATCTTCAAGAAGCTCGAGTCTTAGAGATGGCCACATGGCTAAGTGATATCTTTTCAAAATTAAAACAACTTACAAATAGGAAAAAAAAAAAAAGACAATAATAGAGAAATAAAACCACTTTACTATTCTACTTGTATGAGGCTCTATTCAAATACTCAACCACTGTTTTGTTTTATTCTCTATTTATTAATAACTCCTTGCTGCTAAAGCCTGTTTTCACCTTCCAGATAAGGTCAAATTTTACAATTCTGACCAGTGTCACTTTATGAGGTAATAACTCTGGAATGCTTTAACAGATCCCTTTGATTCTGCCATAGTTTTTCATGAAAAATTGTATTTCATGTTGCTGGTAGATTTAGATTAAAAATGTTTATGTTTATTTGTGAAAATATCGGAATTCCGAAAATTTAACGTTGAGCCATGAAAATAAAAAGACATTTTTTCTACAAATGTTGCTTTTGCTCCAAATTTTTAAGAAACTTTTTGTTTTTCTTTCTTCCCTCTGCTCTGAGTTGCAATTTTTAATCAAACGTCTGCCTTTATCATGCTAGTTTAGCCTTGCAAAGTGATCTTGTTACATATTGCTTGAACAATGGATATTGGCTTGTGATTTTTTTGCACATTTGAAGCACTTTATGTAGTGTTATTTGGTTGTTGATGAGCATTGTATGTCAATATTTGGGTAGAATTATATGGATAAAACAAAATTTCCAGCACATAAGGATAAAAAAACTTGTTATTCCAACTTCTTTAGTAAGGGTGCAGTCAGATCTGATTTTTTTTTTTTTCTATCAGTGAGAAAAGTATCATGTGTTTTGGTAACCTTTTTTTCGTTATACACTGGAGCAAGTCAACAAGGATGTAAAACTTGATGTTGCAGCTAGAATGCCGTAGGGGAATCATTGCGTTTAATCCTCCCTAGGGGGATGGTAAAATCTATAGTTGTAGAGGCCCAGCGCACACAAACCCTTTATCAATGGCTTAATATATTCCCTTCTCTTAAATGAGTATAGATTGTGTTGGTTAAACATTCACTGCATGTTTATTTAAAATATACAAGATTAAAAAATTAAAAAAGTAGACACATTAAAATGTGTAGCCATTCATTATCGGTCGCTATGACAGCACCCATAACAAGAGAGGTATCTGCCCTCCAAGGACAAGGAACCATCAGGCTTTAAAAGAGGTGGTTCCTCTCCCCATGTCACTTACTTTGTCACTTACCCTATCACAGCCTCTGTCACCGCTTGTAATGTTTGGAAAGTAGAGAATTAAAGCACAAGGATCTGGTGAGCTCTTCTCTGATAAGCTTTATTCATTTCCCCATGTCAGTTGGTTCCTTGTCCTTGCACGGGGAGCCTCAGGCGAAAGCGGCTGCATGGAGAACCGTGCGGCTGGAATCTCAGGGGGGCCCTGGAGGGTCTTACCCGGAATGTGGCGGTGCGGGGTGGCCGGTTTGGGCCCTGTCGGTCTGATCACCGAGGCTGCTGCTCTTGGATGGGGGCTCTGGCAGCGCCG
This sequence comes from Allobates femoralis, assembly GCA_033576535.1. Classification (NCBI taxonomy): domain Eukaryota; kingdom Metazoa; phylum Chordata; class Amphibia; order Anura; family Aromobatidae; genus Allobates; species Allobates femoralis. The sequence goes on along the minus strand of JARQOC010000001.1, from coordinate 254,910,938 downwards.
CCGGGTGTCCGGGTCTGCGCATATGCCCGGGCTGCCGGGTGCTGAGTGCGCCAGACTTCCAGGGATGGGCCTGTGACATCACGCGTGACAGCGCCCACGGATTGGCGGCCGGCGCTGACGTCAAGGGGTGGTGCTTGTTACGCGGAAGTCATGTGATGGACCCAGACTTCTGGGTTGAGCTTGGGCGGCGGTGACGTGGATGGCATAAGAGTTTCTCATTATATCGGGTCCTAACCATATCCTCTCTTGTGGCGTAATGCTGTATGTGTGGGTTACAGTATTACACCACAAGAGAGGCATACGGTTAGGACCCGATATAATGAGAAAGATCGTGACGTGGTTATCGGGCTCTTGACGCAGTGGCCACTGCTTTAAGCTAAGATTTCTCCATTTTCTTTAGATTCACAAGCAGTTTCTGCCATGTCTTTTTTCCCTTTGTCTTTATTAGCTGAGCAGACAGCCCTGCTATTCACATTCAGCCATTATGCTATGCCCTATACATATACTGTCTAGTGTTGCAGCAGATTTTCACTTTAAACCAAAGTGGTCACGACTGATGCCAGTCCCTCGGGGTGGGGAGCCCATGTGGATCAGAAGGTCCTTCAGGGGGAGTGGCCAGTGACTATGACGGGTTGTTCCTCCAACATGTGAGAGTTGGTAGCGGTGGAACGGGCCTTAGCAGGGTACCTCCCTGGCTTGCAGGGTCATCATGTGAAAGTCTTGACCGACAATCAAGTGACGGTTGCCTATGTCAATCACCAAGGGGGAACGAAGTCGAAAGCTCTAATGAGGGAGCAGAACATATCCTTGGGCTGGTAGAATCATATCTAGCCTCCATATTGGGAGACCATATCAGAGGGAAAGACAATGACAAAGCGGATTTCCTCAGCCGGGTGCACCTTCGCCAGGGCTAGTGGGTTCTGAATCCATCTGTTTTTCGCCAGATCACGGACATGTGGGGTGTTCCCACCATAGATGTTTGCAACCTGAGCCAACCGGCAAGTGGATCAGTTTTGCTCCCTGGATCCCAGGGATCGTCCAGTAGCGGTGGATGCTCTTCTGATTCCCTGGCATTTTGGGATGGTCTATGCCTTTCCTCCTCTGATCTTACTACCGACTGTCCTCCACAAAATTCGGGAGGATCAGGCCCGCGTGATCTTGATAGCCCCCTTCTGGCCGAGGAGGCCGTGGTTCTTCTGGCTCCGACGGCTGTCTGTGTCCACTCCTTGGGTCCTTACTCATCTTCCAGACCTCCTCTCCCAGGGGCTGGTTCATCACTCACGAGCAGACTGGTTACACCTAACTGCCTGGAACTTGAAAGGTGGATTTTAAGTAATCCGGGGTTCACAGCCACAGTTTCGGATACCCTGCTTAAATCTAGGAAACCGGGTGACTTCCCGTATTTACCATAGAACTTGGGCGAAATTCTTATCAGTCACGGGTTCGGATCCAGAAGGATCAGCTCCTATTCCCTTAGTTTTAGCTTTTCTACAAAAAGGGATAGAGATGGGACACTCCGTGAGCACTCTTAGGGTACCTTTACACGCGGCTACATTTCTAGGGTGGCTACAGGTAACTTACTGGTTGCAGTGAAATCATGGAGACAAGGTTCTATCTTGTTGCTGTGTACAAATGGAATAATCTCTCCATGATTTCACTGCAACCAGTAAGTTACCTGTAGCCACCCTAGAAATGTAGCCGCGTGTAAAGGTACCCTTAAGGTCCAGGTTTCGGCCCTGGGGACTTTGCATAATTTCAACCTAGCAGGGGACCCTTGGGCATCTCGGTTCATCAAAGCCTGCACCAGGTCAGCCCCAGTTAAGACCGTTAGCTCAGCTCCTGGGGATCTCAACCTTGTACTCACAGCATTGACAGCCTCTCCCTTTGAGCCCCTGTCAGATGTCTCTATTAAAGTACTTTCTCTTAAAACAGTCCTGTTGGTAGCACGGACATCAGCCTGTCGGATAGGGGACATTCAGGCCCTCTTGGTTGACCCCTCCCTTTACTGTGTTTCATGACGATAGAGTGGTTTTACATCCTGACCCTGCCTACCTTCCTAAGGTGGTTACCACTTTTCACCGATCTCAGGAGATTGTGTTACCTACCTTTTGCAGTAATCCTAAAAATATCAAAGAACTAACGTTGCACTCTCTAGATGTCAAACGGTGTTTGGAATGCTACTTAGATGTCACGAGTCCTTGGAGGCAGGATAGGTCTTTGTTTGTTTATTTCAGGGCCAGATGAAAGGTTGCAGAGCCTCCAAAGCTACCTTAGCTCGTTGGGTTAGGGACGCTATTAGATTGGCCTATGCTGCAAGTGGGAAGACAGTGGAGAAGACCCTGAAGACTCACTCCACGAGGGCGGTGGCTGCTTCCTGGGCTGAAAGGTCAGGTGTCTCTATTAATCAGATCTGTAGGGCAGCGACTTGGTCATCTCCTTCTACATTCTACCAGCACTATAGATTAGATCACTCTGGTGCTGATATCACTTTTGGTAGAAGGGCACTACAGGCTGTGGTCCCGCTCTAGATTATGTTTCTCTGTAATTCTCTCATTATGGGTGCTGTCATGGACGACCGATAAACACGTAATTACTTACCGGTAATGTGTTTTCTCTGAGTCCATGACAGCACCCACTTATTCCCTCCCATTGTTGAGGGTTCGTCACTTTTCCTTTTCTTCTCCTCTTGGGTGTTTTGTGTTACACGTGGTGTTCGGGGTCGTGGTGGACTAACAATATTCTGGAGTTCTGTTTTTCAGACTCTATAACCAACTGACATGGAGAGAGGAATCGCCTCTTTTACAGCCTGATGGTTCCCTGTCCTTGGAGGGCAGATCCCTCTCTCGTTATGGGTGCTGTCATGGACTCCGAGAAAACACATTACCGGTAAGTAATTACGTGTAATTCCTATATAGAGCAGATTCTCTTTCTAGATGTGTTCCATAAGCAATCTTCTGTATTGGATCCGAATCTTTAGTTAGTTGTTGTTCTTTAAATCTGTATCTGGTATCTAAAAAATATATATGGTAAATAAATCTCTACGCCACTTTTGTGTGATTGAACATAAACCTAAAATTCCGTGACTTCTTACCTCTAGGTATTCTCACCAGAGTGTTTCTTGGTACTGTAATTTTCTACTTCTCTCTTTTAGCTGCTGGGTTTTGTTTTTATATCCATTAGAATTGTGAATTGTAGGATAAATTTATATCAAAATATTGCATTAAAGTGGTATATATACAACTGTATACATTTGGTGAATATTCTGTTTCCCTTGAGTTCTAGGATTTTCCTTGTTACCACAGTTGTTAATAACTCTTGTACCACCTCCCTAGAGAATATATACAGAATATATACAGAAATGAAGAGTGTACTTATCTGTAGTGTATTATTGGGTTTTTGCATGTACCTGTCACATCCATGTAGTGCTTATAGTGCGTTTTTTCTTCGTCCTAGAAATTAGAGCCTTGGTCCTATGAGAAATAAAACCATATGCCTTGCTAGTGTTTTCGTGTTTTATATCTTAGTTATATCATAATCTATATATAGGCTGAACTTAAAATGGTTTTAGTGGCACATCCAAAACATTGGCTTCTACTGTGATTATGCTGCTCTATTAGGTATTGTCTATGTCCATATTATTTCTATATACACATTTCCTATATACATATTGTCGACTTAAATAAATGTTTCCACTCTGTAGTATTAGTGGTTGCTGATTGTCATCCAGAGTGATCATGGGGATTTTGGCTGCATCTCTGATCAGTTTTCTCTTTGTTCAAAATGAAAGTCTAGAGGGACGGCCAGGTCTTGGTAGATTTACAGTGGTCGGATACTCCTTCCATTTCAATATGATCGCTTGCAGAGTGCTCCTTGAGATGTTTAAAACTTGGAAAATCTTTTAGTATCCAAATCCGGCTTTAAACTTCGCCACAACAGTATCTCGGACCTGCCTGGTGTGTTCCTTGGTCTTCATGATGCACTCTGCACGTGAAACAGAAGCCTGAAGGGGGGTTTACAGTTGCGATATCGGCGTCCAATTTCAATGAAAAGTCACGTGGTTCGATCGTTGGACCCGATATCGTTCCTGCGTTGTATGGTGTGAACGTCCAATACGATGCAGGAACGATGTCAATGCGATATCGGGGATTGAATGCGCATGCTATTCAATGTTCCGATATTGAATAGAGATTGGAGCCGGATCGTGCTGTGTGACATCCCAACTACGATGCGATGTTCAACGTCACCCATTCACTCCCATGTTAAATGGTCGTTCCTGGGTTGGGGGGTGTAGACATCGTACGGACGTTGGATACAGAAATCGCAACGTGTAAACCTCTGATGCGATGCTGGAGAAACGTGCACTAGATGCGCGTTCCCGCGCCATTGAAGTGCGATATCGCAATGATATTGAAACGTGTAAACCCACCTTTAGACTATCAAAGAGCAGGTGCATTTATACGGAGACTTGATTACACACAGGTGGATTCTATTTATCATTACCAGTCATTTAGGACAACATTGGATCATTCAGAGATCCTCACTGAACTTCAGGAGTGAGTTTGGTGCACTGAAAGTAAAGGGGCCGAATAATATTGCACACCCCACTTTTCAGTTTTTTATTTTTAAAAAAAGTTTAAAATATCCATAAAATATTGTTCCATTTCACAATTGTGTCCCACTTGTTGATTCCTCACAAAAAAATAAAAATTTATATCTTTATGTTTGAAGCCTGAAATGTGGCAAAAGGTTGAAAAGTTCAAGGGGTCCAAATACTTTCACAAAGCACTGTAGCTATGCTACTTATCTATCTTTTCTTACATTTTACTGCATGGAAATGTCAATGCTAAAATTGTGGTCTCAGAGCTCTGCATATGGTGTGCAATGTGTTCATCGCACTCATACACTTGCATTGGTGGAATCTGCTGAAATACACAGCATGCTGCAAGTTTTTCCTCGGCATGTTTCTCACAGCAGAAAACCTCGCAGATCTGCATTACATTATAGGTTAACATGGTATGCGAGTACAATCGGATATTTTATCAGATTGCACTCGCATACCATTTCCGCTGATGTTAATATACCCTAAAAGCAAAGTTGCCATGCAGCATTATATAAGGACACTGGTTTACGCATTTTGAAACAAAATAGTTTATTAATCATAACCAGGTTATGATTAAGAAACTATTAGGTTTCAAAACACGTAAACCAGTGTACTTTTACCCAGGATATCATACTGTCTGTATTGCCGCTGGCCATTATTGCTTTTACTGAAGAAGTTGGAATAAACACAGTTTTTTTTATCCTTATGTGCTGGAAATGTTGTTGTATCTTGTATTGTGCGTTTGGATTCCTCCATGCACTGCAAAGAAGCAGGTGAGCTGGAATGAATTTTTTTTTTTTACTCTTTACTAGTATTATATGGACACTGAGTGTCAGTTTTTTTATGTAGTATTATTTTGAAATGATAATGCTCATTGTTACAACAGGGTGGGTCATTGATATAGATGCACCTAAATAAAATGGGAATGGTTGGTGATGTCAACTACCTGTTTGTGGCACATTAGTATATGGGAGGGGAAAACTTTTCCAGATGGGTGGTGACCATGGAGGCCATTTTGAAGTTGGCAATTTTTGATCCTACTTTATTTTTTTCAATGGGAAGAGGGTCATATGACACATCAAACCTATTGAGAATTTCATAAGAAAAAAAATGGTGTGCTTGGTTTTAAGGTAACTTTATTCTTTCATGAGTTATTAACAAGTTTATGACCACTTATAAAATGTGTTCAAAGCGTTGACCATTGTGTTGGATTGTCAATGCAACCCTCTTCTCCCACTCTTGACACACTGATAGCAACACCGCGAAAGAAATGTTAGCACAGGCTTCCATTATGCGTTGTTTCAGATGCTGCACATCTCATATCTTCACAACATAGACAATTGCCTTTAGATGAGTGATGAGGCAAACTTTTTGTGAATGGTGAAATTAACAAACAAAACCACCGCTATTGGCCGTGCAGAGCAGGGAGGGCACTGAATACAATATGGAATAGGAGATCACGCCCATTAGAGCGTGATCTTATGACGAAGAGGCACATTCAGAACACACCCTAAGGGCTAAAGAATATAGCCCCTGCTAATTAACATCACTAATGAGTAAGTTATAAAACATTTTTCTGCACTTTCACAGGATGCTTTTCAGAGAGAAAAGGAGTGTGAGATTACTGATAAGCTTAGATGGCATTTTGGAGGTGACAGGATTCCTTTAATATCTCTATTGTGTATCAGATATCTGTACTATGAATTTTTATCTGTCAGAATGTGTATTTTCTATGTGTATTTGTTAGGTGTATCTGATGTGTTATTGCATATTTAACGTATGGTGATTTTGTAGCCTGTATTGTTCATTGTATGTCTATATTGTGCATTTGATGTCTATTGTATGTACTTTGTATTTCATGTTTATATTTGATAAATGTATTGTGTATTTGTATGTATTTCTGTTGATCAGTGATGTTGAAAGCCATGCCATCAGCATAGTATTTTGCCATCAAAAACACCCCAGTCAGACAGGTTTCAACTGAGATACCAAAGTAAGCATACTGCCCAGAGCCAGTGTTGGCAGGAGGACAATGTACAATGAGGCAGTTTTATATTGACAACATACAACTTTGATTCAGTGTGGTTCCTTCACGGGAGTCACATTACTGCGCGGAAGAAAGGACTGGGAATCTACTTCTATATCATGCCAAGAAAACGTGATGGAGAGTACAACTAAAGGAATTCTATATAGTGCTGGAAGATGCACCCCCTGGGTCGGAAGGCACTCAACAAGCTAATGGAGAACAGCCAATGGTCGGCATGAGTATGATTAAGTCTCATGATGCGCCAGGATCAAAGTCGCAAGGATGTCTAGATGCTGGCACTTGGAACCTTCAAGTGGAACCTGAATACCCATCTCTTCAGAACAGCCTACAATCACCACCACTGGACCCGGCGCTCCACCACCATTGGACCTGGTGCTCCACCACCACCAGAGCAGACCCAACCTACTGTCTCTCTCCCCACTGCCCTGTAGATTGGAAGCCCACAAGGGCAGAATCTTCTTTCCCCTTTGTATCAGTCTGTTACTGTTTGTTGTATTTTTAACTTGTTTGTATGTAACCCTTTCATGTACAGCACCATGGAAACAATTGTGCTCTATAAATAATAATAATAATAATAATAATAATAATAAAGAGACACGACTAAGGTTTCAACCAAAAGTGGGAATGTTGAAAGACGCCATTGAGTAAAAACTAACTGAGCCTGAACAGTAAAGATGGAAAGAATACACACAGCAGGTCTACAAAAGTGAGTCATTGATATGGGAAGGAACTGAGACTGAGCATGATAGCGAACGAACATCTTGAAAGAAGAAGTCTTTGCTGAAATAAAGATTCTGTCAAAACACAAGGCACCTGGATGCGCGACAATATTCTAATGGAGGTAATAAAGTCTTCAGAAGCAGCAGTAAAATTCATCACATGCCTGTGTCAACAGTTATGGACTACTGGTAAATGGACCAAGAACTGGACAAGATCAGTGTTTATTCCTATTACGAAGAAGGAGGATGCTACTAATTGTGGCAACTATGTGACTATTGTACTCATACCTCGTGGAAGCAAAATACTGCTGAAGATACTACAAAGATGCTACAGCCTTACTTTGACAAAGAGTTGTCAAAGGGACAAGCAGGATTCAAAAAAGGCAGAGGAACAAGAGATGTAATTGCTAAAACGAGATTGATAAAAGAAAAGGCAAAAAAATACAAGGAGCTCTATTTTGCTTAATCGACTACAGCAAAACCTTTGACGGTGTTAATCACCATAATCTTTGGAGTACCAAGAAGAAATTTGGCGTGCCAAATCAACTATTCTATCATCAGGACGAAGTACCTTAGATCCGCGCTGCTGCAGGAAAGATGTAAGAAAACACCAGAAACACCGGGATGTCTGGTTAGCAGTGATGAACGTCTTTATTTTTCCTACGCGTTTCGGAGCTGCCTGCCGGGCTCCTTCCTCAGGGAACATCCATGTTCCCTGAGGAAGGAGCCCGGCAGGCAGCTCCGAAACGCGTAGGAAAAATAAAGACGTTCATCACTGCTAACCAGACATCCCGGTGTTTCTGGTGTTTTCTTACATCTTTCCTGCAGCAGCGCGGATCTAAGGTACTTCGTCCTGATGATTGATTATTTACCACAGTGACCTGTGGAAGTGCGATCCCTGCGGCAGCTGCATTTCTGAGCGATCAAGCTGGTTGTGTGTGACACAACCTTACCAGGTGAGCGATTCTGATTTGGATCTTCTTTTCCAACCTTAAAAAAGATAAAACCCTATTGCGCATTCTCAACCTTTATAGATGAAATCAACTATTCTGTCTCATTAGGAACTTTTACATTAACCAAGAAGTAACAGTCTGGACAGAATATGGGGACACAGCATGGTTCAAAGTAGAGCGAGACATCAGACAAGGCCGCATTCTGTCACCATTACCCTTCAATTTATATGCAGAAGCTATTTTCAGGAAGGCTGGACTTGCCGAAAAAGAAGGAATCAAAATTGGTGGAAGAATCAAAAATCAAAGATACGCAGATGATAGAACACTGATAGCAACAAGCGTAGATAGAATGAAGGACTTATCAGCGTGTCAAGATGGAAAGCTCAATAATAGGACTGCTACTCAACTCCAAGAAGACAAAGATTTTGACTACTGCATGGTATGAGAAGGATACATTTGAGATGGATGGCAAATTAGAAGTGGTAAAGGACTTCAACCTATTATGATCAATGAACACTCAAGATGCAGTTATGAAACTGGAAGTCAATAGGAGAATAGCTATGGGAAAATTAAAGGGATCCTGTCACCTCCAAAACGCCTCCTAAGCTAGCAAAACATGTCCCAGCAGCATCGCATCACTAATCTCACACTTCTTTTGTCTCCTAAAAGCATCCTGTGAAAGTGCATAAAAACGTTTTATTACTCACTCATTAGTGATTATAATTAGCAGTGACTATATTCTTTAGTCACCAAGGTGGGCTGTTTTGCAGCTCGAGGATCCACCCTGTCTCTGTGTGTTCTGCTGTGATGTGCAGGCTTTGCCTCCCTTCTCTCTATCACTCACAGAATGCAAATCATTAGTCCTGCCTTCAGTTTCAGTTTCACAGCACAGGATGCTTTTAGGAGACAAAAGAAGTGTGAGATTAGTGATAGGATGCTGCAGGGACATGTTTTGATAGCTTAGGAGGCATTTTGGAGGTGACAGGATCCCTTTAATAATGAAGTCACTGAACAAGGTCTTCAAATCAAGGAATATTTCACTGGCAACAAAGACATGGCCCCGCTGTTGGGCAGGGGAGATAGGGAGAGAACAGGGCGACCCACCCCCCTCATCCCCTCTTTACAAGGTTACACTGTGTGTGTAGGATCATAAACTGATCCTAGTTTTAATAAAAACAATAAAGATTATATTTTAGTAGGTACAACCTGTGCTGAAAATAAATTATTTAGGTGTACTTAGTATAAAAAAACTGAGTGAACTCTTTTCTGAAGTAACATACAATAGTGAAACATGGAAGATAACGAAACAAGACAGAAGAAGAATCAATGCCTTCGAAATGTAGTGCTGGAGAAGGATGTTATGAATACGATGGATGCAAAAAGAACAAATAAATCCATTTTGGAACAAATCAAGCCAGACATGTCGCTTGAAACAAGGATCACCAACCTACAACTTGCCTACTTTGGACACATCATACAAAGGGAAAAATTACTAGAGAAGGACATTATGGTAGAAAGAATACAAGGTACAAGGTGAAGAGGAAGACCAGCAACCCAATAGCTTGATACTATCAAGATAATGGCGGAGAAGACCCTGGTGGACCTATCTAGGCTCGCGCAACATCGATCTCCCTGCAGAGCATTTATTCATCAAGTCGTCATGGCTTAAGCTTGAGCTGAACACCGATAAATAATAAAAAAAAAAAATAACAATAGAAGATTTACCATAACACTTTTTGTGCAATTTCTCCTGAGTACACCCATACCCCATAAGTGGTAGAAAAGTGCTTTTTTGGCAGGGCTCATGATGGAAGGAGCACCATTTCAATTTTGCAATGCGATTTTGGCTGGAATAGATTGCAGATGTAGACTGCAGATGCCATGTCATATTTGATGAGTCCCTGACATGCCAAACAGCAGAAACCCCCCAAATTAACCCCATTTTGGAAACTACACCTCTTCAGGAAATAATCTAGGAGTGTGGCAAATTTTTTGAATGCGATTCACAGAGTTGTATAACATTGGAAATGTCTAATTTTTTCTAATAAAATGTTGCTTTGGCCCTCACATATTTAATTTTCAGAAGGGGTAATAAGAAAACATGAACAGAAGAATTTGTTACGCAATGGTCTTCTAAGTATGCCAATATCCCATATGTGGTAGAAAACTGCTTTTGGGGCACAATACAAAGCTCAGAAAAAAAACCATATTGCAGTATAGATTTAGTTGGAATGGTTTGGAGGTGCCATATCACATTGGCAATGCAACTGAAGTAATATAAAAGCAGACACCCATAAGTGACCACACTTTACAATCTACTAATAAATTAATCTAGGGGTGCAGTGAGCATGTTGACACCACATGTGCCTTACAAAATTGTATACCACTGGACAATAAAGAAAAAATAATTACATATTTACCACAAAAATGTTGTTATAGGCCCAAGCTATTAATTATTAAAATGGCAACTAGGAAAAAAATGAACCACAGTTTATTATACAATTGTTTTATTCCAGCTTGTTTATCTCTCTCTCCCAGTGTTGTCATATTGTAGTAGTAGTAGTAGTAAGACTAGTGTCTTGCTGCCCAACTCACTAACCAGAGCTAGCCCAGTGTCAGTCAGAGCTTAGGCACGTAATTGCGCACAAGGGGAAGGACCCATCTAGGGACACTAGGGAGTACAGAGTACAGTCTCAGGTGAGTGTTTAGGGATCACCCCTATTCCTTTTCCTTATTGTCAAGTCCTCCTTTAACCTTTTCATAGGTTTTTCCCTTTTCCGCTGCAAGCCGGGCATCTCTTTGCTCTGTCGTGGCACCATCTTACAAGCTATACACCTAAATGAATTAGCCTAGGGGTGCAATTGGGCAGTATGCTCATTTTCTTTCTTTTTTGGTTCTGTGTTTAATTGACGATTTTGCCCTTTATTGAAGTCCAGTATTTACACCATGACAGATATACATGGCTAAGTTGGGTCGGTATATTAAATATGATGTCTAGGTGTAATATTTTGTTGTATGTATCTTTATTAGGGGTGCACTGAGCATATTGGCCTCATGTGCCTCACAGAATTTTATACTATTGGCTGGTGGAGGAGGAATAAACACAATTTTTACAGCTAAAATTTGGTTGTAGGCCCATGCCAGTAGGGTCCCCGCCGTGGATACTTACCAACGGTGTACATCCCGGCCCAGGAAGCCGCCGCAAGGCCCCTTTTTGTCCTGCTATCCTGATGGAGGGTTGGAGGCTGGAGGAGGCCCCTGCATGGATGATCCATCCGGCCTGGCTGCTTCCCTTTTGTGAGGCAAAAAGCTGAGAAGCTGCAGGGGGAGAATCCTTGTCCCAGTACCCATCACTCCACGACCGGAAGGAGAGGAAAAAGGACCTCCAAGCTCTCAGCACACCATGTAAAAACAGAGATGCTTAGGTGAGGTCTGGGCATGGACAGCTGGGTCCCACCAGACAGGCATCTGGTCATCCAAGGGTGACGACACCCCAAAAATGACGCAGACCAGGTCCGTTAGTAGCTGTGGGCACTAAGAGGCAACACTCGGAAGTGCCCCACAGATGCTGAATTATGGGCAAGTGGTACCCTGGAGGGGTCCCATCACACGGTCTTCGTTGTTAAAAAAAAAATAAAAATAAAAATAAAAATATCAGGTGTGCTCTGAATAAAGGGTTTCAGAGTCACATCTGACTCCTGCTGACACTAAGCTGAAACTGGCTTTAGCTTGAGTCAGTATGAGTGTGTTTGCTGAGGAGGAGGGTCTAACTTTTTGTCAGCTTAGTGTCAGCCTCCTAATGACAGACAGCAGCATAACACCCACGGTCTGCGTCCCCCAATGAAGGCGAGAGAGAAAAGTAAAAAGCGCTGTATAGTCACGTGGGGTATTGCCACATCCAGGAGAAATTGTGTAACACATTAAGGAGCCTTATTTTTTTTTACCTAATCCTCTTTTGAAAATTGAAAAACTGTGGTTAAAACAACATTTTAATGGTAAAAAGATATTTATTTTTTGTTCATCGCCCAAAAGTATACAATTTTGTGACACACTTGTAGACTCAATATGCCCATTGCACCCTCTTGATAAATTTATTGAGGGTGCAGTTTGTAAAATGTGACCACTTATAGAGGGGTCTTCTGTTATGGCACCTCAGGGGCTCTGGCTGATAATGTGACGTGGCACCCGCACACCATTCCAAATAGATCTAAATTCCAATGTTTCGGTTCTTCACTTCTTCACTCCACTGTGCCTCAAAAGTAGTTCTTGAACACAAGTGACGTATTGGCGAATTCAGGAGAAAATGCACATCAAATTTTATGGTGCATTTTCTCCTGTTACCCTTGTGAAAATGAAAGATTTGGGGTTAAAGCAACATTTTTATAATAAAAAAATTGCTATAATTTTCACAGCTTAACATTTTAAAATTCTGTGAAGCACCTGGGGGTTTAAATTGCTCATCAAACATCTAAAATTCGTTGGGGAGTCTAGTTTCCAAATTGACACTCTTGTTGAGGTTTCCACTGTTTAGGAACATCAGGGGTTCCCCAAATGCTATATGGAGTCCACTAATGATTCCAATTTATTTTCTATTCCAAAAAAATCAAAAGGTGGTCATTCTCTTCTGAGCCCTGCTGTGCGCCCAAACAGTAGTTTTCCACCACAAATGGGGTATCTGCCTACTTAGAAGAAATTGAACACAACAAACTGGATGATGCAATTTCTCCAATTACCCATTAAAAGTGCAATATTTAGGGCTAAAGAAAAATTTTTATTGGAAAAAGTAACATTTTATTTCTTTCCTTCCACATTGCTTTAGTTCCTGTGAAGCAACTGAAAGGTTAATAAACTTCTTGAATGTGATTTTGAGTAGTTTGAGGGGGTATAGTTTTTAGAATGGTGTCACTTCTGAGTAATTTGTCATCTATGTCCCTCAAAGTTATTTCAAATGTGATGTGGTCCCTATAAAAATGGTTTTGTAACTTTTGTTAGAAAAATAAGAAATTGCTGATAAACTTTCAAACCTTCTAACTTCCTAACAAAAAATAAAATTTGCTTTAAAAAAAACTGTGCTCATGTAAAGTGGACAAGTAGGACATTTTATTTATGAACCATTTAGTGTTATATAACTCTGTGGTTTAAGGGTATAAGAATACAAAATTTAAAAATTGCTAATTTTAAAGATTTTCATCAAGGTGTTGATTTTTTCACTAACAAACAAAAAATATCATCCCACATTTTTCACAAACATGAAGCCCAACATGTCATGAAAAAAACAGTCTCAGAATTACTGGGATCCATTGAAGTGTTCCAGCGATATAACTTCATAAAGTGACACTGGTCACCATTGCAAAATTGGTAGGGTCAGGAAGGTGATAACAGGTTGGGTGGTAAAGGGGTTAAAATGGGGTCATTTGCAGGTTTTATTTTAAATATATGTGGTCCCTACAAATATATATGAAAAACCCTTTAGCCCTTCTAGCAAAAGTATTTAACTCCTTAAAAACAGAGCCACTTTGTATGTTAATAATAAAGCCTCATTTTATTATATCTGACCCCCATCACTTTGAGGTAATAATTCTGGAAAGCTTCAACATAACCCAGTCATTCTGACACTGTTTTTTTGTGACATGTTGTACTTTATGTTAGTGGTAAATTTTGGTCAATATTATTTGTGCTTCTTTATGAAAATATTGAAACTGGCAAAAATATGTGAAAATGGCACAATTCTCAAACTTTGAATTTTTAATCCTAAAGCAGATAGTTATTTTCACCACTTAGATGAAAGTAAAGGTATCTACAAACCCATACTGACCTGGGGAATCATACAGTCAGGACAGTTTTACCATGTAGTGGAACATGGTAAATAAACACAACACCCTTCCCCCCAAAAAATTGGGAATTGCACTTTTTCTTCTCCAATTTCACCGATTCGGAATTTTCTTCCCCATATTCCAGTACACGATGTGGTAAAACGACTAATATCATTAAAAAAAATCTAAGGGTGGGTTCACATTTGTTTTTGCTTTGCGTTACAACGCATCCATTGTAAAGCAGCACAAATGAAATGTAACAGATGCGTTTATGCATCCATAGACTTGCATCGAACAAATGCACACTAGCGCATGCCAAATAGACATGTGTTTGAAAGTATGCGTCTTTTTCAACGCACATGAAAACGCGGACTGAAGTCCTCATTTTCATGTGCATTGAAAAAAAATGCATACTTATAAAAGCATGCCTATTTTAGCATGCATTAGTTTAATGCAAGTCTATGAATGCGTTAACCATCTATTACATTGCGTTTGTGCTGCATTACAACGGATGTGTTGTAACGCAAAGCAAAACACAGTGTGAACTCACCCTAACTTAGCCTACAAAAAAAACAAGCCTTCATATGGCTATATTGATGGAAAAAAAATTATGGCTATTGGAAGAAGGGGAGGCAATGTAGAAAAACGGAAAAGTCACCCAGGGTGAAGGGGTTAAAATAGCTTGTAGTCAACAGAATCTTCCAGCTGAAAATAAAGCCACTAGAGCAGTTTTCAGAGAGCGCTCTAGTTGCGGGAGACAAGAGTTTCAAGTAGATCATGAGTGAGTGTTAAATACCAGATGCAGAACCCAACGTACAACTTTAGGGCCACCCAGTGGTCTAAGTCTAGAGAAAGCTTCGATAAACTAACCTCCCAGGAGTAATCAGCGTTCTTTTAGTGAAATAAAGCCCCTAAGGCTGAAAGATGAACATTCAGAGTACCATCAGAAAGACCTCGCTGGAGAATTTACAGTACATCTGAAAGGCAACCTCACTGTTCTGTTAACAAACTCCTAAAGAACTCAAGAAATTTGTACCAAATTTAAAGCACTTATACGGCTTAAATCAATTTTTACAGTATTGGGCTACACAGATACAAGTAGATAGATGGTAATTACCTACCTGATCTGCTGTAAGCCCTTCTCTCTCAGCCAGGTAATGACAGGAGAGGTCACATGACTTCTCCTGCAGTGATATTGCTGCTTCCTGTGAAGTCACGTCCCGACCACACAGCATTAGCTTATCCCCCGCCCTGTACACAGCATTACAAGCCCAGTCACTGTGAGTGACAGCCGACTCCCCTCTGCTAAACCAGCCCATGTGTGCTGAGTAGAGAGGAACTGTTTGAGGCAGGATTGCATGGACACTGCAGGTACACAGAGCAGCTCCCAGACTCTGTATGCAGTGCCTGCTCTCACCCAATTTTTCCCTCCTTGCACTTTCAGGTCCATTGCTGTAGGAGTTGCTTGCTGGACCTGTTTGTGTAATAATGATGAGTTGTTTTTGAATGATCCTTCACTGCTGTTGCTAAAAAGTATTGGCTCTCTATAGGGAGCTGAGCCAATTTATTTTTTGTTTTTAACCCCCTGACTGCTGGTGACTGGGTTCTGGGAGAAAAGCAGGAATTGCAGTGCTAGCTGTGCAATTGTGAAGACTTGTGGGGCTCCTCCTAAATGCAAGCTTACATTCAGTCATTGGCTCCTTAGTGCTCATTGATCTGTGATATCATTATCATTAGGCTCTTTTGCTTTTTTGCTGGCACAATATATAAAGTGTCAGTGCCTCAGATAAACTGACAGTTTTATTTCAGGGTTACTGTACATACTTGAGTAATGTCATGGGCACAATGCAGGGGATTTATTCAGTCCTGATCAATAGGACAAAAAGTCACAGGATGGCTTCACTTCAGAATGGCAGAGTTCTGGCCAATAAGGGTGCAGGGGGCGTTCAGAGAGGAGTGTGGAGGGGCAGAGAGGGGTGTACAGGGGGTGGTGATCAGCACAGGCTGTAAGAAGGAAAAAAAAACAGGAAACTACCTAATTATGAAATGCTGCATGTAAACATCCAACATGGAGGCACTGAACACAGAAATTGAGAAAATGATGGTAGGAAACAAAAAAAACACTGTGGGAGGCTTTTTTTAATACAATTCAGCACAGATTAGCTTTTTAAAAATAACAAGTTTTGTCGTCAGATAGGTCCTTTAACTGTACATCAAAGAGCTGACCTTTTTCATAAAAGACGAGCAGAGACTAAAACTGGGGAAAAATGCCTAGCTTAGGGGTGGGCAATATATTTTCCTGAGGGGGTCATAAGAGAGACTGACTGTTGTGGAGGGCTGAACCAATAGGCTGAAATTAATGTTTCTCAATATCAATATATACTTTTATATTAATATATATTGTATCACTTAATATTGAGCACAATTAAGTATCCTGACACCCCCTATATACTTTTTCAGCCTACATATAGCCCCCTATATACAGTATGATTCCCCACACATCTTCTCTTATACACAGTATGAGACCTCACAGTCTCCCTAAACTATGACATCCCAGACAGGTCTCCTCAATATATCTGAGCCGCCACAAAACCCTCCTATATAAGCTATGAGCCCCCACAGAGCCCTCCTACATAAACTATGAGCCCCTACACAGCCTTCCTACATAAACTATGATTCCCCACAGTTCCCCTATATAGCCTTAAGTACCCATGATACACAATATGATCACCACACAGTCCCTATATACAGCATGAGCCCCCAAACTGTCCCTGATATACAGTAGGAGCCTCCATATACAATATAAGCCCAGCATAGTCCCCTAAATACAGTATGAGCCCCTACATGGCCCACCTACAGCAGGTGAAGTATTGAACAGGTCATCAATTTTCTAAGAATCTATTTCTAAAGGTACCATTGACATGAATTTCTCACCAGATGTTGGTAACAACCCATCCAATCAACACAGGCAAAGAGATCAAACCATAGAGGTCTATAAATGTTCTGATGTGTAATAATAAGAGACAAGGGAAAGTATAAACACATGAAAAAAGAGGTGCAAAAAGTCATGCAAATCCACGAAAATATCTGAAATCGATCAATAATTAGAAAGCAATCCTGCTTAGTGAAAAATAGTATCGGCTGGTTTAACTGATGGCTAAGGCTCAGTTTGTCCAGGTCTGCCCTAGCTAATAATAATCTCCTCTAGTTCCAAACTGTCAGATGCAGGTTGAAAACTTGAGGATTGGGTATCTTGAGTAGTCAGTCCGAGACTGACATGATTCTTAGATCATTTGCAGAAAAATGAAATGGCGGTCTTGTAGAATTGCTACTAAAGCTCAGGCACCAGGACACTACCTGAGGAAGACTGCCTTGAGCAGTTGAAACATGTTGTGGCGCTGTGAGGGGAAAATAAAGGTTGTGATTTATAAACATCATCATCCTGGTGCCTGAGCTTTAGTAGCGCTTCTACAAGACCACCATTTTTTCAGCAAGTATTCATTCCCCCTGAGGGATCAGCGGGAGGAGCAGCACAGCGAGGGCACAGCGGTGAAGGACCTGGCGTTTCCTAGATAACAAGCAGTGACGCACACCCAGGACTGGCGCCACGTGACCGGAAAGGTCCTATACGGACAGCTGGGGACCAGCGAAGACGAAGGAGTGGAGCGTGCACATTGCCGGGGGTCCCCCGTATATCAGAGGCTATTACACTGGCTAAACCAAAACAGGTGAGTGGCCACCTGTAATAACACCATATTAACTCAGCTATAGGGATCCTACACATGCGCCCCTTCTCCCTTTTTTCTTACATGATTCTTAGACATTGGAATCTTGCTCTCCTAGGCCAGAATGGGGCAATTAGGATCACTCTGGCTCCCTCCTGAATTTTCCTCAACACACTGGAATGAATGAGAAAGGAGAAAAAGAGAAAGCTAGGTGAAAATCCTACCTTGGAAGGCATCCACCCCACCACTGCGGTCCCTGGGGTTTAGGGAAAAGTATGCCTTTACTTGGCGATTCAGCTTGGTAGCAAACAAAATCTATCCGAAGAAAACCCCACAGGGAAGATACAAGACTGAAAAATTAATCAATTCAGGGTTCACTCTTCCAGTCTGTGTTGGTGCCAACTTCAGTAATATGCTATAAGAGTCTCTTACCGTTTCAAGTGATGGGAAAAGAGGGAAAAAAGATTTACTCATGCAAATGGCAAGATATTTCCTAACTTGGTCATTAGTGGCCCTGGTTTAAGTAAACCAACATGGTAGTTATCGGATATACGGTAACCATTACAGAAATCCACTTCAAAAAAACTTTAAAAGGCCATTCTAAATGTCCTGACCTCCTTTAGAATTGAGGAATTGCCTTCCATTAAATTATCCAATGTTTTCTGGAAGAAGCTCAACCCATCTTGACTTGCATCTGATGTGATGGGCAGCAATGCTATACCATTTCTGTTGGTGGAAAGATCAATATCAAATCCTTATAGTCCAGATTATTTCTATGGTAGAATATTGCTGCATACCCTCGTTCAATAAACAAAAAATATGGAATAATAGAAATAAAAACATGGGATATATGGCATAGATGTTTAAGAGAGTCAATCAGCATGATTTTGTTATGTAAAGAAATTGGAGTAATGGTGCTGTAAAACTTATCTTGCAGTATGATTCTCCAGCTCAGTGAGAGCATGTAGATAGCAAACATGTATAGTTTTTGTTTTGTTTTTTACTATAGGTGGTGAAAAAAAATTCAGAAGTTTGTTTATAAAAAAAAAAAAAAAAAAAAAAAGTTTGCTTACCATTTTCAGACGACTAACTTTTATTTTTCAGGATCTAGGGCTAAATGATGACGTTAGGCTACTTTCACATCACGATTTTTGTGCATCCGTGGCTATCCGTTGTAAAACGTATAGCCATGGATCCGATTTGGCCCCCATGTATCCCTATGGGCACGGATTGGTCCTGTATGGCCATCCGATTGTGTCTAAATTGTCATGGATATG
Source organism: Allobates femoralis (assembly GCA_033576535.1). NCBI lineage: Eukaryota > Metazoa > Chordata > Amphibia > Anura > Aromobatidae > Allobates > Allobates femoralis. Next base: position 254,891,804 of record JARQOC010000001.1, on the reverse strand, counting down.
ATTGTGTCCGATTTTTTGCTGTTCCCGGAATCGGAGACTGCTCCAATTTTGGGCACAGCGGACCAAATCGGACACAATGGGATCCGAGGTGGTCAGCGGCAAATAACATGGGGGCCTATGGAGCATGGACCCGAGAAAAGACAGAATTGTTCCAATGGATTAAGGATCTGAATCAGCTGACTGGGCGGGGCAACCCGATCAGCTGATTGGTCCCATGACCACATCAGCACGGTTTAAATCTCCTGCCTGACCTAAACCACTCAGCTATAGGGATCCTACACATGCGCCCCTTCTCCCTTTTTTCTTACATGATTCTTAGACATTGGAATCTTGCTCTCCTAGGCCAGAATGGGGCAATTAGGATCACTCTGGCTCCCTCCTGAATTTTCCTCAACACACTGGAATGAATGAGAAAGGAGAAAAAGAGAAAGCTAGGTGAAAATCCTACCTTGGAAGGCATCCACCCCACCACTGCGGTCCCTGGGGTTTAGGGAAAAGTATGCCTTTACTTGGCGATTCAGCTTGGTAGCAAACAAAATCTATCCGAAGAAAACCCCACAGGGAAGATACAAGACTGAAAAATTAATCAATTCAGGGTTCACTCTTCCAGTCTGTGTTGGTGCCAACTTCAGTAATATGCTATAAGAGTCTCTTACCGTTTCAAGTGATGGGAAAAGAGGGAAAAAAGATTTACTCATGCAAATGGCAAGATATTTCCTAACTTGGTCATTAGTGGCCCTGGTTTAAGTAAACCAACATGGTAGTTATCGGATATACGGTAACCATTACAGAAATCCACTTCAAAAAAACTTTAAAAGGCCATTCTAAATGTCCTGACCTCCTTTAGAATTGAGGAATTGCCTTCCATTAAATTATCCAATGTTTTCTGGAAGAAGCTCAACCCATCTTGACTTGCATCTGATGTGATAGTCATGTGACCAATCAACTGATTGGGTTGCCCCGCCCCACCCGGTTAGCTGATTCAGGTCCTTAAGCCATCGGAGCTGGATGCCGCACATGGCAGGACACTTGCCGGAGGTGAGAATTATTTTTTTATTTTTAACACGTGCTTTGTTTTATTTCACTTCCGCAATGTAGGTATATACATTGCAGAAGTGGAAGTGCCCCGCTTGCCTGCACTTTGCAGGCTTGGGCTCTTCCCAGCTCTTTCTGTGTCTGGATTTGTGAAAATCACGGATCGAGACACAGACATGGCATCTGGACACACACATCTGATCCTGTCTGTGGGGTCCTACAAAAAACAGGATCCCCACGGACAGGAAAAAATCGTGATGTGAAAGTAAGACTTACTTTTTGAACCCTGCCCTGACATTTTTACTAACAAAATGTTTGGGTAGGAACTTAGAAGAAAAACAGCGGCACTCCGGGATCCTTTATTCCAAGAACAGCTTTATTCCAAAAAGTTTACATCGGTGGGTGCAGGGAAGGGAGGATGGGACCTCCGTTCTCCCTTCCCTGCACCCACCGATGTAAACTTTTTGGAATAAAGCTGTTCTTGGAATAAAGGATCCCGGAGTGCCGCTGTTTTCCTTCTAAGTTCTTAATTGATCTCTGCATCTACAGCTGAGCAACCCAGATCCATGAATGCCTCTGCACACAGGACTTCAATGCAACAAGGTCAGTGCCCGGTTTCTCTTCTCAAATAAGAAATTTTTGGGTAGGTACAGTGCTTTGAGCGCCTCTTATTCTATGTTATTGCAATGTTGCGGCCATCCAAAAATGGTGCTTTGAATTTTTTGTTATGTTGTTTACAAATTGGATTAATGTATATTATATGTTGATGGATCGGACATTTCTGAATGTTGCTATACGAAATGTGTATTTTTTTTACTTGTTTTATTTTCTATTAAGTAAAAGGGGGGCGATTTGAACTTCTGGTGTTGTATCAGCACTGGTCTGTATGGCAGAAATCACTCTATATGAAGGCGGTCTTTCAGTTGGTGTTTATAGAGGATTCACAATTACAGACACAGGGGTCATTAGCTGATCTCTAGCTGTCAAAACAATGCATTGGTGCCTCACAATCCCCTGGGCACCCAGAACCGCAGGCAGTTCTGAGTTCATATCTCTAATTATTGCCTAACAGTCTCTGCATGTTGTAGCACACAAACAGATCTGTAGAAAAAGTATTTATGAGATGCTAATTAGGGCTTTAATTAGTTGAGGGGGCGTTCGTTGCCCTGACTAGCCGGCCATCAGCATTTTATTTTGCTTCTGTAGTTGTGATAACATGCTTTAAATAGCATTGTCTGCATCACCGTACAATGCTTTACAAGTGAGCAGCTTTGTACCTTACAGCATTGAATTTCTCTGATGCCGGGTGTATGCACCACCAGTTTCAGAGAGGCTAACTGCATGATCTTAAGTCATACGCACGTCCAGTAATGTCCACTATGCCTCTCATACACTCAGCTTCTGAGTAGTGCGCGTGACTGAAAGTGCGTATGACTTTTCTGAGTAGTGCGCATGACTTCTGATCATTCACAGTGAGCCTCTCTGAAACTTGGGGTGCATACACCCGGCATCAGAGAAACTCAATGGTGAGTGATGCAAAGCCATGTGCATGTGCGGCTTTGTATGGAGAGTAGATGCTGCTGCTGTGTAAAGCATGTCATCACACTTACAGGAGTGTGATAACATGGTACGGGGCTGACTAGTCGGGGGAACTAACACCGCCTCGACTAGTCAAAACCTTAATTTCATATCGCGTTTTTCTGCAATCCGACGCGGTCCATTGTAAATCGTATTGGATGCTCAAAATCAGATGCCACCGGTCTGATTTTTTATCGGATCCGATAAAAAAAAAATCGGACCGATGGCATCCGATCCGATCCTTTAATGGATCCAATTTAAATGGGGGAGGGCTGTGGGAGGCCTTGGAATTTGAGCATGCGCAATACAGAAATCGGATCCGATCTGATCCCCATAGACTCCCATATTATCATATGCGATCTGATTTTTGCAGCGGAGTCCAAAATCGCAGCAGTCTACGATTTTGGCTGCTGCAGAAAACCGGACAGGATCGGATCAAATGCAAATTGGATGCCATTAAGTGCAAATCCGATCCGCCACCATAGGATTGCATGGGGCCAAAATCGGATCCAATGCTGTCCGATCTTCAACGGACAGCGTCGGATTGCAGAAAAACACGATGTGAAAGCAGCTTAAGAAACAGACTTTAGAAATACTTTTTCTACAGATCTGTTTATGTAAACTACAACATGCAAGGACTGTTAGGCAGGGATTAGAGATATGTGCACATAACTGCTCATGGTTTTTGGTGCCCAGGGGACATGACAGGTTCTCTTTAATGTAAACTAATGTTTTTTTACCCTGTGATTATCCTTGCAGGACTTCATAGTCACATGCAAGGTATTCAGACACACCCCTTGCTGTAATTGACACCTCACAGTGAATACACAGTATCCATTGAGAGCCTGGTGTGGGCGTGATCAGTTCTCAGCTCTGCTGTGTTCCAAAACAAAATGCTTTGATTGTGTCAGAATGGCTTCAGCCATTAATTTGTGATACACCGTTGGATTCAGGGTTTCTTTGTCTACATTATGTTGCTGTCAGATGATAGCAAAAACATGCTGACAGATTCCCTTTCAATGTCAGGTCATTGCTTTTTAGTTGACACACTTCCTTTGCTTAAACTTTCTTCATACAGAGGAAGGAGGCAGAGGAACAGGGAAGAGAAGACACAAATGTCCAGTAAGAAAAAGAAACCAAAGTCAGCTCACCTGTCCAGTGCATGATTAGAGGACTCAAGGTGTATATTCCATAGGAGACCAGCACTTGTCTCATCCATAAAAAATATAATTTATTTAACCATGTTAAAAACCCAAGTAGAAAAAATAGGAGAATGTGCACAGTGGTACAGAGCAAGGCACAAAGGGAACTACATCAAACGCAACATGGTTCTAACCTCTGGACTCCTTTGGAATATATGCTGTTGTACAATCCAGCCCCTGAGCATCGAAATCTAATTAGCAGAAAATCTCAAATGGTGATTAAAGTAGGACAATAAAGTTTATTTCTGCACCAAAGATATTCATTTAATCAGTATTACAGAGCCATTACAGCCATTTACTTTAAAAAAATTGTGCTGACAGATTCTCTTTAATCCTCCCATGTTGTGTGTATTGATTTCTTATGGTACAAATATAACAATAAAGACCACAATATACAGTAAAGGGAATTTACATTAATATTCTAGAAGTGTTTTTTTATTTGAAAAATAATAAATATTTTTTTATACAATTAAGCTATTACAGCACTAACAATAAAATAGGCTCAAGAGAAAAAAAAGAAAAGAAACACTATCTTAAAACTATGCAATGTGAAACACTAAGCACTTCAACATTCTGTATGCATTTATAATAACAAGTCCAAATTTAAATGAATATACAGGTTCCGAAATAATAAATCACTCCCATAGAAAAGGGACTTAAAAATCCAACTCATCCGGTTGATGTGGTTAATTGCAACACATCTGATACTAGTAAGAAAAAGCTAAACCTTATAAAGGCTCATCCCTTGTACAGTTTGTATGTTGTATAGAAGAAATGACTAAACCAAACTAATGGTAGAAACTAAAAAACAGGGAGGAAGAGAAGGTGATAAAAACAAAACAAAAAGCAAAACACAAACATTGAGTACTAATTCAATGAGAATTTAACAGGATTTTGGTTGCCAATCTATTGTGAGTGTTCTAATAGGAAAATGCATGCAAAATTCAGACTTTAGCAGTACATCAGGCATTACCAGTTTAAAGTGAACAGAAGAAAATTTACAAATCAGGATGAAATGGCTTCAGCATTAATTGTTGTTGTGTCAGAATAGGGTTGACGAGATCGTAAAGGTCTAGAACTTGTAAGACTTCAGAGTAGATGCAAGGCACGGAAATACATTCCATAATGCATCACAAATAGAGTTGAGTGAAAAAAATAAAAATAAATAAATCATAGCACCCTGGTCCAGCAACCACATTGGTAGCTCGTGGCCAACAGTCCAGAGTAGAGGCGAGCACAAAGAGTCATAGGGCCTTGGTCAAGAAACCACACCGATAACTGAAGGCTGGCAAACTGCCGACCACCTGCTGGCTTGATGTCTTACTAACCAGAAGAGGTCTTTGAAATTCTGAGTTCAGGGCCTACCGACATAGCAACTGAACCAGGGTTATAAAGTTCTTTATACTCTGATCACAAGCATACAGAACAAATATTTGTACATCGGGCATACGAAGCACTAAACAAGAAAAAACTGCACTAGTTGCTGCACAACACCTCAACGTTAAAGTATAAAACGGAGAACATGGCTGGAAGATTAATCACTTTCAGAGATGAAATATTTGAAAAGTTCAGAGTTGTGAGATCCTTGAACTATATGAACACTTAACAAGTAAATTAGCCCAGTTTGGTCCGTTACAGTTATTGCGGTCAGATTGCATGATTCATTTCTGAGTAATAGTTGCCATTTTTTCAGAGAAAAGTGCATTGTGGGAGCTCAGAGGACTGTTGTACACTTAAATGAGCAGTCTGTACAAAATAGAAAAGTTCCCTCTTTGATCATGAAAAAGAATATCAAATTAAACGATATCCAAATATCAAGTATACATCTAGATCCAGATAAGCCTGGTTTGTGTAGACATCACTATTCTACTGGACACAGCAAGGTGCAACCTGCGATTGGATGCAAGTCAGATGTCCTGAGCAGTGAATCATTGATGTATTTTTCTACTACTGTACTGCAGATGGTGAAACAATGACGTCTACACCTCCTGTGCAGGCCATGGAGCAGCCTGCACTAAATCCAAGCAGATGGCAGTAGAGGAGTATTAATTTTTTTTACTATTTTTGGATCCAAGACCCTGGGGAATCTAAAATTTTGCCTGGACTTACCCTTTAAGATAACCTTACATGTAGGAGTTTTCAATACAGAAGCCATACATTGCTAGTAGAGTTTTAGGCTTTCCCTCATGGTGAAAAAGGTAAAATCCAACATGTCCAATCCACCTTTTCACTGACATTTGACAGACACTTCTTTGCACGGCCTTCTTTAGAACTATTGTCTGACAATGGAAGGATTTGTTCCCATTTCAGTTTTTGTAAGCCAAAAACCAGCAGTGGATGAAAAATACAGAAGTGGCGACGTCTTTCTATTAGGCCACATTCACATGTTTAGTATCTGATCAGTATTTTACATCAGTATTTACAAGCCAAACTCTGGAGTGCAACAATTTGAAGAAAAGTCTCATAGAAACATGTCACAACTTCTGTATGTTTCACCATTTCTGGTTTGGGATTACAAAACCTGATGTGAAAAGCTAATCAAAAACTCAACATGTGAACGCAGCCTAAGACTTTAACATGTCAGTAACGCCATTTTGTCATGTACACCAGAAATAGCTCCAGACGCAAATACCAATCATGGATATAGGCTTTAATTATCCTCAAGGGCCAAAAGAGTGTCCTTTCTTGATGTACGGTACATCAGTAAATATAAAAAATTTTTATAAAATAGGCATGTACTATGTAATTTGATACAATCCAGCAAATAAAATAACATACCTTGCAGAAAGGTGTTTTTTTTTGTTTTGTTCTTTACAATGGGCTACGGCGCCATTGTATGGATTTGTTTAAACATACATATTGGGAGTTTTACCTCTATATGTATTCAACTCTGAGGCCATACATCAGATGTGAACAATGCCTAATGGATGTAAAAACCTACTTGGTCCAAATAACTAGAAATCAATACAAAAACAGTGGTTTCCATTTTCATTGTTCTGGGACTTCCAGGATATCTTGTAATTCTGCTTGTCCTATCTTAAGGATCTGTTTATGGTTACTTCGCTCTGACCAATTACTCTAGACTCAAGTACAGCACTTTGTGATTGGGATCAGATAAGACCTATTCTTTCTACCTGGTCACCAGAATTTAATATTTCGGTACTCATGTCCAATTATAAATCATGGCTTCTTCAGTTGTTCACTGACATTCTAGTTGAATCTTCAATCAACCAAATGGCTGCCCTTGTGTGTAATCAGCGGGTAGCGAAAGATAATATGACATTATTAATGAAAGAGAGGCAATATGTGTCTGGTAAGACGGGAAACAAAATAGATCTCTTATTGCATAAATCACACGAGAAACAAATTACATAATTTCATTATACAAATCAGAAGCTTTTGTTCTTTTGTTACATTAGAAGAATCAAATGTAAAAAAAAATTAGCAAGTAAACAGCTGAAGAAGTTAAAATCTACTAAAAATTAAATGGTTTGAAAGCGTTGGACATGATCAGGAAAAAGGGATAAAGCAGTGCCTTTCTGAGCCAAGTGTGGAGCTGCAGTGTTGCCCCATTCAGTGGCCAAGGCTTTCAGCTTAGCTCCTTTTTCAGTTTATAGTCTGTTGCTAAGGAGCAACGAAGAGGATCTTAAAAAGAGGTGTTCTGTAATGAGCAAAAATAAAACAAAGTTAACGTATATACTCGAGTATAAGCAGAGTTTTTCAGCACAATTTTTGTGCTGAAAAGTGCCCCCCTCGGCTTATACTCGAGTCACTCAGTATTTGCTTGGGGGGAGGGGCTGTGACAGGGGCTGGAGGAGGCAGGAGGGGGCCACAGTGACCGCGGGAGGTCACGTGGGGCCGCTCATTAGTGTAATGAATATGCACTGCATCCCCCTGTCCATCAGCGGCGGGGGGAGCGGTGCATATTGCCCTACACTGGCCCCCATTAGTGATATACAGGCCCCCTCCATAGTATCTGGCCCCCAAGCTGCGGCACCTGTTAAAATAACAAACATTGTATACATTACCTTATTCGGCGACTCCTTACTGGCACCGCCACGTCCTCCAGTCTCCCTGCTTCTTCCTGCTTGTGCCGGTGTCATGTGACCAGCGCAGCAGCAATGACGTCATCGCTGGTGCGTCGGTCACAGCAATAGAAGCCGGCACAAGCAGGATGAAGCAGGGAGACCGGATAATGCGGCGGTGCCAGCAAGGAGTTGCCAGATAAGGTAATGTATACAATGTTTGTTATTTTAACAGGTGCCGCAGCCTAGGGGCCAGATACTAAGGAGGGGGCCTGTATATCACTGATGGGGGCCTGTATACCACTGCTGGGGGCCTGTATACCACTGCTGGGGGCCTGTATATCACTGCTGGGGGCCTGTATACCACTGATGAGGGGCCTGTATACCACTGATGAGGGGACTGTATACCACTGATGAGGGCGCTATATACCGGGATGGGGGGCTATATACCAGTGACGAGGGGCTATATACCAGTGACGGGGGGCTATATAACAGGATGGGGGTCTGCTGCATTTCTCACCCCAGGCTTATACTCGAGTCAATAAGTTTCCCTAGTTTTGGAGGGTACAATTAGGGGCCTCAGCTTATACTCGAGTGTATACGGTAATAAAATGTAATTAAACAAGAGCCATTACTGACCTGATGAAAGTCCCATTTATTTAGCACCGCCTCTCTGATACTTCTGGCTGGTCACTTTCACTTCAGTAATCATGTGGTGACTGCCAACATGACCGCTGCAGCCAATCACTGGGCTCATCAGTGATACCAAGGTGGATGGCATAAAAAAAGCTGGTGCCTGTAATTGGCTATAACAATTGACCACTGGAAGGCAGTGAACATAGGTCACTGAGGTGACAGGGGACCATGAGGTACATAATGCTTCTAGTTATTTTATTCTACTTTGTGGCTTTAGTTCAGTATGTGCTAAAATGCATCTACATGCCAAAATTACAAATGGGAAATTATCATGTAAAAGAAGGGCTGTTTACATGTGAACGCAGACATCAATCAAACATTACAAGTTCATACTAAATAACTATACACATTAAAATGTGAGCCTATAAATAATTTCCTTTTATTTGAAGTGTAAGTTGAGTTTGTACTTACTATTAAGAGAATGACAAATACTTAAGAATGAGACAGGAAAAAAAACAACTTATAAATACTGAAAAGAAATGGCTTTATGATACCATATGTACAGTCCTCTAAGTTCTCCATACACTATGTGGCTGGCAATAGGTCAGTCTTTCTGGGGATGGTGACACAGGAGCTGCTCAAATTCCTAAGTACAGCAAATAGTAAAACAAGTCTGCTTTCCTTTTGTGATGGCAGGTTAGTATGCCACACATGATGTGTTCATACACTATCAGATTCTCTGACAAATTGCTCTGTTCCCTCCGGTGGAGTCGGCTGCGTTGTGCCAAGGTCCCTCTGTCCTGTCTTGTCTTTGCTTTGAAGTTCTTGCAAACCTAGAATAAGATTCCGGATTTCTTCACGCTTTGTCTTCATTCTTTGTTGAGGGAACCAATCCGTCAAGTTCATGGGCAGATCAAAACTCTGAATAGGATTCTAACATAGATTAAACGTAACAGAACGAGTGACTTTACGAATGTAAGGAGCATGACAGGTTACAGCAAATTCAACAGCTCATTGCAAACTCAGTCATGAACTAGAATTATTGTTATTATTATACATCTAAAGTGGATCTTTCAAATAAATATTAACCCCTTCCCTGACATTTGACATAAATGTAGGTCACGTCCGTCATCATGGAGATGGTGTTCCAACAATATGACGCAAAGGTACCTCCATAGTGCTCATGTAGGCACATATATCCCGGGAGATTGACTTAAGGTCTGTGTGTCAGTACAGTGCTTGGCTGTTTAACCCACTGGATGCCATGGTAAGCAGTGACCACAACATGTAGATTATTGTGAGAAAGAGGTGGCTTCCTCTCTCATCCCTTCGCCCCAATTGGCGACAATGGTTATCATTGCAAAACAATTGCTAAACAGCAATCTTGTAAGGCTTGGTCCACATCTATCCAGGTCTCTACTGAGCACTTACATCAGGGTTTATATCTAACACTGAAAAACAGAATTCAGATAAACCCTAATAGTACCACGGTTCACTATTCATCATGCAGACAAATTCCCATTAGACTCCACATGGTCTCCGTTGACAGTGAATAGCATCTTTTCTGGTATGTCCTGGATTTTTAGGTACGCACAAAAGCATTTGACCTCGCTTTTGTACAACTTTAAAATGACAGGCACTGCCGGTACAAAGGCCAAAGAGAGACCAAAGTGACTCTGCCCATATCTTTATAGTTATAGACCTGTCAGAGGTCCTTTCTAAATCCTGTTTTCACATATATAATAAGGAAAAAGTGTGCAGTAAAAATGGATAGCAACTAGGATACTAATGAACATAACCAGGAAAGACCTCATAATATGAAAATTATAGAAAAAGCACCAATGTAAATATAAAACATAATCTTTAATATACTGTAATTCAAAGACTCCTATATCTGTGTATACTGTATTTTTCGGATTATAAAAAGGAGATTTTTGTGTACTCACCGTAAAATCCTTTTCTCTTAGCCTCTGATTGGGGGACACAGACCGTGGGTGTTATGCTGCTGTCCACTAGGAGGCGACACTAGGCAATATCTGAAAAAGAGTAATTGGCTCCTCCTCTGCAGTCTACACCCCCTGGCTGGGCCCTTACCCGACCAGTTTTGTGCTAAAGCAGTAGGAGAAGAAGATAGTGACCAAAAGTAGGCCAGAACAGGGCGACTATATATGACGCCGAAGGACCGTAGAGCTTAACAGAAAGACAATATGAAGCTCAACGAATGTAGAGCCTAAAGAAAAGGCATGTATGCAGGAAAGCATTTAAAATAGAAACAATACCAACAAAGCCAGATACGGACAACAGGGTGGGAGCTGTGTCCCCCAATTAGAGGCTAAGAGAAAAGGATTTTACGGTGAGTACACAAAAATCTCCTTTTCTCCTTCGCCTCATTGGGGGACACAGACCGTGGGACGTCCTAAAGCAGTCCCTGGGTGGGTAGAGAACAATGTCAAATTCTTATAACAGGCGTACTACCGAAGTGGATTACTGCAGCCTGGGGAATAAGTATACCTGGATTGCGTTTGTTAACGCTTGAGTATAGCCGCTATAATGTTTACCAAAAACAATGACTAAATCAGATGGCTGTCGAGCACACCTAGTTGTGCATAAACCTGGCGCCGATGATTCAGGATACTCCTTCCATAGGAGTAGAGAGTCTCGGTAAGCATTAACCGAAAACGATACCATTTCTAGCCAGCAGTTCTACTGCAGTAGACCGGTAACCCTAGCCATTCGTTATCATTCAGAAGAAAAAAAGGGGACGTAGAGAGTCCGGCCTCTTGCATGTGAGGTACTGTCCAAAAGGTGTGACCGAGAGACTGAGCGTACATAACATGACTCCATGCCCAGGTGCGGGCACAGGGATGGTAAGAAAAAAAAAAAAGGGTGAGGGTCCTCCAAGAGGGATGAAAAGATCACCCTCATAAGGGTGACCGCATTGGTCAAAGCACCCTTTAAGGAGGAGGAAAAAACTGCAATTTGGGAACGCCCCGGCCAAACAGTATGATCCGGCAATGGAAGTGTCACCAGAAAAGACGCGTGGTTCTGGGAAACAGCGTATGGAACTTCTTGAGGGAGCCAGGCAAGAGTTTTGAAATAAAAAAGGGAATAACCGAGGCCGGAAGCGCAAGAGGATGCCGAACCAGCATCTAAGGTGTATACTGCGATGGCAGCCGAGAAAAACTCAGGTCTCTGGTAACAGGACCAGAGTGACAAAAACACCTCAAAAAAACCTATGAGCGAACCGGTATGGGTAGCAAAAACCAGGGCCATACCCATGAAGAAAAGCCATCATGCAAGTTAGAAAACAGGCCTTTTAAATAAACAAATATATATATATATATATATATATATATTATATATTTTTATATTCATACATATACACACACATATCCATGCTGCTATGTATGCCCAAATCCACTGAATGTGAGGGACAAGACCCCTGAACCTTGGGCTCTGCCGGCGAGGACAGGACGTCGAGCTTCTGGCAGTAAATGAACCATGAACAGTAAACCTAGACAGAGTACCCGGTGACATCTGCTGTCAGCGACAAGTTGAAGCAGGTCGAACCCCTGGCCCGTCTGTGTCGAAAGTGGGCCAGAGGGAGAAACGGCACTCCGTTGGATGTGATTGTGCGTGCTTCCGTGTAGGGTATGCAGATAGAAATATGCAAGGGATAAAGAACTGTATTCAGAAGCGGATTATCATATCCGTCCTCAGCCTAGAGATCTTGAGTAAGCCATGAGGCATGGTAGAAAAAAACCTCTGACCAATGACAGCCAGACAAGATAAAAAACTGCCCCGCTGAGGAAAAATTCTGCCCCGTGTATCACACGACTGTTGAAGTTGCCTTCCCGGTGATTAACATGTGACAACTAAATGTATTCAGCTTCGTCAAATGGGACTGATGATTAGTAGGGTGACGGGACTTCTTGCGACCTGAACAGTGTGTGGACAGGATATCATCTTCAAACTAGATATCGTAGCTCCAGTGGATAGCTCTTCAAGCGATCTGGAACGCAGGGGTTTCTCGGCCTAGATTAAGGCGGGTGCATGGAGTATCAGCTTTTCCGAGTGGTGTGCCGATATCCTGCTTTTTTACCCCGGGTGGCAGAGCTGTACATTTTGAGCCTGATGTGATCCAGCTGGTTCGGTGATTGTTAGCGCGCTACAACCCAGGGGCCATGGCAACTGGGGAGACTGCAGTAATATCAGGAACTGTGCCAGTGATCCTGTGGCCTTGATTCAGCTGTTGCGATGGCAATCCAGGAGCCGGAGGCGGCTCGAGAGGCTGAAATTTGGCTATGCCATCCGCAGTAAGTTCAGACATCCACTGTGAGGGGATTCATGCTGAGCTTCTGTGGCAAGCTGTCCATAGGAGAGATCGGAACGCATAGGAACCGTCACCCAGGACTTCAGCTGTGGCAAGCCGTCCACAGGGGAGATCGGAACGCATAGGAACCGTCGCCCATGACTTCATCTGTGGCAAGCCGTCCATAGGGGAGATCGGAACGCATAGGAACCGTCGCCCAGGACTTTATCTGAGGCAAGCCGTCCTTAGGGGAGAACGTCGCCCAGGACTTTAACCATCGTGGCAGGAGGAGGTACGTGGAGGTAACACCCCGCGTTTCCGCCTGTTGTAGTTTATGGGAAATCAGTACGCTAAGGTACCGTCGCCCTTAGTAGACGCAACTTCTAAGAATGGCGAGTCAAACTGGGTGAACCTTAAGGAGCAGTTGTTAGGGGCCTTAGACCCTCTGTTCCACGTGGGTAATAGACTGATAGTCAGTGCCAGGGAAGTTTCTGCCTTACTAGTATAGGTGAAGTGCCCATCCTGAAGGTAAAGCTTTTGCAGCCATTACGGCCGTACAATGTTTGCTGCATGAATGAGATGTTCCACTGCTACGGACGTGCATGCTGGATTTAGTAGATCTGGGGCAAGGCCTCGCCTGCGTCGGGCAGTGTGCTGAGGGGGAGAGCGACCCAGTTGCGCTGTGCAGCTGTTGAAGGAACTTCAATGTGAGGAAGAACGGGGACCGTACTTATGGTCGTGCCGTGTACTGGATGGCCCACCTGTGGTTCATGCGACCAGTGTTGGATCCGTGTAATTTACGGAGACTGGTAGGTCCCGTTTCAGGTCGGACCCTGCATAGTACTTGCACATGTTTACTCGACTCACGTTGCTATGACCGGTGTGGCGAGCGGCCGCTGGTCTTTTATTCCACGTCCTGCAACCCAGCAGTTGTTATTTTGTAGCCTGTGGAGGTAGGCCAGACAGGCTTGTGATGTCTCAACTTCGACCAAAGTCTCCACCTGTGGAAGTGGAGGAAGAGGAAAAAAAGGCATACAGCACTCTTAACCTTGACCCAGCACCCCGACAGTGGGAAGCTGAGGAAGGAGTATGGTATATAACTAGGAATCTTGACGACGAACCTGCACCCCAACGGTGGAGAGCCGAGGGAGGAGCATGCAAGGAGCCTCAGGTGTCAGAGATCCGTCATTAAATCCTCTGTGTGAGAGAGGGTAGCGATCTTCTATACCTTGCATCTTCGGTGACCGGAGGGTATCCAGAACTCAGGAAGAGCCGTTCTCTGTGTGAACGCTTGGCTCCTTGCAGGAGCTGTGTACAGTTTTTTTTTTTTTTTTTTTAGCAGGAAGATCAGCTGTGTTAGTAGACCGAGTGAACGACCAGAGTCGTGGAACTACAATGTGAAGGAACCACACCGAGTCCCTGTCGTCCTACCAACGGTAAGGGCCGTCAAACAAATGCCCCTGAGAGAGATCTCTTAGTTAGATAGGAATCTTGGTGAGAGAGGGCAGCTGTGGGGTCTATGACTACCACTTAGCGGTCTGCGAGACTCGGCACCCTTGCTGTCACTCAGAGGCCCAACTGTTGGTTGTGAGGAAGGTTGCTGGACAGTCCTGAGCGGCCTCAGCTTCTATGCAGCTGTCCATTCATGGGTGACAAAGGAAGAGTGTGAAAATGCCGTGTAGTCTTGAAATATCAAAACTGCAACCTAGCATCCCCAACTGAGGGGGGCGAGGGTTGAGTGTGACGGCAAGTAGAGTAATCTCCGCTTTAACCCAGCATCCACATGTGTGGAGGAGAAACATGTCGGGCAACTGAGAGGTATGTCGGCTTCAACCCGACTTCCCTATTGTTGGGGGCCGGGGGTGTCAAACCGGTACAATGAACTGTGGGTGGCGCAGGAAGGAGGATGACGGTGGGTTGACCAAGGAATGCCCTGAGATAGTTGTATTAGGGGCAAGGCTGCATCCCTTTGTAAGACATGGAAGACAAATATTGTCCACATTGCATCATCACTTCATTGATTACCTGATTAACCCCACATTGCCTCATTCTATAGGCACTGTATCCTCACTGTAGCCTCCATTTGATATACCCCCCTTGTAGGAGAGGTTTTGTGTATGGGAATAGACTAAGTTCCAGCTAAATCCCCTGCTGTCTGCATTGCCTCATTAGCGTATGCAATACACAGATTGAGAGGGGAGGGAGAGAGAGTGAGGGGCAGCAGGAATCAACTGCTGAGTATGTGCTGCCGTGCTGGAGATGAAGTAGGGCAGTAGTAAACGTACCATGGTAAACATATGTAGAACTGGTCTTCATATGGGTACATGTGAGACATGGTGTGCACTATTAGGCAGTTATGCAGGAGTCTGTTCCCAGAGGAGACCTAGCTTTAGGGCTCCTGTGTACCTGGACTTTTCTTTCATGAACGATTCAGTGCCCCCTTTCCAGCTGCGACCTGTAGGCAGCGGCGCCGAACCGCGCTGTGCCATCACTGGGGATGTATGGGGGCGTGATTACATGCACAGATAATCTCGCGGGGAGTGAGGGGCGCAAAACCACAGGCCCGCCTCCCGCATGACGCGCACTGTAACGTAATGCCGGGGCATGCAGGGGGCGTGCCGGCCAGCGCTAGGCCGAAGCCGGGGCCTAGATTAATTCTCGGCCCCGAAAAAGAGTGGATGTCGGCGCGGAGGCTAAAGGAGACGCCGCATTTACCGCAGGGGGATGCGGGGGAGAAACATGGACCCCCAAAGGGGGGAGGGGGGTTCCTGGATGACTTAGGCCACAGGGGACTGTGGATGCAAAAGGATTCGTTCTGCATCCACAGGACAGAGAAATGCAGGGGAACATACAGGCGCATGGGGAAGACTGTGGCAATCAGGGAGCCTTCTTGGTCCCTGTGCACTCCATCTGGGAGCCTTGTTAGTGCCTGCACGCTCCATTTCTGTGACCGGAACCCTCCAGCCATTAACCCTGCAGCCTCCGGAGGACCCTGTGTCAGACGGGGCTCCACAACATACCTGGAACCTCGACCCGAGACCGGGGAGGCTAGCTCTCCTATGAGCAATCCGACATGGTCCCATGACCATGTGCCAGTTGGGGAAGGAGTATGAAGGGACAGCCATGAGGTGCATCGACCCAGAGAATTATTATCTGGCGAGATGCAGGCTGTAATATCCTCCCATGTCAAGTCCTCTTGAGAGGGAAAGTAAAAAGTAAAAAATAGTAAAGAAGAAAGTAAGAGAGAAAATAAAGAGGTCTGCACTCCTAAGACACTAAGCAAAAAACTGGGTAAGGGCCCAGCCAGGGGGTGTATACTGCAGAGGAGGAGCCAATTACTCTTTTTCAGATATTGCCTAGTGTCGCCTCCTAGTGGACAGCAGCATAACACCCACGGTCTGTGTCCCCCAATGAGGCGAAGGAGAAATGCATTTTCCCCCCAAAATTGGGGGTAAAATGGGGGTGCATCTTAAAACCCAGATATATCTTACCAATGGGGTGTGGTAGAGAGGGGTCACTGGAAGCAGGGTTGCTGCTGATAAATTAGTCAGCTGCATGTGTGAGCAATGCTGTGGGCTCAAAGATGGGAATAGGGGGCGTTGCGGTGATGTGAGCGCCACTGATGTCCAGGGAGTGTACGAGATGGGCATAAGAAAAATGACTACGAAGGTAGTGCATGCGCAGAATGAAATCTCAGGAGTGCCAACATCTCAGTCTGTGTGCGCGCCACTTCGGACGCGATGGACTTGAGGAAAATGATATTGGTTCTCCGAGCCATTTTGTTTATGCCAATCACGTACATTGCCCAGACATCAATGGCGCTCTCCTCATCGTATTGCCGCAAAAACCCTCTTTCCAGCCTCGGGCCCGCAGCATTGCCCAACATAAATGCCAATGGTACCAACTTTATCAGTGGCGACACTGCCTCCAGTGACCCCCCCCCTCCACCGTGCCCCCCTGGTAGGACATATTCCGATTATAAAATGCACTCTGGGAATACAAAATGAACCCCCTTTTATTCAAATGTAAAACATTTTTTCTTATTTCGTTCCTCAAAATTTTAATGCATTTTATAATTCGATGTGCCTTATAACGAGCAAAATACAGTCTTCAACAAAAATGAGTGAGACCAATATAAATCCCAAACCAGATAGTGGATTAAAACATACACATTACTCTACGTATTCCCATTTGATCATTAGGAGAAAATGACAGTGGACAAATAAATCCTATTCAATGACCACATAAGGGAGATTCAATGTGCAAAAAATAGTGAAACCTACAGCAGTTCATTAACATGCAAGAACAGCCAGAACCAGGAATTTAATACAATCGGCCCATAATGCAGTGGCCCCAATGGCTAGGGTTATATTCCACCAGATTTAACAAATAGGATAAACATAAAATATTCTCACCCAAGATGGAAGTGTTCAAAAGGTTGACTCTGTATATAAATGTCTGTCCGTTGAAAACTAGTGCTTGCTGGCGGTGTTGTAGACGGGTCTATTTATCTCCATGTTGGATATCACTGACTATAAAACAACTCATGCCCTGACAAAGGTAGTCCACAACTATCCTTCATTGCGAGTGAACCTATATCTTCCCAAGTGCCTCCCTAGGTATATATACAGGTGAGCTTTTTGTCTCTAAGAGTCCAATGTATACCAGGCTGAGCATTAGCAAACTGGATGAGCAGCCCTAAATAGATGTGGAGTGCACTCTTTTATCCCCTAAAAATCCTGGATGATGAAAGCACTTTGGGAAGATATAGGGTCAGTTGCAATGAGGGCTAGTTGTGGACTACACTTGTCAGGGACTGAGCTGTTTTATTATTGTGGGTCGGTGATTTCCTGGTTAGGGATATTTAGTCCCATTTCCAACACTGCCAGCATACCGACATTTATTTACCAAATCCACCTTTTGGACGCTTCCATCTTGGGTGAGATTATCCATGTTTATTCTGTGTTAGATCTGTGGGGATATAACCCTAGCAATTGGGACCACTGTGTTTTGGGCCAATTGTATGAAATTCCTGTTTATTGCTATTTTGCACATTGAATCTCCCTCATTAGATCATTGAATAGAATTTATTTAACCATTGACATTTTCTCCTTATTATCATATGGGTAGGGATAAAGTAATGTGTATTTTTAATCCACTTTTTGGTTAGGGATTTATGTTGATCTTCACATTCGTGTTACAGGCGTTTTTAATAGCATGCTAAAAATTATGTTATATATTCACATTGGTGCTTTTTCTTTAATAAATATGCAGTGTAAAACACAGGATGAATGTGAAACTATCCCTAAATTGTTGTCCTCAAGTCTAATAGGATATTCTATAGAATGGGGGGAAGTTGGGTGGTGAGAGAGCGCACTGCCTGGTTGGAGGTGAAATTGGGTGCTGCAACACAGAAGCAGGTGTACTGCAAAGGGGAAGAAGAAGGAGCTTCTGTATGAAGTGCGTACAGATACACGGGGCTAATACTGCTTTTCTTATGGTGGACAACACTATGATAATATTAGAGCTGTAGCTTAATACCCTTTGATTATCTACAACTCTGTGATGATCTGTGATTCATTTATTTGATTTTGGCACCCAATCTCGTATATATGGTCGCTTATGTGATGTAAGTTTAGTATATAATATACACAAAAAAATAACTGTCCATAATATTATATATGTTTCCGAACAAATATCCATATAGCTAGATCTATTGTAAATGCCAAAGTCACCAATATATATTCTAAATAGAGGTTTATTGTGCTCTGTGTAATAGCTCTTACTCCTAATGTACCTCCACCTTGAATACCCACCCGGGCTCTGGGTAGATTTTATGATGTTTTGTGTGGCAGAGGGAAATTGGTTTTAACCGTTTTTAACACGCATTAAGGCTTTTTCTGTCTTGCAGTAAATATTAGTTTTTTTCACCTGCATATTGGCTGTGCGCACTTCATACAGAAGCTCCTTCTTCTTCCCCTTTTCTATAGAATGGGGGATAACTTTATGATCGCTGCAGGTCCAACCACTTCGGCCCCCAGTAATGAGCACCAGGGCTCTGAAGACCTCCAGCTGAATGGAATGGAAGTTTCATTCTAATTGAAGCACCATAACTTTTGTTGTGCTCAGCTGACTAAATAGATTGGACTTTTATGGATGCAGAAACAGTAATTAAGATCCCCTCTAAATCTCCTGAAAATAAAACAACTAAGCCAATTACACACCAGTTTGATGGCCGCTCTCCTGATCTCACTGCAAAGCTGGGTGTGATTAGAAGGGTAAAGTCACGTTAGCGTATGGCATGTGATGTATTATACTAAAGACACTCGGTTCAAGCTCTCCTGTGAGCGTCAGCTAAGTGTCATCTACTGTACTCCAATCCTGCGATCTGATCACATGTGCACAAAGGAGGGAGAGCATAATCTACCCATCTCCTCCATTGCATGTCTCAGTGTATATTGCACTGTACTAGGATATCACCCGCGTGCAGTTCGATGTTTCAATCACATGCATAGATTTGTATGGGTGAGAGTGAGCAGACTCGCTGACAATTACTGCAATTTATTCCCTCAGTCTGATTAGGGCTGTGGAGCAACTTGCAGATCTGAGCTAACATTGGGCCATGTGAAATTTTCTCTCATTGCACTCATGCAACCCATACGCTAGTGTGACTCTACTCTAGCTGACACAATTGCAGGTCCCTCTCAGCTTCCGTCTCACAGGCAGTGTTGCATTATTATAATAATATGCATAATTTGGTATTACAATAAAAAGTGTTTGTAATAAGTTCTACTGTTCAGTGTTAGTCTCACACTGGTAACTTCCCCATACTGCCCTGCAGGCAGATTCACACGTAAATCAGTTTCCCACCCATAGCCTGGAACAGGTAATTTACCTTTAAGAAAAACGTTGATTTCTCTGGCATAAAACATCGGTGTAGGCGGTGAATGGGCACAGAGCCTGTGTGAGTTAACCTCACGTGAGCCCCAGGTGAGTAAGTGCTGACATCGCTGGCACAGCGCTGGCACGGGAGGAGATTATAAGCTTTTTTATTTTAGCAGGGGCTAACATAGCAAATGAAAGGGGTTGTTTGAGTGTGCAACTATACATGACTGAGCATGCTATGTATACTGATAATATAAAGACTAGCTCACCTCAAAGAAGCTCTCTACGTACTGCAATATAAACACGCCACAATCACTGAAGTTGTTCTGCTGAGGCACTCTGGGGTTGGAACCCTTCACAAAGTCTTTGGAGAAACTTCTCTTGCTTCCCTTCTTTACTTCCCATTCTACCTCCAGGTATCTGACAGGTATATAATATCTCAGTATACAAGAGACAAGAATTCATAATTAGCAAAATATATAAAAAAAAGCCTTTCCGAAACATTACTTACTCTCGTAAAGTTTTCACGACATTAGACCGAGAAGGACCTCTCAGAGAATCCATAAGAAGTATGCATGGTCTGGGGCAAGGGGATAAAAAAACATAATTAGCGGATTTAAAAAAAAAAATAACAGTTTTCAGCTGAGGTCAGCTACCTAATTCTGGGTATTGCTAGACGTAGAAGTTACCTACACACATATAATATATGTAAAATAAATATATAGGATTATAATAACTCTCGCTTCACATGAATTTCATCTGTCTGGAAGAAAAAGCATTACAAAAACACAGCAAAATTCCGCAGTTTTCCATATGCAAATACACAATAAAAATAAGCAAAAATGCATTTCGGATTTTGCTGCGTTTTTTTGACATAGTGCGGATTTGGTGCAGAGAACTCTCCACACAAATACTCAGCATGAGCACATAGCCTCAGAAGAGCTAAATGCAACATTGGGGCATAAAGAATGATAATAATGGCTATTCACTGAGCCAGAACTTTACAAGAAAAAAAAAAAACAGTCCCTGCAAAATCTAGCAGAGAATAAAACAATGAATGCAAGCTGTGCCCCTTCTTTCTGCAGTATTTTTTCTTCCACCAGGTTTTACTGTCCCTATCATCAGTTGGGACATAATATGGCAGTTGCCATGCTGGGGAAATCGGCAGCCTCTCAAGAGACAATGACAATACTTAAGGGACTGGCAGCAGAAGATTGTCAGCGTTGGAAAGAACTGACAACAATTGCAGTTACATGAAATATATTTCTATCAGACTGCAGAACAGAATCCCTTACACGGTGCGGTGGTAGACACCAGTGTAGCACCCCATTTTTTTTTTGCCAAGTCTTTCAGGCTACATTCACACGGTGCGTTTTTGCTGCGTTTTATGAGAATCAGTCTTTTGCAAGAATTTGCAGTAATCCTGAGCTTTCCAGCAAAGTCAATGGGTTTTCAAGATTTGTCATTTAGACACATTTTGTGAGGATCCATTTTTTGGCTCAAAAACGGCTCCTTACAAACATTGAGCATGTCAATTTATGTGGTGCTTTTCAGATTCATTTTTTCCACTGAAACCATTGTCTATGGGCTTAAAAAACACAATAGTCAAAAACGCAGCAAAAACAAATAAAAAAAAAGGATCGTGATGCGTTTTTTTGAAAGGCTGATCCTTGTTGCAGCAGAAAAGCGGATTCTCAAAAAACACATCAAAAACACTGTGTGTGAATGTACCTAAAGGTTTTAATGTGCTCTATTCCTAAGCTTCTTAACTGCTTTATATACACAAATTTGAATGGTGTGTGATGAAATGCCGAAATTCTTGCATGAGTCTGCAGTAAAATGAAAGCAGTTAGTCTTCAGGCATAAAGTATCATTCATGCCAAGGATCTCTGCCTTTTTATCAAAGTAACAAATGTGGAGATGGGGACTAGTGAGATTCCCAGAGATGAGAATGCGCTGTACGAATAATAAAACTAGCTTTTGCTTTAGTAGAGTGAAAAATGTAGATTTCAAGAGATGCTTGTATATCTCTCCCACTATATTAAAACTGTAGACTATATTTCACTTCAACAATGCAAGACGGAATATATGTTTGTTAACCGGCAAACAAACAAAATCAGTTACTGCCAGCAACTCAATGCAATATAAGAAACCCACCAGGCTGCCATGGCTCAGCCTTTACTACACTGAGTATCATTGACTTTGGTGTTAACACTCATCCATGAAATGTTAGGGGATCCACTAGATCAGGGGTCCCCAACTCCAGGCCTCGAGGGCCGCTAACAGTGCATGTTTTCAGGATCTCCTTAGTATTGCACAGGGGTTGGAATCATTACCTGTGCATTTGATCACATTAACACCTGTTCAATACTAAGATAATCCTGAAAACCTGCACTGTTGGTGGCCCTCGAGGCCTGGAGTTGGGGACCTCTGCACTAGATCATCAAACAGGAGAGCGTAAGATCTCCATATTAAGAGCACAGAATTCTTTTCTTAATACACCACTTCTTCATATACCGGTTATGAAACTTCCAAATGTGACTGAATCCAGTCTATAAAGAATGGAGGGTGATAAAGACGAGGATACCCCTGTCAGGGTAAGTGAGGGAGCTTCTGCCATCTATGACCCTTAAAGGGGTTGTCTGGAGTAAAACAATAGTTCTGCAGTCACTTTATGTGACTGCAAACTTATCAATCCCGCACTGTGCGCTTCAAGGATTGGAGGTTTCAAACCAGGAATGGACTGCAATTATGCGGCATGCATGTTGCCGGCCACTCGGTGAGAGCCCCCGACTGGTGGGCGCAGCCTCGCTCAATATAAGTGCATGGAGCAAAGCTACGCTCACTAGATGGCCGCACCTACTAGTCAGACACACCCACTCCATACAGTTGTATCAAGCGAGGCCATGCCCACTAATTGTGTTGTTGCATACAGCATAATTGCGGTCCGTTTCTGGGTTACAAAAACCGGCGAATGCTCGCAGCGCACAGTGCAGGCGCTGGGAAGATAAGTCTGTAGTCACACATATAATAGAAAAACTGGCACACACTGAGGAGATATTGAGCTAACTGTTGAATAAAGGAAAAGGATTTTATGTTTGCGAAATTCATGTGGAAAACAGTTTTCAATGTTTCGACTCTACAATCGAGTCTTCATCAAGGGAATTAATCTCTATATACAGAAAGAAAAAAACAACATAAGTGTACAATAATTACATAAGGAACAAAACATATAGAGAGTACACATCATATATGTAAAGCAAGTAAAGTGATAACTGCAACATACGATAATAAAAGTTAACTTAGTCGCATGGAGGAATAAATGAAATTAAACAGGACGACTCATATCCAATCCTAGTGATGTAGTGATAGGTGCTCTCTGTGATAAGTGAATCTACGAAAGAGAGTTCCAATGAATGTGGCTATGAAATGAGGACAAAGGAAAGGAACAAAGAGAGAGGATTTACCCTGGAAACTGGGTTCTTTAAACGTAAATATGTGATCTCCTTATCCGGGTCACAAAGGGTTTTTTTTTTTTGATCCAATAAATTTTTATTGAAAAGAGTACAATACAATAATACAAGATGTAGCATGTCTACAAATGGACAAAGGAGATCTTGAGACTGGAAGCATAGAATAGGTGGTCCCAGTGTCTATGTACCTTAATTAGCATATACAACATAAAAACCAAATAACCAAACTATAGATAAGTTACAGCCAAAAGAACATATTAACACAATTTAGGGGAAGGAGAGGGGGGAGCGTAGAATAGGAAAGGGGAGATGGGGTAGAGATGGGAGGGGAAGCGGAGGGGGATACTGACTAGAAGCATTATTTAATGAAGCAAAAGTATAGTTAAGACTTTGGAATCAGAATAGCATACGGCGAATAGTACCAGTAAATCCAGTCCTTTTCCCAAGACTCTTTTGAGTGCAAATCAGCTGACAAAAAGTATTTATAGTGGAATTGTGTATTAATCCGATGAATCGGATCTGTGAGAAGTGGTGGATTAGGGAGTTTCCATTTCGTCGCTATGCAAAAACATGCAGTTGATAGGGTGTGAAAAATGAATCTCTAAATTCTTTGGGGAATAGGTCGAGACGAGGTCCATGTTCAGGAGAGCCAAAGAGGGATCCCGAGTGAAGGGAAGACCACAAAGGAGGATAAGAGGTTAAAAACCTCAGTCCAGAAAACCAATATTTTTGGCCATAATCACCATATATGGAATAGGGATCCACGAGAAGAGCACGTCCGCCAGCATAAGTTTGAAGCATCTGGGAAGGCATGTGCCACCCAGTCAGGGGTTAAGTATGTAATTTTTTAAGTTGCTCCGAGTGGTTGATGCAAGAAGATAATTTTAAAGCTTGAGTACAAGCTAAGTGTAATTGCTGCAGCGAGAACTCTTTGTTTAGTTTGTGTTCCCATTTACACATGAAAGGGGCTTTATCTAGGGTTTCGGAGTTGTTCAAGATTTTGAAGAAAATGGAGATCACCTTATGGTCCCGCCACACTTGGCGACACAGCAGCGATCACAACAGCGATCCCACCTGCCGGGATCGCTGGTGCGTCGCTGTTGGGATCGCTGGTGAGATGTCAAACACTCAGATCTCATCAGCGACGCAGCAACGATCCAGGATGACACGGAGGTAGTTGGGACCCCGTTTCTAGACCTGTAGTATTGAGATCATTGGTCGTTGTCCCTGTCACACACAGCAATGTGTGCTGCCCAGCGGGACCCCAACGATCAAAAAATGACCCAGAACAGTTTGTAACGAGCAGCGATCTCACAGCAGGGGCCTGATCGCTGCTAAGTGTCACACACAGCGAGATAGCTGTTGAGGTAGCTGTTGTGTCACAAATTCATGACTCAGCAGCAATCTCACTAGCGATCTCGTTTAGTGTTTAGCATTATCGAACTTGATATATTTGAGAGATGAAGGGGGAAGAGGGATAGGCTTAGGCTTAGGGAGGGGGTGGGAATTTAATAGATGGCGTACTTGAAGAAATTAAAAAATTTAGTTACCAGGTCATCAAAGTAGCAATAGAGACCCACATGGAACACACCATGCACGGAGACGAGGCTTTTTTCCCAATCTCCCAAGTTTAAGTAAGGTATATGAAGTTCTAGTGATATGTGATAGATAGGTCCGATTTAATATGTGATTTAGTTCAAATTTTCCAACTTTATAACAAAGTTTTACCAGTAAGAAGGCATGGGGGTGAGGGGGTGGGGGAGTGTAGTTCACTCAGATAACTTGCTTCGAGAGTTAATCTAGTAACTGTCCTGAGAGTATGAAAAGCGGGTCAGGACAGTCTAATTACAGACCCATGGAACTTATCAAGTAGAAAAATTATCCATGATATATATCTCACAAATGAGGTCCAATGGAATAGATAATAGGGTAATGGAAAAAGATTGAATCTTTTACCTATAGTGTAGGCAGTGATTACTTATATGGGGTTTCTTAGCACGCCCAGGTGATATACACGTGTGTCCTATCTTGACAGGCAAAGATTATTCCTGGATATAAAGAAAAAAAAAGTCTGATCACCACATCAGGATGAGGTCATAATAGGTATATATAATGAGATAAGTCATACCTATTGCTCTCTATCTTATGTGTGGATCCCAATCTGTAAAATAATGGCCAAATAGAAAATGCTGGCTAGATATCAGGAAACAGTGTTAATTATACTATGTGATCGTTATTAATGTGTGGCATAGCTTACAATGAGATTCTCATGGATATGCTGACCCTAGTTCAAGAGAGATCCTGTTTGGGGTAAGTAAAGGGATGGACTTACTATAAGCGT
The DNA here is from genome assembly GCA_033576535.1 of Allobates femoralis. Taxonomy (NCBI): domain Eukaryota; kingdom Metazoa; phylum Chordata; class Amphibia; order Anura; family Aromobatidae; genus Allobates; species Allobates femoralis. Next base: position 254,866,317 of record JARQOC010000001.1, on the reverse strand, counting down.
CAAGAGAATCGCTGTGAAATACCTTCATGGAGAGGAGAGAGAATAAGCCAAGGGTGATGTTACCTCCTGTCCCACACAAAGGTTCAACTCCTTTGTGGCTGACCAAGAGTTGAATTGATTTTTCAGAATGGCACGACAAAGTACACTTTGGGGTGACCGACAGTCCTAGCATTGATCCCTTGACAAAACAGACTGACTGTTTGAGTCTAAGGGAATTGGGTTTGAGAAACCCCAGGTCCTTTCTATCTCCAAGACACTCACATCTGGTAGAAACCTTTATAGGTCTTTTTAATACTGAGGTCTCAAAAGTACTCAAGGAAATAGAGGGGGATGAACTGCACTGCAGGAATAATCTCCCACCTGATGAACACATTTCCTTGAAATCATGGGAAAAAAAACTAAAATATAATTATCTAACCGGCCGATAACAGTAGGGCCATCATCATCTTGGACAAACCATTTTACATGTCCGAAATACACGGCCAATTATTGGATACGCTTACGTACACCCCAATTACCAGGGAGCCATCCCTTCAGATTGTGCTACAGATTAAAGAGAGGGTGGAACATTACTTTGGGTTAGGGGTCATTGATAAAGCAGCATGGTAATTTCTAATAAATAACCATACTATCATACCCATGTTTTACACACTCCTCAAGGTTCATAAAAATCTCCAACAACCCCCAAACGCCCCATAGTGGCATCCACCAATTCCCTTTTTTCCCCTTTAGTTATCTTCCTCAAAAGGATCTTTTTTTAATTATATAGAATTTTATTAACGAAATTAAAACAAAGAAACAGAATCCAGACATTACAATGTCCAACAAGGTCACATATTTTCAATTACAGCGCATCCCTTCCCCCCCTTATAAAACATCTGTAACAAATACTCAGAAATACTTCCTCCTTCTGGGATCATCTCTCCACCATTGGTGTCCACAATGCATTGAACAGTTTTCCCTTTTTCTTTTGGCATAAATACCTTTTTCCATATTTACAATTAAGTCTGTTTGTCTAAAAAATTATTGTATCGTCAGCGGTTCTTCATTTATCCAATGCCTGGCTATTAATTTACGTGCAATGTATAACATCCCAGCTATCGCCAATTTGAACTGATTTTGAATCTGTATCTCCACCACATAACTCAAAATACAAACAATAGCATCCCTCTCAATTCTACAGTCATACACTCCATCTATAGCAGAGGTCTCAAACACGTGGCCCCCGGGCTGCATGCGGCCCACCAGGCTTCTCACTGCGGCCCAGAGCACCTTGAAGAAATAACATGCCTTGAGCCATTGTGCAGGGAGCCGCCGCGGCACCCGCTTTATTGTGACACTTACGAGTACCGCTGAAACAAATGCCTTCGTGCCTGTACATTCATGCAAGCAGGCGGCTGGTGGACCAATCAGAAGCCTCCTGTGACGTCAGCTGCAGGCGTCTGATTGGTCCGCCAGCCGCCTGCTTGCATGAATGTACAGGCGCGAAGGCATTTGTTTTAGCGGTACCCGGAAGTCACAATAAAGCCGTTACCGCGGCGGCTCCATGGCCTGGGGCATCATTAAGGTGTGTATGAGTGAGAGTTAGAGAGAGAGTGTGTGTGTGTATATGTGAGTGAGTGTATGTGTATATGTGTGAGTGTATTTGTGTGTATATGTGAGTATGTGTATATGTGTGTGTATATGTGAGTGTGTGAATATTTGAGTGTCTATATGTGTGTGTATATGTGTGAGTGTGTGTATATTTGTATATGAGTGTGTATATGTGTGTAAGTGTATGTGTGTGTATATGTGTGAGTGTATATTCCCGCACCGCCTGGGCAGCGCATCGCCGGCGGCTGGTGCTGGCGGCCGCCTGGTGCCGCCTAATGCTGGGTGCTGGCAGCTGCCGGCTGCTGCCTGGTGCTGGCAGGTGCTAGCGGCCGCTGGGTGATGGCGGCTGCCAGGTGCCGCTTAATGCCGGGTGCTGGCGGCTGCCACCTGGTGCTGGCGGCTGCCGGGTGCTAGCGGCCATTGGGTGCTGGCGGCTGCCGCCTAATGCCGGGTGATGGCAGCTGCCGGGTCCCGCCTCCCAGGTGCTGCCGGTTGCTGCCTAATGCCGGGTGCTGGCGGTAGCCGGGTGCAGGCAGCTGCCGGGTGCCACCTGGTGCTGCCTCCTGGGTGCTGGCGGCTGCCGGTTGCAGACGGCTGCCGCCTGGTGCCGGCTGCTGGGTGTAGGCTGGTGCAGGCTGCCGGGTGACCGGGAGCCATAGAGGAAGAAGCTGCTGGGATGAGAAGAGTGGAGTCAGGTAAGGCGCTGTAACAGCCGAAGATAGCAGCCGAGTGGGGAGAAGGGGGGGGGGAGGAACGGCATGAACTCAAATATGGCCCTATGTAAGTGTATCAATGTGTGAGTGTGTATGTGTTCGTGTGAATATGTCTGAGGATGTATGTGTGAGTGTGTATGAGTGTATTGTGTGAGTGTGTGTGAGCGAGAGAACAAAAAGAACAGAGACCAGGTTGTGGGGACATCTCTACAAAAAGGCGTTGTGATGGGGGACATTACTACAAGATGACAATGGAGGGAACATAACTAAAAGATGGGGACATTACTACAAAATGAGGACCAGGATGGGAGACATTAATATAGGATGGGGACCAGGATGGGGTATTACTACACATATGGACCAGGGAGGAACATTACTACAAGAGGAGGACCAGGATGGGGACATTACAACATGATGAGGACCAGGATGGGAGTTATTATAGGATGGAGACCAGGATGGGGCATTACTACACTTATAGATCAGGGAGGAACATTACTTCAAGAAGGGAACCAGGAAGGGGACATTAGTGCCAGACGGGGACCAGTATGGGGGACATTAATATACAATGGGGACCAGTATGGGGACATTACTACAAGAAGGCGACCAGGATGGGGACATTACCACAAGAAGGGGATTAGGATGGGGACATTACTACAAGAAAGGGATCAGGATGGGACATTACTATATGATGAGGACCAGGATGTGGGTCATTAATATAGGATGGGAACATTACTACACGTAGGGACCAGGGAGGAACATTACTTCAAGCAGGGGACCAGGATGGGGACATTACTACAAGACAGGGACCAGATTGGGGACATTACTACATAAAGGAGATTAGGGTGGGGACATTCCTACAAGAAGATGCGGATTTGTACTTTACTAGATTGAGCAAAAAATTCTGGTATTGCTAAAATGTCACATAGGGTACCGTAACACATCGCAACATTGCATGCAATTTTCACAGGCAATTTGCTGATTGTAGTGAAATAATGGGCACATTGTTCTATTTTGTGGCCGTGCACAAATGTAACAATGTGTCCATGATTTCACTGCAACCAGCAAATTGCCAGTGACATTGCATGCAATGTTGCGACGTGTAACGGTACCCTTAGTCCTACAAGCAATGCGGCTCCCCGATATCAATTTTTTTCTATGTGCGGCCCACCAACCCAGCCGAGTTTGAGACCCCTGCTCTATAGTGTTAATAACCGCTGTCCAGTATGAGTCCAGTCTGGAGCACTCCCACAACATATGTAAGATCCCGGGCCCATCAACCTGACATTGAGGGCATCTAGAAGTCTCTCTCAGTCCTGCCCTATATAGTCTTTCAGGGTTCCTGTATACTCTATGTGGAGCACATATATTTGTAAGAATATATCAGGCTCAGTCAGTGACAATAGAGGTATGTATACCATAATCGCCTCCCACTTATCCTCTGCTATCGGTCCCAATTCATCTTCCCACTTCTCATTAGCCTTAATCAGGTAATTTATTAAAAAGGTGTGCATTAAGTCCTTATAAATACCAAACATAACCCCTTTTTTTCCTCCATTACTCCACACAGTCCACCATTATGTCTTTTTGGACCAGAAGCAGTCTTACTCTGCGCTATGTAAGCGTGACAGAGCTGTCTATACTGGAATCTACAAGATCTCAAATAACTCATATTCCTCCTGTAGTTTCTCAAAAGTCACTAGTCCTCGCTAGTCCTGTAATTGGGCCATGTATTGAATTCCTTTCCACATCCAGTTTTTAAATTCCCCCATTTTGTCAAACTCCAGCAGTTTTTCATTTTGCGATATAGGAGAATTAGTCAGGGCCTCCATTCCCCTAATCCTTTTAATCTCCCCCCACATCTTGTATACCAGGGCCAGAGTGGGGCATGATAGTCACAGTTTCCTAAAACTACCTGCCTCCAATCTTTGAACCAATGAATCTCTCCCCAGTACCCGAGTCAATATTCGCCACACCGAATCAATCCCCTCACTGTTGGCCCTGAGCTGCTAGATAATACACGGGATCGGGAGTTCCAGCCCCCCTCATGTTTGGGTTCTGTAATATGTCCAGTCTAATCCTCAGTTTTTATTTCCCTCACACAAGATCCCTAACTATAGAATTGATTGTACGGAACCACCGTTTAAGCAACCATATGAGGGCATTTTGCAGCACGTACAACACCTGTGGCATCAGCACCATTTTAACATTTTAATCAGGTCTGTCCTTCCTACTACTGATATATGTAATCTACACTACGTCCCCACTTTGCTTCTGAATTTACCCAGTAGCGGGATCAGATTCAGGTCTACACAGCTCGAGAGCGGGAGTGATACCTGGACGCCCAGGTACTTGAATTGCTGCACAACCGCCAACCTACTACCATCCCCCTCTATCCTAAGTTCTTCACCTCTACCGTCCACAGCTAGAATGTTGGATTTCTCCCAATTAATTTCCAGGCCCGACGTAGTGTCAGGGTCTTCAAGGAAAAGCAGCACATCATCTGCATATAAAGCTATTTTTTCTTCTATAGGTCCATGTTTCAACCCCCTAACTGAGGCTGCCTTTCTAATTGTCTGCGCCAAGGGCTTTACTGCCAACACAAAAAGCAGCGGAGACAGCGGACACCCCTGTCAGAACCCCTATGAACAGCAAATTGTCTGGATATCTGCCCATTATCTCTGACCCTAGCAGTATACAACAACCGTATCCATGATATGAAGGTTGGTCCAAATCCCAAGCATTCAAACACCTTCCAAAGACAGCTCCATTTGATGCTGTTGAAAGGATCATCTGATTTTTTGACCCATATACATGGCCTGCAGGGACTCCCTCAGGACTGCGTGCTAGCTACTATGGACTTAATTCACTGTATGCAAGAATAGCTCATCAAAAGGGTATAGAGGAAGTAACTTGGTTTATGGACAGTAAAAGTAAGCTCAGCACAAAAAAGAAAGAACTTTGCATAGATTTACTTAGATTGGTCCTCGAAAGGAATTTCTTCCTTTAGGAGGACCAGTTCTGTTTACAGGGCATGGGGACTGCGATGGAGCTGAATGTCACGCCTCCTATGCAAATTTATTCATGACCTTTTTTGAAGAGATCCATGTGGACACATAACCACTTTTTCAACAACTGTTGTATATTTTCATCATCTGGCGGGGTTCACCTGACGTCCTACAGGATTTCATTCAAGATCTAAATCAGTGTGTCTTGGGTTTAACTTTCACTTTGAATTTTCTTAAGCATACTATCAATTTCTTGGACTTAAACTCGAATCTTGCGGGGGATCAGTACTGACATATGCGTGAAGCCAACTGAACGTAACAGCTTGCTCCACTTTAGTAGCTGTCACCCCAAACAGATTAAGAAATTGCTACCCAACTCTCAACATCATAGGGTTGGCTAGGATTGTCTCAGATCCAAAACCACTAAGGCACTTAGACACAAAGAGATTTACCACTTTTAGTGCTGTCACAAGACAATCCAGATGTAAAAATCCACCAAGGCTCACTTACGTAAGTACGTATTACCCTTTCTTCAGTTCTAACAGTAATCAAGTACTTAAACATTGTCCACTCCTTGCTGCCACCTACTCCTCAATACCAGAGTTCAGAAACCATCCTCTGTTCTGCAACCGACGGGCACACAACCTGAGGGACTGCCTGGTTAGGGCAGGTGTAAGGTTATTAAAACAGGTTTCAAGACAAATGACACTAACTACCCATACAAAGGGCACATAACCATGCCTTCATTGTATGCAATGCTCCAACATCACTAAAGGCAAATTTTTCTTTCATCCATGAACTGGTAAAAGATTCGAGATACAGGGATTTTAAACGTGGTTCTAGTTTTGTCATGCACTTGATCAAATGCCCGTGTGGTCTTGGATATGTTGGGGAGACTACCCAGCATATCCGGGACCAAATAAGCAAACATAAATTGACAATACGATGTAAACATTTTACTTCTTCCAGTCCCAGCTCATTTTTGGGAAAAGGGAAACAGCATTAGTCAATTGAGATATCAAATCATCGACCATATTCCATTGCCATGGAGGGGCAGCAACAGGTTAAATTAACAAGGACAACGTGAATCATTGGATCCATACCTTGCAGACCCTGGAACCCAATGGGTTAAATAGAGAGTACGAGATCCTTTATTAGTTCAAATATAGATTTTTTCTATGTAATCTCACCCATTCCACCATAATAATCATCCTTGATGATCTACCCCCCCCCCCCAAATGAGTTTGGTCAGCTGCGACTGCAATCCTTGGAAATGCTTTTGCTGAATCGGAAGGGGGAGGGACCTGAGAATGAAGAAAAGTTTAGGGAAAACAACCATCTTATATGAAGTTATCCTACCCAACCAGGACATATCTAACTGGAGTGGAAGGATAGATCATCCGCGATTCTTTTAGTAATGTCTAACATATTCTTATCCACTGTGTTTCGCAAGGGGTTGGTCAATATTATTCCTAAATAAGAGAGTTTAGAGGATGCCCATGAGAGTTGAAATTCTCTCTTTAGGTCAAGTAAGTCCCTATGGATGTTAAAGGGCAAAGCTTCCGTTTTATTGGTATTCAGTTTGTAATAGAAAGATTCTGAAACTTGTTTAGTAACTTCCAAAAGTCTCCTTAAAGAGTTTAGGGGATCTGTTAACATAACGATCAGATCATCGGCAAATAGCAAGGTCTTATATAGTCTGCTATTCAGAGGAACTCCTCGTATATTAGCATCCACTTTGATTTTTTCAACAAAGGGTTCCAAAATGAGATTGAAAACAATAGGTGACAGGGGGCAACCATGTCTGGTTCCGTTTGTAAGCTTAAAAGGTTTAGAAACATAATTATTTAATAAAACTTTAGCTGATGGAGACGAAAATAAAGCTTTGATGACATTAAAAACACAACCAGACAAACCAAATCGTTGAAGTGTGAGAAACAGGAGACCCCAGTGCACCCTATCGTACACTTTTTCAGCATCCATAGTTATGGCAAGCACCGGGGACCCCGACCTCTCCACCTGTTGCAAGATGTTCAACACCCGTCTAACCGCATCCGCCGTTCCTCTACCTGTGATAAAGCCAGTCTGATCAGAATGGATTAGTTTAGGAATATAGCTCGAAAGTCTGTTACAAATCACTTTCGCAATTATCTTAGTATCTGAATTAATGAGGGATATGGGTTTATAGTGGGCCTTATTCTGTGGGTTGCCTTTGTCTTTTGGTATTACCGTTATGACCGCTTCCTGTATTTCAGCAGGAAGCAGAGATGCTATAGAGGCGGAGTTTATTAGTTTAGTAAGATAAGGGGCCAGTAGAAATTCAAATGACTTAAAATATTTGTTCGATAGGCCGTCTGGACCTGGAGATTTCCCATTTTTAAGGGAGTTAATAGCACAAGAGACTTCCAGCTTAGTAAAAGGTAGATTTAGGTGTTCCACTTCCTCCTTATCAAGATGAGGAAGTTGCACTGAATTTAAGAAGGCATTTATAGAGAACTCATCAGGTTGTTTAACAGAAGTTTAATTTTTCAAGTTATATAGGCATTCATAGAATTTTACAAATTCCCCTGAAATATCTTTTGGATTTTTAAGTAGGATACCTTCATCATTTTTAAGTTGTAAAATTCTCCTTTTGAATCTCTGTTTCTTAAGACGATTCGCAAAGAATTTGCCCGGTTTATCTTGACAATTATAATAGTTAACTTTGGACGTCTGAATCATCTTATCGTAATCTCCCAAAAAGAGAGACTTTAATTCTAGTCTTAATTTTAGGAGTTTCTGGTGGGTGACTTCCGAAGGGTAAGATGCTTGAGTCTCCTCTAGTGAACAAATACCTTTCGGAATTTCTTCGAGTTTTTTGTTCCATATCTTTTTTAGCCTCAAGTTCAGCTCGATAAGTGTGCCACGGATAACTGCTTTATGGGCAGTCCAAAGCATTTCGATAGATACATCTCTGGTGTCATTTAAACTAAAATAGGAGGAGAGGGCATTATTCAATTCTTTTTTATGGTTAGGATGTTGGAAATGAACAAGTTTTTGGCAGGATGTCAATTGTTTTAATAATTTGTAACGAATGATGTCCGCCACGACCAAATCAATTCTGGCTAGAGAGTAGTTCGGATTAGAGTAGTGTGTGAACTCTCTCGATGTTGAACACAGGCACCGAAAAACATCCAGCAGCCCCTCCCTGTCTAACCAGGGATTGAGTTAAGTGTTCCGCTGCCCATATTTACTGGTTGAGTCCATAGCGGCATCAGGGACCATGTTGAAGTCTCCAAAAATCAAAAGAGCGCCTCTCTGATGGTCATGTATTAAGTCTAGCAGTCTAGAAAGGAATCTAATTTGCCCTTTATTTGGGGCGTACAGATTTACCAAAGTATATATTTTCCCTTCTAGTCTACATACAAGTATTAACTATCTACCTTCTGGGTCGCTAATGATTTTCTCTTCCTCGAAATGCAAGGAATTTCTGATTATAAAAGCTACACCCGCCTTTTTTATAGTATTGGAGGCCAGAATCAACCTAGAGTAATTTTTGTTCTTGAATCTTGGAGTGTGGTTGAATGCAAACTTATGTCTCCTGAATCCCAGCAACCTCCATATTAAATTTATTTAAGTCCCTACATAATAGGTATCTTTGACTTTAGACCATTCACATTATAAGACAAAACGTTAATAGACATTTAATGGTCGTGAGACTAGTACTATCGTACATTTTGCATCTGAGTGTTTCTGCATGAGTGTCCAAATGCTCCCCAAGCTGCACCAGATTAAAGCCACCATGTCAAGAATCAGTTTCCTAAAAAACATTAACTAAGTAGGGATAACAGGGAAAGGGAAAAAAGGTAAATAACTAAATGGAACTAATGAGATATCTACTGATGTCAAAAAGTTCCTACAGGCATCAATTAAGGCCTCCTACCATTCCAATTTAATAGTCTCCAGATTCATTAGAAAGGCAATCAGGATTCATGTGGTCCCTGATTTTGCAATGTGTAGCCCTCTCAGGACCTTCAATCCCTCTTCTAGTTCTCCTATCAAATTAGGTGTTTGCCTATAACTGAAATGTAACTTGGATTGCGCATACCAACAATAGGGTATGTCGTTATCTTGAAAAATTTTACTAACTGGTTTAAGGGATCTCCTCTTGGCTAACGCATCTCTAGAAATGTCCGTAAAGACTTTGATATTATCATATGGTTCAGGTAATCTAGCATTGCCTCTCAAGTGAGACAAGAGAAGATTTTTAGTTTTACGTAAGCTGAAATTAATACCATCTGGGCATTCTAAGAAACCCCATATAAGTAATCACTGCCTACACTATAAGTAAAAGATTCAATCTTTTTCCATTACCCTATGATAATCTATTCCATTGGACCACATTTGTGAGCTATATACCACGGATAATTTTTCTATTAGATCAGCTTCATGGGTATGTAATAAGACTGACCTGACCCGGACCCAGACCCCAGTCCTTCTGTTTAATTTCATTTATTCCTCTACGCGACTAGTTTAACTTTCATTATCGTATGTTGCGGTTATCACTTTACGTGGTTTACATATATGATGTGTTCTCTCTGTATGTTTTGTTCCTTATGTAATTATTTGTTCAAATATTTTTATTGATTATATGGGGGTATTTACAGGGTGAAGACTTTACAGACAGTAATACAAAACAAGGTTGAAGACAAAAACATTGGGATAGTACGATGGTTACATAGAAGTAAGATAACATAAAATTAGGCAATTGCCTATCTCAAACAGATAAACATTTCAAAAAGAGAAAAAAAAAAAAAAAAAAAACAAACAAAAAAAAAAAATTCCAATAACTTTGGTAGAAATAAATGTCTTTGACAAAACATTTGACCAACAGTGGTCGATTCGATGAAGATACAAACTGCATATATTAAATACATCAAAAACATAGGATGAGATGCGCTCATCAGTCTATATTGCAAAGGTAATGTACATAAATAGAACAACAAAGAGGAAAGAAAGAACACCTGAGGTGACCAACACATGGATATCCTATTATAATCTGTAGTAATAGGTATGTATCCGAGGCATTTAAATGTTAATTATTAGTCATTGAGGTTTAGAGATTAGGGGGGTTGTTTGTCAACAGCCTTGGTCAGATGATTCAAGGATTGTGTAGAGATCCATAGTTCCCAATTATAGAAGAATTTATTATATGTGTTGTCTCTAACTGCGTAAGTAAATTCAAAAGAACAATGATTAGAAATTCTGTCCGTTAATTCTGCAATGGTGGGAATTTCTGAGGACTTCCATTTAGCGGCTATAAGTAGCTTAGCTGTGAGAATAACTTGGGATACTATGAATCTAAGAGTGTGGGGAATGTCTGATATGCCAATTGAGAGGAGAACCAGTTGAGGGGAGAGAATGAGTCTAAAATTGGTAGTCCTATATATTAAATCTTGAACACTCAACCAGAAGTTGAGAATTTTTGGGCACCTCCAGAATACATGTGTTAATGTTCCAATTTGAGAACATTCTCTCCAGCAATTCGGAGAGTTAAGAGGGTCTATGTGATGCATTCTGGAAGGAGTCCAATACCATCTCGTTAGTATTTTAAAGAAGGTTTCTTGGATGGAAGCGCAGTTCGTATTTGAATAAGAGTGATCTATTGCTTTAGCTAATTCTTCCGGTTCTATATTAAATCCCAACTCTTTCTCCCATGCTATTATATAGGGAAGTTTATGGATAGTGAGGTCGTCAATCAGGGTACGATAAATATGACCAGTCATCCAAGTCGACTTTCTTTGTGGGTTTTCTAAAAGTTCTGTGATAGGCCTAGGGACTGTGAAGACAGAGTCAAAATCCACTTGAGATGATTTAATCAATCTCCAAGCCGACCTGTCTAACCAGGTGAGACCATATCTCTGTTCCAGGACTAGAAATTGTACTAATTTCCCTCTGGACAACAGGTCATCTATGAAACGAATACCCCGGGCCAACCAAGAAGAAAGATCTAAGCCTGGGATGATATATTCAAGGGTTTCTAACGGGATTTTCTTAGAGGGTGGGTCAGAAGCAAGATGGTTTGTTTTTTTAAGAAGCGCTATCCATGCTTGTAATGTAGCTTTAATTGTTGGGATTGCAGGTAGGATTTTTGTTGGGTTATATAGGTGCGCAATTATTAATGCTGATGGATTATTAGATTTAATTAACTCTAGTTCAAGTTCAACCCATACTGGGGAGTTTAATGAAATATTGAGCCAGTTCTGGGATAGTTTCAACACGGAAGCAAGATAGTAAGCGTGAAGGTTAGGAATCCCCATTCCTCCTCTCCTTTTATGTTTTTCTAAAATTGTACCAGATAATCTAGGTCTAGACTTTTGCCAGATAAATTGTCTCAATTGATGTTGAAGACCATTTAGGCTATTTTTACAGACGGGGAGAGTAATCGCTCGGACCATGTAAATAAAAATTTATTGGATCAAAAAAAAAAAACCCTTTGTGACCCGGATAAGGAGATCACATATTTACGTTTAAAGAACCCAGTTTCCAGGGTAAATCCTCTCTCTTTGTTCCTTTCCTTTGTCCTCATTTCATAGCCACATTCATTGGAACTCTCTTTCGTAGATTCACTTATCACAGAGAGCACCTATCACTACATCACTAGGATTGGATATGAGTCGTCCTGTTTAATTTCATTTATTCCTCCATGCGACTAAGTTAACTTTTATTATCGTATGTTGCAGTTATCACTTTACTTGCTTTACATATATGATGTGTACTCTCTATATGTTTTGTTCCTTATGTAATTATTGTACACTTATGTTGTTTGTTATTTATGTATATAGAGATTAATTCCCTTGATCAAGACTCAATTGTAGAGTCGAGACATTGGGAACTGTTTTCCATTTGCATTTAGCAAAAATAAAAATCTTTTGCTTCATGTTCAATATCTCCTCTGTGTGTGCCAGTTTTTCTATTATCTATAGACTGATTTTTTCTGTGCACCACAAAATTGGGTGAGGCAAGTTTTTACTATAGAACTGTAGTCACATAGAGTGACAGCACAATTATCAATTTAGACTGGACAACCCCTTTAATAACACTAAAGAGAGGCTCCTGTCCTTAAAGAGAATTTCACTGAAAAACAAAAGTATTTCCACAACTTGTCCGAACAGAAACATCTCCAACATGTTACAGCTATATAAATAGTTTTCAGCAAGCTCTTAGCTGATTGCGTAGAATTTGTGTCATACACTTATGCATTCATCCTCACAACGTCCGAGACATGATCCAGTATCCGACTCTCAAACACACATATTCTAAGACATCACATTCACTCGGGATAATTCCAGATGTACAGCATTCAAAACACCCACTGTTTGCAGAAGGAAGGTTTGAGATGCCATTTTCCTGCTTCTGAAGTGAAATTGTCATCAGCAAGGCCGCCATCATCGCTGCTTTCATCCTACAGAAATAAGTCCATAAAAATACTTAACATAGGAATCATTAAAAATAAATCTGTCAGCAGCATTTTGATATGTAACCTGAGAGCAGCGACACTGATTCCAGCGACGTATCACTTACAGGTGTGTTGTATTGTTATTTTATTAGCACTAGAAGATTATCACTACAGGACTAGTTGTCTCGTGCCATGTAGTCCTGCTATGTGTAACCCCATCACTGATTAGAAGGTTTCTGCCATTTCACAATGTAAGCATCTACCAATCAATAGTGTGGGCATGGATATATATAGGCCTCAAGATACAGAAAACGGTTAGATGTGCAGCAGAGAAAGCAATGGCAGCATGCAGACCATTAAGTGACACATGGAAGAAATCAGGGTCTCAGAATACATAGTAAAACTTGATAACAGATTCCTTTTAATATCAAGACTCAAATTATTGTATTCAAAACCCAAAACACTAAATTATTGCTAAGGCTGCTGTCACATTACGATTTTGTGAAATCCGACGCTGTCCGATATAAATCGGACAGCATCGGATCCGAATTTGCCCTTATGTAATCCTATGGGGATCGGACCGAATCGGATGTGCACTAAATGGCATCTGATTTGCGTCCGATGCGATTTTGTCCGATTTCTTTCCGGTGCAAAAATCCTAGACTGCTGCGATTTTTACATCCGATTCAAAAATCTGATTAAAATAATATGGGAGTCATTGGGGATCTGATCGGATAGAAAATCAGATCAGATTTTCTGTATTGAGCATGCTCAATACCCTAGACCACTCCCAAAACCTCCCACAGCCCTCCCCCAGCTATTTAAATCAGATCCAATAAAAAATCAGATCGGATGGCATCCGATTTTAAGCATTGGATGCTGTCCGATTTTCATCGGACAGCATCGGATTTAACAAAATTGTAATGTGAAAGCAGCCTAACACAGAGTCCGCAAAGTCAAATATTAATATAATCACAGCATACACAAATCTATAAAAACTGTAAGACATCTCTGTCCAGTACTGAGCATAAAACTGACAGCTGTGCATGAGAGATAAAACACAGAAAAATATATAGGGATTTTTCTGTACTCAACATAAAATCCTTTTCTCCAAGCTCATCATTGGGGAACACAGGACCGTGGGTGTATGCTTTTCTGCCACTAGGAGGCGACACTAAGAAGAGTTAAATGTTGAGTTCCCCTTCCTGCAGTATACACCCATCAGTAGGCGTAGTTAGTCAGTTTAGTACTAAATCAGCAGGAGAACACGTTAATGCAATAAGGTACAAAAGGCATAAGCTAAGGTTATGTGTAGACTATTGAAGCTTGACAGGGCGGGTGCCGTGTCCCCCAATGAGGAGCTCGGAGAAAAAGATTTTACGGTGAGTACACAAAAACCCCTGTTTCTCCTTCGCATCATTGGGGGACACAGGACCATGGGACGTCCTAAATCAGTCCCTGGGTGGGAATTAGCGGAGTAGCGGTCGTGCATCATGTGCCAGACCCTTACAGATGCTTGACTGCCGCTTGCAAAATTTTTCTACCTAAGCTTGTGTCTGCAGAGGCCTAGGTATGAATGTTGTAGTGTTTAGTGAAGGTATGCAGGCTTGCCCAGGTTGCGGCCTTGCAAACCTGAGTTGCCGAGGCCTGGTGTCGAATGACCCATGTTGAGCCCACTGATCGAGTTGAGTGAGCCTTGATCCCTGCTGGGATTGGCCTGTTTTTGACGTGGTAGGACTCTTGGATTGTCGAGCGGATCCACTTGCCAACGTGGATTTAGAAGCCGCCATCCCTTTCTTAGGTCCTTCGGGAATGACGAACAGCATTTCTGTTTTATGGAATGAGGCTGTTCGGGAGATGTAGCGTCTGAGTGCCCTTACTAGGTCCACGGTATGATGCTGTTTTTCGAAGCGGTGTACTGGTGCTGGGAAAAAGGATGGAAGGACGATGTCCTCATTGAGTGGGACACCACCTTGGGCAAGAAAGACAGTGCTGGACGGAAAACTACTTTATCCTTGTGGAAGGATAGGAGGGGGGACGGCAGGATAGGCCGGCTAGTTCTGATATGCACCTGATTGATGTGATTGCGACTTGGAAGGCGACTTTCCATGACAGGTGGGATAGGAATACATCTTGCAGTGGTTCGAACGGGGGCTCCTGTAGGGCGCCCAGAACTAAGTTTCTCCTCCACAGGTGTCCTTTAGGGGGGCCGCGTGTGCGAGACCCCTTGAATGAATATTTTGACCTGAGGTTTGGTAGCAATCCTGCGTTGGAATAGAACGCTTAGGGCAGAGTTAAGGCCGGTTTGAAGGAACTCCAGGATTGTAGAGATTGAAAAGAGGAATGGGTTGTGGTCTTTGCACCACCGGAAAAAGGTCCTCCAGGTGTGGTGATAGATGCGTGAGGATGTTTGTTTGCGGGCATTAACCATCGTGGTTATGACCTCTGGTGAGAAACCTGCCTGAGTCAAGATCCAGGATTCAACAGCTATGTCGTTAAAGACAGAGCCCTCGAGGTTCTGGTGGCAGATGGGGCCCTGGGTTAGAAGGTCCGGTCGGTTTGGGAGTGGCCAGGGTGTGTCAGCGAGGAGCTGTACGAGCATACCCAGCTTGTTGTGGCCAGTCTGGGGCATTGAGTATTACTGGGACGCCTTCTGCTTTGATCTTTCTGATCACTCGCGGGATCAGCGGCAGTGGGGGAAAGATGTATGGGAGTTGGAATTGGCGCCAAGGGAGGACTAGAGAGTCCACTTCTAGCGCTAAGGGATCCCAGGACCTGGCTAAAAAAGGCCTGGACTTTTGAATTCATTCTTAATGCCATGAAGTCTTCATTGGGGGTTCTCCAGCACCAACAGATTTGTAGAAAAACTTCTGGACGTAGGGACCATTCTCCTGAGGCCAGTCCCTGGCGGCTAAGGAAGTCTGCTGCCGAATTGTCCACCCCCGGGATGTGGACTGCTGATATGATTGGCGTTTTTTTTTTTTTTTGGTTCAGTGTAGCATATGTTCCACTTCGTGTATTGCGGATTTGCTGTGTGTGCCGCCCTGATGATTGATGATGCCACTTCCGTAGCGTTGTCTGATTAAATGCAGATGGGGCGACCGGCCAGAAGGTGGAGGAAGTGTTGGAGTGCTAAGCGGATCGTCCGTAGCTCCAGAATGTTGATTGGGAGGTGTGAACTCCCAGGGCGTCCAGCGCCCTTGACCCGTGTGTTGGCAATAGATGGCCCAGCTGAGTAGGCTGGCGTCGATGGTTACCACTAGCCACTGGACTGGTAGAAAGGATCTTCCCTGTGTCAGTGAAGATGGCTGTGTCCACCAGGTGAGTGCCATCTTGACTTGCGTGGATAGACGGTACTTGCGGTCGAGGCTGAAGGGATTTTTGTCCCAAGCTGAGAGAACGGCCAGCTGCTAGGGTAAAAAGTGTAGCTGGGTGAAGGGAACTGCTTCCATTGCTGCTACAATTTTTCCTAGGACCCCCATGCCGAAGCGGATAGATTGAGGTGGACGACTGCAAAGAGTGCGAATTCCTTTGTGAATCGCCATGGCCTTGTCTTGAGAGAGTATGATTAGCCTGCGTGCGGTGTCGGAAGTCATCCCTAGAATGTGTATTCTTTGTGCCGGTGTTGGGGATGATTTGACTAGGTCTATGAGCCATCCAAGGCGGGAAAGCGTGTCTGTTGTTATTTGACCGCTCTCGAGGCATGTTTGGAAGGATGGTCCTTTGATTAGCAGGTCGTCTAGGTAGGGGAGGACGACCACTGCCCGCGAATGGAGAATGGTCATGACGGCCGCCATGACTTTTGTGAAAACTGAGTGTGGTTGCGAAGCCGAAGAGCAGTGCAACGAAATGGAAGTGGCGTTTTTGAACAGCGAACCGCAGATACTTCTGGTTTGGGGGAAAAATGGGAATGTGGAGATATGTGTCTTGTATGTCGATAGTTGCCAAGAACTCTCGTTTTTAATTGACGCGATTACTGAGCATAGGGATTCCATTCTTAATTGTCGGACTCTTACGAATTTGTTGAGAAGTTTGAGATCTAGGATGGGGCGTACTGTTCCTTCTCTTTTTGGAACGACAAACAGGTTTGAGTAATAACCTTTGAACTTTTTGTTCTCTGGTACTGGTGTTATGACGCCGGTTTTGAGTAGTGAATTGATGGCTTTGAAAAACGTGCTCACGCTTGTTTTGGGGGACGCGACAGGAAAAAAATGAGTTGGGGGCCAGGATGAGAATTCTATTTTGTAACCTGACGAAACCAGTTGTCTGACCCAATTGTCGTGTATGACAGCGATCCATGAGTGGCTGAAGTGTTGGAGACGTCCGCCTATTGTGTTGGTGTCGAGCGGGTAGGGGAGGGAGTCCTTAAGGTGGGTTTGTTTAGGGCGTCTTTTCCAGGTGGAATTGGTTTTGAACGAGAACAGTGTATTCCTGTCTCCACGGTTGAGGTGGGCCATTCTGATTTCCCATGGGAGATGCGAGATCGTGATTGCGGCTGTGAGCGGCGAAAGGGCCGACTGAGCCTTTGCTGGGGGAGAAATTTGCATTTTCCTCCCGTGGCTTCGGAGAGGAGTTGGTCAAGCTTTTCCCCAAATAAGTGACCTACTCAGTACGGTAGGGTTATGAGGGATCTCTTCGATGTGGAGTCCGCGTGCCAGCCTTTGAGCCATAGACTTCGGCGCATGGAGATGGCGTTTGACTCTGCCAACGTGGACCAATTTACTGTGTCTAAGGACGCAAGCAAGAAGTACTGCTAGGCCATTGATAGAAGGTCAAGTAGGTCAGTTGGGTTTTGTAAGGGGTTGGGGTCTTGTAATACTGCGCGTAGGGAGTGTATCTAAGATACCACTGCTTTTGCGACCCATGCCAAAGCGAACGAGGGTGAAAGAGCTGCTCCTGAGGCTTCAAAGACTGGCGGTCGTTGAGGTCTTTCATAGACGAGCTGTCTGAGAGTGTAAGTAGTGTTCTGTTAGCGAGGCGCGACATTCTTTATGATGGTCTGAAGCGAAGGGGTATTTTTAGACTTGCATAGGTCTGTCTCCAGGATGCCAGGGGGACTTTGAGTTGGGGACGTTCCCTGCTGAAGTGGGAGCAGTGACGTTTCTTGTCACTGGCAGTATGAGGACCGGGAAGTGACTGCATCATTTGGACTAATGAGTCCACCTGTTGCGTCAGTGCCAGGGCCCAGGGAGGGATGTCGGAAGTACTGGGTACAGCGTCAGTGGTAGGTTCGGTGGGGCATTGGGGTTCGCAATTTAGACAAGAGCTGAGAAGCATGTCCCTGTGGAAGCGCAGACTGGGAGTTGGTGCATGATGCCTTGCCCCCTGAGTTGTTTTTGTTATTCTATTTGGGCGGTTTGAGATCTGCCATATTGTACCAGATTACAACGAAAAAAGGTACTGCAGTGTACTAAGCGGTTTGCTTTGAATTCAAAGGAGCAGACACTGGACAGGGAGGTGAGAGACTGCAGAGAGGGGGGTCTTCTATTGGAGTTTACCCGGATCCTGTGTCCCCTTTGTCGTGCAGTATGCTGAGGTGCGGGGCACAGGAGCTTTCTCTTCAGAGGCACCAGAAGAAAAGGGCTGGGGGGGGTGGTTGCGCATGTGGTAGTGTGCAGGCTTTGTGCAGCACCCCCCGGTGTGGGGAGGAGGGAGACAGGGGAGGGCTAAGGTGCCTGCTACCTGGGCTGCTGCAGTGCCTTACCTATAAATCCTATGTGTTGTCTTTGTTGAATTTCGCGCCGATTTGGGGGCGTGGCTGTAGTGGATGGACCGTGGGCTGATTGGCCAGGCTTTGTGTGTCATATGTGGATTTTACATGCTGCCCATTGTTGCTGCCCATGAGTGCCAGGCTACGTGGTTTGCGGTTGGTGACACGGCTGTGATTGGGCACGTATCACCTGACCAGCCACGTCATGGGGCGTTTTGCTGCGCGATTGGCTGGCACAGACGTCAATCGCGGGTGGGTGCACGTCACATGACCAGCCAGTCATAGAGGCTGTGTGCGGTGATGTGGCCCGCCGCGATTGGCTAGCACCAACGTCAATCGCGAGTGGGTGGTGTTTTGGCGAAGGCCCAGACCAGGGCCTGGATTAGTGCGGATCCCTGGGAGAGGCGCTGGGACACACGATACCCGCGGTCTGCGGTGCTGTTGTGCGCCAGACTGGCTGACGAGACTGGATGGCTGGAGGGGTGCTGATCCTTCTGCAACTTGTGTCCCCTATGCTTTTTGAAAACACAGCAGCGGCGGCAGCAGCAGAAGCGTCGTGGATCACCTGCTCCTTCTTTGGAGGAGGTGAGAGGGGAATATCTTGCACTCCTTGCATCCCCACTGTTATGCAGGGGGATGCAGTGAGATATGAGCGCTGGCAGCTGGATGTGGTGGAGTAGGGAGAGCAGAGCCCTTCATGGGGTCTGTCACCCCTCCAAAGGAGATGTGTGCTGCCTTGGGATTCCCCATTTAAAGGAGAGCGGCGTCCTTAAAGGGGGGCTGTTGCCTGACGATGTGTAAAAAATAAGAATACAAATAAAAATAATGGAAAAAAGGGGGTGAATGTGATCTGACAGATCACATGCACCTCCTGCGATACTAAGCTAAAAATTGACTAACTACGCCTACTGATGGGTGTATACTGCAGGAAGGTGGACTTAACTTTTAACTCTACTTAGTGTCGCCTCCTAGTGGCAGAAATGCATACACCCATGGTCCTGTGTCCCCCAATGACGCGAAGGAGAAAATATATTTTACAATGTATTATTTTTAATACTCCCACTAAAATGTCTATAGTGTGATCCAATAAAGATTGAGTTAGTTCATAGTTCATGTTACTCCTATTCATACCAGATTATCCTGATCAGAAGAATCTATCAATTCCTCTTCAGCTTTCTTTGGGTCGTCTGGAGAGTCACCGTAGCTTATTTGTATTCTCCGCAAACCATCTAGATGCAATAGATAAAACACAACATACAATTCATTGTTAGGTCAGTTTCATTGCTGTAAAAAAAATAAAAATAAAATAACCCACAGACTTCTGCACAAGGACCCACCAAACCTTTCTAATGCTGGAATGCTGTTACAAGAAACTATGAGATACGTAAATTGTCACTTCAGTGAGGAAGTAGACAAACTCTAATGCCACCTAATAAAGGTAGCAATCCTAAAAGTCATTATTGAATCTTAACAAGACTTTTAATAGGACTCAGGATTTGTGCCAGAACAGAACCCCAAACTGCAGACGCTGAATTTCGGGGTGACTGCCCCTCATCAGTGCAGTGTGTGGGAATTCTGATCTGGCTGTATGAGAGGCTGAGACGAGGTCTGGGGGGGAACAGCTATCCTCCTTGTGGAGAGTATTCTGCCAGCCGGCAGGGAAGACAATTTGCATATGCAAATTCCCAGAGGAGCATTGCGGCTTTAAGTCCCCTCACTACCATCTGGCAGAATACTCTCCACAAAGACAATAGCTGTTCCTCCAGACCAAGAAACTATGTTGTATCTGGGTCCATCTCATTCATTAGACAAGAACAGAAGGAGATCTGTGCAGCAGGAAACACATTGTCTTGCACCTCTGACAGTAAGGGAATAATACAGTTAGAAACTCTGAGGAATTGAATGATGAACACAACCCAAGCTTCCCGTATCCAATAACAGACAGTAAGCGTTATAATGACTCCACAAATCAATAATTCCTCAATATGAAGTCAAAGCAGGCTGGAGTGATGCTAAAATGAATGAGCAGCAAAATACAGAATCACATATAAATATTCTTATCTTAATCTGTGGTGCATGCCTTACTCCCAACATACAAAACAAACATTAGACCAGTTGGACCGTAAGTGGTTTGATCACGTTTCTAAGCTGACAGATACACAAATGTATATGATAACAGATAGGGCAGGTAGGTGTAGGCTCAGAAATCGCTCCCCTAATGGTCATCAGACACAGCTACACTTCATGCCAACACGATCCAGCAGAGGGATGTCTATGCACATATTTACAAAAATGACAGCACTGTTCAGCTTTACTCAGCTCGTTTGGGTGAATCTAGAGATTTCTACATGTGCTATGTTGGTGGGGAAATGTAATGTGGATTCTATATTAGATTTTAGCTCAGTTTTCATATTTCAATAGTACATGAGAAAATAAGACACATTGTAATAAATCAGAGAAATCTGCCTTTGTTTCCTCTTTGACTTATTACTACTTCTCAATTCACAGGGAAAATCTGTGTTCTCTGAAGGCACATTTCCCATTACTGAGAAAGGAGATGGCAGTTACTGCTAGTTCTATGGAGAACTAGAACTGTTGTATCCGCAGAATGTCAGCCTACAGTGTATTCTCCGTAGAATGCTACAAGAGCCAACTGCCATCTGTATAAGTAACGGAAAAAAGCTGTATTGACCGATTTTGCAGAGGTAGAACATTCAATTTAAGTGGAGAAAGCAGATTTCCCTCATAAAATATATTACAAAGGCTATAGTGAAAACCAATGAATGTTTTCCACAGCAGAAATACTTTCCCTGCAGATTTTTCCTTGCTCCTTTCCGCCTCTATTAATTCAATTCGCAGTAAGTGTTTCATCTGGGATATTATCACCATTGATGGGAAGCTTGGTTTAAGCCATTCGCCCACTTAACCGCATAGGGCTAAAACTAAGAATGTAAAAATGTTTTAAGGGATCTTTGCTTTAACTCCTGTGCGTTGAGTCTCCGGGGGTCTTAACTGATGAAAGAGCATGGCTTGTGGTGTTTGTGGGAGTTGGATTCCCCAGCATGATCGAACCTGTTCCCCAACCTGTGTCCAGTAATCTTTAACTGCCCTGCATTCCCACCCCCATGCCAGAGATTTGTTGAAGGCGTTCCACACTTAGGGCAAGCTGTAATTCTGTCAGGGAATCTAGGAGAGGATGGAATATTGAAACCATATACACTGTGTGCAGAATTATTAGCAAATGAGTATTTTGATCACATGATACTTTTTATAAATGTTGTCCTACTCCAAGCTGTATAGGCTTGAGAGCCAACTACCAATTAAGTAAATCAGGTGATGTGCATCTCTGTAATGAGGAGGGGTGTGGTGTAATGACATGAACACCCTATATAAGGTGTGCTTAATGATTAGGCAATTATCTTTCCTTAGGCAAAATGGGTCAGAAGAGAGATTTGACAGGCTCTAAAAAGTCCAAAATTGTGAGATGTCTTGCAAAGGGATGCAGTAGTCTTGAAATTGCCAAACCTTTGAAGCGTGATCACTCAACAATCAAGCGTTTCATGGCAAATAGCCAACAGGGTCGCAAGAAGCGTGTTGGGCAAAAAAGGTGCAAAATAAATACCCATTACTTGAGGAAAATCAAGCGTGAAGCTGCCAAGATGCCATTTGCCACCAGTTTTGCAATATTTCAGAGCTGCAACGTTACTGGAGTATCAAAAAGCACAAGGTGTGCCATTACTCAGGGACATGGCCAAGGTGAGGAAGGATAAAAAACGCCCACCTTTGAACAAGAAACATAAGATAAAACGTCAAGACTGGGCCAAGAAATATCTTAAGAATGATTTTTCAAAGGTTTTATGGACTGATGAAATGAGAGTGACTCTTGATGGGCCAGAGGCTGGATCAGTAAAGGGCAGAGAGCTCCACTCCGACTCAGATGCCAGCAAGGTGGAGGTGGGGTACTGGTATGGGCTGGTATCAAAGATAACCTTGTGAGACCTTTTCAGGTTGAGGATGGAGTGAAGCTCAACTCCCGGACCTACTGCCAGTTTCTGGAGGACATCTTCTTCAAGCAGTGGTACAGGAAAAAGTCGTTCAAGAGAAACATGATATTCATGCAGGACAATGCTCCATCACATGCATCCAACTACTCCACAGCGTGGCTGGCCAATAGCGGTCTAAAAAAAAAAAAATAATGACATGGCCCCTTGTTCACCTGATCTGAACCCCATAGAGAACCTGTGGTCCCTCCTAAAATGTGAGATCTACAGGGAGGGAAACCGGTACACCTCTCGGAACAGTGTCTGGGAGGCTGTGGTGGCTGCTGCACGCAATGTTGATTGTAAACAGATTAAGCAACTGACAGAATCTATGGATAGAAGGCTGTTGAGTGTCATCATAAAGAAAGGTGGCTTTATTGGTCACTAATTTTTTGGGGTTTTGTATTTTCATGTAAGAAATGTTTTTTTCTAAATTTTGTGCAGTTATATTAGTTTACCTGGTGAAAATAAACAAGTGAGATGGGAATATATTTGGTTTTTAATAAGTTGCCTAATAATTCTGCACAGTAATAGTTACCTGCACAAACAGATATCCTCCTAAGATAGACAAATCTAAAAAAAAAAAATAAGAAAAGAACACTCCAACTTCCAAAATTATTAAGCTTTGATATTTATCAGTCTTTTGGGTTGATTGAGAACATAGTTGTTGATCAATAATAAAAATAATCCTCTAAAATACAACTTGCCTAATAATTCTGCACAAAGTGTAGTGCTGTGTGCATGAGCTTGAAATAGGTCTCCCTCCATCTTTTGCAAAGACTGGATTTTTTTACCTGTTCCAACCCCTGTAGAATTGTCTCTGCAATATCTTTATCCCCAGTCCATTTCTCCGAAGTCTTAAACAGCTTGTTCTGCTTTAACTTCAGGAATTTATGTCTTACAGTATTGTATATTGAGGAAATGCTCGCATTCTGGATGTTCAGATCTACTCTATTATCTAAATTATGTAGTCCCACTGGGTGACCAAATATTGGCATATGCTGAGAGCTGGAAGGGAAGGCCAAATGCCTTCCTTACTATCTTCCAGCTCATGATGGTATTCCGAATCAGTAGGGATGATTTTACCTTTTACGGAAGTTTGTCCTGTTTTGTATGTAAGAGAGCATTTAATTCCCATGGCGCCACTGTCTTTCCAATTGGATATTAGAGTAGCAGTAAAGGCCGGGTTTCACACATCAATGTCCCAGCGATCCAAGCAACGATCTGACTTGACCTAGATCGCTGGAACGTCGTTAATTGATCGTTAGTGAGGTGTCACATGTACAGATATCGCAAAAGACGCAACGACTCCGCGACAAGAAAACGACACTTACGGTAGTTAGATCGCCTACGTCCTTCAGTTCTGAATAGGCGAAGTCGTAAACTACATCGTTATCAAGTTGTCACACACACTAATGCTGCAGGTTACGACGTAGTAGCAACGCCCGAAAAGCCGTGACGTATCAGCAATATCGTTATTGTAGCGTGAAACGGGCCCTTTAGTCTCCTGTAGCCAATCTATCACATGTCTAAAAAGGCTTACAATGTTGTAGGCTCTGACATTTGGAAAATTGATCCAACCTTCACTTCTACTTGGCCCAGAATTGCATTGGTGAAACTGGTGCTTTTTACCTGCCCAAATAAAATGGGTGAAAGCTCTATTTATTGTGTTTATATCTAGATGCTTAAATATCAGGGGTAATGTTTGTAATGGGTATAAGAGTCTAGCAAAGCTGATCATTTGAATTAAATGGCATCTTCCCAGAAGACAGTGGCAGATTCTGCCATCTCCGAAGTTCTCACAATATTTTTTTGATCAGAGGTATATAATTTAGTGAATATAGTTGTGCCGGAAGCCTGCCTATCTTAATTCCCAGATAGGGGATATGTGTATTTGCAATATGTAGTGCTAGGCCTAGCCTCCATTGTTCCGCCTGAGTTTTTGCCCCCCTAATTCTAAAACTTCACTCTTGGCGATATTGACCTTATATAGCCTGAGTATTCCCGATATTTCTGGATAAACTGAAAGATATTTCCTAATCGTTGCAAAGGGCTCCAATGCCAAGTTGAACAGCAATGGAGACATGGGGCATCCTTGCCTGGTCCCGTTATTTAGGTGAAATGGCTCCGAGAGGAAACCTGGCGCGTGTATTCTAGCTATCGGGTCCCTATACACCCCCCTCCAGGTATATTCTAAAGTTGCCCTTTATGTTGAACGAGTCCAGAGTTGCCCCTAGCCAGTCCCAGCTAACATTATCAAAAGCTTTCTCTGCATCCAGAGCCAGCAAAGCTGGTATCTCTCCCGACTGGCTGCAGTGACCCACCCCATCCAACACAGTTAGTACCTTTCGTATGTCTTTCACCGCCGCCCTGCCCTTAACGAATCCTACTTGTGCAGGGTTTCTCAGTTGGGATAATACTGCTGCCAATCTGTCCGCCATTATTTTTGATATAACCTTCTGGTCTACATCAATAAGGGAGATGGGTCTATAAGAGCAGCCCTCCAGGGGGTCCCTGCCTAGTTTGGGTATGACTTTAATATGTTTTCTTTTTTAGATCTTTCTACTATGGCCCCCGTTAAGAGGATGGTGTTGTAATAATTTGTTAGCAATGGGGTGATATGTTCCCTGAGGGCCTTTTAAAACTCCCTGCTAAATCCATCTGGGCCTGGTGCTTTCCCATTTTGGAGATCACTTATGGTTTGTCTCACATCTCCTTCTGTTGTTTCTGCATTAATTGCATCTTGTTGTTCTTGTGTTAGTTTTGGAAGCGTGGCTTGAAGGAATTTTTTACCTTCTGCCAAATTAGTATATGAGGGTTTATATAATTCTTTGCAAACGTTTTGTAGTATTTCATTGATTTTCCTAGGGTCGGAGGATATAGTTCCCTGGCCGTCTCATAGTTTATCAATTGGATTTGCCTGCAGACGCCCTTTTGCCAGTCTAGCCAGCAATTTCCTCCCTTTGTTCCCATAACTCAGCAATTCAACCTCCTGTCTAGAGCAGTACATCTGCTATGTCCTATCAATCCAGGTTTTAAACTCTTGTTTGGCCAGCTTCCATTTTTCCCTGTTTTGAGGTGTGGGGCTCTGCAAGAACTCTGCATATATAGTTCTAAGCTTTGCGCTACAATTTGAGTATTTTTCTGCTACACTTTTCTTGAGTGAGGCCACAAATATCATAATTTTGCCTCTTAGCACCGCTTTTGCCGTATTTCAGTACAATGCGTGTTGGTTTGCATGTTCCTTGTTGTCCTGTTCAAATTCCTCCCACCAGCCCCGTAAGTTGTCATTAAATCCCTCATCTTAAGATAAGATGGAAATTTCCACATGTAATGTGTTCCCTTCATCTGGTTATCCACCAGTTCCATACCCATCGGAGCATGGTCAGATATGACCAGGTCGTAGATTTCCACTGACTTCATTCTATTTAACAGCCTCTCCGAGGTCAGCAAATAGTCTATCCTTGACCAGGATTGGTGGGCATGGGAGAGTGGGTAAGCGCTCTATCCTCTGCATGTAACTAGTACCAAACATTCCTCAATCCAGTTTGTTCAGGGAAAGGGGGTATAAGAGTCTCTCTTTTTGGAGGAGTCAGGCTCTGGCTCTTTCTGTCATCCTCCCCATTGTGAACCATGTTCAAGTCTCCCCCACTAATTATCAGTGGTGAGTTGTCCATGACAATCTTCCTCTCCAGGTCATCAAAGACGACTCTGTTTGAACCATTAGGTCCATATACATTGTAGATTGAATAGAGTTCTCCTCAATGCTCCCAAACCCATCTTCCCTGATCATCACATTCCTGGGATAGCAGATTAAATACAAAATTAAGGTGGAACATGATGTTGATTTGCCGGATTGGCCCACCTTTCCTGGACTACCTGCCCCCCTCTCCAGGTGGCAGAGGATCCGAAGGGAACGGCCTAATAGGAGACCAGCGCCCCAAACTGAACCAGCTTGATTCTCCATAAGCTTATAAGCTTTGCTCTTATTGACTGGCATATCCACCCAGTTGCAGACGCTATGATTGTCCACACAGACCAAACTTGATATTAATGAGAAGAATCGAAGTTTTGTTTAAAATTTTCTTTTTTGTTTTACTTGATTCCTCCTACTAGGTCTGATTGTGACTTGACCTGCTTGTAAACCCTCAGTGGGTTCATGCTGCAGTTAGGACTTGTTTTTGCCGGTTACAAAAGCCCCACTTTTTTTTCTTCCCATATACTGTTTTAATATATTCTAGGAACTTGCTTTATTCTGTTGTTATACTTAGAAAAGGTGGAGAGGGCAGGTCGTGGGAGCGCGACCCCTCGGCTTCTACGCACCTCTTCCAGTGACAGATAGCTACAGCTATCTAAAGATTGCACTTTTGCACCCTCTTGTGGAGATTCACGTATGTTTATGGAACAGTTTAGGTTCCACTTTTTTCTGTGCCTCTTTTCTTTCTTTCTTCTTTTTCCCCTACTTGCTCTGTTATGTTCCCATGTCCGGGGGTGCTGATAGGTTATGCGATGACCATCACCTTACAGGTTTACCCTAATGGATAAATTGAAATGTTGCTCGAACAATGTTAAGGGTTTCATTCAACCTGAAAAAAGGAGACCGATAACATACTTTTCTCATAAGCGAAAGGTACATATTTTGATGTTGCAGGAGACCCACTTTCGGGAAAACGCAGCACCGAAGTGTGAAACTGGTTATTACCCGACTTGGTATCACTGTACTAATCCTAGCTCTAAATCCAAAGGTATCTCCATTGGCTTTCATACAAGCTTTAACACTGAAGTTCTTAAATCACAAATAGACCCTATGGGAAGGTTTCTTTTTTTACAGGTGTCGTGGTCTTCCACAGTGTTGGTGGTAGCTAACATCTATTATCCCAACAGTGGCCATAGGAGATTCGGGGCGAGGTGTCGGAGGGAGCTGGAGAGGTTTGCTGGATCTTGTCCAATTGTTCTGGGAGGAGACTTTAAATTCCCTATGTACCCGCAGACGGACGTCTCATCAGGTAAAACATACCATACCCTACCATTTCTCCACCACCTTAGACGTCAGTGGGGCTGATTTGCACCTGGTAGACATTTGGAGGACATTGCACGCGGACACAAGGGATTATACATATTATTCTCCTGCCTTTTCAGTTTATAGTAGAATCGACCGATTCCTCATTTCACATGCTTTACTTGACCTCAATGTGGAGGCGGAGATAGGCTCCATTCTGTGGTCTGACCATGCTCCGATTTTTCTCACCTTATCTCTGGGTAAAGATTGCAGATAAAAATTCACAAGGCGCCTTAATGAAAACTTATTATTAGATCCCACATGCATTAATGACCTGAGGAAACGGTCGAGGACTTTCTATCTAATCATATTCAGGATATGTCCACTCCTACCATCAAATGGGAGGCTCTTAAGAGCGTTTTACGTGGTGTCTTGATATCTCATGGCTCCCGACTTAAAAAAATGAGATCAGCTGGCATTACCTCGTTGCTTTCACGGATATCCCATCTAGAGGCCCAATACTAACGGAGTCCCTCTTCTGCCCAGTTCTCCCAGCTTTCTACCCTACGCCATAAACTTCTAACCCTATTAGACCAAGCTGACAAGAGCGGTCAGGTAGAGATTAAAATCTTGTTTTTATAAATTAGGAAACAAAAGTGGAACCCTATTATCTAGAGGCCTGCACACTAGACCCTCAAATTTTTACATTCAACAGGTCCAGGACGATACTGGAACTAAAAAGTTCAAAACAAAAGACATTCTTAATAGCTTTAGAAAGTATTATACTTCTTTGTATAACATAAAATCCCACTTTCACGGTCTCTCGTCCATTCACGTAAAAGAGAAATTTAACTCATACCTTCAAAAAAAAAAAAAAAACTTCCCACAATCCCAGAATCCGCGATCTCTGATTTGGAGACCAGTTTCTCGCTAGATGAACTGGAGGACGTGGTAGGAGACCTGAAGGCGGGTAAGAGTCCGGGCCCTGATGGGTACTCGGCAGGCTTCTTCAGATCCCTATCTGATCTTCTAAATCTTATTCTCCTGGGGGTATTCAATCATCTCTCGGAGGGGGACTCGTTTCCTCCTCAAGCATTAATGGCCCATTTAGTCGTTATTCCCAAACCAAGTAAGGACCCAATGTGTTGTAGTAGTTATCGTCCGATCTCTTTAATTAACCTGGACATGCAAATATATGCCAAAATGATCGCCAATAGGCTTTGCAAATTTCTGCCAGGAATAATTGATAGGGATCAAGTTGGATTTGTCCCTGGTCGCGAGGCAAGACACAACACCATACTCTCCATAGCCCTTATAGATAAAGCCAAAAGGTCGGGGGTACCCATGTGCATCCTGTTGATCGATGCTGAGAAAGCGTTCGACAGGGTGCACTGGGAGTTCATATTCTCGGCGTTGGGGGGAGGGTTGGGTCTCGGTGGGGTGATGCTACACAGAATAGGAGCATTATATACTAGTCCTAATCTGCAAGCCTTAAAATTAACGGAGCTTTATCCGATCCATTCTATATAAAAATGGATACGACAAGGCTGTCCCCTATCTCCATTATTATATATTTTGAACATGGAATCCCTTGCCATAACTCTCCGAACTAATCTTTCGGTACATGGACTCATCACCTCATCGAGAGCCCATAAGCTTGCCCTATTTGCCGACGACCTCCTCCTTTATATTACGCAACCCCTTATTACTATTCCCAACATTATTTCAAAATTGTCATTATTTTGTCATCTTTGTAACCTTTTTAGAGCTGTTAAAGAGAAAAGATGAATCGAGGTAGAAACGACACAATGCGGCATCAACCCTCTCTCCAAGATCTGGGCCCCAGCCCTCTCAGATGACTCCAACCTACCATTTATTACAAAAAATTTGAAGTTGTTTTTGAAACGCACCCATAAATCCTTTAACATTATGACGATCCCGGGCCTCTTACTCCAATTTATGGAAACCCATCCTTCCCTTTAGATGCGGCCCAGTCCCAATTTTTACATAAAACAAAATATACTCATCCTATCCTACACCACTTCCTCACACCTGAGGGCCCACGCAGCTTTTGTGACCTTTTTCATAGTGCTCCCCCGCCTCCGGGATCATGGTACCAATTACAAAGGCCCTCCAGTTACATCTCTACTTTGCCACGCTCGGCTGTCTTCTGACCATTGTTCCCCTTTGAATCCAAATGCCTGGAGGAAGGCCTCTCTTCTCATTCCATCTCAGTACTTTATAAGATCTTACAATGTTCCACAATATCTACTCCTACGCATTTTATTACAAGATGGGAAGCAGATCTTCAAAAAAATTTCTCCCCTATATAGATGGATAACATTTTTGCTTTTACACAAAAAGCATCTATCAACGCTATCTCCTATGAAAGAAACTATAAGGTGGTGGCGAGATTGTATAGGTGTCCGGCAGATATACATGCAGTGTTCCCTTCGGCATCTGCAGAGTGTTGGCGGTGCCGGGCGGATAGGGGCACTTTTCTACATATTTGTTGGGCATGCCCAGCTATCGGACCCTTCTGGAAGGAAGTTCTGGATCTTTATTGCTGGTGACGTCCATTCGTATCTGCCCGACACCCGAACTACTCCTATTGAATCTTACTGGTGAATCAATATTTAAATTAAAAAAAGGCTTCCTCTGGCATTTCTTGACGGCAGGCAGGAAATTGATTCCCAGATATTGGAAGCAGGCCCTTCTCCCTTCTAAGGAGGAAATAGTGGCCGAAATTAACGACATCTGTAGAATGTAAGACCTCATTGAACAATCCCAAATCATAGACCAGTCCACGGATAAATACTTTGCAATGTGGACGCCTTGGCTCCTCTTTAGGGACTCTTCAGCCCTTGATAATTGGTTGTCTTCATGAGATTAGTCACGTTTGGTCTTGGTAGTTGGCAGACCTTCCCCCCCCGGACATCTCCCTATCTCTTTCCCTCCCCTTCATTCTTTTCCTTCTGCTATTTTGTCTTTTCCATCTTTGCCCCTTTCCCTCTCTTTCACTTCCGTTGGTCCTATTCTACCTATACCTCTTATCTTTCCCTTGGTTTCTTTCTTTTATCTTCTTTATGCTCAACATTTTTATTAGATTACCTAGAGATAACTGATTACCTAGAGATAACTTTCATAATAACTTAGTTTTTATTATGAACTTTCTTGGGGGAGAACGAATCCCTCTGGATGTTCTATTTACAATTGTCTTTTGGTTATTGTACATGGTAAATTATAGACCATTTTGACTTAAGTACAAAAATAGGATCACCATATCTGTATTCCAGAATAGGAATAATTTATATCCTACAAGAATTATTTCGATATGTTTTATTAATACTTGTCCCTGGACGTGATTTGACAATTTATATTGATAACATTGATGTATATTGTTGGATATTTCATACACGAATAAAATATGATTTACCTAAAATTAAGGTGGAACAGTATAACTATCCCTGCGTGTCTACCTTGAGCTGACAAGCCCACTACTTTCCCCACCCAAAATTTGCTGAGCCTAAAAAAATCCTCTTCCTTTAGATGGGTTTCTTGAAGCATTACAATATCGGGCGATCTCAGATTTCTCAGTGTCTTTACTCTTTTAGTCGGGGATCATAGGCCTTTCACATTCCAGGAGATGACCTTCATAGTCCCTGTCACTATAGCCTATTACCGCTTGCTTTATTTTCCCTATGGGGGTTCTAGTGATTAAAGAAGATCCTCAGGTGGTGAGAGAAAAGTAGAAAAGAAAGAATAAAAAAACTTAAAGATATGAAAGGGGATAGAGATGTAAACCTTAAAACAAATAAATAGTGAGCTCTCAATACGCTGTAGTGTATTTCTAGCTTCTTACACCACTAATAGCTTTGTGGACTTCGTTTTCTGAGGAAGTAGGGGCTACCAAAAAGAAAAAAAAAGAAAAACCTGTGGGGAGAAGCATATCCCCACACCACACATTATAAATAATTGTCAAAATGCCATCTGCATCTTCTCCTCCGCCCTGATCCAAACCTTTGCATAACTCTTTGCCCTCCACCCCTCCAGAACCCATGTCCTTTCACCAAGTAAGGGGCAGATGGGCACTTCCCACCAAAGCCCATCTTCATTAAGGCGCAACATATATCAATTGGCAGTACTCAACAGGTTACCAAAAGCATCCAGTCACCTTGGGGAGACACTGTCCTGTTTGTAGACGTGTCGGGGAGGGAGAGATCCATCAAGAGCAAGATGTATATGATGCAGTCCATTTCAATGGTGCATCGTCTGTGCCGGCCAGATGGCCTCTGAGACTTTGGTGTTGAGGGGAAGCGGTCGTCCTCACGACCTCTTCTTCGTTCGTTGCTTTTTGTGTTGCACAGTATTTTTCCCATGTCTTTTTCTGCATCACTTGGCGATTTGTAGATGAGGTTATCACCATCATTTCGGAAAATTCTCAGTGTCGCCGGGTATTGTAGTGCAAAACATTTCTTTGCTTGATAGAGTGCTGCACATATTTTACTAAAGGCTCTCCTGTGTTTTGCCACCTCCGCAGAACGGTCTTCAAATAATAGGACTTTCATTCCTCTTAAAGTCACTGGCCGGGAACCTCTACTATATGCTCTCATTATGTCAGACTTATCATTATAGTCCAGGAATTTCATGATTACTTGACGTGGTCTGGATGTCAGATCCTTGATTGTGAGATCGTAGATCTGGCCCATCTCTGTGAACCCTTTCGACCCTACAACTGTGATTAATTCCCAGGGCCATTGGTCGGTCTCTTTCGCAAAGTCTTTGTAGTTCAGCTGCAGAGACTGACTCGGGGAGCCCCACTAGCCTTAAATTATTGCGCCTTGACCTGTTTTCCAGGTCCTCGACCTTCTCAAGACAGGCGGTTTTGTTTCCGAAGATGTCTCTTTCAGCTGCGAGGAGAGCTGTATGTTAGCACCCTCCAGTTGCGAGACCCTCTGCTCCAGCTCCACTATCCATTCTTTATGTTTGCTCACTTCGTCTTGGAGATGCTGGAGGGCCTTCTTGATAGCCTTTTCCAGGTTCTTTTTGATGTCTGGTATGATGCTTACTTGCCACGTCAGCCGCTAGGTTGTTAAAGTTTATTGGATATCAATCTTGAAGGGTCTTTCCTGCTGCACTCATCTAGGTCTTCAATGTTCTCCTCACTTAGAGTTTTCTGTTGCGAGTTTGTTGCAGGAGTGTCCTCTCCCCAAGGGCTTGGGTCCGCACTGCCTGTTTGCCGGGGGCCTTCCGGCTTTTGTGAGCCGTGCAACACATAGCGATCGATTTGCTGCAGTGGTGACGTAAATGGAATCAGCATGAGGTCCCTCTTACATTGCAGTTTGGCCTTTCTCATGAGATTATCAGTTATTATGTTTCTTGGCAGCTATGGAGATATGTCGTGTTGCAGTACGCAGTATGCACTTAAAGTTATTTTTTGTTGTCCACTGAGTGGCAGCAGAGCTTTTTCATGTCTCAGTTCACCAGATGTCACCAGTTTTCCTTTTCAGCTGGCACCAGGAGCAATGACCAGTCGTATGTGCTTAAACCCCCCTGGGGCTCTGTGTGTCGTTGTTGGGAGACTGTTTTCTCTCTGCTTTGTCTGATCGCAGCCCCACTTTTAGAGGCCCCTTTACAGGCCGGGAGTCACCGGGAAACCGGAGAGCAGAATCTGCCCTGACCTCTGATAAGTAGATCTCCCCGGTGTTTCAGTGGGGGAGTTTCTTTATGTGGCTAGTAGGATTATACCTTTAGTCACAGTGGGTTTTTGCTGTGTGAATAGCAGCCAGTGCAGGCCTTGGGTGCACATGTGGGCAGCAAGCTTAGGACCCTCCAGGTCTCAGAAATGATCCAGGATTAAAGTGACTGCCCTTTATAGGTCGTGTGGAGTGAGAGCTGGTGGTAGCCCATCTTTCTCTTGTGTTGGGGCAGTGGATGTCTGCAGGATTCTTGTGGCGTGGGAGCCATACTTAATAAGTGTTATTTCATCACAGCCCAGACAGGAAGTCCCTAACGTATGATGTTGTAGTGAGTGATTCACTACTAACATTAAAGAAGGGCCTGGATGCCTTTTTTGAAATATAATATTACAGTTATATATACTAGATTCTTTGATAGGGCGTTGATCCATTGAACTAGTCTGATTGCCATATGTGGAGTCAGGAAGATTTTTTTCCCCAATGTGGAACTTAGTGTTTTGCCACATGCCCTTTTTTTTGCCTTCCTCTACATTACCATGTTAGGCTATGGGTTGAAGTAGATGGACTTGAAATCTACCTTCAACCTTAAAAACTATGTATACTGCAGAATAAAGACCACTGGCTTGCCCTAAAAAAAGAACTTTGATGACTGGGCCCGGATGAGGGAAAGAATGTACAAAACAAATTGGGAGTTGAAACTTTACAGACCTGGGGACAAAGCGGGAAAGATTCTTGCTAATCTGGCTAGGGGGAAGGGAAGGAACCCAATGATCACCGCTCAAATTGACAAGGGGGGCACAGTGACATCAGACCCGAAAAAAATGGTAGACATCTTGAGACAATATTATGCTGAATTGTATAAAACTCCCCCCCGACGAAGGTGGTAGTGGCGGACACTGGATAGGGGGAGCGGGTCTCAACCACATCTCGGACGAAGATCTGGTGATGCTAAATGCCAAATTTGGAGATACAGAAATCTTGGAGGCAATTAAAGACCTGAACCCTAGTAAGGCACCGGGACCTGATGGGTTCAGCGGCGTTTTTTTTCAGGATCTTGGGAGAACGGGTGGTACCATACCTAGGGAACGTGTTCAACAAATTAATGGAGGGGGGACAGCTGTCTGAACACACGAATTTGGCCCACATTAAGCTGATCCCAAAAGGCGAAAAGAATTTGGAACAACCGGCAACTATCGTCCCATATCGCTGATAAATGTTGATTTAAAGTTAGCCTCTAAAATCCTAGCCAATCGACTAGCGCTGGTACTCCCTAAACTGATAGAACCACAACAAGCGGGCTTTGTTAAGGGCCGCTCCGCAGTAATTAACATTAGGAAAGCACTACTGGCAATGGACGTGGCTGGGGTGGGGGGCTGTGAAAGCCGGACTGGTCCAGCCGTGGTCACCCTAGATGCGGAGAAAGCTTTTGATAACTTTAGGTGGCCATGGCTGGACCTGGTGCTTGATGGGGTGGGGCTGGTGGGGCCGGCGAGAGTATTCCTCAGACAGTTATATCATGAAACGAGGGCACGTATCAGCCTACCGGGATTCCTGTCAGACGTCTTCCCTCTGGAGAGGGGAACTCGCCAGGGTTGCCCCGTCTCCCCTTCTCTTTAACTTAGCATTGGAACCGCTGTCAAGGTTATTAGCATTGGGGACTATATTCAGAGGCATTGAGATTGGGGGAGGAGCTGAGGGTCAGCCTATTTGCAGATGATATTGCCCTCGACATGCATGACCCAGTTCAAGACCTGCCCGCAGTACTGGAGAAGATAAGATAGATGAATTCGGGAGGCTCTCGGTCTTCAAACTAAATAGATCCAAGTGCGAGATACTGTTCATAAGAGGCAGGAGCCCAGCTGGGAGAGGAACCCCTCTGGCTCATGATATTGATGGGCTCCCGGTGGCCAGAGATCACCTGAAATATTTGGGTATTAACATCGCAAGGTCAGGTGGGGTGACGTATAATCTAAACTATACTCCCCTGATATCTAAAATAGAATTAGAATTGAGGAGATGGGAGGGGCTGCCGCTAACTCTGACGGGAAGATGCTATTTCATAAAGATGGTATGCTTTGCCAGATTGTTGTACCCACTCCAGACCCTGCCACTGCTGCCAAGACGTCCACAAATTGACGAGACTGTTCATGAAATTTATATGGAGAGGCAGAAAGCCAAGGATACGTCTGACTACTCTGATGATGACTAAGGGAGAGGGGGGCCTGGGATTCCCAAATATTTGCGGGTATAATTTGGCCTGTCTGACCCGACACATACTGGACTGGCTCAGTGGCTCAAGCAAATTCTCAGATTACCCCCTGGAGAGGCAATATGCAAACCATGGAGTTTGGCATCAGTGTTACATACTCCGGGGGCTGGTCTGCCGCGTCTCCTCCGGTCTGCGGTAATATTCTGCGATACGATCGCCTCATGGAAGGCAATTCGTAAGAAAATGCACCTGCCGTGGAAGATTTCAAAATACCTGGACCTGTGGAGGTGCCTGGCCTTATCCCTGGGGAGGGAAAATACACTTTTCCAGGGATGGAGAAACAGAGGGGTGCAGAAGGCAGAAATCTCTTTCATTACACTGAGGCCAGGTGGTCAACATGGAGGGAACTCAGGGCCAGATATGATCTTCCGAAAACACAGGTGCTCCAATATGGCCAAGTACGTTCTCATGTCATGGACCTTCTTGTGAACACCGGGGCAGAACACATCAACAACAGGTGGGATGACGTGATGTCCCTAGACCCTTCGGTCACCAACATCTCCTCGTTATACGCAATACTGAGAGGTCATATGATTCCCAGTGCTCAAAATACAATGTTTAAGGGATGGGTGAGTCAGTTACACGACCCAGACATAGACTCAAAGATATTGACAGGATGGACGCAATTACAGGAAAAAGGAGAATTTGTGTACTCACCGTAAATTCCTTTTCTCTTAGCCTCTAATTGGGGGACACAGGACCGTGGGTGTTATGCTGCTGTCCACTAGGAGGCGACACTAAGCAATCTGCAAAAGAGTAACAGTGGCTCCTCCTCTGCAGTATACATCCCTGGGGCAGGCACTGCCTCCTCAGTTTTGTGCTAAAGCAGTAGGAGAATTAATAAGGTTAACCAATACCAACAAAGCCTGGCAAGGCCATAACGTAACAATATAAGAGTTACAAAAACCACTAGAAACAAGGCCGTATGGCCAACAGGGCGGGTGCTGTGTCCCCCAATTACAGGCTAAGAGAAAAGGAATTTACGGTGAGTACACAAAATTCTCCTTTTCTCCTTCGCCTCAATGGGGGACACAGGACCGTGGGACGTCCCAAAGGAGTCCCTGGGTGGGAAGACAATGGAACTAATGACACTGGACAAGTCAGTGAACAGATAAATACCTACAGGTGGGCAACTGCCGCCTGAAGGATGCACCTACCCAGACTAGCGTCTGCCGAGGACTGGGTATGCACACGGTAGTGCTTGGTAAAAGTGTGTAAGCTCGACCAGGTGGCCGCCTTACACACTTGGAGAGCCGAAGCTTGGTGCCGAATGCCCAGGAGACCCCCACGGCTCGGGTAGAATGTGCCTTGATCCCCGCTGGAAGAGGAGTAGTTTTCATCTTATAGGCCTCTTGGATAGCTGATCTAATCCACCTAGCCAGCGTAGCCTTGGAAGCTGGCATACCCTTACGAGGGCCTTCCGTCAGAATGAACAAAGTGTCTGATTTACGGAAATGTGCAGTTCTGGAGACATAAACGCGAAGCGCCCTGACGAGATCCAGAGTATGCAAGGCCCGTTCGAACCTGTGAACCGGAGCCGGGCAAAAGGAAGGCAATGAAATATCCTCATTCAAATGAAAAGAGGAGACAACCTTAGGCAGGAATGACGGCACCGGACGGAGGACAACCTTGTCCTGATGGAACACCAGGAAGGGTGGCTTACAGGAAAGCGCTGAGAGTTCGGACACTCGGCGAAGAGAAGTGATAGCCACTAGAAAAACCACCTTCAGAGCCAGAAAGTGGAGGGAGATGTCCCGAAGAGGTTCAAAGGGAGGTTCCTGCAGAGCAGTTAGTACCAGGTTAAGGTCCCATGCATCTAACGGTCGTTTGTACGGAGGGACAATGCGATTAACTCCTTGGAGAAAAGTTTTAACCTGCGGCTTAACAGCAAGGCGACATTGAAAAAGTACCGAAAGAGCCGAAACCTGACCCTTAAGGGAACCTAGTGAGAGACCAGACTCCAATCCCGACTGAAGGAACCCTAGAACTAACGGCAAGGAATAGGGAAGAGGGGGTTGATCTCGAGAAGAGCACCATGCGAAGAAGGCTTTCCAGGTGCGATGATAAATTTTTGCCGATGCCGACTTCCGTGCTCTGATCATGGTCTGAATAACGGCAGGGGAGAAACCCGCTTGGGTTAATACCCAGGTCTCAAGGGCCACGCCATCAAATTCAGGGCGTCTGAATTCTGGTGGTAAAACGGGCCCTGAGACAGGAGGTCGGGACGACAAGGGAGGCGCCAAGGAACGTCCGCCACGAGCTGGACGAGGTCGGCGTACCATGCCCGTCTTGGCCAGTCTGGGGCTATGAGAATGACTTGAATGCCCTCTTGCTTGATCTTCCGCACCACTCTGGGAATGAGAGGCAGAGGAGGAAAGATGTAAGGCAGCTGGAACTGAGACCAGTTCTGAACTAGGGCATCCGCCCCTAGCGCTCGCGGGTCGTGAGATCTGGCTATAAACCTGGGAACCTTCGTGTTGAAGCGAGATGCCATCAGGTCTACATCCGGAGTCCCCCAGCGACGACAGATTTGGTGGAACACGTCGGGATGTAGGGACCACTCTCCCGAGTCCATGCCCTGGCGACTGAGAAAATCCGCTTCCCAGTTCTCCACTCCTGGAATATGAACTGCTGACAGCGTTGAGTTCGTCGATTCTGCCCAGTGTAGAATGCGGTGCACTTCGTGCATGGCCTGGAGACTGCGGGTTCCGCCTTGATGGTTGATGTATGCCACGGCCGTGGCATTTTCCGACTGAATCCGGACTTGTGTTCCTGCCAGCATGGAATGAAAAGCCTTCAGAGCTAGAAATATGGCTCGGATTTCCAGGAGATTGATGGGCTCGGCCGACTCCGCTGGGGACCATGTTCCCTGCGCCGTGTGATGACGATGTACCGCTCCCCATCCGCTGAGACTTGCGTCGGTGGTGACTATCTTCCAGCAAACCGGTAGAAAGGACCTCCCCCTCGTGAGGGAACGAGGTTTGAGCCACCAATTGAGGGAACTCCTTGCTGCAGGTGACAACCGGAATAATCTGTCCAGGGCGGAAGGGCTCCTGTTCCTCGAAGTCAGAATCGCCCGTTGGAGAGGCCTGAGGTGAAGTTGAGCAAACGGCACCGCTTCCATAGAGGCAACCATCCTGCCCAAGACTCTCATGGCGAACCGAAGCGAATGAGGACACGGCCGTAGGAGACTGTGGACCCCCTGTCGAAGGGCCTTTGCCTTGTCCTGAGGGAGGAGGACCAGACACCTGGGGGTGTTGAAACGCATCCCGAGGAATGTTAGAGATTGTGACGGAACTGGCGATGACTTCCGCAGATTCACCAACCAGCCTAGCCGACGCAGGGTGTCCACCGTGATGGAAACACTCTGCTGACACTCCCTGAAAGAGTGGGCTTTGATGAGTAAATCGTC
The DNA here is from genome assembly GCA_033576535.1 of Allobates femoralis. Taxonomy (NCBI): domain Eukaryota; kingdom Metazoa; phylum Chordata; class Amphibia; order Anura; family Aromobatidae; genus Allobates; species Allobates femoralis. Next base: position 254,827,439 of record JARQOC010000001.1, on the reverse strand, counting down.
TAGGTATGGTAGGACTACCATTCCTCTTGTGTGCAGTATGGTCATGACAGCCGCCATGGCCTTGGTGAACACCCTGGGAGCTGTTGCTAGGCTGAACGGTAGGGCCACAAACTGATAATGATCCTGGCCGATGGCGAATCGGAGAAACCGCTGGTGAATTGTCGCGATCGGGATATGGAGGTAAGCGTCCTGTATGTCGATGGACGCGAGAAATTCGTCCTTCTCCATGGACGCTATGATGGAGCGCAGTGACTCCATACGGAAATGCCGAACCTTCACGAAGGAGTTCAGCTGTTTTAGATCTAGAATGGGGCGAACCGCCCCTCCTTTCTTGGGTACCACAAACAGGTTTGAGTAGAACCCTAGGAAGCGTTCGGCTGGCTGTGTACCGGTTTTCAAAAGGGAATCGACCGCCTGAAAGAAGGCGCGAGCTTTGGGGGAATGAGCAGGAGGGATTGACAGAAAAAAACGATTTGGAGGATGGGTCATGAATTCTATGGTGTATCCGGAAGACACCAAGGTGTGTACCCACTTGTCGTCGGTAGAAGCGAGCCAGGCCTGACGAAAGCGAGAAAGTCGTCCGCCAACCTGAATAGTGTCTCCCGAAGGGGGAGAGTCAGGAAGAAGAGAATCTGCTGGGCTTTTAGCCCTTGGATCTCGACTGGCGGGAATGGGACTGCCAGTTTGCACCAGGCTTCCGTGTCGTCTGGGTGCGTTCCCTACGGGGGTACCTATTGGCCGCCGTCGGGGGCTTCGAGACTGACCAACCAAAGGAGTTCCGAAAGGACCGGAAACGGGTTTGTTGGCGACGAGAGAAGGGTCGCTTAATCTGACGTTGTGGAAGAGAGGTACTCTTACCCCCAGTGGCATCTGAAATCAATTGATCCAGCTTTTCACCGAATAAACGGCCACCGTTGTACGGAAGACAGGTGAGCGACTTTTTAGACGCTGCATCTGCCTTCCACTCTCTTAGCCAGAGGGCTCGCCTGATGGTTATGGCATTGGAAGCCGCAGCTGCGGCACAGTTAGCTGAATCGAAGGCAGCATGCATCGAATATTCGGCGGTCACAGCGATTTGGGCAACCTGGTCTAGCAAGGCTGGATCGACCTGCAAAGGGCGAAGGGCCGAGTGTACACAATTAGCTGTACTCATAATAGCCTTTGAGGCCCAAACCGAGGCAAAGGCAGGCCCTAGATAAGAGCCTGAGGCCTCAAAGATGGACTTCGCCATCTGCTCCACCTGACGGTCAGTGGCGTCCTTTATGGATGAACTGTCCGGTAAGGACAGGAGGGTCTTAGTAGCGAGACGAGAAACGGGAGGGTCCACCTGTGGCGGGTCTGTCCAATCCTGGGTGACCTTAGGCAGAAAGGGATAACGCGTTTCCAGAGCCTTACGGTTACCGAACCTTTTGTCAGGGTGTAACCTATGTTTTTTGAGGATTTCTTGGAACTCTGGATGGTTCGAGAAATGCTTATGTGGTCTCCTGGCTCTTTTAAAGGACACCTTATGCTCTGGAGTATCAGCCGGAGGGTCTGACACCTCCAGAACCTGGTTGATGGAAGTAATCAAATCCTCCACCAACGTGACCGTATTGGTCGCATCTAAATCTAGGGACTCATCTAAGGGATCCTCTGAGCCCGAAGAACAGAGACCTTCGGATTCCTGCACGTCATCTTGACGCCTTCGGGATGCAGAGGCTGCAGAGCCTGCAGGGGACTCTGGAGATGGAGGTGGTCTCTTACGGCCAGAGTCGGAGGCTGACGGGGCAGGGTCAGCAGCCTGTCGCGGTTCTGAGACTTCCGGCTGTGACGCAGAAGCCTGAACAGCGGATGCAGGTGGCGGACGGGCTTGCATAAACTGCAGCAGTGTGGCAGACAGTCTGTCAATGGACTGCGTCATATTCTGAGACATGACCGTGGCCCACGCAGGGATAGGGTCAGGGGCACTGGTAGAAGCCAGGGTAGTGGGGGTCTCAGTAACCGCAGCCTGCGCGCAGCTCTCACAATGTGGCGAGGTGCATCCTGCAGGGAGGTCAGCCTTACAAACAGTGCAGGTAGCATAGTAAGTAGCTGGCTGCCTTGGAGCTTTTCTTACTCCTATTGCCAGACATTGTGGTATGGGCTGGTGAAGAATAGAGAAGGTAACCAGGAGTCCCCTGTATAATCAGGCACTGTCTAGCTGTCCAGCTAGGTGCCGGGGCCCTTAGTGGAGGGGCTGAATAGGGTCACTGTGGGCTAACAGTGCCTGCTGCAGGGGAATACAGAGAGAGAGGGAGACAGAGAACCTCTGTAGAGGAGATCCCTGCAGAGGTCTTACCAGTCCCCAGCGCCGCTGTGTGACAGGCCGCCTGGATCCTGTGTCCCCCCGGATGGCTGAGGCCGGATCCACGTGCTGGGCTAATGGCGTCCGTGGAGAAGAAGGAGGAAGGGGCGGAGCTAAACGGGCGGGCTCCATGCTGGAAAACGCGCCCGTTCTCAGCTCCGCCCCTATGACGCGCGGTCAGCGTCATCCGGGGGGCGGGACGGGGGCGGTGCAGGGGTTGCGGCCTCCGCCCTAGGCCCAAGCCGGGGCCTCAATTAGTTGAGGTCCCCGGAAATAGTGAGGGGCTGGCGCGGAGGCGCGAAAACGGCGCTGGGGGGCCCAAAAACCGGGAAAGGAAGGTCCCGGGGGCATAGAGGAAGGCACTGGCGGGGGAACCGCCAGTATATTAGGGGGATGTTGCACAGGTGTGCCCCAGATGTTCAGCATGCAAGCTGCTCCTGGATGCAGCTGCAAGCCTATGTGCTGTGTGCCCCTTTCAGCTGTGCAGGCTGTGCATAAGCACTTGAAGCCTGCCTGGTGCAAGTGCCCCTTCCATGCAGCCTCAGCGTCTTGAAGCCTGTGAGACTTCCACAGGCTCCAGTATACCCTGCTAGCTCGTGCTGCTGCAGGCTGCCATACCATGTCCAGCCCATGCAGCCAGGGGCTGCTGATACCTGTGGTGCCACTGCCTAAAACACCCAGGGGTGATTAGGGGGTCGTCATCTGGCAGGCCGTCAGCTTTTACTTCACCTCAGACCGCAGGGAATGAGGAAGGAGGGTGTTATGCTGGGCTGTCTCAACTTTGACCCAGCAACCCAACAGTGGGGGGCCGAGAAAGGAGTACGGCATATGTATGGAATCTCAACGTCAACTCAGCGCCCCAACAGTGGGTGGCCGAGGAAGGAGCATGCCGGGGGCCACGCCGGACCCACTTTTCTTCATTGGAAGAAAAAAAAGATGAGAAAAAATAGAGAGTAAAAATAGACGTGTGCCTCCTTCGACACTAAGCAAAAAACTGAGGAGGCAGTGCCTGCCCCAGGGATGTATACTGCAGAGGAGGAGCCACTGTTACTCTTTTGCAGATTGCTTAGTGTCGCCTCCTAGTGGACAGCAGCATAACACCCACGGTCCTGTGTCCCCCAATGAGGCGAAGGAGAAATGTTAAAGATGAGAGATGGAGGGATTCGTACTTCAGAATAATCCATAGAGCTATTCTAGGTTTTAACTTACATACGGGAGGTGACAGACCCGATAGATTAGATTACTGCCCGAAATGTAAGACTCCCAAATCTGACCTATACCACGGTATGTGGACTTGTGAGAAAATTAGGCAGCTGTGGTTGACTGTTCAGGCCTGTGCCAAGACCTTGTCGGGCGTGGTGGTTCCCCTGGACCCGATAAGGTGGATGTTTCATGACATGAGAGGCTTCCAACTGAACAAAGGGGAGACTCGTATACTTCACCTCTTGGCAATGGCCACAAAACGCTTAATCTTGGGGAGGTGGGTGGCTACGACCCCACCTTCGCTATCAGACATGACACAGGAGCTGAGGAGAGTCATGACATGGGAGAGGTTGGAGGCAGAGCGTGATATGGACAGGTTGGATGAGAAATTTTATCAAAAATGGAGGGTATTCATCTCCACCTAACTTTCGGGGGAGGAACTGAAGCGGACGATTTATACCCGTTTAGAAACTCTTCCTGGTATATCATGGAGGACTTGAAGGGCTCCTTGGGCCCCCTGAAATTACAAACTGTAGGGATGGTAGGCTGATCCTGCATTCATAAAGTCTATGGGCTTTAACAGCAAAGATAGATGAGCTGTGGTCACGTTGGATTCCTCTACTGCTCTTGGTCGCAATGTTCAAGGCGGAAGGGGGAGGGGGAGGGAGGGGAGTTTTTGGATGTTGTTTTTTTTTTATTTTCTGACTCTATGATATTACCATACTGACTGTAAAGTGGGGAGGGAGAAAGAGAGAGGAGGAGAAAACGGTTTACAGTTTTATTTTTTCTCTTCTCTAACATGCCTTGCAAATTTAACAAAGTATGCGGATTTGTTGTATTTCTTTTTCACACCTGGACTGTAATGTGTTAGCTTTGAACCACTAATAAAAATTATCATAATATATATATATATATATATATATATATATATACAGTGGTGTTCAAAAGTCCTGCATAGGCATGAAGAAAACTATATATTTCATACTTCTGCATCTCTACAGTGAAACTGGTGGAACATATATATTTTTGTAATCCCTCATTGTATGCCATACTCATATTTGAATGTCCCAAGTGTATAAATTGTTATGGTGTGCGCATTTTTGATATTTTTTTTTACAGCATAACCATACCTACACCTGTACAGTGTGTAGAATGGTGAACAGGTTTTTACGTTCATTAACTTCCAATGCAAGTTCACACAGACTTAAATTTTACTTTTTAAGATTTAGCATTTTTTATTTAATTCAGAGTCCTGAAAAGGGCCTTTTGAGTGCATCTTTAGCTTCTAATACTTTATTGGCCAGCCTTTGCTCTTGAGCACCAACTTGCATCTCTGTGGCATTGAGTGAACAAGCTTCTGCTGATGTTCCTGAGTGATGATGTGGTTCCAGGCCTGTATCAGAGCCTCAATCAACTCTCTCTTGGTCCTTGGCTGTTTTTTAGATATCTCTATTGATACCTTGTGCCACAATTTTTCAGTTGGATTGAGGTCCGTGGACTGGGCTGGCCAGTCAATAATAGCCACCTTGTTCTTTTTCTTCCATTCCATTACTGTCTTAGCTCTGTGACAAGGAGCATTATCATCCTGGAAGATATAATTTCCTGAAAACAGGTGTTGAGCAGAAGGCAGCATTTTCTTATTAAGGATGTCTATGTATTTTTTTGCATTAACCATACCCTCCACAATATGAAGCCTTCCAACACCATTGTCTGCCATACAGTCCCAGACCATTACTTTCATCGGATGTTTCACAGAGAAGCTCAAACACTCTGGCTTGTCTCTTCATGTGGAAACCTTCTCACATAAGACTTGCCATCATTTTCTAAAATGCAAAAAGTGCTTTCATCACTAAATAACCCTTTTTCCCACTCCTCCTTCCTCCATTTTGAATATTTCAATGCCCACAGTTTTCGCCTTTGTCTTTGTTTGGCTGTCATCAATGGCTTCTTTCGGGCCTTGCACCCTCTTAATCCTGCTTCCAAACATCTCTTCCTAACAGTTGATGTTGCTACCTCAATATTGCACTTTTCTTGCCATTCTCGCAGAAGCTGAGGAGAGATGAGCTTTCCATTGGTAAGGGATGTTCTTATCAGTACTCGGTCCTCCCTTTTAGTTGACTTTCTGGGCCGACCAGATCTGGGCCTGTCCTGGGTAATTCCAAGCTGCTTATGTTTCTGTCAAATTCTTACGACTGTACTCTGATTACAGCCGACCTTCCTTGTGATCTGGGGGCCAGTATAACCCTCTTCATGTAGCACCACAACTTGCACACAATCCTCCGCTGACAAAAATCTGAAGGCTCCCATCATAGAGCTCTACAGTATGATTCACTAGATAGACCAACAGATAGAGCAAACAAACAAAGCAGCAGATGTGATGCAATGTAATGGAAAGTGATTGGCTGCCATATCCAGGTTATGATTGGTCACAAGAACATCATCTGTGATTGGCTAATTTTGGATCTGAAGCTGTACAATATTTAGTTGTGCTTTCAATTTCCATATTGTTGTAATAATTTCAGGCAAAACTGCTTCAAAAGCTAAAAATATTACAAGGAGAGAATGCAAAATTATATTCTGACAAAAACCATATATAATATGTCATGTTAGCATCGAAGATATTCGACAGAAAAGGTTTAAAACTTAAAATCTATTTATCCTATGCAGGACTTTTGAACACCACTGTATATATATATATATATAAAAAAAAAAAATGTGTACTACTGATTTATGAAATAAAAATGATCTCGACTGTTACTCTTCACTATTTATGGACTGCCCATAGACTACAATGTCTGGGAAATCCACACAGTACTCTGCACCAACATTCTAAAACGTCAATGTAGTGTAGCAGCTGGCACAAGATTGTGCATGTGTGAGCCTGGGGTGCTGGCTACCAGTCACAGCCAGACTCTCCACAAAGAGGATACCACAGTCTGTAAGACATATTTACCTTTTCCATCAGTGTATACACAGGACTGAACCACTGACAGTGCTACTAACTCTAGATCAAGAGTCATGTGATTGCTGTTTCTAGGGAAGGAGAAAGGGCCACTGGGTCCTTTGAGACCCAGCTCTGCTATGCAGGTAGGGTACTGAAACTTGTCTTTAACTGAGCTTAATATACCAGTTCCAGTCCCAGTCATCAATAAAAATATATTAATGTATATCCTAAAAGCTGCAAAGCAGTATCTGAATGTAGCACAGCTGGGTTCGATGTCAGACTTTGTATTATTGATTACTTTAGACTTGCAGGGGTGGTTTTAAGGTTAATAAAGGGGTGAAAGGGGGTATGCAATTTTATTTCAAACTAGCTGTGAGCCCGATGCAAATGCATCGGGTGTCTAGAATATTTTTTAATTTTTTTTAAGATTTTCGCTGCCGCACTTGCCGCAAGTGCAAAACCGCACTTGCCGCAAGTCCCCCTATACTTTCTATGGAGATTACCGCAACCGCGCCGCAAGTGTAACCGCATCTGCCGCGTTTGCCGCATAACCGTTACACTTGCGGCGCGGTTGCGGTAATCCCCATAGAAAGTATAGGGGGACTTGCGGCAGGTGCGGCAAATGCGGTTTTGCACTTGCGGCAGGTGCGGCCGCGAAAAAAACCGCGGCTGACTGCGGTTTTTTTCGCGGCCGCACTTGCTGCAAGTGCAAAACCGCACTTGCCGCACCTGCCGCAAGTCCCCCTATACTTTCTATGGGGATTACCGCAAGCGCGCCGCAAGTGTAACCGCATCTGCCGCGTTTGCCGCATAACCGTTACACTTGCGGCGCGGTTGCGGTAATCCCCATAGAAAGTATAGGGGGACTTGCGGCAGGTGCGGCAAATGCGGTTTTGCACTTGCGGCAGGTGCGGCCGCGAAAAAAACCGCGGCTGACTGCGGTTTTTTTCGCGGCCGCACTTGCTGCAAGTGCAAAACCGCACTTGCCGCACCTGCCGCAAGTCCCCCTATACTTTCTATGGGGATTACCGCAAGCGCGCCGCAAGTGTAACCGCATCTGCCGCGTTTGCCGCATAACCGTTACACTTGCGGTGCGGTTGCGGTAATCCCCATAGAAAGTATAGGGGGACTTGCGGCAGGTGCGGCGGCTCAGGCAGCGACTCGCAATGGCCTCGCGGCCATTGCTCGCGCTACATGAGCGGTAAATCGCTAACTTTGTGGCCGAGCCTCTGGTTCGATTTTCGGCCAGCGACTCGCAATGGCCGCTTCGCGGCCATTGCTCGCATGTGGGGACGTCACAGAGTGACAAAGCCACGGTCTTTTGCGGGGTCCGACACGGAAGTGCCTACGGCAATTATATAGTAGATATATATCTATATCTATATATATATATATATATATATATATATATATATATATATAAATAATATAGATTAATATACAATTTATATATATATTTATAGATTAATATACAATATCTATATATATATATATATATTATGTATATTATATATTACAATTTATTATAATGTGTATATATATACATACATATCTATATATATATATATATATATATATATCTATATATAGATATATATATAGATATATTAATATACAATATATTTTATATATATATATATATAGATATATATATATATATAGATTAATGTACAATATATATATATATATAGATTAATATACAATATATCTATTTATATATAAATAATATATATTAATATACAATATATATATATATATATATAGATTAATATACAATATATCTATATATATATAAATAATATATATTAATATACAATATATGTCTATATATATATTAATATACATATATATATATATATATATTAATCTACAATATATATATATAGATTAATATATACAATATATATATATATATAGGGTCATTCCGTGTCAAGTGGACCAGTGGTCCCCACTCGACGTTCTCCGATTTTGCTGAAAATTTATAAGGATGTACATGTATGTTTGAAAAGAGGTTCTGTAAATTTTTAGGGCCAGATCTCAAATACATTGGGCACTGTTGACCTTTTACTGGAGGCCCCCCCCAAGCCTGCGGCTTCAGCTAAGAGGATTTTGCAAACTTTGGCACATAGCCATTAGAGTTCTATACTGGCTATGATGCTGAAATTTGGCATACTAACTCAAATTTTGCTGCTAAACACGATAAAATTATTACCGGCTATGACAAAACAATATTTCGGCCGCAATTTTGTGTCAAAGTAGCTTGCAAAACGCGTCGCATAAAATTTATGCCAAACTTTGCCCATATATAACTCAAGACCAAAAACCAATAGGAACTGGTGCTTTACCCTGTACAACAAACATCTACATGACTTTGCATTGCTGCAATATCACGGTCAAAGCATATGTATTTGTGGAAATATTCCACCCACATATGATGAAAAACTTAAAAAAGCCGAATTTTACCTATTTTTAGGTCAAATTTCCCAAAAAGGGTACCCCTAAAATATATTAATTCTGTTATCATTAGAAAGAGCACATTTTTCTCTATAAGGATCATTGGTTTTTGTTTTGGAGTTTCTCCGTTTAAGAAAAGAAAAATGCCACTGAACATGGTGTCATTTATTAATACGCAATGAATGGTAACTGCACTATTCAAACCCTTGCGTTGGTCCATGGTGGTTATACCACAACCAATTCCCTAAGAATTGGTATTATAATCCTAATAAGAATTGTAATAATGCTGTCTTTCGAGAATTGGCAGCCCCATCGCCCAGGAGCCATGGCCGATAGCCGTGCAAGGCAAGTCGCGGGCGGTCTCTTTATCGCAGGTTCCGAAGCCTGAGGGTGGGTGTCTTTGCCTAGGATCCCAAGCCTAATATTGGGTATCTTTTGTTGGTTCCCAAGCCACAATAATCAGTCTAAGTGGTCTGGAATTGTTGCTGAATTTGCAACATAATCGGTTCAGAGAAGCTGTATTGTCGGCCCATTGCTGTTGCAGCTGGTGCTGGAATTATTGCAATGATTGACTGCTCGGGAATCCAGCATGTATCATTTCTCACAGGCCAGTGAAAGAAGCTAGCTGGTCCATGAGGATGCATAAAATGTATTAATGCATCATGGTCGTCGACTGAAATTTCAGAAATATTTCCAATCCACCAGTTCCTATCGTAAATGCAGGCAATGTATTGCCCTGGCTGGAGGTTTGCAATTGGCACAAAAGGCATTTCTGATCTGACAGATCCATCTACATGGGCAATGAAAGATGAAGGGTCATTTGACACCCTTGAAATGCGAATCTTTTTGTCATCAATTGGCACAAACTGGTGATTTTCTCTTGTTCCAGCAATTGTATGTCCATCTTTGAACCTTTCCTCTTGAACTACCCGTATTTCGTCAATTTTTTCTTTTGGAACAAAAAAAAAACTTGATTCCATGCAGTTGCTCGTTGCAAAAGTTGAATAAATCCACCGGGGTCACTATTTGGTTTTCAGTTGGGCGTTGAAGACTGGCACGAGCTGCCAACCTCTTTGCTGTCACTCCAATCCCATCACAGGGCGACTTTCCATGACTGGTACCAAACAAATTCCATTCAGCGCTGATATTGAAATCAGCATTGTGGTGGCACAAGTTGAGAAAATGTTTGAAATGTTTGTACTGGGCTGCAGATCCATCGCTGAAGTAGTGGATATGACGAATCCCATAGATGAGAGTCTTGAGATACTCCTTGGATTCAATTCCACAGACCATTTTGCATATGTTTCTGAGGAAGTGAAGAAAAAGGTGCAGGCATTTTTTGAGGATGATGAATTCAGTCGAATGTGCCCTGGTAAAAAAGACTATGTATCAGTGCGAATAGCAGGAGAAAAAAGCAGATGCAAAAGCGACTATTACTGAGCAATATAAGGGAAATGTTTGTTGCCTATCGGGATCGGAATGGCTCTGAAATTGGATTTTCAAAGTTTTGTGAGCTTCGGCCAAAGTGGTGCGTAACTGTTGGATCTGCTGGAACACATTCCGTTTGTGTGTGTACCATTCACCAAAATGTTAAACTAATGCTTGCAGCATGCCCAATCAATGTTGACTACAAAGAGCTCATATGCAAAATGGTGTGTGGAATTGAATCCAAGGACTGTATGCTTGGCCGTTGTGATAAATGCCCGGGTCCTGAAGTTTTAAAAGAATTTCTAGTCAATGTGTTTGTCAACAGTGACCCTGAAGATATTATTGAGTTCAAACACTGGATTCACACTGATCGAGACACGCTTGATACCAAACAACTGACTATCGAAGATTTCATTGAAGAATTGGTTTTGAAAATGTCTAAACTTTGTAGCCATCACTACATTGCCAAGCATCAAAGTTGCTATCTGTAATCATTGAAGGAAAATCTGAGACCTGGAAAGCTTGTGATCCTTATGGACTTTGCTGAAAACTACTCATTTATTGTTCAAGATGCCATTCAAGGTTTCCACTGGGAAAATAGTCAAGCTACAGTACACCCATTTGTAATCTACTTCAAGGAGTTAAATGGTGAAGCTGTGCAGAACATCAGCCTGTGCATAATCAGTGATTGCTCACGACATGACACAGTTGCAGTCCACACTTTCTTAACAGTAATTGTGGAGTATCTCAAGACTCATCTATGGGATTCGTCATATCCACTACTTCAGCGATGGATCTGCAGCCCAGTACAAACATTTCAAACATTTTCTCAACTTGTGCCACCACAATGCTGATTTCAATATCAGCGCTTAGGGAATTGGTTGTGGTATAACCACCATGGACCAACGCAAGGGTTTGAATAGTGCAGTTACCATTCATTGCGTATTAATAAATGACACCATGTTCAGTGGCATTTTTCTTTTCTTAAACGGAGAAACTCCAAAACAAAAACCAATGATCCTTATAGAGAAAAATGTGCTCTTTCTAATGATAACAGAATTAATATATTTTAGGGGTACCCTTTTTGGGAAATTTGACCTAAAAATAGGTAAAATTCGGCTTTTTTAAGTTTTTCATCATATGTGGGTGTGAATATTTCCATAAATACATATGCTTTGACCGTGATATTGCAGCAATGCAAAGTCATGTAGATGTTTGTTGTACAGGGTAAAGCACCAGTTCCTATTGGTTTTTGGTCTTGAGTTATATATGGGCAAAGTTTGGCATAAATTTTATGCGACGCGTTTTGCAAGCTACTTTGACACAAAATTGCGGCCGAAATATTGTTTTGTCATAGCCGGTAATAATTTTATCGTGTTTAGCAGCAAAATTTGAGTTAGTATGCCAAATTTCAGCATCATAGCCAGTATAGAACTCTAATGGCTATGTGCCAAAGTTTGCAAAATCCTCTTAGCTGAAGCCGCAGGCTTGGGGGGGGCCTCCAGTAAAAGGTCAACAGTGCCCAATGTATTTGAGATCTGGCCCTAAAAATTTACAGAACCTCTTTTCAAACATACATGTAAATCCTTATAAATTTTCAGCAAAATCGGAGAACGTCGAGTGGGGACGATTTTTAAAACTGGTCCACTTGACACGGAATGACCCAGATATAAAAAGATGGAGAGATATAGGTAGTTGGATAGATAGATAGATGGATAGATAGATAGCAAAATATTAGCAGCACCCTGGTAATGCCAATCACATGCAAACACTGATGTTCCCAGAAGATGGACAAACAGTAGTAAAAGTGCGAACCGTACAAGGACGTAAATCTGTGATGGAGCCTGTTTTCTACTATACAGCTTTTCTATTATACAGGTTATTTTATTTTATCCAGAACCAAAACTCACCAAGTGCAAGAAAATATGTCTTCACCCAATGAGTGTTCAAAGACAAATGATTGATATTGACACAGCATGGTCTTTTACAGCCACTGTTCCATGACATCACATAAGCCATTGTGACATGATCCTATGTAAATGAGCACATGACATCACAGAAAGACCAAAGCCACAGGGCAAGTCACATGATCAGCTTGGCTGATAGGCCTGAGTTTGACAACAGTTCTAAAGTCTGTATATTTATATAAAGCTGAATGTATGTGTGTGTATCAAAGTTACGCCCCCGGTAGGGCCATGGTAGGACAGGGACCCATCAGATCTAAGGTCACCTGGTCATGGCTTATGGGCAAACAGTTACTGGCCAAAATGTGTACTAAGAACCTTACTTTACAAAGATAAAATATCCCCCAAAAAATCCAAAAATTTAGTTTTTTCAAAAAACGCATGTTTTTATGTTTTTTCTCAAATGCATAGGTGTTTTACTTCTATCTATCCATATATGTATATACACAATGATTGGAAGTGATTGAGAGCTGCTGTGAACCTTTTATTGTAGATAGATAGATATAAAAAGATGGAGAGATATAGGTAGTTGGATAGATAGATAGATGGATAGATAGATAGATATCAAAATATTAGCAGCACCCTGGTAATGCCAATCACATGCAAACACTGATGTTCCCAGAAGATGGACAAACAGTAGTAAAAGTGCTAACCGTACAAGGACGTAAATCTGTGATGGAGCCTGTTTTCTACTATACAGCTTTTCTATTATACAGGTTATTTTAATTTATCCAGAACCAAAACTCACCAAGTGCAATAAAATATGTCTTCACCCAATGAGTGTTCAAAGACAAATGATTGATATTGACACAGCCTGGTCTTTTACAGCCACTGTTCCATGACATCACATAAGCCATTGTGACATGATCCTATGTAAATGAGCACATGACATCACAGAAAGACCAAAGCCACAGGGCAAGTCACATGATCAGCTTGGCTGATAGGCCTGAGTTTGACAACAGTTCTAAAGTCTGTATATTTATATAAAGCTGAATGTATGTGTGTGTATCAAAGTTCCGCCCCCTGTAGGGGCATGGTAGGACAGGGACCCATCAGATCTAAGCTCACCTTGTCATGGTTTATAGGCAAACAGTTACTGGCCAATATGTGTACTAAGAACCTTACTTTACAAAGATAAAATATCCCCCAAAAAAATCTAAAAATTTAGTATTTTCAAAAAACGCATGTTTTTATGTTTTTTCTCAAATGCATAGGTGTTTTACTTCTATCTATCCATATATGTATATACACACATGATTGGAAGTGATTGAGAGCTGCTGTGAACCTTTTATTGTAGATAGATATAAAAAGATGGAGAGATATAGGTAGTTGGATAGATAGATAGATAGATAGATATCAAAATATTAGCAGCACCCTGGTAATGCCAATCACATGCAAACACTGATGTTCCCAGAAGATGGACAAACAGTAGTAAAAGTGCTAACCGTACAAGGACGTAAATCTGTGATGGAGCCTGTTTTCTACTATACAGCTTTTCTATTATACAGGTTATTTTATTTTATCCAGAACCAAAACTCACCAAGTGCAAGAAAATATGTCTTCACCCAATGAGTGTTCAAAGACAAATGATTGATATTGACACAGCACTGGTCTTTTACAGCCACTGTTCCATGACATCACATAAGCCATTGTGACATCATCCTATGTAAATGAGCACATGACATCACAGAAAGACCAAAGCCACAGGGCAAGTCACATGATCAGCTTGCTGATAGGCCTGAGTTTGACAACAGTTCTAAAGTCTGTATATTTATATAAAGCTGAATGTATGTGTGTGTATCAAAGTTACGCCCCCGGTAGGGCATGGTAGGACAGGGACCCATCAGATCTAAGCTCACCTATAGATAATAGATTCAAAATATTAGCAGCACCCTGTAATGCCAATCACATGCAAACATGATGTTCCAGAAGATGGACAAACAGTAGTAAAAGTGCTAACCGACAAGGACGTAAATCTGTGATGGAGCCTGTTTTCTACTATACAGCTTTTCTATATACAGGTTATTTTATTTTATCCAGAACCAAACTCACCAAGTGCAAGAAAATATGTCTTCACCCAATGAGTGTTCAAAGACAAATGATTGATATTGACACAGCTGGTCTTTACAGCCACTGTTCCATGACATCACATAAGCCATTGACATCATTCATGTAAATGACACATGACATCACAGAAAGACCAAAGCCACAGGCAAGTCACATGATCAGCTTGGCTGATAGCCTGAGTTTGACAACAGTTCTAAAGTCTGTATATTTATATAAAGCTGAATGTAGTGTGGTATCAAGTTCGCCCCCGTAGGGCATGGTAACAGGGACCCATCAGATCTAAGTCACCTTGTCATGGTTTATGGCAAACAGTTATGGCCAAATGTGTACTAAGAACCTTCTTTACAAAGATAAAATATCCCAAAAATCCAAAAATTTAGTTTTTCAAAAACCATGTTTTTATATTTTTTCTCAAATGCATGGTGTTTACTTCTACTATCCATATGTGTAATACACACATGATTGGTAGTGATTGAGAGCTGCTGTGAACTTTATTGTAGATAGATATAAAAGAGGAGAGATATAGGTAGTTGGATAGATAATAGATAGATAGATAGATATCAAAATATTAGCAGCACCCTGGTAATGCCAATCACATGCAAACACGATGTTCCAGAAGATGGACAAACAGTAGTAAAAGTGCTAACCTACAAGACGTAAATCTGTGATGGAGCTGTTTTCTATATACAGCTTTTCTATTATACAGGTTATTTTATTTATCCAGACCAAATCACCAAGTGCAAAAAATATGTCTTCACCCAATGAGTGTTCAAAGACAAATGATTGATATTGACACAGCCTGGTCTTTTACAGCCACTGTTCCATGACATCACATAAGCCATTGTGACATATCCTATGTAAATGAGCACATGACATACAGAAGACAAAGCCACAGGCAAGTCACATGATCAGCTTGGCTGATAGGCCTGAGTTTGACAACAGTTCTAAAGTCTGTATATTTATATAAAGCTGAATGTATGTGTGTGTATCAAAGTTACGCCCCCGGTAGGGGCATGGTAGGACAGGGACCCATCAGATCTAAGCTCACCTTGTCATGGCTTATGGGCAAACAGTTACTGGCCAATATGTGTACTAAGAACCTTACTTTACAAAGATAAAATATCCCCAAAAAAATCCAAAAATTTAGTTTTTTCAAAAAACGCATGTTTTTATATTTTTTCTCAAATGCATAGGTGTTTTACTTCTATCTATCCATATGTGTATATACACACATGATTGGTAGTGATTGAGAGCTGCTGTGAACCTTTTATTGTAGATAGATAGATATAAAAAGATGGAGAGATATAGGTAGTTGGATAGATATATAGATGGATAGATAGATAGATAGATATCAAAATATTAGCAGCACCCTGGTAATGCCAATCACATGCAAACACTGATGTTCCCAGAAGATGGACAAACAGTAGTAAAAGTGCTAACCTGACAAGGACGTAAATCTGTGATGGAGCCTGTTTTCTACTATACAGCTTTTCTATTATACAGGTTATTTTATTTTATCCAGAACCAAAACTCACCAAGTGCAAGAAAATATGTCTTCACCCAATGAGTGTTCAAAGACAAATGATTGATATTGACACAGCCTGGTCTTTTACAGCCACTGTTCCATGACATCACATAAGCCATTGTGACATCATTCTATGTAAATGAGCACATGACATCACAGAAAGACCAAAGCCACAGGGCAAGTCACATGATCAGCTTGGCTGATAGGCCTGAGTTTGACAACAGTTCTAAAGTCTGTATATTTATATAAAGCTGAATGTATGTGTGTGTATCAAAGTTACGCCCCGGTAGGGGCATGGTAGGACAGGGACCCATCAGATCTAAGGTCACCTTGTCATGGTTTATGGGCAAACAGTTACTGGCCAAAATGTGTACTAAGAACCTTACTTTACAAAGATAAAATATCCCAAAAAAATCCAAAAATTTAGTTTTTTCAAAAAACGCATGTTTTTATATTTTTTCTCAAATGCATAGGTGTTTTACTTCTACTATCCATATGTGTATATACACACATGATTGGTAGTGATTGAGAGCTGCTGTGAACCTTTTATTGTAGATAGATATAAAAAGATGGAGAGATATATAGTGATAGTTAGATAGATAGATAGATAGATAGATAGTATATCAAAATATTAGCAGCACCCTGGTAATGCCAATCACATGCAAACACTGATGTTCCCAGAAGATGGACAAACAGTAGTAAAAGTGCTAACCGTACAAGGACGTAAATCTGTGATGGAGCCTGTTTTCTACTATACAGCTTTTCTATTATACAGGTTATTTTTATTTTATCCAGAACCAAAACTCACCAAGTGCAAGAAAATATGTCTTCACCAATGAGTGTTCAAAGACAAATGATTGATATTGACACAGCCTGGTCTTTTACAGCCACTGTTCCATGACATCACATAAGCCATTGTGACATCATTCTATGTAAATGAGCACATGACATCACAGAAAGACCAAAGCCACAGGGCAAGTCACATGATCAGCTTGGCTGATAGGCCTGAGTTTGACAACAGTTCTAAAGTCTGTATATTTATATAAAGCTGAATGTATGTGTGTGTATCAAAGTGTTTTACTTCTACTATCCATATGTGTATATACACACATGATTGGTAGTGATTGGAGCTGCTGTGAACCTTTTATTGTAGATAGATAGATATAAAAAGATGGAGGATATAGGTAGTTGATATAGAAGATAGATAGATAGATGATAGAATAGATAGATATTCAAAATATTAGCAGCACCCTGGTAATGCCAATCACATGCAAACACTGATGTTCCCAGAAGATGGACAAACAGTAGTAAAAGTGCTAACCGTACAAGGACGTAAATCTGTGATGGAGCCTGTTTTCTATATACAGCTTTTCTATTATACAGGTTATTTTATTTTATCCAGAACCAAAACTCACCAAGTGCAAGAAAATATTGTTCTCACCCAATGAGTGTTCAAAGACAAATGATTGATATTGACACAGCTGGTCTTTTACAGCCACTGTTCCATGACATCACATAAGCCATTGTGACATATCCTATGAAATGAGCACATGACATCACAGAAGACCAAAGCCACAGGCAAGTCACATGATCAGCTTGGCTGATAGGCCTGAGTTTGACAACAGTTCTAAAGTCTGTATATTTATATAAGCTGAATGTATGTGTGTGTATCAAAGTTACGCCCCCGGTAGGGGCATGTGGACAGGGACCCATCAGATCTAAGCTCACCTTGTCATGGTTTATGGGCAAACAGTTACTGGCCAAAATGTGTACTAAGACCTTACTTTACAAAGATAAAATATCCCCAAAAAAATCCAAAAATTAGTTTTTTAAAAAAGCATGTTTTTATTTTTTCTCAAATGCATAGGTGTTTTACTTCTACTATCCATATGTGTATATACACACATGATTGGTAGTGATTGAGAGCTGCTGTGAACCTTTTATTGTAGATAGATAGATATAAAAAGATGGAGGATATAGATAGATAGATAGTAGATAGATAGATAGATAGATAGATAGATATCAAAATATTAGCAGCACCCTGGTAATGCCAATCACATGCAAACACTGATGTTCCCAGAAGATGGACAAACAGTAGTAAAAGTGCTAACCTACAAGGACGTAAATCTGTGATGGAGCTGTTTTCTACTATACAGCTTTTCTATTATACAGGTTATTTTATTTTATCCAGAACCAAAACTCACCAAGTGCAAGAAAATATGTCTTCACCCAATGAGTGTTCAAAGACAAATGATTGATATTGACACAGCCTGGTCTTTTACAGCCACTGTTCCATGACATCACATAAGCCATTGTGACATCATCTATGCAAATGAGCACATGGCATACAGGAAGACCAAAGCCACAGAGCAAGTCACATGATCAGCTTGGCTGATAGGCCTGAGTTTGACAACAGTTCTAAAGTCTGTATATTTATATAAAGCTGAATGTATGTGTGTGTATCAAAGTTACCCCCCGGTAGGGGCATGGTAGGACAGGGACCCATCAGATCTAAGCTCACCTTGTCATGGTTTATGGGCAAACAGTTACTGGCCAAAATGTGTACTAAGAACCTTACTTTACAAAGATAAAATATCCCAAAAAAAATCCAAAAATTTAGTTTTTTCAAAAAACGCATGTTTTTATATTTTTTCTCAAATGCATAGGTGTTTTACTTCTACCTATCCATATGTGTATATACACACATGATTGGTAGTGATTGAGAGCTGCTGTGAACCTTTTATTGTAGATAGATATAAAAAGATGGAGAGAATTAGGTAGTGAGTTGTAGATTAGATAGATAGATAGATAGATAGATAGATAGATTCAAAATATTAGCAGCACCCTGGTAATGCCAATCACATGCAAACACTGATGTTCCCAGAAGATGGACAAACAGTAGTAAAAGTGCTAACCGTACAAGGACGTAAATCTGTGATGGAGCCTGTTTTCTACATATACAGCTTTTCTATTTATACAGGTTATTTTATTTTATCCAGAACCAAAACTCACCAAGTGCAAGAAAATATGTCTTCACCCAATGAGTGTTCAAAGACAAATGATTGATATTGACACAGCATGGTCTTTTACAGCCACTGTTCCATGACATCACATAAGCCATTGTGACATCATCCTATGCAAATGAGCACATGGCATAACAGGAAGACCAAAGCCACAGAGCAAGTCACATGATCAGCTTGACTGATAGGCCTGAGTTTGACAACAGTTCTAAAGTCTGTATATTTATATAAAGCTGAATGTATGTGTGTGTATCAAAGTTCCGCCCCCGGTAGGGGCATGGTAGGACAGGGACCCATCAGATCTAAGCTCACCTTGTCATGGTTTATAGGCAAACAGTTACTGGCCAATATGTGTACTAAGAACCTTACTTTACAAAGATAAAATATCCCAAAAAAAAATCCAAAAATTTAGTTTTTTCAAAAAACGCATGTTTTTATATTTTTTCTCAAATGCATAGGTGTTTTACTTCTACCTATCCATATGTGTATATACACACATGATTGGTAGTGATTGAGAGCTGCTGTGAACCTTTTATTGTAGATAGATAGATATAAAAAGATGGAGAGATATAGGTAGTTAGATAGATAGATTAGATAGATAGATAGATGATATAGATAGATAGATATCAAAATATTAGCAGCACCCTGGTAATGCCAATCACATGCAAACACTGATGTTCCCAGAAGATGGACAAACAGTAGTAAAAGTGCTAACCGTACAAGGACGTAAATCTGTGATGGAGCCTGTTTTCTACTATACAGCTTTTCTATTATACAGGTTATTTTATTTTATCCAGAACCAAAACTCACCAAGTGCAAGAAAATATGTCTTCACCCAATGAGTGTTCAAAGACAAATGATTGATATTGACACAGCCTGGTCTTTTACAGCCACTGTTCCATGACATCACATAAGCCATTGTGACATCATTCCTATGTAAATGAGCACATGACATCACAGAAAGACCAAAGCCACAGGGCAAGTCACATGATCAGCTTGGCTGATAGGCCTGAGTTTGACAACAGTTCTAAACTCTGTATATTTATATAAAGCTGAATGTATGTGTGTGTATCAAAGTTCCGCCCCGGTAGGGGCATGGTAGGACAGGGACCCATCAGATCTAAGCGTCACCTTGTCATGGTTTATAGGGCAAACAGTTACTGGCCAAAATGTGTACTAAGAACCTTACTTTACAAAGATAAAATATCCCAAAAAAAAATCCAAAAATTTAGTTTTTTCAAAAAAACGCATGTTTTTATATTTTTTCTCAAATGCATAGGTGTTTTACTTCTACCTATCCATATGTGTATATACACACATGATTGGTAGTGATTGAGAGCTGCTGTGAACCTTTTATTGTAGATAGATATAAAAAGATGGAGAGATATAGGTAGTTGGAGATAGATAGATAGATAGAAGATAGATAGATGATAGAATATCAAATATATTAGCAGCACCCTGGTAATGCCAATCACATGCAAACACTGATGTTCCCAGAAGATGGACAAACAGTAGTAAAAGTGCTAACCGTACAAGGACGTAAATCTGTGATGGAGCCTGTTTTCTACTATACAGCTTTTCTATTATACAGGTTATTTTATTTTATCCAGAACCAAAACTCACCAAGTGCAAGAAAATATGTCTTCACCCAATGAGTGTTCAAAGACAAATGATTGATATTGACACAGCCTGGTCTTTTACAGCCACTGTTCCATGACATCACATAAGCCATTGTGACATCATTCTATGTAAATGAGCACATGACATCACAGAAAGACCAAAGCCACAGGGCAAGTCACATGATCAGCTTGGATGATAGGCCTGAGTTTGACAACAGTTCTAAAGTCTGTATATTTATATAAAGCTGAATGTATGTGTGTGTATCAAAGTTACGCCCCGGTAGGGGCATGGTAGGACAGGGACCCATCAGATCTAAGGTCACCTTGTCATGGTTTATGGGCAAACAGTTACTGGCCAATATGTGTACTAAGAACCTTACTTTACAAAGATAAAATATCCCAAAAAAAATCCAAAAAATTTAGTTTTTTCAAAAAAACGCATGTTTTTATATTTTTTCTCAAATGCATAGGTGTTTTACTTCTACCTATCCATATGTGTATTACACACATGATTGGTAGTGATTGAGAGCTGCTGTGAACCTTTTATTGTAGATAGATATAAAAAGATGGAGAGATATAGGTAGTTGGATAGATGATAGATAGATAGATAGATAGATAGATAGATATCAAAATATTAGCAGCACCCTGGTAATGCCAATCACATGCAAACACTGATGTTCCCAGAAGATGGACAAACAGTAGTAAAAGTGCTAACTGTACAAGGACGTAAATCTGTGATGGAGCCTGTTTTCTACTATACAGCTTTTCTATTATACAGGTTATTTTATTTTATCCAGAACCAAAATCACCAAGTGCAAGAAAATATGTCTTCACCCAATGAGTGTTCAAAGACAAATGATTGATATTGACACAGCCTGGTCTTTTACAGCCACTGTTCCATGACATCACATAAGCCATTGTGACATCATTCTATGTAAATGAGCACATGACATCACAGAAAGACCAAAGCCACAGGGCAAGTCACATGATCAGCTTGGCTGATAGGCCTGAGTTTGACAACAGTTCTAAAGTCTGTATATTTATATAAAGCTGAATGTATGTGTGTGTATCAAAGTTACCGCCCCCGGTAGGGGCATGGTAGGACAGGGACCCATCAGATCTAAGGTCACCTTGTCATGGTTTATGGGCAAACAGTTACTGGCCAAATATGTGTACTAAGAACCTTACTTTACAAAGATAAAATATCCCAAAAAAAATCCAAAAATTTAGTTTTTTCAAAAAACGCATGTTTTTATATTTTTTCTCAAATGCATAGGTGTTTTACTTCTACCTATCCATATGTGTATATACACACATGATTGGTAGTGATTGAGAGCTGCTGTGAACCTTTTATTGTAGATAGATATAAAAAGATGGAGAGATATAGGTAGTTGGTAGATAGATAGATAGATAGATTAGATAGATAGATAGATATCAAAATATTAGCAGCACCCTGGTAATGCCAATCACATGCAAACACTGATGTTCCCAGAAGATGGACAAACAGTAGTAAAAGTGCTAACCGTACAAGGACGTAAATCTGTGATGGAGCCTGTTTTCTACTATACAGCTTTTCTATTATACAGGTTATTTTATTTTATCCAGAACCAAAACTCACCAAGTGCAAGAAAATATGTCTTCACCCAATGAGTGTTCAAAGACAAATGATTGATATTGACACAGCCTGGTCTTTTACAGCCACTGTTCCATGACATCACATAAGCCATTGTGACATCATTCTATGTAAATGAGCACATGACATCACAGAAAGACCAAAGCCACAGGGCAAGTCACATGATCAGCTTGGCTGATAGGCCTGAGTTTGACAACAGTTCTAAAGTCTGTATATTTATATAAAGCTGAATGTATGTGTGTGTATCAAAGTTACGCCCCCGGTAGGGCATGGTAGGACAGGGACCATCAGATCTAAGCTCACCTTGTCATGGTTTATAGGGCAAACAGTTACTGGCCAAATATGTGTACTAAGAACCTTACTTTACAAAGATAAAATATCCCAAAAAAAATCCAAAAATTTAGTTTTTTCAAAAAAACGCATGTTTTTATATTTTTTCTCAAATGCATAGGTGTTTTACTTCTACTATCCATATGTGTATATACACACATGATTGGTAGTGATTGAGAGCTGCTGTGAACCTTTTATTGTAGATAGATAATATAAAAAGGAGATTAGGTAGTTGGATATAGATAGATGATAGATAGATAGATAGATAGATGATAGATAGTAGATAGATATCAAAATATTAGCAGCACCCTGGTAATGCCAATCACATGCAAACACTGATGTTCCCAGAAGATGGACAAACAGTAGTAAAAGTGCTAACCGTACAAGGACGTAAATCTGTGATGGAGCCTGTTTTCTACTATACAGCTTTTCTATTATACAGGTTATTTTATTTTATCCAGAACCAAAACTCACCAAGTGCAAGAAAATATGTCTTCACCCAATGAGTGTTCAAAGACAAATGATTGATATTGACACAGCTGGTCTTTTACAGCCACTGTTCCATGACATCACATAAGCCATTGTGACATCATTCTATGTAAATGAGCACATGACATCACAGAAAGACCAAAGCCACAGGGCAAGTCACATGATCAGCTTGGCTGATAGGCCTGAGTTTGACAACAGTTCTAAAGTCTGTATATTTATATAAAGCTGAATGTATGTGTGTGTATCAAAGTTACGCCCCGGTAGGGGCATGGTAGGACAGGGACCCATCAGATCTAAGGTCACCTTGTCATGGTTTATGGGCAAACAGTTACTGGCCAAAATGTGTACTAAGAACCTTACTTTACAAAGATAAAATATCCCAAAAAAAAATCCAAAAATTTAGTTTTTTCAAAAAACGCATGTTTTTATATTTTTTCTCAAATGCATAGGTGTTTTACTTCTACCTATCCATATGTGTATATACACACATGATTGGTAGTGATTGAGAGCTGCTGTGAACCTTTTATTGTAGATAGATAATAAAAAGATGGAGAGATATAGGTAGTTGGAGTGATAGATGATAGATAGATAGATAGATAGATAGATAGATATCAAAAATATTAGCAGCACCCTGGTAATGCCAATCACATGCAAACACTGATGTTCCCAGAAGATGGACAAACAGTAGTAAAAGTGCTAACCTGACAAGGACGTAAATCTGTGATGGAGCCTGTTTTCTACTATACAGCTTTTCTATTATACAGGTTATTTTATTTTATCCAGAACCAAAACTCACCAAGTGCAAGAAAATATGTCTTCACCCAATGAGTGTTCAAAGACAAATGATTGATATTGACACAGCCTGGTCTTTTACAGCCACTGTTCCATGACATCACATAAGCCATTGTGACATCATTCTATGTAAATGAGCACATGACATCACAGAAAGACCAAAGCCACAGGGCAAGTCACATGATCAGCTTGGCTGATAGGCCTGAGTTTGACAACAGTTCTAAAGTCTGTATATTTATATAAAGCTGAATGTATGTGTGTGTATCAAAGTTACCGCCCCCGGTAGGGGCATGGTAGGACAGGGACCCATCAGATCTAAGGTCACCTTGTCATGGTTTATGGGCAAACAGTTACTGGCCAAAATGTGTACTAAGAACCTTACTTTACAAAGATAAAATATCCCAAAAAAATCCAAAAATTTAGTTTTTTCAAAAAACGCATGTTTTTATATTTTTTCTCAAATGCATAGGTGTTTTACTTCTATCTATCCATATGTGTATATACACACATGATTGGTAGTGATTGAGAGCTGCTGTGAACCTTTTATTGTAGGATAGATATAAAAAGATGGAGAGATATAGGTAGTTGAGATAGATAGATAGATAGATAGAGTAGATAGATAGATATCAAAATATTAGCAGCACCCTGGTAATGCCAATCACATGCAAACACTGATGTTCCCAGAAGATGGACAAACAGTAGTAAAAGTGCTAACCTGTACAAGGACGTAAATCTGTGATGGAGCCTGTTTTCTACTATACAGCTTTTCTATTATACAGGTTATTTTATTTTATCCAGAACCAAAACTCACCAAGTGCAAGAAAATATGTCTTCACCCAATGAGTGTTCAAAGACAAATGATTGATATTGACACAGCCTGGTCTTTTACAGCCACTGTTCCATGACATCACATAAGCCATTGTGACATCATCCTATGTAAATGAGCACATGACATCACAGAAAGACCAAAGCCACAGGGCAAGTCACATGATCAGCTTGGCTGATAGGCCTGAGTTTGACAACAGTTCTAAAGTCTGTATATTTATATAAAGCTGAATGTATGTGTGTGTATCAAAGTTACCGCCCCCGGTAGGGGCATGGTAGGACAGGGACCCATCAGATCTAAGGTCACCTTGTCATGGTTTATGGGCAAACAGTTACTGGCCAAATGTGTACTAAGAACCTTACTTTACAAAGATAAAATATCCCCAAAAAAAAATCCAAAAATTTAGTTTTTTCAAAAAACGCATGTTTTTATATTTTTTCTCAAATGCATAGGTGTTTTACTTCTACCTATCCATATGTGTATATACACACATGATTGGTAGTGATTGAGAGCTGCTGTGAACCTTTTATTGTAGATAGATATAAAAAGATGGAGAGATATAGGTAGTGGTTAGAGATAGATAGATAGATAGATAGATAGATAGATAGATAAGATAGATATTCAAAATATTAGCAGCACCCTGGTAATGCCAATCACATGCAAACACTGATGTTCCCAGAAGATGGACAAACAGTAGTAAAAGTGCTAACCGTACAAGGACGTAAATCTGTGATGGAGCCTGTTTTCTACTATACAGCTTTTCTATTATACAGGTTATTTTATTTTATCCAGAACCAAAACTCACCAAGTGCAAGAAAATATGTCTTCACCCAATGAGTGTTCAAAGACAAATGATTGATATTGACACAGCCTGGTCTTTTACAGCCACTGTTCCATGACATCACATAAGCCATTGTGACATCATCTATGTAAATGAGCACATGACATCACAGAAAGACCAAAGCCACAGGGCAAGTCACATGATCAGCTTGGCTGATAGGCCTGAGTTTGACAACAGTTCTAAAGTCTGTATATTTATATAAAGCTGAATGTATGTGTGTGTATCAAAGTTCGCCCCCGGTAGGGGCATGGTAGGACAGGGACCCATCAGATCTAAGGTCACCTTGTCATGGTTTATAGGGCAAACAGTTACTGGCCAAATGTGTACTAAGAACCTTACTTTACAAAGATAAAATATCCCCAAAAAAAATCCAAAAATTTAGTTTTTTCAAAAAACGCATGTTTTTATATTTTTTCTCAAATGCATAGGTGTTTTACTTCTACCTATCCATATGTGTATATACACACATGATTGGTAGTGATTGAGAGCTGCTGTGAACCTTTTATTGTAGATAGATATAAAAAGATGGGAGAGATATAGGTAGTTGATAGATAGATAGATAGATAGATAGATAGATAGATAGATAGATATCAAAATATTAGCAGCACCCTGGTAATGCCAATCACATGCAAACACTGATGTTCCCAGAAGATGGACAAACAGTAGTAAAAGTGCTAACCGTACAAGGACGTAAATCTGTGATGGAGCCTGTTTTCTACTATACAGCTTTTCTATTATACAGGTTATTTTATTTTATCCAGAACCAAAACTCACCAAGTGCAAGAAAATATGTCTTCACCCAATGAGTGTTCAAAGACAAATGATTGATATTGACACAGCATGGTCTTTTACAGCCACTGTTCCATGACATCACATAAGCCATTGTGACATCATCCTATGTAAATGAGCACATGACATCACAGAAAGACCAAAGCCACAGGGCAAGTCACATGATCAGCTTGGCTGATAGGCCTGAGTTTGACAACAGTTCTAAAGTCTGTATATTTATATAAAGCTGAATGTATGTGTGTGTATCAAAGTTCGCCCCCGGTAGGGGCATGGTAGGACAGGGACCCATCAGATCTAAGCTCACCTTGTCATGGTTTATAGGCAAACAGTTACTGGCCAATATGTGTACTAAGAACCTTACTTTACAAAGATAAAATATCCCCAAAAAAAATCCAAAAATTTAGTTTTTTCAAAAAACGCATGTTTTTATATTTTTTCTCAAATGCATAGGTGTTTTACTTCTACCTATCCATATGTGTATATACACACATGATTGGTAGTGATTGAGAGCTGCTGTGAACCTTTTATTTGTAGATAGATATAAAAAGATGGAGAGATATAGGTAGTTGGAGATAGATAGATAGATAGATAGAGTAGATAGATAAGATAGATATCAAAATATTAGCAGCACCCTGGTAATGCCAATCACATGCAAACACTGATGTTCCCAGAAGATGGACAAACAGTAGTAAAAGTGCTAACCGTACAAGGACGTAAATCTGTGATGGAGCCTGTTTTCTACTATACAGCTTTTCTATTATACAGGTTATTTTATTTTATCCAGAACCAAAACTCACCAAGTGCAAGAAAATATGTCTTACCCAATGAGTGTTCAAAGACAAATGATTGATATTGACACAGCCTGGTCTTTTACAGCCACTGTTCCATGACATCACATAAGCCATTGTGACATCATCCTATGTAAATGAGCACATGACATCACAGAAAGACCAAAGCCACAGGGCAAGTCACATGATCAGCTTGGCTGATAGGCCTGAGTTTGACAACAGTTCTAAAGTCTGTATATTTATATAAAGCTGAATGTATGTGTGTGTATCAAAGTTACGCCCCCGGTAGGGGCATGGTAGGACAGGGACCCATCAGATCTAAGGTCACCTTGTCATGGTTTATGGGCAAACAGTTACTGGCCAAAATGTGTACTAAGAACCTTACTTTACAAAGATAAAATATCCCCAAAAAAAATCCAAAAATTTAGTTTTTTCAAAAAAACGCATGTTTTTATATTTTTTCTCAAATGCATAGGTGTTTTACTTCTACCTATCCATATGTGTATATACACACATGATTGGTAGTGATTGAGAGCTGCTGTGAACCTTTTATTGTAGATTAGATATAAAAAGATGGGAGATATAGGTAGTTGGAAGATAGATAGATAGATAGATAGATAGATAGATAGATAGATATCAAAATATTAGCAGCACCCTGGTAATGCCAATCACATGCAAAACACTGATGTTCCCAGAAGATGGACAAACAGTAGTAAAAGTGCTAACCGTACAAGGACGTAAATCTGTGATGGAGCCTGTTTTCTACTATACAGCTTTTCTATTATACAGGTTATTTTATTTTTATCCAGAACCAAAACTCACCAAGTGCAAGAAAATATGTCTTCACCCAATGAGTGTTCAAAGACAAATGATTGATATTGACACAGCCTGGTCTTTTACAGCCACTGTTCCATGACATCACATAAGCCATTGTGACATCATTCTATGTAAATGAGCACATGACATCACAGAAAGACCAAAGCCACAGGGCAAGTCACATGATCAGCTTGGCTGATAGGCCTGAGTTTGACAACAGTTCTAAAGTCTGTATATTTATATAAAGCTGAATGTATGTGTGTGTATCAAAGTTCCGCCCCCGGTAGGGGCATGGTAGGACAGGGACCCATCAGATCTAAGCTCACCTTGTCATGGTTTATAGGCAAACAGTTACTGGCCAATATGTGTACTAAGAACCTTACTTTACAAAGATAAAATATCCCAAAAAAAAATCCAAAAATTTAGTTTTTTTCAAAAAACGCATGTTTTTATATTTTTTCTCAAATGCATAGGTGTTTTACTTCTACCTATCCATATGTGTATATACACACATGATTGGTAGTGATTGAGAGCTGCTGTGAACCTTTTATTGTAGATAGATATAAAAAGATGGAGAGATATAGGTAGTTGGATAGATAGATAGATAGATAGATTAGATAGATATCAAAATATTAGCAGCACCCTGGTAATGCCAATCACATGCAAACACTGATGTTCCCAGAAGATGGACAAACAGTAGTAAAAGTGCTAACCGTACAAGGACGTAAATCTGTGATGGAGCCTGTTTTCTACTATACAGCTTTTCTATTATACAGGTTATTTTATTTTATCCAGAACCAAAACTCACCAAGTGCAAGAAAATATGTCTTCACCCAATGAGTGTTCAAAGACAAATGATTGATATTGACACAGCCTGGTCTTTTACAGCCACTGTTCCATGACATCACATAAGCCATTGTGACATCATCCTATGTAAATGAGCACATGACATCACAGAAAGACCAAAGCCACAGGGCAAGTCACATGATCAGCTTGGCTGATAGGCCTGAGTTTGACAACAGTTCTAAAGTCTGTATATTTATATAAAGCTGAATGTATGTGTGTGTATCAAAGTTCCGCCCCGGTAGGGGCATGGTAGGACAGGGACCCATCAGATCTAAGGTCACCTTGTCATGGTTTATAGGGCAAACAGTTACTGGCCAATATGTGTACTAAGAACCTTACTTTACAAAGATAAAATATCCCCAAAAAAAATCCAAAAATTTAGTTTTTTCAAAAAAACGCATGTTTTTATATTTTTTCTCAAATGCATAGGTGTTTTACTTCTACCTATCCATATGTGTATATACACACATGATTGGTAGTGATTGAGAGCTGCTGTGAACCTTTTATTGTAGATAGATATAAAAAGATGGAGAGATATAGGTAGTTGATAGATAGATAGATAGATAGATAGATAGATAGATAGATATCAAAATATTAGCAGCACCCTGGTAATGCCAATCACATGCAAACACTGATGTTCCCAGAAGATGGACAAACAGTAGTAAAAGTGCTAACCTGACAAGGACGTAAATCTGTGATGGAGCCTGTTTTCTACTATACAGCTTTTCTATTATACAGGTTATTTTATTTTATCCAGACCAAAACTCACCAAGTGCAAGAAAATATGTCTTCACCCAATGAGTGTTCAAAGACAAATGATTGATATTGACACAGCCTGGTCTTTTACAGCCACTGTTCCATGACATCACATAAGCCATTGTGACATCATTCTATGTAAATGAGCACATGACATCACAGAAAGACCAAAGCCACAGGGCAAGTCACATGATCAGCTTGGCTGATAGGCCTGAGTTTGACAACAGTTCTAAAGTCTGTATATTTATATAAAGCTGAATGTATGTGTGTGTATCAAAGTTACGCCCCCGGTAGGGGCATGGTAGGACAGGGACCATCAGATCTAAGGTCACCTTGTCATGGTTATGGGCAAACAGTTACTGGCCAAAATGTGTACTAAGAACCTTACTTTACAAAGATAAAATATCCCCAAAAAAATCCAAAAATTTAGTTTTTTCAAAAAACGCATGTTTTTTATATTTTTTCTCAAATGCATAGGTGTTTTACTTCTACCTATCCATATGTGTATATACACACATGATTGGTAGTGATTGAGAGCTGCTGTGTGAACCTTTTATTGTAGATAGATATA
Organism: Allobates femoralis; assembly: GCA_033576535.1. Classification (NCBI taxonomy): domain Eukaryota; kingdom Metazoa; phylum Chordata; class Amphibia; order Anura; family Aromobatidae; genus Allobates; species Allobates femoralis. The sequence goes on along the minus strand of JARQOC010000001.1, from coordinate 254,797,415 downwards.
AAAAGAAGGAGAGATATAGGTAGTTATAGATAGATAGATAGATAGATAGATAGATAGATAGATAGATAGATAGATAGATATCAAAAATATTAGCAGCACCCTGGTAATGCCAATCACATGCAAACACTGATGTTCCCAGAAGATGGACAAACAGTAGTAAAAGTGCTAACCTGACAAGGACGTAAATCTGTGATGGAGCCTGTTTTCTACTATACAGCTTTTCTATTATACAGGTTATTTTATTTTATCCAGAACCAAAACTCACCAAGTGCAAGAAAATATGTCTTCACCCAATGAGTGTTCAAAGACAAATGATTGATATTGACACAGCCTGGTCTTTTACAGCCACTGTTCCATGACATCACATAAGCCATTGTGACATCATTCTATGTAAATGAGCACATGACATCACAGAAAGACCAAAGCCACAGGGCAAGTCACATGATCAGCTTGGCTGATAGGCCTGAGTTTGACAACAGTTCTAAAGTCTGTATATTTATATATAAAGCTGAATGTATGTGTGTGTATCAAAGTTCCGCCCCCGGTAGGGGCATGGTAGGACAGGGACCCATCAGATCTAAGGTCACCTTGTCATGGTTTATGGGCAAACAGTTACTGGCCAAAATGTGTACTAAGAACCTTACTTTACAAAGATAAAATATCCCCAAAAAAATCCAAAAATTTAGTTTTTTCAAAAAAACGCATGTTTTTATATTTTTTCTCAAATGCATAGGTGTTTTACTTCTACCTATCCATATGTGTATATACACACATGATTGGTAGTGATTGAGAGCTGCTGTGAACCTTTTATTGTAGATAGATATATAAAAAGATGGAGAGATATAGGTAGTTGGATAGATAGATAGATAGATAGATAGATAGATAGATAGATAGATAGATAGATATCAAAATATTAGCAGCACCCTGGTAATGCCAATCACATGCAAACACTGATGTTCCCAGAAGATGGACAAACAGTAGTAAAAGTGCTAACCGTACAAGGACGTAAATCTGTGATGGAGCCTGTTTTCTACTATACAGCTTTTGTTGTTGTTATCAAAGTTCGCCCCCGGTAGGGCATGGTAGGACAGGGACCCATCAGATCTAAGTCACCTTGTCATGGTTTATGGCAAACAGTTACTGGCCAAATGTGTACTAAGAACCTTACTTTACAAAGATAAAATATCCCCAAAAAATCCAAAAATTTAGTTTTTTCAAAAAACGCATGTTTTTATATTTTTTCTCAAATGCATAGGTGTTTTACTTCTACCTATCCATATGTGTATATACACACATGATTGGTAGTGATGAGAGCTGCTGTGAACCTTTTATTGTAGATAGATATAAAAGAGGAGAGATATAGGTAGTTGGATAGATAGTATAGATAGATAATATCAAATATTAGCAGCACCCTGGTAATGCCAATCACATGCAAACACTGATGTTCCAGAAGATGGACAAACAGTAGTAAAGTGCTAACCGACAAGGACGTAAATCTGTGATGGAGCCTGTTTTCTACTATACAGCTTTTCTATTATACAGTTATTTTATTTTATCCAGAACCAAAACTCACCAAGTGCAAGAAAATATGTCTTCACCCAATGAGTGTTCAAAGACAAATGATTGATATTGACACAGCCTGGTCTTTTACAGCCACTGTTCCATGACATCACATAAGCCATTGTGACATGATCCTATGTAAATGAGCACATGACATCACAGAAAGACCAAAGCCACAGGGCAAGTCACATGATCAGCTTGGCTGATAGGCCTGAGTTTGACAACAGTTCTAAAGTCTGATATATTTATATAAAGCTGAATGTATGTGTGTGTATCAAAGTTACGCCCCCGGTAGGGGCATGGTAGGACAGGGACCCATCAGATCTAAGGTCACCTTGTCATGGCTTATGGGCAAACAGTTACTGGCCAAAATGTGTACTAAGAACCTTACTTTACAAAGATAAAATATCCCCAAAAAAATCCTAAAATTTAGTTTTTTCAAAAAACGCATGTTTTTATATTTTTTCTCAAATGCATAGGTGTTTTACAAAAAAAAAAAAAAAAAAAAAAAAAAAAATAGATAGTAGATAGATAGTGATAGATAGATAGATAGAAAAGTTCAAAATATTAGCAGCACCCTGGTAATGCCAATCACATGCAAACACTGATGTTCCCAGAAGATGGACAAACAGTAGTAAAAGTGCTAACCTGACAAGGACGTAAATCTGTGATGGAGCCTGTTTTCTACTATACAGCTTTTCTATTATACAGGTTATTTTATTTTATCCAGAACCAAAACTCACCAAGTGCAAGAAAATATGTCTTCACCCAATGAGTGTTCAAAGACAAATGATTGATATTGACACAGCCTGGTCTTTTACAGCCACTGTTCCATGACATCACATAAGCCATTGTGACATCATTCTATGTAAATGAGCACATGACATCACAGAAAGACCAAAGCACAGGGCAAGTCACATGATCAGCTTGGCTGATAGGCCTGAGTTTGACAACAGTTCTAAAGTCTGTATATTTATATAAAGCTGAATGTATGTGTGTGTATCAAAGTTACGCCCCCGGTAGGGGCATGGTAGGACAGGGACCCATCAGATCTAAGGTCACCTTGTCATGGCTTATGGGCAAACAGTTACTGGCCAAAATGTGTACTAAGAACCTTACTTTACAAAGATAAAATATCCCCAAAAAAATCCAAAAATTTAGTTTTTTCAAAAAACGCATGTTTTTATATTTTTTCTCAAATGCATAGGTGTTTTACTTCTACCTATCCATATGTGTATATACACACATGATTGGTAGTGACTGAGAGCTGCTGTGAACCTTTTATTGTAGATAGATATAAAAAGAAGGAGAGATATAGGTAGTTGGATAGATAGATAATGATAGATAGATAGATAGATTTCAAAATATTAGCAGCACCCTGGTAATGCCAATCACATGCAAACACTGATGTTCCCAGAAGATGGACAAACAGTAGTAAAAGTGCTAACCTGACAAGGACGTAAATCTGTGATGGAGCCTGTTTTCTACTATACAGCTTTTCTATTATACAGGTTATTTTATTTTATCCAGAACCAAAACTCACCAAGTGCAAGAAAATATGTCTTCACCCAATGAGTGTTCAAAGACAAATGATTGATATTGACACAGCCTGGTCTTTTACAGCCACTGTTCCATGACATCACATAAGCCATTGTGACATGATCCTATGTAAATGAGCACATGACATCACAGGAAGACCAAAGCCACAGGCAAGTCACATGATCAGCTTGGCTGATAGGCCTGAGTTTGACAACAGTTCTAAAGTCTGTATATTTATATAAAGCTGAATGTATCTGTGTGTATCAAAGTTACGCCCCCGGTATGGGCATGTAGGACAGGGACACATCAGATCTAAGGTCACCTTGTCATGGTTTATGGGCAAACAGTTACTGGCCAAAATGTGTACTAAGAACCATTACTTTACAAAGATAAAATATCCCCCAAAAAATCCAAAAATTTAGTTTTTTCAAAAAAACGCATGTTTTTATATTTTTTCTCAAATGCATAGGTGTTTTACTTCTACCTATCCATATGTGTATATACACACATGATTGGTAGTGATTGAGGCTGCTGTGAACCTTTTTATTGTAGATAAGATATAAAAAGGAAGATAGATTATAGTAGTAGTTGGATAGATATAGATAGATAGATAGATAGATAGATGTAGATAGATAGATAGATATATCAAAATATTAGCAGCACCCTGGTAATGCCAATCACATGCAAACACTGATGTTCCCAGAAGATGGACAAACAGTAGTAAAAGTGCTAACCTACAAGGACGTAAATCTGTGATGGAGCCTGTCTTCTACTATACAGCTTTTCTATTATACAGGTTATTTTATTTTATCCAGAACCAAAACTCACCAAGTGCAAGAAAATATGTCTTCACCCAATGAGTGTTCAAAGACAAATGATTGATATTGACACAGCCTGGTCTTTTACAGCCACTGTTCCATGACATCACATAAGCCATTGTGACATGATCCTATGTAAATGAGCACATGACATCACAGAAAGACCAAAGCCACAGGGCAAGTCACATGATCAGCTTGGCTGATAGGCCTGAGTTTGACAACAGTTCTAAAGTCTGTATATTTATATAAAGCTGAATGTATGTGTGTATCAAAGTTACGCCCCCGGTAGGGGCATGGTAGGACAGGGACCCATCAGATCTAAGGTCACCTTGTCATGGCTTATGGGCAAACAGTTACTGGCCAAAATGTGTACTAAGAACCTTACTTTACAAAGATAAAATATCCCCAAAAAAAATCCAAAAATTTAGTTTTTTCAAAAAACGCATGTTTTTATGTTTTTTCTCAAATGCATAGGTGTTTTACTTCTATCTATCCATATGTGTATATACACACATGATTGGTAGTGATTGAGAGCTGCTGTGAACCTTTTATTGTAGATAGATAGATGGGTCATTCCGTGTCAAGTGGACCAGTGGTCCCCACTCGACGTTCTCCGATTTTGCTGAAAATTTATAAGGATGTACATGTATGTTTGAAAAGAGGTTCTGTAAATTTTTAGGGCCAGATCTCAAATACATTGGGCACTGTTGACCTTTTACTGGAGGCCCCCCCAAGCCTGCGGCTTCAGCTAAGAGGATTTTGCAAACTTTGGCACATAGCCATTAGAGTTCTATACTGGCTATGATGCTGAAATTTGGCATACTAACTCAAATTTTGCTGCTAAACACGATAAAATTATTACCGGCTATGACAAAACAATATTTCGGCCGCAATTTTGTGTCAAAGTAGCTTGCAAAACGCGTCGCATAAAATTTATGCCAAACTTTGCCCATATATAACTCAAGACCAAAAACCAATAGGAACTGGTGCTTTACCCTGTACAACAAACATCTACATGACTTTGCATTGCTGCAATATCACGGTCAAAGCATATGTATTTGTGGAAATATTCACACCCACATATGATGAAAAACTTAAAAAAGCCGAATTTTACCTATTTTTAGGTCAAATTTCCCAAAAAGGGTACCCCTAAAATATATTAATTCTGTTATCATTAGAAAGAGCACATTTTTCTCTACAAGGATCATTGGTTTTTGTTTTGGAGTTTCTCCGTTTAAGAAAAGAAAAATGCCACTGAACATGGTGTCATTTATTAATACGCAATGAATGGTAACTGCACTATTCAAACCCTTGCGTTGGTCCATGGTGGTTATACCACAACCAATTCCCTAAGAATTGGTATTATAATCCTAATAAGAATTGTAATAATGCTGTCTTTCGAGAATTGGCAGCCCCATCGCCCAGGAGCCATGGCCGATAGCCGTGCAAGGCAAGTCGCGGGCGGTCTCTTTATCGCAGGTTCCGAAGCCTGAGGGTGGGTGTCTTTGCCTAGGATCCCAAGCCTAATATTGGGTATCTTTTGTTGGTTCCCAAGCCACAATAATCAGTCTAAGTGGTCTGGAATTGTTGCTGAATTTGCAACATAATCGGTTCAGAGAAGCTATATTGTCGGCCCATTGCTGTTGCAGCTGGTGCTGGAATTATTGCAATGATTGACTGCTCGGGAATCCAGCATGTATCATTTCTCACAGGCCAGTGAAAGAAGCTAGCTGGTCCATGAGGATGCATAAAATGTATTAATGCATCATGGTCGTCGACTGAAATTTCAGAAATATTTCCAATCCACCAGTTCCTATCGTAAATGCAGGCAATGTATTGCCCTGTCTGGAGGTTTGCAATTGGCACAAAAGGCATTTCTGATCTGACAGATCCATCTACATGGGCAATGAAAGATGAAGGGTCATTTGACACCCTTGAAATGCGAATCTTTTTGTCATCAATTGGCACAAACTGGTGATTTTCTCTTGTTCCAGCAATTGTATGTCCATCTTTGAACCTTTCCTCTTGAACTACCCGTATTTCGTCAATTTTTTCTTTTGGAACAAAAAAAAAAACTTGATTCCATGCAGTTGCTCGTTGCAAAAGTTGAATAAATCCACCGGGGTCACTATTTGGTTTTCAGTTGGGCGTTGAAGACTGGCACGAGCTGCCAACCTCTTTGCTGTCACTCCAATCCCATCACAGGGCGACTTTCCATGACTGGTACCAAACAAATTCCATTCAGCGCTGATATTGAAATCAGCATTGTGGTGGCACAAGTTGAGAAAATGTTTGAAATGTTTGTACTGGGCTGCAGATCCATCGCTGAAGTAGTGGATATGACGAATCCCATAGATGAGAGTCTTGAGATACTCCTTGGATTCAATTCCACAGACCATTTTGCATATGTTTCTGAGGAAGTGAAGAAAAAGGTGCAGGCATTTTTTGAGGATGATGAATTCAGTCGAATGTGCCCTGGTAAAAAAGACTATGTATCAGTGCGAATAGCAGGAGAAAAAAGCAGATGCAAAAGCGACTATTACTGAGCAATATAAGGGAAATGTTTGTTGCCTATCGGGATCGGAATGGCTCTGAAATTGGATTTTCAAAGTTTTGTGAGCTTCGGCCAAAGTGGTGCGTAACTGTTGGATCTGCTGGAACACATTCCGTTTGTGTGTGTACCATTCACCAAAATGTTAAACTAATGCTTGCAGCATGCCCAATCAATGTTGACTACAAAGAGCTCATATGCAAAATGGTGTGTGGAATTGAATCCAAGGACTGTATGCTTGGCCGTTGTGATAAATGCCCGGGTCCTGAAGTTTTAAAAGAATTTCTAGTCAATGTGTTTGTCAACAGTGACCCTGAAGATATTATTGAGTTCAAACACTGGATTCACACTGATCGAGACACGCTTGATACCAAACAACTGACTATCGAAGATTTCATTGAAGAATTGGTTTTGAAAATGTCTAAACTTTGTAGCCATCACTACATTGCCAAGCATCAAAGTTGCTATCTGTAATCATTGAAGGAAAATCTGAGACCTGGAAAGCTTGTGATCCTTATGGACTTTGCTGAAAACTACTCATTTATTGTTCAAGATGCCATTCAAGGTTTCCACTGGGAAAATAGTCAAGCTACAGTACACCCATTTGTAATTTACTTCAAGGAGTTAAATGGTGAAGCTGCGCAGAACATCAGCTTGTGCATAATCAGTGATTGCTCACGACATGACACAGTTGCAGTCCACACTTTCTTAACAGTAATTGTGGAGTATCTCAAGACTCTCATCTATGGGATTCGTCATATCCACTACTTCAGCGATGGATCTGCAGCCCAGTACAAACATTTCAAACATTTTCTCAACTTGTGCCACCACAATGCTGATTTCAATATCAGCGCTGAATGGAATTTGTTTGGTACCAGTCATGGAAAGTCGCCCTGTGATGGGATTGGAGTGACAGCAAAGAGGTTGGCAGCTCGTGCCAGTCTTCAACGCCCAACTGAAAACCAAATAGTGACCCCGGTGGATTTATTCAACTTTTGCAACGAGCAACTGCATGGAATCAAGTTTTTTTTTTTGTTCCAAAAGAAAAAATTGACGAAATACGGGTAGTTCAAGAGGAAAGGTTCAAAGATGGACATACAATTGCTGGAACAAGAGAAAATCACCAGTTTGTGCCAATTGATGACAAAAAGATTCGCATTTCAAGGGTGTCAAATGACCCTTCATCTTTCATTGCCCATGTAGATGGATCTGTCAGATCAGAAATGCCTTTTGTGCCAATTGCAAACCTCCAGACAGGGCAATACATTGCCTGCATTTACGATAGGAACTGGTGGATTGGAAATATTTCTGAAATTTCAGTCGACGACCATGATGCATTAATACATTTTATGCATCCTCATGGACCAGCTAGCTTCTTTCACTGGCCTGTGAGAAATGATACATGCTGGATTCCCGAGCAGTCAATCATTGCAATAATTCCAGCACCAGCTGCAACAGCAATGGGCCGACAATACAGCTTCTCTGAACCGATTATGTTGCAAATTCAGCAACAATTCCAGACCACTTAGACTGATTATTGTGGCTTGGGAACCAACAAAAGATACCCAATATTAGGCTTGGGATCCTAGGCAAAGACACCCACCCTCAGGCTTCGGAACCTGCGATAAAGAGACCGCCCGCGACTTGCCTTGCACGGCTATCGGCCATGGCTCCTGGGCGATGGGGCTGCCAATTCTCGAAAGACAGCATTATTACAATTCTTAATAGGATTATAATACCAATTCTTAGGGAATTGGTTGTGGTATAACCACCATGGACCAACGCAAGGGTTTGAATAGTGCAGTTACCATTCATTGCGTATTAATAAATGACACCATGTTCAGTGGCATTTTTCTTTTCTTAAACGGAGAAACTCCAAAACAAAAACCAATGATCCTTGTAGAGAAAAATGTGCTCTTTCTAATGATAACAGAATTAATATATTTTAGGGGTACCCTTTTTGGGAAATTTGACCTAAAAATAGGTAAAATTCGGCTTTTTTAAGTTTTTCATCATATGTGGGTGTGAATATTTCCACAAATACATATGCTTTGACCGTGATATTGCAGCAATGCAAAGTCATGTAGATGTTTGTTGTACAGGGTAAAGCACCAGTTCCTATTGGTTTTTGGTCTTGAGTTATATATGGGCAAAGTTTGGCATAAATTTTATGCGACGCGTTTTGCAAGCTACTTTGACACAAAATTGCGGCCGAAATATTGTTTTGTCAAAGCCGGTAATAATTTTATCGTGTTTAGCAGCAAAATTTGAGTTAGTATGCCAAATTTCAGCATCATAGCCAGTATAGAACTCTAATGGCTATGTGCCAAAGTTTGCAAAATCCTCTTAGCTGAAGCGCAGGCTTGGGGGGGGGGGGCCTCCAGTAAAAGGTCAACAGTGCCCAATGTATTTGAGATCTGGCCCTAAAAATTTACAGAACCTCTTTTCAAACATACATGTACATCCTTATAAATTTTCAGCAAAATCGGAGAACGTCGAGTGGGGACGATTTTTAAAACTGGTCCACTTGACACGGAATGACCCTATATAAATAATATAGATTAATATACAATTTATATATATATTTATAGATTAATATACAATATCTATATATATATATATATAGATTAATATAGAATATATGTATATATATATATATATATTAATATACTATATATATATATATATATATATATAATTAATATACAATATCTATATATATAGATTAATATACAGTAATATATATATATATATATATATATATTATTAATTATATATTACAATTTATTATAATGTGTATATATATAACTATATATATATATATATATATATATATATATATATATATATATATATTAATATACAATATATATATATATCTATATATAATATATATATATAGATTAATGTACAATATATATATATATATATATATATATATAGATTAATATACAATATATCTATATATATATATATATAAATAATATATATTAATATACAATATATATATATATATATATATATATATATAATATAGATTAATATACAATATCTATATATATATATATAGATTAATATAGAATATAGCGGGATCACAGGGGGCACTGGGGCACAGAGGCACTGGGGCACAGGGGCACTGCGGCACTGGGGCACAGAGGCACAGGGGCACAGGGGCACAGAGGCACAGGGGCACAGGCTAGCGGGATCACAGGGGCACAGGGGCACTGGGGCACAGGGGCACAGAGGCACTGGGGCACAGGGGCACTGCGGCACTGGGGCACAGAGGCATAGGGGCACAGAGGCATAGGGGCACAGGCTCCGGAGCACTGTGTCAGCATGTGCTGACAGCAGCTGCTCCGGAGCGGATGACAGCGGCGAGGGGTCGCAATGCCCGCTACGCGGGCAATGCCTCGCACGGCGTGGTGACGTCACATAGTGACAAAGCCACGGCGTGCCGGGGTCCGACACAAACGTGCCTACGGCAATTATATATTAGATATAAGATTTATTTCTTAGTATGTGTATTTCTTTTGACTTAGAGTTTAACGATGGGGGAGCTGTAAATGTTGCGGTCAGAGACTAACAGCTGCATTTAACAGTTCTTCCAAGAGCCATAACTTTGTTATTTTTCCATCAAATATCCATATAGGGATAGACTTTTGAGGGCAGAGTTGTATTTTTAAACAAAACCATTCATTCTATCATATTGTGTACTGGAAAATGGGTAAAAATTCTAAGTGTGGTGAAATTGCAGGAAAAAAAATGCAATTTCACAATTTTTTTTTTTTGGGTGGGGGGTGTTATTATTTACGATGTTCACTTGATGGTAAAACTTCCCATGCCAGTATAAGTATATAGACTGCCAACATTTTTTTTTTAATTGAAGTGATTAAATTTTTTTTTTTTTTTTTTTAAGTTCAATTCTCCAGGAACCATAACTTTTTTTTTTCCCATATCTTGGGCTAAGTGGTGACATGTTTTTGGCACCCTAAGCTGTCGTTTTTACCAATAGCATTTTTTTGGAAGAAACAATGAGCGCCGATCAAAACAATGTATTTTATTGCATAGTTCCAGCGAACAAAAAAAGTAAATCTGGCATTTTAATTTTTTTTAATATGTTGTTTACTGATCAGATTAATTAATTTTATATTTAGATTGTTAAAACATTTCTGAATGAAGCGATACCAAATGTGTACGTCTTAATTGTTTTTTTTAACTGGGTAAAAGGGGGTGAACTTGTGTTTTGTTCACAGTAGGATTGTAATGACAGACAAAGGAGTCATCAGCTGACACCTGGCTTTCATGACAACCCATAGGCGCCGCGTGATCATAATGTAGGCGTGGAATGCTGGCACCACTTTGGCAGCACATGTTGAATCGTACTGTTAGAGATTGACAGCAGGATTTAACTAGTTAACAGCAGCAGGCAAAGCTCCAATGCACTGGCAGTTGTTGGAGGCACTTGTCAGCTGATTAAATCAGCCACCATGTGCGGCAAAAGATGCAGGCTTTTTTATGTTTATTATTTTTGGCAAAATAGTATTCATTTATTGCAGAGGTGATTATAAGTACAGGTATACAATTAGTTTGTATTAAATTAATTTTAATTTTCCAATTAAAAGGTTTTTTTGGTGTTGTGTTTTTCAATGTTTACTAGAGATTCATAATGGCCGAGTCTAAAATTGGCTTGACATTATGAATCTCGGGCTTGGTGCCAGCTGGCATTGAACAGCTGGCATCAACCCCATTATTACCCAGTGTGCCAATGCCATCAGGGCCATTGGAAGAGCTGGGTGAAGAACCTGAAAAAGGCGCTACAAAAGATTGAGCCATTTTCAGGGGCGGCTCATTTTCAGCATGGGGACCCTGAATGCTTGGGTGTTACCACAGTGCTAGGCAGCCCTCAGCTGCCTAGATTTACCTTGACTGGTAATCACAAATAGGGCAAAAACCACACATAAAATTTTTTTTTTTTTAAATATTTAAACAAAAAACAAAAACAAAAAACAATGGCCTTCCCTGTGTTTTGATTACTAGCCAAGGTAAAGTCAGTCAGCTGGGGGTGGCAGCCCGTAGCTGTCCGCTTTATGTGTGCTGAGAATCAAAAATACAGCAAAGCTCTAGGTCATTTTTTTTTTTTAATTATTTATTTTAACACTACTGTGATGTCTGTCAATGGCCGAGGGGGGTGCAACAGCCAATCACAGGAGTTGTCACATAGAGTGGGCGTATGTGATTGCCTGTTGGAGTAATCTGGAAACAGCCCATATGTTCTAGAATCTACCATGCTAGAATGTATGGGTTGTTTCCAGGTTACTCCAACAGCCAATCACAGACTCCTGCTCTCTGTGACTGCGTCTGTGATTGGCTGTTGTGCCCTTGAGCAGTAAATATCCAGGAAGTTAATGAGCGGCCCGGAAGTACAAGCAGGTGGACATGGTAAGCATAATGCTTATGTTTAACCCCTTCATGACCCTGGAATTTTCCGTTTTTCATTTTCGTTTTTTGCTCCCCTGCTTTCAAGAGCCATAACTTTATTTCTCTGTCAATATAGACATATGACGGCTTGTTTTTTGCGGACCGAGTTGTACTTTACTTTCAGATGCAATCATTTATTTTTACCATATAGTATACAAGGAAATTGCAAAAAAATTCCAACTGCAGTGAAATTGCAAAAAAAGTGCAATCACAAGATTGTTTGTGCATTTTTTGGCCGCCATGTTCACTATGTGGTAATAGCGACTTGACAGGGTGATGCCTCGGGTCGGTACGAGTTCGTAGATACCAAAAATGTATACCTTTACTTGTATCTAAGTGGTGAAAAAAAATTCAGAAGTCTGGGGGGGGAGGGGAGAGAAAATGCACTTTTTGCGCCATGTTTTGCGACCCGTAGCATCCTCATTTTTTGGGATCTGGGGATGTGTGACGGCTTATTTTTTGAGTCGAGCTGACCTTTCTAATGATACCACTTTTGGGTGGATGCGCCGTTTTGATCGCTCGTTATTGCATTTTCAAGCAATGTTGCGGCGACTAAATAAACGTAATTTTGGCGTTTGGACCATTTTTTTCCGTTAAGCAGTTTAGGGCTCTAACTAATTGTTTTTATATGTTGATAGATCGGGCGATTCTGAACGCGGCGATACCAAACGTATAATTTTTTTAATACTTTTATTCTGAATGGGCGAAAAGGGGGGTGATTTGAACTTTATTGTTTTTTTGTTTTGTTTTTTTTTTTTTTTACACATTTTTAAAAACTTTATTTTTTTTATTAATTCTTATTTTTACACTGCCCCTTTAAGAGGCACCTTGCTGCACAGTCCGATCGCTTCTGGGAGATACAGAAGAGCTGCAGCTCATCAGTATCACCCAGAATTGCGGACGCGTTGTGGTTGGCAGTGCTTGCCAACCACAACCCAGAAGTGCTTAGTGACAGCATCCGGGGTCTAGGCAGGACCCCGGCCTGTCACGTGAGCGCCGGAGATCCTGCGATACTACAGCGACCAACTGGATCCTGTTGTCAGTGATTGACAGCTGGATCCAAAGGGTTAACAACACCGATCGGATTCTAGATCCGATCGGTGCTGTTACCCTGACATCTCAGCTGATGAGATCAGCTGAGATGGCGGGGCGTTTTAATGTGAGCTCCGCGCCGGAGCTCACATCAAACACCCCTTACCAGCCCATGATGTTGTACAACGTCATGGGCGGGAAGGGGTTAATTACTATTTTCTTTCTTTTTACAGCCACCCCATCTCATAACTTAAGTCCGAGTTCAGACTGAAATTTGAGTCACGTTCGGCCCTGAACTAAAAAAAAAAAAAAAAGTCTGGCCGGGTCCGCCAAACTCGAACATCGGCGGATACATCACTACTAGCTATTTTACTATAAACTGTATATTTCTTTTAATTTTAGAAGCATGAGGGTTAGATGAACATGGCTGCTTTCTTCTACATGTCTTGCCATGCCAGTTGATGGGTTGTATTTGGTATTGCCAATTCTAATACTATACTACAACCTGTGGAGAGATTTGGGGCAATGTGAGGAAGATGGTAATGTTTTTCTTCTCCAATTTAGAAATAACCCGGTTTATAACTGCACTTAGCTTCATGTATGCATATAATGTTTTTTTTCTAAATACAAGCATAAAAAGAGAAAATTTTGATTCTGCTAAAACATGCTCTGGAATTAACCTACAAAAAATACTCACCAGCCTGCTTCAATGGAGTTTTACATTCATTTTCTATTCCATTTACATTTTTAGTACTACAGTCTGTTTGTGGAAATGGAGTTTTCGGAGAGGCATCAGACTGTTGGAGCCCTTGATCATTTTTTCTAAAACTTCGCCTTCTATTGCCTGGGGAGTCGCCATCTTCAGTCCCAGAACTTGTGTCACCAGAAGGAAGAGTTGGTTTTTTGCTGGACAATTTCTTAGGCGTTGACTTCGAAGAAGCACTTTGCAAACAAGATTCTGATTCAGCAGAAGGAGCAGAGGTCCGATTATCATCTGTCTGTGCCACAGCTGAGGATGGACAAGTGGGTTCCTGGTAGGATTTATTAGGATAATACGTTGGTTCTTTTAGGCCAGGAAAGCAAATGACAGCTAAAAACCAATGAGCGCTGCAAGAGAAAAACAGAACAAAAAAATCAACAAAACAATTAAATACGCTAGGAAGAAACCCCCCCCACCAAAAAAAAACAAAACACAGCGAATCGGGCTTCTACCTATAAGTAAGAACACTACATTAAAAATGCTAAAACACTCACAGCCAAGCAGATCCAAAAGATGGACACTTACATTAACTAAACAAATATTTACAATCCTATGGCTTATCGCATTGTTTCATTTCATGGGAGAAAATACTGTTCTTGTGTCTTCATTTTAGCATTTACTTACGCTTCATTAAGTGGAACAAATATGTAGTCTTTCTGAAAGATATCCACATGTCTGGTCCATGTCTTTACTCTTCCATGCCTCCTTTGTTGCAATCTTAGAAGAAAAAACATGTTAGTGTCTTTATTTGCAAGTAAATTCTATGGCCATTAAAGTCTATATATCAGAATATAGACACTTTATTGATTTCCTAATGCTAATATACGCTCTCGTTTTACTTCAGGATATGGTTTTACAATTTGATGAGGGAAGCCGTCTCTAGATTCATTACTGCCCGAACCACAGGCTACTGGAGTGACATTGGCTGCACAATTGCAGCAAAGTATATATTGCTGTAAAACCGGGTCGGGAAAAAGAGAATTTTGTTTACGTACCGTAAATTCTTTTTTCTTTAATCATCAATGGGAGACCCAGACAATGGGGTTTAGGGCACTGCCCTCCGGAGGTCACACTAGGTACTACAAGTTTGTAGACACCGCCTCCTCCGCTTATAAACCCCTACCGCAGGGAACATCCTCAGTTTGGTCCATAAGCTGCGAGGAGGAAATAAACCACACCCGAAACATCGGGAAGAACGCCGTGCACAGACGGTTCAACAACCCGGCAAACACTGTCTCAACAGAGAACAGAGCAAATGCAACACATGCAACGGAACAACTGGGTGGGTGCTGGGTCTCCCATTGATGATTAAAGAAAAAAGAATTTACGGTACGTAAACAAAATTCTCTTTTTTCTGGTCATCATAATGGGAGACCCAGACAATGGGGATGTCCTAAAGCAATACCCCAGGGCGGGAAGAGTTCCTCAACAAAACGGATAACACATGGTTCCCTTTAAAGGTGGGCAACCGCCGCCTGGAGGACCCGCCTGCCCAAACTTGCATCCGCAGAGGCATGGGCATGCACCATATAGTGCTTAGAGAAAGTGTGCAGGCTGGACCAAGTGGCCGCCTGACACACCTGTAGAGCAGACGCTCGATGTCGCAAAGCCCAGGAGGCACCTACAGCTCTGGTAGAGTGAGCCTTCAATCCCACCGGGAGAGGCAAACCAGAAGCCCGGTAAGCCTCTTGAATGGAAGCCTTAATCCATCTGGCCAATGTCGATTTTGATGCCGCGGACCCCTTACAGCGACCTGTCGTAAGAACAAATAAGGAATCCGAACTCCTGAAGGAGGCGGTCCTGGACACATAAATGCGTACAGCTCTCACGAGATCCAGAGTATGGAGGTCGCGTTCAACCTGATGAACGGGAGCGGGGCAAAATGATGGGAGAACAATCTCCTGGTTCAGGTGAAAAGTTGAAACCACCTTCGGCAAGAACTCTGGCCGTGGGCGCAACACCACCTTGTCTTGGTGGACCACCAGAAAGGGTGACTTGCACGATAGTGCAGCCAATTCTGAGACCCTCCTCAGAGACGTAATTGCCACCAGAAAGGCCACTTTCTGGGACAGACGAGATAGAGAAACATCTCTCAGCGGTTCAAACGGTGGTCTCTGTAATGCCGCCAGGACCATGTTAAGGTCCCAAGGGTCCAGAGGTCTCTTGTAGGGCGGAACCATCCGCGACACCCCCTGCAGAAATTGACGGACCTTCGGGAGGAGCGCCAATCGCCTGTCAAACAGCACTGAAAGTGCTGATACTTGACCTTTCAAGGAGCCAAGGGATAATCCCAATTCCAAACCCGACTGTAGGAAAGCCAACAACGTCGGGATGGACAAGGGCCACGGAGACCGTCCACCAGAGGCACACTAAGTAAAAAAGATTTTCCACGTCCTGTGGTACATCTTCCTGGAAACGGGCTTCCTAGCCCGATTCATAGTGGCAACCACTGTAGGGGAGAAACCCCTGGATGTCAGCAGCCAGGCCTCAAGAGCCACGCAGTCAATCTGAGGGCCCTGGAATTGAGGTGGAAGAATGGGCCTTGCGCGAGCAAATCTGCGCGTTCTGGAAGAGCCCACCTGCGTCCGCCTGACAGTTGCCACAGGTCCGGATACCAGGACCTCCTGGGCCAATCTGGAGCCACTAGAATGGCTACCCTGCACTCCGACCTGATTTTCCACAGTACCCTGGGAATCAGAGCCAGAGGCGGGAACACATACGGCAGATGGAATCTGGACCAACTCAGGATCAGGGCGTCTGCCCCCAGAGACTGAGGATCCCATGACCTCGCCATGTATTGTGGCACCTGATGATTCAGCCGTGAGGCCATCAGATCCACGTCCGGAGTGCCCCATCTGCTGCAGACTTCTCTGAAGACATCCGGATGAAGAGACCACTCTCCGGCGTCCATCCCCTGCCTGCTCAGGTAGTCGGCCTCCCAGTTTTCGACCCCTGGGATGTGAACTGCGGAGATCAGGCAGTTGTTGTCCTCCGCCCAGGATAGGATGCGGTGAACTTCGGCCAGAGCCTCTGCACTCCTGGTTCCTCCTTGATGATTTATATAAGCGACGGCCGTCGCATTGTCGGACTGAACCCGAACGGGTTGTCCTGAGAGGAATCTCTGAAAGGCCAGGAGTGCCAGATAGACCGCCTTGATCTCCAGCACGTTGATCTGCAACGCCGACTCCGACTGAGTCCAGAGGCCTTGGGCCCTGTGGTGTAGGAACACCGCCCCCCAGCCCTTCAGACTGGCGTCGGTGGTCACCACTAACCATGACGGCTTGATGAAGGACCGGCCCCGAGACAAATGATGTGGCAGTAGCCACCACTGCAGGGAATCTCTGGTCGGTTGGGAAAGGGTCACCAGCCGATTCAGAGAAATCGTCCTTTTGTCCCACCTGCGGAGAATCTCCAGCTGGAGAGGACAGAGGCGAAATTGTGCGAAAGGCACCGCCTCTATTGCTGCCACCATGCGCCCCACCAGCTTCATCAACACCCGTATGGATGATTGTGGTGACAGGAGGACTGTTTGCACTCCTGATTGGATCGCCATCTGTTTGACTCGTGGCAGAGACACCAGGGCTGAGGCTGTGTTGAAGTCCATGCCCAGATATGTCAAAGACTGGGTCGGAACTAGCGTTGACTTCTGAATATTGAGGAGCCAACCGAACTGTTCCAGAGACCGCATGGTCACATCCAGGCTCTCTTGACAGGGGTGTTCTGATGGCGCCCTGACCAGCAGGTCGTCTAAATAGGGAATGACGGCATGCCCCTGCACGTGCAGGAGAGCCATCATGGAGGCCATCACTTTTGTGAACACCCGCGGTGCCGAGGCCAACCCGAACGGCAGCGCCACAAATTGGAAGTGTTCTTCCCCACTGCGAATCTCAACCAGCGCTGATGAGCCGGTGCAATGGGCACATGAAGGTAAGCGTCTCGGATATCTATGGACGCTAGGAAGTCCCCTGTGACACAGCTACGATCACGGAGTGCAGGGATTCCATACGGAACTTCCGAACCAACACGTGATGGTTGAACAACTTCAGGTCCAGCACCGGGCGGAAGGATCCGTCCTTCTTCGGGACGATAAAGAGGTTGGAGTAAAAACCCCTGAACCTCTCTCCGGAAGGCACCGGGACCACCACTCCGTCCCTGCGGAGACCCTCTAACACCCGGTAAAAAGCCTGAGCCTTTTCTGGTGATGGGACCGACCGATAGAATCGGGATATCGGCTTTGACGTCAGCTCTATCCTGTAACCTCGCGAGACTACGTCTCGAACCCACTGATCTTGAACGTGAAGCAGCCACTTGTCCTGAAAACGAGACAAGCGGCCCCCCACCTGTGGGGAGGCAGGAAGGGAGAGCGAGTCATGTAGAGGCGGTTTTGGGGGTGGCAGCTGCTGCCCCCGCCGGCTTCTTTGGACGACTCTTAGAGCGCCACTGAAAGCGGGCTTGCCCCCTCGGTCCGCGCGAGCGGACGGTGCTGATGACTGCGAACTGGAACGAAAGGACCACTGTTTTGGGTTCCTTTTAACGGTATAAACCGTGGCTTAGGCTTATTCTGCGGTATTTTAGACTCAGCAGAATCCTTTATGAGCTTGTCCAGTTCGGTGCCAAAAAGCCTGTCACCAGCGAACGGAAGATTCTGCAAAATCTTCTTGGATATGGTATCTGAGTCCCAAAGACGCAGCCACAACAACCTGCGGATCGCTATAGCATTGGCCGAAGCCACAGCCGAGCGCGTGGCAGTTTCAGAGTCGCCGTCCTGGCGTAGTCCGCATAGGCCCTCGCCCTCTCGGTAAGTGCCAGGACCTCTGGACTGGACCTTGCCAGGTCAGAGATACCATCCAAGCAGGTAGTAATCGCTTGTAAGGTCCAGACCGTGGCAAAATTAGGGGCAAATGAAGACCCCACAGCCTCATAGGAAGACTTGGCGAGTTGCTCGACCTGTCTATCCGTCGCATCCTTCAGCGAGGAGCTATCAGAGGCCGAGAAAAGGGAGCGTGCAGCAATCCTGGTCATGGAAGCATCCACCTTCGGGGACTGCGACCACTCCTGGAGCACCTCCTGGGGGAAGGGGAAGCGATTGTCCTTGGGTTTGCGGACATAACGCCGCCCAGGATGTAACCTGGGAGCTCTAACCACCCTTCCAAAGTTCGTGTGGTCCATGAAGGAGCCACTGGTCTAGCCTCTGGCCGCAGCCATTGATAGACCTCCTTCGGGTGCACCGTCACCTCCTCAGGGGGTGTCACGAGACGTAAGGTCTCGTTAATAGAGGACACCAGATCCTCCACCCCGTCTGGTGGTTCAGATACAGACACAGACCCGAAAGTTGAACCCCCATCATCGTCCTCACCATCAGAGGAACGCTCCTCCTCAGAGAGAGCCTGGAGCTCGGGTGATTCCTCACGACGAGCCCGCTTAAGGGGTCTCACAGCAGAAGAGGGAGACACCCGGGGGTAACTGGATGGAGTAGCTGGGCTATCCAGCCTCCTATTAAGTGCCTCCAGATTGCGACATGGAGGACAGCTGGGACAACAGAGATTCATTGATCTTATTCTGAGTCTCCCATGGCCCTGGGATCACCTGAACCTCAGGGTATAGCACCGGAGCTGCTGACTCGCAGTGTCAATCCGGGCCTCTGGGCGTCCGCAGTTATTGCAGGACCCCTCCACCAGTGTCCCATTGCATGTAGCACAGGTAATGGTGGCATCTGCCGCCTTAGCAGCACGCTTCCTAACTGAGGACATCGCCACAGTAGGGGAAAATAAGCCAAATTGCAGACAAAAACCGGGAGTTCCGGTGGCTTACCGACCGCAGCGAAGCGGTAGGAGGAAGCGGTGTGTGTGTGTGACCTCCGCAAAGGTTTCCGGTCTCCCCTGGAGTGCAGACGCACGCTGCATACAGATCCCAGCCGGGAAGTGAGGGGTAAAGATGGCCGCCGACAGTGAAACTGTGGGCGGCGCCGAAAACACGCGGGAAGCACACACACACGCCCATCGATGACGTCACCGCACGGGCTGCTTCCCATCCTCCAAGCAGCCTCAGCATGAAGGCGCCAGAGCCCGCAGCGCGGGAATTAGTGTGAAATACTACACACAGACTGCATGCACAAACAAACATCCGCAGCCTACAGCCTCAGCCCCTGTGACACACAGGGCGGTCAGCCAGGGTGACCCCAGCACAGGGTACACCCGCAGATCCGCGGACCCGAGGGTAACGCGCGGTCTGAGTGTCATGAAACACATGAAGTGCCAGACACTACCCCCAGGCACACAGGAGACACAGAGTGCCTCAGTGCCGGTCCGGTCTGTAAGCACCATTTATGGAGGCCTGGATGGGGGATCAGCACCAGTCCGGAGTGTAAGCACCATTTAGGGAGGCCTCGGACTGGGCTGGCTCCAGTCCGGTCTGTAAGCACCATTTAGGGAGGCCTCGGACGGAGCGGAGCTGTGCAAGGCTCCCATCTCCCACTCTCCAGAGCCCCCCAGAGAGGGATGGAAAGGAGCGCGACAGCGTACCGGGAGAACACAAAGTTCCAGGCTCTAGGCCCTCCGGTACCTCCACCTGCGTGTTCCACGAGGGTGAGCGGGGAGACTGTCGCCGGTCCCGACCGGAACCATTTTACCTTGTCTTCAGACGCCATCACGTAAAATGTGAGAATGTAGTGAAGTGCAAGCAAAGCGTGATCCTCCGAGCACACTAAGTTTAAAACTGAGGATGTTCCCTGCGGTAGGGGTTTATAAGCGGAGGAGGCGGTGTCTACAAACTTGTAGTACCTAGTGTGACCTCCGGAGGGCAGTGCCCTAAACCCCATTGTCTGGGTCTCCCATTATGATGACCAGAAAACTATATCTAGCAAGCCAGATGTAGCTTTTTTGATGGCAGCATCTGGCTCGCAGCCAATTCTATATAAAACTGTTGTACCCGCACCAAAGCTGCATCCCGCCACCGCTGAAGTATGCTGTTCCGGGTGCCGCGCTGTGCCTGCTGCCATGCAGGTTAAGCCAGGCGGCTGCGGTTTAATCAGGGGCCAGCAGCTGCAGGCGAATCAGTGTGCACATGAAGTCACATGCGGAAATCTGAGTGGCCAGCCGCTGATGGCCTCTGATTGGACCACAGCCGCCTGGCTTCTCATTGGCAACGTATGGGTACAGCAGCAGGGATGGAGCGGCACCTGAAACACTGTAAAGCGTGGACCGAAGAAGATTAGTGAGTTATTTTTTGCAGGTAGGGCACCATGGTGGGGGGCTGCAAAGGGTTTCATGGGGATGATGGGGAACTGCAAGGGAATGATGGGGGTACTGCAAGGAGATGATGGGGGTACCGCAAGAGGATGATGGGGGTACTGCAAGAGGATGATGGGGGTACTGCAAGAGGATGATGGGGGATACCATATTGGGGGCTACAAGGGGATGATGGGGATACCATATTGGGGGCTGCAAGGGGATGATGGGGGTACTGCAAGGGAATGATGGGGGTACTGCAAGGGGATGACGGTGGTACTGTATGGGAATGATGGGGGTACCATATTGGGAGCTTCAAGGGGATGATGGGGGTACCATATTAGGGGCTTCAAGGGGATGATGGGGGTACCATATTGAGGGCTGCAAAAGGATAATGGGGGTAGCATATTGAGGGCTTCAAGGTGATGATGGGGGTACCATATTGGGGGCTGCAAGGGGATTCATCATTGGTTAGCAACAGCATAACAATGTTATTAAAAAGAATTCAGAGACTTATTGTACTTTAAAATGGATGGTCTTACATAAAATGCTCACATTTACCGTATTTTTTCGGATTTTAAACGCACTTAAAAAAAAATCCAAAATGGCCGCAGATCTCCATTTGGCCGTGGCCATTTTGTTGAAGTCTTAACCTCTACCGACCGGCTGCACACGGTTAGTGAATGCAGCCGGTCACGAAATACATAGTGGCGTCCACCGCTCGCTGCCGCCGCTAATCCCCCACAGCTCGGGTCCTGCAGCTGTTCCCCCACACTCCGAGACCTGCCCGCACCTCCACTCTGCGGCTGCGACTTCCCCCTCGGTAAGCCATGGAAGGTCAAGGGGATAGACGGGGCCATGAACAAAAGGTTGGGGGACTATGAATGCAGGATGGGCAGACATATATACAGGATGGGGGGACATACAGCTCTGGCAAAAATTAAGAGACCACTGGAAAATTTTCAGTTTCTCTGATTTTTCTCTTTATAAGTATATTTTTGAGTAAAATGTATATTCTTCTTTTATTCTATAAACTACTGACAACATGTCTCTGAAATTCAAAGCTAAAAATTTTGTATTTATTAGCAGCAAATGAAAAATCATCAAAATAATAAAAAAGAAACATTACTTTCAGACCTCAAATAATGCAAAGAAATCAAGTTCATATTCATTTAGAAACAAGAATACTAATGTTTTAACTCAGGAAGAGTTCAGAAATCAATATTTGGAGGAATAACCATGATTTTTAATCACAGCTTTCGTGCGTCTTGGCATGCTTTTCACCAGTCTTTCACACTGCTTTTGGGGCGACCTTATGCCACTCCTGGCACAAATATTTAAGCAGTGCTCCTTCATCCACACATTGAATTGACCTAGCTGTGTGATATGGGGCATTGTCCTTCTGGAAAAAACAGTCCTCACAGTTGGGGAACATTGCCTGAGTAGAAGGAAGCAAGTGTTTTTCAAGGATAACCTGGTATGCGGCTTTATTCATACGTCCTTCGCAAAGATTAACCTGCCCAATTCCAGCCTTATTGAACCATCTCCAAATCAACACTGATCCCTCACCAAATTTCACAGTGGGTGCAAGACACTGTGGCTTGTACACCTCTCCAGGTCTCTGCCTAACCATTAGATGACCAGGTGTTGGACAAAGCTGAAAATTAGACTCATCGGAGAAGATTACCTTACACCAGTCCTCTATGGTCCAATCCTTATGGTCTTTGGCAAACCTCAGCTTGGCTCTCTCCTTTGCTTCTCATCGATGAAAGGCTTTTTTCTAGCTTTACGTGACTTGAGCCCTGCCTCTAGGATCCTGTTACGAACTGTTCGTGCCGTGCACTTTACCCCAGCTGCCATTTGCCATTCCTTTTGTAGGTCACTTGATGTCATCCTTGGTTGCTGAGTGACATTCAAATAAGATGATGGTCATCCCGGTCAGTGGAGAGTGGCTTTCGTCCTCTGCCAATCTGTAGCTTTGATGTCCCCAATGTCTACTGCTTGACCTTATTGTAATGGACTGCCGTCTTCGAAATTTTAAGGATGGAGGCAACATGACACTCACTGTGTCCCTTTGCTAGTAAAGCCAGAATTGAGCCATTCTTTTCCTCACTCAAGACTTTTCTTCTCAACTTTGACACACAGGATTTCCACCTGATGAAGACGGCTGTTCGCTGTGGAAACGCGTCATGATGTATGTAATTTTAATAAATAAAACTCCTGTCTAAATAGTTTGCTGCTCCAGCAGCTCCCAAACTCTGTTAACATAAATCTCTTGCATATATACAGGACTTGAGACATATATAGAGGATGGGGGCACATATATGCCAGGATGGGGGACATATATGCCAGGATGGGGGCATGTATACAGGATGGGGAGCCATATATACAAGATGGGGACATGTATGCCATATTGAGGGATATATATACCAGGATGGGGGGCATATATACCAGGATGGAGGACAATTTATAGCATGATGGGGGGACATATATGTTAATTGTAAGACAGACACTGGCATTATATGGTGGAACCCACTTAATATTAATTATTTGTGTTCTCTTTTCCTTCACCAAATTTGGGGTGCGTTATATAATCGGTGTGTCTTAGGGCCTATTCACATCAGAGGCAAGCGCTGATCGCGGCAGTTGTGGTAAAAAAAAACCGCAGCTGCCGCGGTTACCGCATAACGGCCGCACTTGCGGTTCACCTGCGGTAAGCCCCATGCAATGTCTATGGGGCTTGTGGCAGGTGCGACAAGTGCGGTATACTTGTGGTTTGGCACTTGCAGCAGATGCGGCCACGAAAAAACACGGTCAGCCGCGTTTTTTTCGCGGCCACATCTGCCGCAAGTGCCGAAACCGCACTTGCCGCACTCTTACTGCAAGCCCCATAGACATTGCATGGGGCTTGCCGCAAGTGAACCGCAAGTGCGGCCATTATGCCGTAACCGCGGTAGTTGTGTTTTTTTCACCGCAACTGCCGCGATCAGCGCTTACCGCTGATGTGAAAAGACCGTTATAAAGTGAAAAATACGGTACTTGTATTTAGTTTTAAACATATTGTATGGCTTTCACAGAATTACATTTTAAAATATGTGGCGATCATGGCTCTCTCAGCCAAAAAGGTTCTTGACCCCTGCTCTAAAACAATGAAAAAACATAGCGTAAAAAACAGCCCAGTCATGGTCTATAGAGCATGACCTAACAAGTCCAATCGCCTTCACAGTCCATCCTTGACTTCAGTTGATAGTACTTACATGAGAGAGACCTGTCAAAGGGAAGGATCTGTCAATGAATTGAAGTGGTGCAGGTTTAAGTCAAGTGGGAATGTCAATGGACAACTCATTCTTTCTCTACAGGCTGGGAAACACCGGCAGATTGGGCAACATAAATTAACTGACAGGTTCCCTTATAAATCTACAATATTGGCCTAAAAATAATAAAACTCACCATCCACAGTGTAATCTAGAGCTCCTTAGAATACAATATATGATAGCAATGCATACTAAGTGGAAAAGCAAGATTTTTTTTTCTTATCTAACCATAAAGCATTTTATTCAGAGCTGGTGAGTCGGTAAGACAAACCTCCAACTCCTTAATTTTCCTGAATCGGACTCTGACTCCCTAATATATGGCACATGATTAAGTGATAAATCTATTGTAGTACAATGGTAACATCAGGCTTTAATCATTATTAGGATACAATAAAGAAGATATTTAGAAAGAACATAATTCATAATAATATTGAGCACATTTTGCATTGAACTACTTTATCCAATTTATTATATACTTTAGGAGTCGAACTCTGACTCCACAGCCCTGATTTTAATAAAAACATGTTACTCTAAATCAAAAGGAAATTTAAGTATTTACAAACTAGCTCAATGCACTTAGCAGATTTTCCAGTGAAATCTTATGTAATACACAAGAAAAATGAAGTTATTTATTAACACGTCCCACATGCTAGTGGGAGAAAAAGTAGATAAACATATCTCTAACATTGTTTAGTCAATCAAAAAGCATTTTTTCTTACGTTAAGTTTGCTGTGTCTTGGAGATTCCTCCTCTCTCTCTGATTAAGACGCTTATAGAAAAAAGAACTGAAAATATGGATTTTATCTGCCTTTTCTCGAAGTTTATCAAGAATTAAATATCTGGGTAAAAAGAAAATACAAATTCTTAAGACACTATATACGGTAGCTATTTTGTCCCAAATAACGCATAACATCTTGCTACAATACAATAGAAACCCATGATTAAGTTAGCGATGGCGGCATGGCTCAGCCCACGGCTAACATGGTGCATTCACCGATGCTGCAAGAGGGGAGACTGATGCTGGTCAGTCTAGTGATCTAAGGGTCAGAGCAGCGTTTAGAAGCTCTATTATAAAAAAAAAAAAAAAAAAAAGAGCTTGTAAGCATTACACATCTTGCCTAGACTAAGAGAGGCCAGTAATCAATGCAACTTGCTATAAACTATAGAGTTATAGAATTAAAAATCTCACCGTTCTTGAGAATAGAGCATTTTTTATTAGACACATTGCAAAGTTACTTGTTTTTAAAAGTACTTTGCAATTTTAAACCATTCATCATGAGACAACCCATCTAATAGATGCTTCTTCATAGATTGGGCACATCTTGCGCTGACTGGTCATTGGGAAAGTAATATTTTTACTGAAGACCAAATGCAGCAAGCTACTAATCTAGAAAGTGAAGTTAACTCATTGTGCACAGGGTGGCAGTGTTGAGTAGTTATTACACAGTATATGAACAAGAAGCTATAAAATGAGACCTATTTCTGTTAAAGAGAACCTGTCACCCCCCTGGTGCTTCCCAAAGTGACAGCTCCACTTAATGCCGCGTGTCTGCTACATTCAGGGAAGGTGTGTACCATGTCTCTACCCCCCCCCCCCCAGTAACCCAAAAAAAACCACTTTGGAGAGTTTAGAGTTAAGAGGTCCGAAGGGCTTATCTGATTATGCTGTGCTGCTGCTGGCATAGTCCTCCCCGCCTCCTGCCTTTGTGTGTGTCAAGCCGAAGAGGAGGGCAGACCGACACAGAGGTGGAACACACAGGCAGGAGGATTGTGCCAGCAGCGAGGCCAGCATAATCAGCCCCTTTGACCCCTTCACTCTAAATTTTCCAAAGCGTTTTCTTTCGGGTTACAGGGGGTAGAGACATGGTACACACCTTCAATGAATGCAGCATACACACTGCAGTCAGTGGTGCTTTCACTTTGGAAAACACCAGGGGGTTGACAGGTTGTCTTTAATGGGAAGCTGTCAGGGCTCTAGTGCACTAGAACCCCATGTAGTTCTAAGTGCATATCTAGAATCCCTCCCTAATAGTCCCATCATCTAGTAGCATCCATAAACAGATCTTTAGAAAAAGTATGTCTAAAGATCGCTTATGATATGCTAATGATGGCAGTGGCTATTCGCAGGGGCGTTAGGTCCCTAACTACTTAGCGGCCAGTTGGCATGTTATCATGTCCCTGTGAGCGTGACAACATGCTTTGCAATGCCCACACTTCATAGCAGTGCATGGCTTTGTACTTCTTACCATTGAGCGTCTCCTATCGCCAGGTGTATGTGTAATTGTTTTCAAAAACACTCACTGCTCATGATTGGAAGTTGTCCACACTTCCGGGCATGCGCACTACTCAGAATTGGTAATCCCGTTTCAGAGGAGCATGCGCATGACAGAATTGGACAATGTCCATCATGGCAGTGAGTTTGAACACAAGACACATACACCGCTCTGAGAATTGCGCATGCCGGAAGTGTGAACAACTTCCAATCACGGCAGTGAGTGTCTTTGAAGACAAGTACACATACATCTGACTTCTGAGTAGTGTGCATGACCGGAAGTGTGGTTGACTTCCAATCATGAGCAGTGAGCGTACACGTATGTATACCTGGCTATCTGAGCTGACTAGTCATGGATGTAACGCCCCTGTGACTAGTCTTTGCCATCATTAGCATATCATAAGCTATCTTTAGAAATACTTTTTCTAAAGATCTGTTTATGGATGCTACTAGATGCTGGGACTGTTAAGGAGGGATTCTAGATATGTGAACAGAACTGATCATGGTTCTGGGTGCACGGGGACCTGACAGGTTCCACTTAAAAGCTAACCCTCCTGGCTCTGTGCCTTTGCACCCCACAGGCATACCATCACACAGTAATAACAGCTTAGTATTTGATCAAACTGTTTAATAATAAACTCATGTTAATTGATATCTTTTGCTTAGCACCAATAGATCAATGTAGAAAATGTGATTACAGCACGTCTATATTTACAGTTATGATCCAAATGAAATTCTACCTTAAAAAGGACATGAAATATGCATGTGTTTTTTTATAGTTGATCCTGAATTTTTTTTTACCATGAAAAATATTGGTTATTCGTGAATTGCATCACTGTCTATATCCACATAGAAACAGATGAACAAGCAGCTTCCTTGGCCGCCTACGTAACCATCACACAACAGAAGGAAGCATGGACAAATGTGAGACCACTTCTATATTTAACCCTCTATTTGGTGAGCAAATACATTTCATTGTAACAATTATTTCTTTTTATTCACGAAAAAGCTAATACTTTCTGATTTATAATAAAACGAGAAAACAGAGAAACTTACTTTAAATAGAAATCAATGATGACATCATTTAAAAATTCTCCTTCATTTAGACAATGGAGATCTTCATTAGTAACGGAAATCCCACCTTTTGCTGGAGGTGGAGGATAAACAAATAATCTAAAAGCAAAAATAAAAACCCTTCATAATAAATGGTCAGGAAAATAAATAATCATTTGACTACAAGTTAAGACAGACCAAAGAACGTGTGAGATAAAAATTCTCAACGTGTTCTTGTATCTTAAAGAGGTAAAAAAAAAAATGATTGAAAAAAAGTTTTAAACTGTGGAAGATTAAAGGGACACTCCCCAAAAAACCAAGTTATGGTAACCCTTTTCCATCTGAATAGGGAAAAAACGTGCTGATTACTAGTGGTCTGACCATTCTGAATCCAGCAGAGGTTCCAAGTCCCACAAGCTCAAGACAAGGAATAAAGAGGAGGATGAGCCAAGGTTGCCAACTTGATTTTGTATTTTTTCTGGGCAGTTTCTTCAAAAAAAAATCACAGGACAGAATTTTTTTTTTTTACAGGCACATTAAATGATCATTATAAATCAGTAGGATTATAAGTGATATACAGTTAGGTCCAGATATATTTGGACAGCGAATTAATATTTGGGCTCAGCATGCTTCTATTTTTTTAAAATCAAATGAAACAGCTGAGATGTAAATGAAGAGACTTTAAGGTTTAAAGGGATCCTATCACCCCCAAAACGCCTCCTAAGCTATGAAAACATGTCCCTGCAGCATTCCCTCACTAATCCCACACTCCTTTTTCCTCATAAAAGCAGCCTGTGAAAGAGAAGAAAAACGTTATATAACTTACTCATTATCGATGTTACTGAGCAGTGGCTATATTCTTTATAGTCACCCAGGCGGGCCATGTTCGTCATAATAGCACGCTTTAATAGGTGTGATCTTCAATGCCTATTGTAATTAGCGCCTCCCAGCTCTCCTCAGCGCTGGCGAGGATGCAATGGGGCTGTAATGACGCGAATCGCGTCATTTCAGGCATCGGGTGACGTATGTACACCAGCGCCACTCTATTAGGCGTCCAGCATACATGCGCAATGCGGTGCTTGAAGCCTATAGAGCAGCGTGGGTGTACATACGTCACCTGATGCCGGAAATGACGAGATTCGCGTCATTACAGCCCCATTGCAGCCTCGCCAGCGCTGAGAAGAGCTGGGAGGCGCTAATTGCAATAGGCATTGAAGATCACGCCTATTAAGGCGTGCTATTATGTCGAACATGGCCCGCCTGGGTGGCTACATAATATAGCCACTACTCATTACCATCGAGAATGAGTGCTGCTTTTATGAGCAAAAAGGAGTGTGGGATTAGCGAGGGAATGCTGCAGAAACAGTTTTCATAGCTTAGGAAGCGTTTTGGGGGTGACAGGATCCCTTTAATTAAAGGTGTTGAGCAAAAATATCCTGGGAAACGTTTAGGAATTGCAACCATTTTTAAACAAATCCACCTCATTTCAGGGGCTGAAAAGTAATTGGTCATATTTACTTTACCATAAATAAAATGTTCATTATTAATACTATGTACAGTCATGGCCAAACGTTTTGAGAATGATACAAATATTAATTTTAACAAAGTCTATTACTTCAGTTTTTCTAATGGCACTTTGCATATACTCCAGAATGTCATAAAGAGTGATCAGCTTAACAGCAATTACTTGCAAAGTCAACATTTGCCTAGAAAATAAACTTTAACCCCCAAAACACATTTCAACATCATTGCAGTCCTGCCTTAAAAGGAGCAGCTAACATCGTTTTAGTGATTGTTCCATTAACACAGGTGTGGGTGTTGATGAGGACAGGGCTGGCGATCAGTCATGATTAAGTAAGAATGACACCACTGGACACTTTAAAAGGATGCTGGTGCTTGGTATCATTGTTTCTCTTCAGTTAACCATGGTTATCTCTAAAGAAACACGTGCAGCCATCATTGCACTGCACAAAAATGGCCTAACAGGGAAGAGTATCGCAGCTAGAAAGATTGCACCTCAGTCAACAATCTATCGCGACTTCCGGTTCCGGCACCTCAATGTGCAGACGCGGGTAGGGAAGCTCCGGAGCTTTCTTCTCCCTGCACTCTTTCCCAGACCCCAGGAAGACCAGTACACCCGAAAATGAGCGGCGGAAGATCCGGGCCGCCGATCACGATGGATCGGTATGTGACCAGAAGTAAGGAGACGGAGGCGAGCACCTGGGAGACAGGTCCTGATGATAAGCACGGGAAGTGCATAATGGCGGCCGCGGCCGAGGTGAGGCACGATCTGCCCGCTACCATTCACACACTCGCCGTTATGGAGAGCGATGAAGGGGTGGGAGTGGAGGCGCAAGATACCAGGAGAGCCCCAACTAGTGAGGAATCCCCTGGTAGCCACAAAGAAGGGACACAGTGTGACCAAAGCCAGGGCCATAATGTGGAGGGTGAATGGCCACAAGGAGAAACCGGGCGCACAGCAGGGGTGACGCAGCAACTGGATTACAGAAGGCTAGCAAAAGAGATGGCGACTCACCTTGCTGAGGAGTTCAAACAAGCGGTGGCAGACTTGGTGGCATCAAGTACAAAAGACTTAGTTGTGGACTTAAACCAACAGGCACAAAGATTACAGGAGGCGGAGACCAGAGTGTCAGAGGCTGAGGACAGAGAGTTAGAATTGGAGCAGCAGGTACATAATTTACAGGAACAGTCTTCATATGCTGCAGCTAAACTTGATGACATTGAAAATAGATCTCGTAGAAGCAATTTGAAGATAGTGGGCCTCCCTGAATCTGTTTCCTCTGCCCAACTTGATGAAATATTTGAAGTCGAACTACCTAAAGAGTTGGGGCTTACTCACAAATGCAGAACTGAACGTACTCATAGAATTGGACCTCCCAGAGTCCCTGTCACGAGGAATGAGAATGAAAAGAGCTCTAAACGTGCTGTAGACTTTAGCAAACCAAGACATGCCATTGCTAAATACCTTAACCATAGGGACAAGGAGGAAATCTTACGTGCCTACAAAGCCACGAGACGACCCCTTATGATTCTGGGCCATAAAATCCTCATATTTGCTGACTACTCCATTGAAGTGACCAGACGGAGGAGGGCATTTAGTGAGGCCTGTACTTTACTGTTCAAAAAGAACATACGATTTCAACTTAATTACCCAGCTACCTTAAGATTTAGATCTAAGTCGGGAGACCTAATGACTTTCAATGATCCTGCAGAGGCAATGAGGACAATTAACAACAAAAACGTTCTTCCTGATGGAATCAGATCAGGATCAAATAGTCCCCAAGCAGCGGATGGAATCCCTGGACCGGAAGCGGCGCTAGAAGGAATTGGATCAACTTCGAGATCATATAGACTGAGGTCGGAATCCTTAGTTGACCACTCCCAGGAGAAGAACTCGACACCCAGACAACAGCGCCAATCGACGTCCAGATGGAATAAGAAAAAATTAGGACAACCCACTTGAAAAGTTACTGGGACTTGATGGCTCATTGATTTCAGCTGAGGACTAACCCCCAATCAGCCACGGAGTTTCACTATAATTTTTTCTCCCCCTTTCCCTTTTTCTCTTTATTTTTTTTTTGCTTCTGTATCCTTTTTCTTGAGACGGTGACGTTAAATTGGAATAAGGTTATAATTTTGGAATACCAAGATACATTGGTTTTATATTCAGGCTGTATTGGGGATTCAAGTTGACACTGCATCTGAACATATTAAGAATTGTTGATACTCCTTATCTAAGGATACGGAGGATATTCTCAAAGGAATCTCTTTAGTTAAATATATGGGGTCTGGGAATTCTACTTTTTTTTCTCCTCACATTGTTATCTCTATTTGAAAATGCGGGGCGATGAGAGGGTGGGGAGTTTTTCTTTTATGTGCCTCGACCAAGGAGGAAAAAAGAGAAGTCAGCAGGTTAAAGGATGGTGAGAGAGTTTGGGTAAAGGGGGGGAGAGGGAGAAAAAAATGGGTTGGGAAACATGTCTTGTTGGGAATATCTTCCTTTCCTTGTCAAAATGTCATTTTACTATTTCAACAGCCATTACTTCCAGATTTGTCGTCTTTATACAAAGAAGTCGTACGACACACTACCACTCAATGAAACCTTCTTTAAGAAATAGCGATGGCAAAGTGAGTGTCATGGAATGTTAAGGGCCTCCGCTCCCCGGCGAAACGTATGATGGTTCTCCGGCACCTTAAAAGACTTGGAGCGGACGTAGCCTTACTCCAGGAAACACATCTTGAACAGAAAGACCTTTTTAGACTTAAAAAACTATGGGTGGGTGAGGTGTACGGATCGGGGGCTGTTGATAACAAAGCAGGGGTAGTGGTACTTATTGGCAAGTCATTGGCCCATGAGATAGTGTCAGAGACTTCGGATGACAAGGGTCGATTACTACAGTTGAAGTTACAAGTACAGAATATAACTTATAGTCTATATAATGTCTATGCCCCGAACACTTTACAAAAAGCTTTTTTCCAGCAGCTAGCGCGACGTCTTCTGATGGATCGAGAGCCCAACAAAATATTGGGGGGGGGGTTTCAATTAGGTGCTTAATGAAATAGAAGACACGAGACGAGGCGACCCCTCGAGTTTTAATAGGAAAATTGTGCCGCTTACAGCTGGGGCGAACCCTCTAGAGAATCTACTCCGTGATTGTAATCTGGTTGATACTTGGCGCACGCTGCACCCTCTGGACAGGGAATATACCCACTTCTCCCATGCTCACAAATCTTGGTCGAGGCTAGATATGTTTTTCACCTCGTCCTTGATGTTTCAAAGGGTTCTTGACTCACAAATGGGAGACATGGTTATATCCGACCACAGCCCAAAGTTATTGGAAACTGAAGGCGAGTTCCCAAAAGGAACTGACTTCCTTTGGAGATTCCCTGACATGTTAACCAGGGAAGAAAATTTTGGCAAAATACTTAGTAAGTGGTGGGTAGACTATTCTAAAAATAATGCATAACACCGGTCGACCCCGGGACTGTTCTGGGAGGCAGCGAAGTCGGTCTTGCGTGGCAATATCATGACCTATAACATTAAACTAAAAAAGAGAGTAAAAGAAACTTATCTGTCAGCCAGAGCTAAAGTACGAGAAATGTATCTACGGTACAAGCAGTCCATGACAAACCTAGACAAAGAAAGATGGATAACAGCAAAAAAATATTTTGATACCTGGGCAGCCAGAAGAGAAGATATGTATCGTAGTCATCTAGAAATCGAATTGAACAGATTTGGAGATAAATCTGGTCGTTTACTGGCAAGGCTGGCAAAGGGCAAGAGACCTTTCACTCCTATATTAACAATTAGCGACAAGAATGGTAATCTAAGGTCTGACCCCAAAAAGATTGTCCAAATATTGGGGAAACACTATGCCACATTGTATAGAGATCAGGAAGTGGGGGGAATGCAGGGAGAAGATTGGCTGAAACACATAAACCTACCCGACCTATCTGAAGATGAAAAACATTTTTTAAACAGTCCTATTTCAATAGGCGAAATAGATATAGCAATCAAATCTTTGAGTCCAGGCAAAGCACCGGGGCCAGATGGTTTCAAACGGAAGTTTTTATAAAATATTAAGAGAACAATTAACACCGGTGTTGATGGACTTGTATAATTCTATCATGGGAGGTGCTCCGATCCCCGACAGAATGAACATGGCCCACATTAAATTGATTCCTAAACTGGGTAAACTCTTGTCAGATCCAGCTAGCTGCAGACCGATTTCGCTGATCAATCAAGATTTAAAACTTCTCTCGCTAAGTACGGCCTTCCTACAGTACATGCAACTCCGACACTTCCTCCAGTCTCACCAATGCCGTAAAGAACTTGGGGTACTCCTCTCTTGTCCTACCCCATTTCAAATGTATCTTCTTTCAGATCCAAAAAAAACCAAAGGCCTTTCCATTATATACGCCGCCCTCCTGCATCTGGACACTCCTGACAAACTTCCTTACATGCATAAATGGGAGGCAGACTTAAACTTTGAATCAGACTGGGAAGAATGGGAAGGGGCGTCTAAGATAATATCCAGTTCAACCAGATGTATTACACACCTCGAAAACTTAAAAAAGATTCACTTACGGTGGTATCTCCCCCCGACCCGCTTGCAAAAGTTCAACCCGAACCTCTCTCCTAGTTGTTGGAGAGAATGCGGAGGGAAGGGTGATTTAACCCACATGTGGTGGTCCTGCCCCAAAATCGCCTTGTTCTGGCACCAGATTACACATTTAATCTCTGAGGTGTTGGACACTCAGATCCCTCTGACCCCTCAGTTGGCGTTACTCCACATAGGAGTTCGTGATTTCCACCCAGTAGTAAGTAAGACGCTGACCTACATTTTAATTGCCTCCAGACTAAGCATCGCAGCAAAGTGGAAGTCTATTTCTCCACCAACCCTCTCTGAAGTGACGAACAGACTAAACTTGATATTTTCATATGAATATCATCTAGCCCTCACTCGAAGTGATAAAGAGCCCACGTTGGAAGCTTGGAAACTTTGGGCTTCACATCACCTGGCATCGCCTCTTCCTACTTAAGCTAAGGCCTCTTTATTGAACTAGGTTTTGGTCGTCTTGGTCGCTCACAAGTCAGTTGATGTTTTGCTCCCTCTGTCATCCCCCCCCCCCCCAACTCAATACTTTCCCTTCCCCCAACTCTCCCCCCCCCCCCCTCCCCACTCCTTCCTAAATATCTGAGATTTGAAACTATACAACTCTTGTATCTGCAATTTTTGATTACCTGTTCTTTTCTGAACTGTAAAAAAATGCTACTTGCACCCTCTTTCTTTAATAAAAATTATTGTGTTAAAAAAAAGATTTAAAACTTCTTTCAAAAATCCTGGCTGACAGATTAGCAACAATACTACCTAGACTGATACAGCCGCATCAGGCAGGCTTCATCAGAGGAAGGTCGACGGTTATGAATATTAGAAGAGCAATGCTTCTTATAGATGTTGAGAGACATAGAGGTCCGGGGAAGGAGGGAGATCCAGCCTTGATCACCCTAGACGCCGAGAAGGAATTTGCTAATGTCAGGTGGTCCTGGCTGGATTGGGTACTAGATGCTATCGGGTGAATGGGCCAGTTTTGCCAATTTCTTAGATCTCTTTATAACATTCCTAAAGCATGTATTAGCATACCGGGATTTTTATCAGACACATTTAGTCTGGAGAAGGGGACACGCCAAGGTTGCCTGTTATCACTGCTCCTCTTTAACCTAGCGATCGAACCGCTAGCCTTATATTTAAACACTCAGAATGCTTATGAGGGACTTGGAGTTGACGAGAAAGAAATAAAACTGTCTCTCTTTGCGGATGATATTGTATTGTTTTGCATCACCCGCGGAGAGATCTTGGTTCAGTGTTGGAAGATATAGGAAAAATAGGCAGATTTTCAGGATAAATAAATAAAGACAAATGTGAAATTCTTTTCCTTAGAAATGGCCCCACTGATAGATCTGAAAACCTATATTGTGGGATACCTATAGCTAAAGATGGTTTAAAATACCTTGGAATTCACCTGGCCAGATCTTCAGAATTGATTTATAAACTAAACTTCCTCCCAATTATAGATAAAATAGAGAAAGAACTAGAAAATTGGAAGAATTTGCCTTTGACATTACTAGGCCGAAACCATCTTATCAAAATGATAAGCTTTGCGAGATTACTCTATCCGCTCCAGACAATACCCATGTTGCTAAAACATCAGGATATTAAGAGACTTAACCGAGCATTTTCCAAATTCCTATGGAGAGGCAAAAGAGCCAGAATAAAACTACCGTATATACTCGTGTATAAGCCGACCCGTGTATAAGCCGACCCCCCTACTTTTGCCCCAAAAATCTGGAAAAACCTATTGACTCGTGTATAAGCCGAGGGTGGACCCCAGCACAGGTATACAGCCCCCAGCAGTGTGGTATACAGGCCTCCCCAGTGGTAGTATACAGCAGCCCCAGTGGTAGTATACAGATTCCCCAGCAGCCCCAGTGGTAGTATACAGATTCCCCAGCAGCCCCAGTGGTAGTATACAGATTCCCCAGCAGCCCCAGTGGTAGTATACAGATTCCCCAGCAGCCCCAGTGGTAGTATACAGATTCCCCAGCAGCCCCAGTGGTAGTACACAGATTCCCCAGCAGCCCCAGTGGTAGTATACAGGAGCCCCAGCAGCCCCAGTGGTAGTATACAGGAGCCCCAGCAGCCCCAGTGGTAGTATACAGGAGCCCCAGCAGCCCCAGTGGTAGTATACAGCAGCCCCAGTGGTATACAGCAGGCCCCCAGGGGTACATATAGCAGCCCCAGGGGGTACCCAGCAGCCCCCTGGGGGTACCAACAGCCCCCTGGGGGTACCATCAGCCCCCTGGGGGTACCAACAGCCCCCAGGGGTACCACAGCCCAGGGTACCAGCACCCAGGGGGTACCCAGCAGCCTCCTGGGGTACCCAACAGCCCCCAAAAGCTGGCACTGTCCCCCCTTGTAAGGCCCCCCCCCGCTGCTTATACATTACCATTCCGGTGTTCTGATCGGCGCCGCTCCTCGGTGCGTCTTCATCCTCCCGTCCGTGCTGGCTGAATCCGGAATCTCTGGCGGTCGCGCGATGACGTCATATCGCTGCGACAGCCGGAGAACCCGGATGCAGCCAGCGCGGACGGGAGGATGAAGACGCACCGAGGAGCGGCGCTGATCAGAACACCGGAATGGTAATGTATAAGCAGCGGGGGGGGGGGGCCTTACAAGGGGGGACAGTGCCAGCTTTTGGGGAGCTTATATGAACTGCTTCCCCCTGCCGCTGATTGACAGGGGGAAGCAGTGCATATATAATGAGCGGCCCCACGTGACGGGGCCGCTCATACAGCAGCCTCCCCCCGCCTCCTCCAGCCTCCACAGCAGCCCCCACCACAGCAGCCCGCATAGACCCGTGTATAAGCCGAGGGGGGGACTTTTCAGCCCAAATTTTGGGCTGAAAAACTCGGCTTATACACGAGTATATACGGTAATAACTTTAATGCAATCAAAGGAAGAGGGAGGACTGCAAACTCCAGATATTAGAGGGTACAATTTAGCTTGTATTATGAGAAATGTGTTTGATTGGGTAAATAAGACGTCCAAATTCTCTGATATATCTTTGGAGGGGGAGCTTTCAAAGCCTTGGGATCTATCTGCCTTGTTACATGCCTCAATGTCAGAACTCCCTTCTAGAATTAAGAACACTTCTATATGTAGAGATACAGTGATGACCTGGAAAGAGGTTAGAAAAAAAAAAAAAGAATCGTTCATGGAAAATCTCTAAAAATTTAATTCCCTGGGCCAGCCCGTCATTTCCTCAGGGACTCGAGAACTCGTTATTCAAGGTATGGAGAGAGAGGGGGGTAAAGAATTTGGGTGATCTCATGCATACGGAGGAGAGGAGATGGATGACTGGCTCAGAAATTTTATCTAAATTCAACCTTCCTGGGGCGCACTGGCTCCAATACCTACAGGTCAGGCATCATCTACTATCCCGATTGTGTGACGTGTCGGGTGAATTTGATAGGGGGGATTGGGACAACCTGATAAAAATGCCCGTGAACGATATTTCCATATCTTCATTATATAATCAACTACAAAGTGCCCTTAGACCATTGGCCACCAATAACACTTTCTCCTTGTGGAAAAAACACATAAAAGCCCCTGACCTAACAACACAGATACTGGAAGGGTGGAGAACGAAAATAAAATGGATCATAAACGAAAAGTGGAGAGATACCCAATTTAGACTTATACATGGGACTATTAAAGGGTTCAATATACCTCCATCACCGGCTAATAGTGAAAGATGGATTCATTGCCCCAAATGCAAGATTTCTATGACTGACCTCGAACATGGAATCTGGTCCTGTACAAAATCACAAGGGTTTTGGGAGGAGATAGGAGATCTGGCTTCAGGACTCTACCCCAATGAAATCAAAGTTGTTGTGGCTGTTCCATTACTCAAATAAGACGGGTACCGAGGGGCAGGTTCATGTTCTGTTCCACACAATTTCCATAGTGGCAAAGAGGCTATTACTACAACATTGGATTAGTGAAACCATTCCCACCTTAGATATGATGCACGAAACTTTGAGAAAGACATTAGATCTGGAATCCATTGAAACACTTAGAAATCCCTCCAAATTGACGGGGAAGTTGTTTAATAAATGGAAACCTTATATTCTAAAAAAGAGAATTTTGTTTACTTACCGTAAATTCTTTTTCCTTTAGTCCGTAAATCTGGGAGACCCTGACATTGGGTGTTATATGCTGCCCCCTGGAGGTCACACCAAATATAGAAGAGATTTACTCCTCCTTCTCCCCTGCAGCATATACGCCCCCTGCAGGAATACTGTCAGTTTGGTATATAAGCAGTAGGAGGAAAAACATTGCACTTCAAACCAAATTCCCGGCCAACAGGGCCGAACAGGAAAACTATAAGGCCAGAACCATGGCCAACAGAAAGACTATGTGCTGATAAGAGCCACAGGTACGCCCGTAGGACCAAAAGGGGAGGGTGCTGGGTCTCCCAGATTTACGGACTAAAGGAAAAAGAATTTACGGTAAGTAAACAAAATTCTCTTTTTCCTTGTCGTCCAAATCTGGGAGACCCTGACATTGGGACGTCCAAAAGCAGTCCCTGGGTGGGAAAAAACCACTGCGCACCCTGAAAGGCAACTCAGACATTTACAGGTGGGCAACAGCCACCTGGAGGACGCGTCTGCCCAGACCTGCATCCGCTGAGGCATGAACATGTACCTGGTAATGCTTTGAGAACGTGTGGAGCCTTGACCAGTGGCAGCCTGACACACCTGTTGGGCAGAGGCTTGATGCCGCAAAGCCCAGGAGGCGCCCACAGCCCTGGTGGAATGCGCCTTGAGACCCGCTGGGGGTGACGTGTGCGAGGCCAAATAGGCCTCCAATATGGCCGACCTGATCCAACGGGCAATTGTGGCCTTGGAAGCAGAAGAGCCCTTGCCGCGTCCGGCCGTGAGAATGAAGAGGGAGTCCGTCAGACGGAGAGGAGCTGTACGAGACAAGTACACCCTCAGAGCCCTGACCAAGTCCAGAGTGTGGAGGGCCTTTTCAACCCTGTGAACTGGGTTTGGGCAAAAGGACGGAAGAGAGATATCCTGATTGAGGTGGAAAGGAGGTGGAAAGGAGAGACCACCGTCGGTAGAAAAGAGGGAACGGGGCGCAGGACAACCTTGTCCTGATGCACCACCAAGAATGAGGGCTTGCATGACAACGCCGCCAAATAAGACACCCGCCGAAGCGAGGTGATAGCCACCAGGAATGCCACCTTGTGTGACAGGGTAGACAAAGGGATACCTGAGATAGGTTCAAACGGAGGTTTCTGAAGAGCCGAGAGAACCAAATTAAGATTTCAAGGATCTAGAGGACGCTTGTAAGGAGGGACAATGTGGGCCACTCCTTGCATAAATGTGCGAACCTGAGGGAGCCTCGCCAGCCTTTTGGAATAAAGGACGGAGAGAGCTGACACCTGTCCTTTCAGAGAACTCAAGGCAAGACCAGAGTCCAGCCCCGACTGAAGAAACAAAAGTAATGTTGGCAAGGAGAAAGGCCACGGAGAATGGCCCTTAGTAAAGCACCAGGAGAGAAAAATTCTCCACGTCCGGTGATAAATCCTTTGCGAGACAGGCTTACGAGCTTGTTTCATGGTGTCCTGAACTTCCCGGGAAGACCCGATTGTGTCAGGATCCAGGATTCAAGGGCCAAGCAGTCAACCTGAGCGCCGCAGAATTGTGGCAGAAGAATGGACCTTAAGAGAGAAGGTCTGGACGATCTGGTAGACCCCACGGTTCGCCGTCGGCGAGGCGGAGCAGTTCTGAGAACCAGGCTCTCCTGGGCCAATTGGGTGCGATTAAAATCGCCCGGTGACATTCCGCCTGAATCTTGCGGAGCACTCGAGGCAACAGAGCCAGAGGTGGAAACACGTATGGCAGGTGGAACTGAGACCAATCCTGGACCAGAGCGTCCGCCGCCAACGCCCTGTGGTCGTGAGCCCTGGCTATGAACACCGGAACCTTGTGGTTGAGGAAAGATGCCATCAAGTCGACATCCGGCGGTCCCCAACGCCTACAAATGGCTTGGAACACTTCCGGGTGGAGAGACCATTCGCCCGGGTCCATACCCTGCCGGCTGAGATAGTCTGCTTCCCAGTTGTCCACCCCCGGAATGTGGAACCGCAGAGATAGCGGAGCCCGTAGCCTCCGCCCAGCACAGGATTTTTTGAACCTCCAGCATCGCCAGGGTGCTGCGAGTGCCTCCCTGATGGTTTATATAAGCGACGGCCGTCGCATTGTCTGATTGGATCCTCACTTGGCGGCCGCTTAAGAGCGGCTGAAACTCCAGGAGAGCCAGGTACGCTGCCCTGATCTCCAGAATGTTGATGGGAAGGGAGGACTCCACCGGAGACCATGTACCCTGAGCCCTGTGGTGAAGAAACACCGCTCCCCAGCCGGAGAGACTGGCGTCCGTACTGACCACCGACCAAGATGGTGGGAGGAGGGAGCGACCCTGAGACAGGGACTGATTTGTCAGCCACCACTGGAGAGAGTCCCTCGTTACGGGGGACAGGGAAATCTTGTGATCCAGGGTCCTCGGATTCTTGTCCCAGACCCGAAGGATCTCCAGCTGAAGGGGACGCAGATGGAGTTGTGCAAATGGGACTGCTTCGATCGAAGCTACCATTTTTCCCAGGATCTGCATCAGATGCCTGATGGAGTACAAGCGAGGAGGGAGGATGGAGCGAACACCTGCTTGGAGAGAGACAACCTTCTCGTGAGGCAGAAGTACCAGCGCTGCACGAGTGTCGAACAGCATGCCCAGATAGACCAGGCTCTGGGAAGGCACGAGGACCGATTTCGGGAGGTTGACTATCCAGCCGAACCTCCGGAGCGTCGACAGAGTCGCGGACACTGCTTGCTGGCATTCCTGATGTGAGGGAGCCTTGACCAG
This sequence comes from Allobates femoralis, assembly GCA_033576535.1. Taxonomy (NCBI): domain Eukaryota; kingdom Metazoa; phylum Chordata; class Amphibia; order Anura; family Aromobatidae; genus Allobates; species Allobates femoralis. Next base: position 254,756,799 of record JARQOC010000001.1, on the reverse strand, counting down.
GAGGTCGTCCAAGTAAGGGATGACCAACAGACCCTACGAGTGCAGTATGGCGACTACGGAGGCCATCACCTTGGTGAATACTCGTGGGGCGGTGGCCAAGCCGAAGGGGAGAGCCACAAACTGGAAATGGTCGTCTCCAATCGCAAAACGCAGGAACCGTTGGTGAGCTGGGGCGATTGGGATGTGTAGATATGCATCCTTTATGTCTATGGATGCCAAGAATTCCCCTTGAGACATTGAGGCTATCACAGAACAAAGCGATTCCATGCGAAAATGCCTCACTTTGACGTGTTTGTAGAGAAGTTTTAGGTCCAGCACAGGGCGGACGGACCCGTCCTTCTTGGGCACAATAAAGAGATTTGAGTAAAATCCCTGAAACCGTTCCCTGACGGGAACCTGGACAATGACTCCTTCCCGCTTCAGAGCTTCCAGCGCTTGTTGAAAAGGGGAGGGGGAGATGTCATGGAGAATCGGCTTGGGGGGACTGAGTTCAGTTCTATGAAGTAGCCGTGAGAGATAATGTCTCGCACCCATTGATCTAGGACGTCGGAGAGCCAAACTACCCGAAAGAGGGACAATCTGCCCCGACTCTGGGTGCGGAGCTGGAGCCATGTGAGTCATGCAGAGGCTGTCTTGGACAGCTTCTGACTAGAGGATTTCTGCTGGCGAGAGCGCCAGGAAGAACCCTGACCTAGGGAGGACTGGGCCATGTCGGAACGAAAGGTTCTGTTGTTAGAGGAGGACTGTCTGGAGGACCAGCCAGAGGAACGAAAGGAACGGAACCTGGCAGACCTTTGCTGCGCAGTTTTCCACTTTTTTGTTGGGGCAGAAGAGTACTTTTGCCTCCTGTTGTGTCTTTGATAAGTTCGTCTAGACGTTCCCCGAAAAGACGATCCCCGGTACAGGGAATCCCTGTAAGATGCTTCGTGGAAGAAGCATCACCTTTCCAATCCCGGAGCCAGAGAATTCTCCGAATGGCGAGGGAATTGTCGGCTGCCACTGCGGAACGACCGGCTGAATCCAGCACGGCGTTAAGAGCATATTTTGAGACCATAGCCATTTGTTCTAGAAGGGGGGACACCTCAGGAACCGCCTGGCGAGTCTTGGCATAAACTGCGTCTGTAAACGTAGAGAGTGCCTTAAGAGACCAAACCGCTGCAAAGGCGGGGGGAAAGGCAGCGCCGACCGCGTCATAGATGGACTTGGTCAACAGTTCAACCTGACGGTCTGCCGAGTCTTTTAAAGACGAGCTGTCGGCAATGGAAATTGTGGTTCTAGTAGCCAATCTGGCTACGGCCGAGTCTACCTTAGGAGGTTGAGACCAGCCAGATAGTACTGCCGGGGCAAACGGATACTTGGGATCCGTGGATTTTGGCATAAAAACGTTTGGCTGGACAAGCCCTAGGCTTTTGCACCGTGTCTGTAAAGTCATGGTGATCCGAGAAGATGTTGGCAGGTCTCTTCGGATCCCTGAGAGAAACCTTGTCTCGCTGCTCAGACTGAGTGTCGGGAGCAGGAATGCGAAGAATGTCATTAATAATGGAGACAATATTGTCAGCTAGAGCGTCCCCTTCCGGGACCGAGTCAGAGGCCGCCTCTGAGCCAGAGGACGAAGAGTCCTGTTCCTCACCCTCCTCCAGAGGTTCCCTAGATTGAGATCTGGGCGAGGAGGGGGAAGGGTCTCGGCGAAGTCTTTTGGAGCAGGGCTCTCCTAGAGATGGAGAGGGCCTGTTACGCCCAGGAGGAAGAGACGGACCCGGGACCGAGGGAGAACCCTCCACGTCCTGGTCCGGGCTCTGGTTGATAGCCTGAATGATGGACCTAGTCATGGAGGCTACGGATTGTGACATAGCTCGTGACACTGCCAAGGCCACTGAATCAGACAATGACGGAGATAAGATGTCAGTCCATTGAGGAGCCGGAGTTAAAACCGGGGGAGCGGACACCTGTTCCTCAGAGGGGGTAGGGGCATCCACCTGGGGCCGGGTTCCGAGGAGATCCGGTGACCCATTCTGCTCACAGACCGTGCAGAGGGGATGGACACTCTGCGCAGGCAATGTGACTTTGCACCCTGTACAAGTTGCATACAGTTTTGCAGCCTTGTGGGTCTTACCCTTGCTCCTAGAAGAAGACATAGTCTGACCCAATCCTGTGTACAACCAGAAAGACAGTATAAAAGAAGGGGATGCCACAGAGGAGAATCCACACCAATGGTGTGGCTTACCGCACTTCCAAAGTCCGGATCCCAAGTCTGAGTCTCCCAGCAGCAGCTCTCCCAGCAGCAGCTGTATACTGAAGCAAGAGAATGAGGCCAAAATGGCCCCCACAGAGAGAGAGGGGGGAGTCAGAGAAGGGAGGGCCTGTAAAAACGCGGGAACTGTGGCCCCATTGTGTACACAGGAGGGGGAGAGGCCAGAGGCCAAGCCCTGAGAGGGGGAGAGGCCAGAGACCGAGCCCTGAGCTGCTATGGCCCTTCTGAGCAAATATACTACAGGAATATCTTTTAGTAGATCGTTTTTATTGCGTATTAAAATTGTCCAGTGTGGACCGTGTAATGTGTTAAAGTGTTTGACATACACATAACATAGAATAAACCCTCCCCCCACACCCGAAAACACAAATTCTATTGTATTGGGGAAGAAATGGTGATTCTAAATGTCACCTGAACAGTGCTGAGGTCCCATGTAATTCCTATTGGTTTGTCTGGATGTAAAGGCTCCAGGCTTAAGCCACATAGGTATTAGTCTGTCTGTCACTTTCAGTCACTGTTGGTATATCACAAGCGGAGTCCTTAATTAGCATTTATATACGGTCAGGTCTCCAAAGGATAGGTAACATATAATTATACATTTAACATCCACATGAATACAATAAATGATGTATACATATATATGACCACAGGTTATGGTCTTATTAATGCCCTTCTGAGCAAAGCCCGCCCCCCTGCTGCAGATAGACAAACGGGGGGCGGGATTGCGGCTAGGCCTCCGGCGAAGCCGGGGACTAAATTTGAGGCTGAGGCCGGCCTGCGTGAGGGTCCGGCGCGGAAGTCCTGCAAAAACACCCGCGGATGCGGGAAACGGTTGCCCCATGCCCTGAGCCCTGTGCCCCGTCCCCCTGCTGTGCTAAGACAGGCAGGGAGGGGATCGCTGGTGGACTTACAACCAGGGTAGGGGCCAATGCAGGGACACTACAGCAGGTCCAGTCCTGGATCCTGCTGTGGATGCGGGGGCCCCCAAGTGCCAGCACATACCTGGATCCCCAGAGGGGGAGAAGATAGGGGGCCAGCTCGGTCCTGTGGTGGAGCCTGCATCCATCGCCTGTGACTACCAGGAGTTGAACTCCGTCACAGGGGGCCCCACAGTGACTGTGTAACGGCCAGGGGCACAGAGAACTGTGAACCCCTCAGTCAGCTTCCACCTCACCAGAGGTCCTTTGAAAGGGTATGGTGAGGGAGCGCGGCATATGGGGCCGAAGGCCCATGCCGGGGGACCCCGATGGTTTCTTAAGGGTACCTTTACACACGGCAACTTTTCTAGGAATTTCACTGGCAATTTACTGGCAAATTCCCCGCTAAGCCGCGCGGGACAACAACCAACAACCTCAATACTACGCCCTAGAGTGACTGGGTTCCAATGACCGCCATATCTTTGTTGCATCGCTGGTGAGATGCAAGTGTGATGGTACCTTACTGATCGCTCATTGGATTATTCTTAAATCTTTATAAATACACTACATATATGCTAGAATACCCGATGCATTAGAATCGGGTCACCATCTAGTATTCTATAACCATTTATTAAAATCACTGTGGTAGCAGTGGTCTGAAAAAAGAGAATTTTGTTTACTTACCGTAAATTCTTTTTCTTCTAGCTCCTAATTGGGAGACCCAGACATTGGGTGTATAGCTTCCGCCTCCGGAGGACACACAAAGTATTACACTTAAAACAAGAAGTGTAACTCCTCCCCTACTGCCTATACACCCCCTCTAGGAGGAATCCCATCAGTTCGGTGCACAAGCAGGAAGGAGGATAAAACCCACATCAAGACCAAAAGGTCCGGTTAAACATTGTCGGCCAACAGGGCCAAAAGAGCGACATGTACAACACCAGTCACTCACATAAAAGAACAACGCCCAAAGGCCAACAGGGTGGGTGCTGGGTCTCCCAATTAGGAGCTAGAAGAAAAAGAATTTACGGTAAGTAAACAAAATTCTCTTTTTCTTTTTCGCTCCATTGGGAGATCCAGACATTGGGATGTCCAAAAGCTATCCCTGGGTGGGAAGAGACCCAAGCAAGACAGTAACTTTAAATGTGAGCAACCGCCGCCTGAAGGATCCGTCTACCCACATTAGCTTCAGCCGAAGCATATGCATGAACCTGATAGTGTTTCGTAAAGGTGTGCAGGCTAGACCAAGTGGCCGCCTGACACACCTGTTGCGCCGTGGCATGATGACGTAGGGCCCACGAGGCACCCACAGCTCTTGTGGAATGTGCCTTAATCCCAGCCGGCACAGGTGTACCAGAGAGAATGTAGGCATCCTGAATGGGAGCCTTGATCCACCGAGCCAAGGAGGACTTGGAAGCCTGCGTTCCTTTCTTCTTGCCCGTCGTGAGAACGAACAGGGCATCCGAGCGGCGAAAGGCAGCCGTGCGGGAGATATAAATCCTGACCGCTCTGACCAGGTCCAGAGTATGGAGGAACTTCTCATACTGGTGAACCGGATTAGGACAAAAAGATGGCAGGACAATGTCTTGATTCAGGTGGAACGGAGACAGCACCTTCGGTAGAAACTCCGCCACAGGACGTAGGACCACTTTATCCTGGTGAACTACCAGGAAAGGAGATTTGCAGGACAGAGCTGCCAGCTCCGAAACTCTGCGCAAAGATGTAATAGCCACCAGAAAGGCCACTTTCTGAGAAAGTCTCAAGAGAGACACTTCCCTCAAGGGTTCGAAAGGCGGCTTCTGCAAAGCCGCGAGAACCATATTAAGGTCCCATGGGTCCAGAGGACGTCTGTAGGGGGGCACGTTGTGATTTGCCCCTTGCACAAACGTCTTGACCTGAGGCAGGTTAGCCAGACGCTTGTTGAAAAGCACAGACAGAGCGGAGATCTGGCCCTTTAGGGAACTGAGAGCCAACCCCTTGGTCAACCCGGACTGAAGAAAAGCAAGCAAGGTTGTAAGAGAGAAAGGCCAGGGGACTTTCTGTGGAGACACCAAGAAAAGAAAATCTTCCAGACTCTACGGTAAATTGTTGCCGAGGCAGGTTTCCTGGCTTGTCTCATGGTTGCGGCGACTTCCGAAGAAAAGCCACAGGATGTCAGCAACCAGTCTTCAAGTGCCACAAAGTCAGGCTGAGGCCGCTGAATTGTGGTGGAAGAACGGCCCTTGAGACAGAAGGTCTGGCCGGAGAGGGAGCCTCCACGGAATCCCCGTCGAGAGCTGTAGAAGATCCGGATACCAGGCCCTCCTGGGCCAGTCTGGGGCGATGAGCAGGGCTTGATGACATTCCATCCTGAGTTTCCGAAGAACCCTGGGTAATAGAGGGATTGGAGGAAACACGTACGGAAGGCGAAACCTGGACCAATCCTGGACCAGAGCGTCCGCCGCCACAGCCCTGCTGTCCCGCGAGCGAGACATGAACAGCGGGACCTGGTGGTTCAACCGAGAGGCCATGAGGTCCACATCTGGAGTGCCCCATCTGTCGCAGATGTGGCGAAAGACATCTGGGTGAAGAGCCCATTCTCCTGGGTCCATACCTTGCCGACTTAGATAGTCGGCCTCCCAATTGTCCACTCCCGGAATATGTACTGCCGAGATGGACGAGCCGTTGTCCTCGACCCACTGCAGGATACGGTGGACTTCTGCAAGGGCCTGAGGACTGCGAGTGCCTCCCTGGTGGTTGACGTAAGCGACCGCGGTGGCGTTGTCGGATTGTATCCGAATCGGATTCCCCGCCAGGAATCTCTGAAAAGCCAGAAGAGCCAAATAAATGGCCCGAATCTCCAGAACGTTGATCTGAAGGGAGGATTCCCGCCATGTCCAGGTGCCCTGTGCCCGGTGGTGAAGAAAAACGGCGCCCCAGCCTAGAAGACTGGCGTCCGTGGTCACCACCAACCAAGAGGGGGGCAGAAAGGATCTGCCCCGAGAGAGGGAGGAGGGAAGCAGCCACCAACGAAGAGACTCCTTCGTGTCCGACAACAGAGGGATGTGTTGGTCGAGGGAGGAGGACTTCTTGTTCCATCCGCGCAAGATCTGCAATTGCAGCGGACGGAGATGGAATTGCGCAAATGGCACTGCTTCGATGGTCGCCACCATCTTCCCTAGAACGTGCATCAGACGCCTGATGGACACTGAGTCTGACCGCATGAGAGACTGGACCTCCTCCTGGATCGAGATCTGTTTGTCGTCCGGAAGGACGATCAGAGCGGGGCAGTATGAAACTCCATGCCCAGATAAGTTATGGACTGAGCAGGCAGAAGAACAGACTTGGGTACGTTGATCAACCACCCGAAGTGCTGCAGCGTGTCTAGAGTAATCGAGAGACTCCGCTGACACTGCTCCGCAGAGGGGGCCCTGACTAGAAGGTCGTCCAGGTACGGAGTCACTGCATGGCCCTGAGAATGTAGAACCGCCACCATCGCCGCCATCACCTTGGTGAAGACCCTTGGTGCGGAGGCCAGGCCGAAGGGCAGAGCCACGAACTGAAAGTGCTCCTCTCCTACCGCGAACCTCAGCCATCGCTGATGTGCCGGAGCGATGGGGGCATGAAGATAGGCGTCCTTGACATCTACTGAGGCTAGGAAGTCCCCCTGAGAAAGAGACGCTATCACAGACCGCAGAGATTCCATGCGGAATGACCTGACCTTCACGTGCCGGTTGAAAAGTTTGAGATCCAAAACCGGTCGTACCGAGCCGTCCTTTTTGGGAACCGTGAAGAGGTTCGAGTAGAACCCCCGGAATCGTTCCCCGGAGGGAACCTGGGTCACCACCCCGTCTCGTCTCAAAGCGTCCAGCGCCTGACGAAAAGGCCAAGGCCCTTGTTGGCGGGGGCGAAGAGAGACAGAAACGAGTCGGAGGACGTGAGGTCAGTTCTATTCTGTAGCCTTGGGTGACGACGTCGACTACCCATTGGTCTTGGATCTGGCAGCGCCAGATGTCTCCAAAGTGGGAGAGCCTGCCACCGACCAAGGATGTTGCTGGGAGAGGCGGCGAGTCAAGAAGAGGCCGCCTTGGCAGCTGTAGCGCTGGCTGGCTTCCTTTGTTGATTTTTGGACCTCCACAACCGGCCTGACTTCTGATCCCTGTCCGTACGGGAGGAGGAGGAGGACGACGTCTTTGAGGAGGGACGAAAGGCACGAAACTTGGCGTGCATCGGACGCTGACCAGACTTCTGTACCTTGGTCTGAGGTAAAGAAGTTGACTTTCCACCCGTGGATTCCTTGATGATGTCGTCCAATTGTTCGCCAAAGAGCCTGTGTCCCGCGAACGGGAGGCCTTGTAGAAATTTCTTGGACGTGGCATCAGCCTTCCAGTCACGCAGCCACAGCATCCTGCGGGCTGCAAGAGAGTTAGCCGAGGCCACTGCAGTACGGCTGGCGGATTCCATGACGGCCGATCTGGCGTAGTCAGTAAACGCAGACGCTTGAGCAGTAAGGGTAGTCACCTCAGGAAGATCCTGAGCTACCACATTCAGTTCTGTCAAGCAGGCAGAAACAGCCTGCAGAGCCCAAACTGCAGCGAAAGCCGGGGCAAACGAGGCTCCTGTAGCTTCATAGATTGACTTCTGCAGAAGTTCAATCTGTCGGTCAGTGGGGTCCTTAAGAGAGGAGCCATCTGCAACAGACATGACAGTATTGGCCGACAACCTGGAGACCGGGGGGTCTACCTTAGGAGAGGCCGACCAACCCTTCACAACGTCAGAGGGAAAAGGATACCGAGTATCCTTCAGTTTCTTGGAAAAGCGCTTGTCAGGACAAGCTCTGGGGGTCTGAACCGTTGATCTAAAGTTTGAATGATCAAAGAAAGATCCCCGGGGTCTGGATGGAGGAAGGAACTGATACAGTTCCTCTGAGAGCGAGGTGTCCACCGCGGGAGGGGGAGCCGTGAGATCCAATACCGTATTAATGGAGGACACCAAGTCATCCACGAAGGAATCCTCCTCTGAGGCCTCGTCCGAGGGCCTCACGGACTCCTGACCATCAGCCCCCTCAATCTGAGAACCCTCAGTCTGCTCCGTGCGAAGAGAGGAGGCCGGAGAGAGTGCTCTACGTGGGCGTTTAGGTGGCCGAGGAGAGGGATCTGCGTCCGAGACCCCTGTATTGTCTCCAGGATCCACACCCTCAGCAGGGGACGACTCGCTGAGGTGCCTGCGGCGTGAGGCAGAGGGACCGGGGGCGCTTTCCCAGTGACCAGCCTGCAAAGATTCCTGCAAGACCCTGGTCAGAGCCGTCATGGACTGGGCAAAAGACTCTGAAAAGGTCCTAGTAAAAGCTACAGTCCAAGGAGGGACATCCTGGTCCCCCTGACTTGGGGAAGGCTCTGATGTAGCAGAGCTTGGGGGGGCCCCCTGAGCAGCTACAGAGTCATGTAAAGCGCAGACAGTGCAATGAGGGTCAATAGACCCAGCAGGCAGGGCAATCTTGCAGACAGTGCAAGAAGAATAAAATGCCTTCACCCTAGGGGCTCTGCTCCTGGTGGAAGACATGTCGCCCTTAGGATTAATCCTCCCAGAGGGAAACCAGCCAGAGGGGGGAATAGGAGAAGGAAAGGCACCAACAGGAGACCTGTGGTGACTTACCAGACCGACCAGGGAGTGTGTGTGCCCTCCGGATGCTCCGCTCTTTACTGGCAGCTGCAGAGTGTAGGGGAGACGCTGGGAGTATGGGAGCAGCAGTCTCCAGCCCCTACATAAGATGGCCGCCGGAGCCGAGCGAGTGGGCGTGGCCTAGCAGCCCGGGAATCCGGAGGGCTACTCCCCTCCCTCCCAGCCAGGCTATGATGCAAGCCATGGCTGGGAGCGGCCGAGCTCCAAGACCGCCCCCAAAGGCGGCCGGGCCCGCCTCCAGTGGAGCCCGGGCTCATGGAGGAAAAACAAGGCCTCAATGAAGCCGGGGCCTAAATTTATAACGCCGGCCCCGCTCGGAGCACCCGAGCGCGGTAGTACGAGCGACCCCCGGGAAACCCGCGGCGCTGCAGTGGCAGGCCGCTAGGGACCGGGAAAATACCACCAGGGGCCCCTCTAGAGTGTGAGCAGCAGCACACACATTAAAGAGCCCACTGAAGAGGGCATGAGAGCCTGGAGGGAGCACACACAGAGGACAATGTCACCAGAGTCCACATACTCCCTCCCCAGGTGGATGGACCGGGCTGCAGCAGGGCAGGCAGGGCAAGCATAACTCCCAGAGTACCTTAATGAGGTGCAGGGGACCGAGCCCTGTGGTCCACGACACCAGCCGACAGGATCCCTAGGGGCTGTGGATGGAGTCAGAGCTCCAGAAGTTCTGGGAGCCCGTACCGATCCCACTTCTCCAGAGGCCCGAGGGGATGGAGAAGGAAAACGCAGCATGAGGGCTCCAGCCCGTCGTACCCCAAGGGTACCTCAACCGCCTCTGCCCGAGGGTGAGGAAGGAGACATGCTGGGGGTCCCTAAGGATCCTCTTTGCTTCCATCCGACACTCTCCAAGGAGAGTGAGTAAGACTAAGTGAGAGTGCATGAGTGCAGGTGTGCCTCCTTCAACACAAAGCTAAGAACTGATGGGATTCCTCCTAGAGGGGGTGTATAGGCAGTAGGGGAGGAGTTACACTTCTTGTTTTAAGTGTAATACTTTGTGTGTCCTCCGGAGGCGGAAGCTATACACCCAATGTCTGGGTCTCCCAATGGAGCGAAAAAGAAATAGAAATGGCAAAAAACGATCAATTAAAACTATCAGGCAAAAAAAAAAAAAATATTTCAGAAACTGCCTTTAATGATGGCCTCATACTTTGTTGTGTCTTCTGAATATATTATGGAAGTCGATATTTAACGGTGATTGCCTGGAATTGATAGCAAGGCAAGTAATCATTAAAACCTAAAAAGCTGCCCAAGTGAAAAAAATCATCCTATTTATGTGGACCACACACATCCACACCGCTGTTTATGAAGTTTACTTTAGTCCAATATATAATTGTCTAAGGCGTCTGTCGGTCACAGAAATCGCGCGCCAGACAGAGGCCATTCATTGGTGCCCGCCAAAAAGCGCAGACTATGCAAATAGGCGCGCAAATTGAAAGTTCGAATTTCGCGCCAATTTGCAGCCCAGCGACAGCGGCGCGTTAGCGCCGCTCTCGGTGAAGCCCAGTGACAGGATCGCATGAGCGCCGCTGTTGCTTCGATACAGGGGCCGGCCGACAGTGGCCGCAGCGCGAGCGAGCCAGCCGGGAGATGACCGGCATCAGCCGGTCATTTCCCGGCTGGCGATTCACTGACCTCTGTGCCGCAGTAGCCGCGGCTGAGCTCCGGTCTAAACTCCGGTCAGCGGCGAGCTACTCGGGAGATGATCGGCATCAGACGGTCATCTCCAGGCTGCTCGCAGCGGTGGTGCCCTTCGCAGCATTCAAACTGCGTGCCAAGCTGCAGTACTCTTCTGATTGGTCGCCGCGGCGACCAATCAGAGAAGTAGCGCGGCTTGGCGCGCTGTTTAAATGCCGCTCTTCTGATTCTCTCATTGGTCGCCGCGTTACGCGCCGACCAATCAGAAGAGCGGCGCGCGCCATGGCGCTATATCTCAAATACACTGAGTACAGTGTATTTGAAATATAGCACCAAGGCGCGCGCCGCTATCCTGATTGGTCGGCGCTGAACGCGGCGACCAATGAGAGAAACTGCATTCAAACTGCGCGCCAAGCCACAGTACTCTTCTGATTGGTGCCGCGGCGACCAATCAGAGAAGTAGCGCGGCTTGAATTCCGCGTCTCTGATTGGTCGCCCAATCAGAGGTGCGGAATTCAAACCGTGCGCCAATCCGCGCTACTTCTCTGATTGGTCACCGCAGCGACCAATCAGACGAGTACTGCGGCTTGGCGCGCAGTTTGAACGCAAACTCGATCCTTGCAGCCTCCTCCATCCCCTCAGCCTCCTCCATCCACACAGCCTCCTCCATCCTCACTGCCTCCTCAATCCCCTCAACCTCCCCATCCTCCTCCATCCTCACAGCCTCCCCATCCTCACAGCCTCCCCATCTCCTCAGTATCCTCCATCCTCACAGGCTCCCCCATCCTCACAGCCTCCCCATCCTTTCAGCCTCCTCCATCCCCTCAGCCTCCCCATTCTCACAGCCTCCCCATTCTCACAGCCTCCCCATTCTCACAGCCACCCCATTCTCACTCCTTACTCCTGTCTATTAGGTCTGTCATTCAGTGTGACACAGTTTACTCCTCTCTACAAGGTCTGTCAGTCAGTCTGAGGAACTTCACTCCTGTCTATAAGGCTGTCAGTCAGTGTCACAAACTTCACTCCTGTTTACAAAGCTGTCAGTCAGTGTCACAAACTTTACTCCTGTCTACAAGGCTGTCAGTTAGTGTGACGCACTTCACTCCTGTATATAAGGCTGTCAGTCAGTGTGACGCACTTCACTTCTGTATATAAAGCTGTCAGTCAGTGTGACGCACTTCACTCCTGTTTACAAGGTATTCTAGAATACCCGATGCGTTAGAATCGGGCCACCATCTAGTATAATATAATCTTCTAGAAAAATGAAATACAAGCTTACTTTACAATTGGACCAACAAAAACAGTGTGTGTGTCGGCTTCTTCATCTTCCTCAAAGAATTGCAAGCGACCTGTGGTGTTCCTCAATGTCATTTGATTTTCTGATGTAACCTGTATAAAAAGGAAAAGAAAACTTTGGTGTGAAACACTCCAGGTCTATGTCAGAAATGTATTTAGAGAGTTGGATACCAGGTGCCTGGGATGTGACATATGTATTAAGTGCCCTTTTCAGAATATTGATGGATTAATTTTACATGACATTTTTACTCATTATATTGGAGCTTCTTTCTCTACAGATCCAGCTTTACTATTTACAATCAATTAAAACATTAATTTCTCTGAAGAGTGTATTACAGCTGTAGTTTAAAGGAATCTGTCACGTTGTCCACGCATTCGATCTGTGGACATCATGGTACAGGGAAGGAGAAGCTGATCAGAAAAATACGTACCATATTTTTCGGACCATAAGACGCACTCCCTCCTCCCCCACCCCCAAATTATGTGCGCGCCAGCAGGGGAGCATATATTGTTACCGGGGATGGCATATGCAGGATGGGGGGCTATATACAGGATGGGGGGCAAGTACCATGACCAGGGGGGCTATGTACAGGATGGGGGGCATATAAAATACCAGGGGGGCTATATCCAGGATGGAGGGCATAAACCATGACCATATACAGGATGGAGAGCTATATACAGGATGGAGGGCATATACCATGACCGGGAGAACATATCCAGGATGGGGGCCATATACAGTGACCATATACAGGATGGGGGATTATATATTACCTGGAAGGGGCCCAGGATGGGGGACACTACCCCCATAACAGTTTCAGCAGCAGATCCCCACTTAACAGTGCATTAAACCCACATTTTTTGCTTACATTTTTTTCCCTATTGTCCTCCTCTAAAATCTGGGTGCATCTTACAGTCCGGTGCGTCTTATAGTCCAAAAAATATGGTAGGTTTGTTCGAAAAGATTCTGTACAACTTGAATTTTATCCACTGGTGACTGTGAGTTGAGCAAGAGCCAAGTAGGCGCTCCTACTCAAGTGACTGTCAGCACGCACAGCACTTCATACTGTTAATCACAAAATGGGGTCACCCACTGGACTCCGCTGCATAGAAACACCATGGATCCTATGATGAAAATACAAGTTATACTGAAACTTTACCACAAAAACGTGGTCAAATCTGATCAACCTCCTGTTCTATAACATCCCACCAACAGAATAGATACCATTTTTAACATGTCAGGTTCTATTTTGTGGCTGATCACACATGACAGGTTCCCTAATATATTAATTAACCCCTTCACACCTGGGCGATTTTGTGTATTTGATTTTTTCTTCCCCTTCTCCCAGAGCCAATATAGACATATGAAGGCTTGTTATTTGCGGGACAAGTTGTACTTTTGTATGACATCATTTATTGTATTTTACCATACAGTGCCTACAAGTAGTCTTCAACCCCTGCAGATTTAGCTGGTTTGATAAGATGCCAATAAGTTTGAGCCTTCAAACTGCAAACGAGAGTAGGATTTATTAACAGAAGCATAAATCTTACAAACCAAAAAGTTATGTTGCTCAGTTGAATTTTTATAAATTTTAGACCTAAAAGTGTGGGTCAATTATTATTCAACCCCTAGGTTTAATATTTTGTGGAATAACCCTTGTTTGCAATTACAGCTAATAATCGTCTTTTATAAGACCTGATCAGGCCGGCACATATCTCTGGAGTTATCTTGGCCCACTCCTCCATGCAGATCTTCTCCAAGTTATCTAGGTTCTTTGGGTGTCTCATGTGGACTTTAATCTTGAGCTCCTTCCACAAGTTTTCAATTGGGTTAAGGTCAGGAGACTGACTAGGCCACTCCAACACCTTGATTTTTTCCCTCTTGAACCAGGCCTTGGTTTTCTTGGCTGTGTGCTTTGGGTCGTTGTCTTGTTGGAAGATGAAATTACGACCCATCTTAAGATCCTTGATGGAGGAGCGGAGGTTCTTGGCCAAAATCTTCAGGTAGGCCGTGCTATCCATCTTCCCATGGATGCGGACCAGATGGCCAGGCCCCTTGGCTGAGAAACAGCCCCACAGCATGATGCTGCCACCACCATGCTTGACTGTAGGGATGGTATTCTTGGGGTCGTATGCATTGCGATCCAGTCTCCAAACTTCACGTGTGTGGTTGGCACCAAAGATCTCGATCTTGGTCTCATCAGACCATAGAACCTTGAACCAGTCTGTCTCAGAGTCCTCCAAGTGATCATGAGCAAACTGTAGACGAGCCTTGACATGACGCCTTGAAAGTAAAGGTACCTTACGGGCTCGTCTGGAACGGAGACCATTGCGGTGGAGTACGCTACTTATGGTATTGACTGAAACCAATGTCCCCACTGCCATGAGATCTTCCCGGAGCTCCTTCCTTGTTGTCCTTGGGTTAGCCTCGACTCTTCGGACAAGCCTGGCCTCGGCACGGGTGGAAACTTTCAAAGGCTGTTCAGGCCGTGGAAGGCTAACAGTAGTTCCATAAGCCTTCCACTTCCGGATGACGCTCCCAACAGTGGAGACAGGTAGGCCCAACTCCTTGGAAAGGGTTTTGTACCCCTTGCCAGCCTTGTGACCCTCCACGATCTTGTCTCTGATGGCCTTGGAATGCTCCTTTGTCTTTCCCATGTTGACCATGTATGAGTGCTGTTCACAAGTTTGGGGAGGGTCTTAAATAGTCAGAAAAGGCTGGCAAAAGAGATAATTAATCCACACATGTGAAGCTCATTGTTATTTGTGCCTGAACTACTTCTTAATACTTCTGGTGGTTTGAGGGGTTGAATAATAAATGACCCTCTGAATTAACTTTTAACGCTTTAAAAAAAAAAACAAAAAAAAAATTTTTGTGGCACTGCATTTCCCACTTCCAGGCTGATCTACAGTCCAAATGCCACAATGCCAAGTTAATTCCGCATGTGTCAACCAGCTAAATCTGCAGGGGGTTGAAGACTACTTGTAGGCACTGTATAGTGTACTGTAAAACAAACAGAAAGAAAAAATCAAAGTGCGGTGAAATTGCAAAAAAAAAAAAAAAGTGAAATTCCACAATTTATTTTTACTTAGTATTGTCACTATATGGTCATACTGACATGTCAGTATGATGCCTCGGGGTGGTACAATTCGTAGATACCAACATACATGTATACCTTTACTGTTATCTAAGTAGTGAAAAAAATTCAGAAACTTGAAAAAAAATAAAATTGCGATTTTGTCACCATTTTCTGAGACTTGTAGCGCTCTCATTCTTTGGCATCTGAGATGGAGTAATGACTTATTTTTTGCATCCTGAACCAGTGTTTTTAATGATACCATTTTGAGGTGGCAGCAATGTTTTGATTGCCTGTTACTGCACTTTATTACAATGTTGCGGCAACCAAACAAACGTAACTATGCTGTCTTGACTTTTTTTTCCTGTTACACAGTTTAAAGATTTGATTAATGTATTTTATATTTTGATAGATTGAGCATTTCTGAAAGGCGGTACCAAATATGTGAATTTTTTTTTAGAATTTTATTTCCAATGGGGCAAAAAGGGGGTGATTGGAGCTTTTTTTTTTTATATATATATGTTAAAAAATTTTTTTTACATTTTTACTTTATTTTACTTGGCTTTTAAGGGAGTCTCAGCACTGCACAGCACAAATGATT
The DNA here is from genome assembly GCA_033576535.1 of Allobates femoralis. NCBI lineage: Eukaryota > Metazoa > Chordata > Amphibia > Anura > Aromobatidae > Allobates > Allobates femoralis. The sequence goes on along the minus strand of JARQOC010000001.1, from coordinate 254,741,355 downwards.
ACATTCCGTTAACGATGATGCCCAGGCATTGCTGACAGGAAATGAGTCATGACTATATCCGGGGTCCTCAGCTGACCCTGCACTGTCTTGACAACCTGTCAGCAACCTGGGATCACGTCATGGGGTCACCAATGGCAGCAAGTTATGGTGCAAGCTCCGCTGCGGCTCCTTAAACAGAACAATCTAAGGTGTTAACAGATGTGGACGGATCGTTTATCCAGCATATGTCGAGTAAACAGATCAGCCTATAAAATGAGGGAATGATGCAAGCTCAGTGTGTGAATTCGTATTAAAAGAGGGAGGTGACCCATGATATAACCAGAACGTATCATGACTGAGAATTCTCAAATAAACCTTCTTGTGAATAAAAAAAACCAAAAAACAAAATAGGAAACCGAGGTCAGAAAGGTTGAGGGTTTTTAATTGAAGTACTGTACATACTCGAACATAAGCCAAGTTTTTCAGCACATTTTTTGTGCTGAAAAGTGCCCTCTCGGCTTATACTCGAGTCAGTGTCATGTCAGTGGGGGGAGGGGAGTGACCGGAGGCTGGAGGAGGCTGCAGAAGGAGCAGGTCACATGGTCCCGCTCATTAGTGTAATGTGATATGCACCGCATCCCCCTGTCCATCAGCGGCAGGGGGTGCGGTGCATATTACTTTACACTATGTATACTGGCCTCCCCATCATCACAGTATATGCCCCATGATGCCGCACAAAACAAAATAAACCACTGATCATTCTCACCCTCCGTCGCTCTCCTGCAGGCACCGTAGGTTGGGGCATCCTCCGGTCTTCCTGCTTGTGCCGGCATCATGTGACTGATGCAGCAGCGATGATGTCATCGCTGTCGCGATGGTCACATGATGCCGGCAAAGCAGGAATGACCTGGCACACAAAGTAATAAGTGGAATGCGAAAAAATTCTTGTAGTGTCCTTTTATTTGTGAAAAAAAGGGGGGGTGCTTCTCCTTCTCATACAACTGAATAACAGAGTAGTCTTTTACCCGACGTTTCAAACCACACACCGGGTTTTCATCAGGGGTTAAGCAGACTGGTTCATTATATGTAAATATAAACATAAAACAACAAGAATTAGTGTCACAAATTATATATGGTGATATATACATTCTCTAGAGTACATATGTTAAGGCAAATACAATTAGAGGGACTATAGGTACGGCATCCTCTCATAGAAATCAGATTTCAATATATGACTACAGTGCTATAAGTATTCTGAACATTACATGTTTAAAGACCATGAAATGAAAAAAAAATTAATAACTGAGGCTACTTTGACCTTCTACTATAGAAATTTACTAAATAGCAGGGGAAACTATTGTATCCAATCATAGAGGAATATCAGGGTATGATGTATTAGCATAGGAAAATAGGTAAAAGTAAGTAGATACCCAGAGCTGTTGTACGACTTCCTTAGGCGAATAAAGGGATGTTTGGATTGAAACGTCAGGTAAAAGACTACTGTGTTATTCAGTTGTGCTGGTGGCTTATATACCAGTGCTGGTGGCCTATATACCAGTGCTGGTGGCTATATAAACAGTGCTAGGGGCTTATATAACAGTTATGGGGGCTATATACCAGTGATGGGGGCTATATACCAGGATTACCAGGATGGGAGGGGCTATATACCAGTGATGGAGGACTGTATACCAGTGATGGGGGCGATATACCAGTGATGGGGGCAATATACCAGTGATGGGGGCAATATACAAGGATTACCAGGATGGGAGGGGCTATATACCAGTGATGGAAGGCTGTATACCAGTGATGGGGGCAACATGCCAGTGATGGGGGCGCTATACCAGTGATGGGGGCGCTATACCAGTGATGAGGGCGCTATACCAGTGATGGGGGCGCTATACCAGTGATGGGGGCGCTATACCAGTGATGGAGGCGCTATATCAGTGATAGGGGCGCTATACCAGTGATGGGGGACTATGTACAGTGATGGGAGCTATATACCAGGACAAGGGTCTGCTGTATTTCCCACCCTAGGTTTATACTCGAGTCAATAAGTTTCCCCAGTTTTGGAGGGTAAAATTAGGGGCCTCGGCTTATACTCGAGTTGGCTTATATTCGAGTATATATGGTATTTTAGAAAAGTGATTAGATGATTAAGTAGACATATACTATAAAAGTCACCAATGGGTTTGTTCCGCCTTTTTAACATTTCTTGGGGAAAGATTCCTGGGCATTGATAGCTTTCTGAATTGAAAGCTAAATAATAGCGTCTCTTCTCAATTATGAAGTGAACTGCCTAGACACATAATAATATCCTGAAAAGGGTTGTCCGGTAGGAACAAGTAATCACTTATCCGCAGAATATGGGACAACTTGTTGATAGGCGGGAGTTGACAGACTAGAGCGGCAGTACACATTCTCACCCGCAGCTCCCCTCATTTCCTATGTGGCTGCATCATTTTTTAACTGGGATAAAGCTGTGCAATTTTGATAAAAATCCTTCATTCTGAAAATCAGTGCAAGTCTCAGCAGTCAGACATCACTGATCAGTAAATTATCATGATTATAAAAAAAATAATTACATATATATATATATATATACATACACACACACACACACACACACACACTTACATTTACGCTTCGAGTTGTGTGGTCCTTTGGAGTGGAAGTTCGTGAAGGCGTTTCAGAACCACGTTTGGTAAAGGCCACAAGTCGTTTATTTGCTTCTTCAAACGATATTTTTGCTAAAAAGTTTGGAATTGATTGTTTTTCTCCAACTTCAGATAGCATCCTCTCGAACCAAACAATTTCTTGTCCTTCTAGGGGTTTGTCAAAGATTAACACAATGTATTGCTCTCCGATGCCTACAACAGAAAAGTGCAGATAATTAACACACAGCTCGGATTCATCTTTTCCAGTTTTATTTTTTAATTGCTTTCCAATTTTGTCTTGAATTCGTTGACGTTTGCGCTCCAAACTGTTCAAAATACTTAATTAGGCTCATAAAGTTTGTTTAAAATTCAAACTGCTCCAGAGTTTTGTCTTTTACCTTTTTTTTGCTATTTTCAAGTGTTGAATGCTTTACTACTGTATAATGTAGCAAAATTTGCAAAAATATTTCCCCGGGGGCGTGGCTTGGGCATGGAGCTGTGAGCACACATCTCTCTTGAGCTCCAGCGTGCCTGAGGCCTCTGCAGCAATTATATAGCCACCATCAGCTCCAGTCACCCACTCATCATGAAGGGCAAGGTCGGGCTCCGCTCCCAGGCCCCCAGGGAGCTCACAGCGGGTCCCGCAGGCACAGGAATCACCAGGTACATGTCGATGCCTGGAAGTGTGGGAAGGAAAGCAGCTCCTTCAGCCATGGTGGAAGGGGGAGGTGCCTCCTCCTCCATGCAGCAGCACACACACAGACGCTCCTTGCCTGGGACCTCGGGTGCACAGAGGAATGGGGCCACAGCAGAGAAGGCACAGGAGAGAGGACGAGTGACTGCTGCACCAGGGACTGGCCGCTCACCACAGAAGCCGACAGGAGGGAGCCAGACACAGAGCAAGGAAGAGGTGAGAGCTGTACCCTGTCCCTCCACCCCTGGACAGAGGACATCACAGGCTGAGCTGGCTGAGGAACTGTCTCCCCCTATACTGCACCCTTATCAGGCTCAGGAAACTGAAGTGTGCCCCCCACTACTACCACCAGGGAGACATGAGAGAGGGGCTTCTTCCAGCTTAGTGCCCCAGGACATTGTGCCCACTATCACTACATCTCATGGCCTCCCCACACAGGCTCCTGTTAGGTCCCTGGGCTCTGATGACTGTATAACTGCCTCTGAGCTGAGAGCACAGCTGAGTGCCTTCCCTACAAAGGCTGGCATGGAGTGCTATATAGAGCGTCTGGAGGCAGTGTGCAGGAGTGAAGTGGGGTCCCTTAAGGAAGACGTGTCCCACCTTACCACCACTGTCTCTGCATTAGAAGCTAAAGTGGAGTCGCTTTCCTCACAATTGCAAAGTCAGCAACAACTTCTGGACCTACACTCAGAGACTTTCAATGTGGTTCTAGATATGCTAGAGGACTCTGAGAACAGGAACCGGAGGAATAATATCAGGCTCCGTGGGATCCCTGAGTCCGTAGCCCCACGTGACCTTTCCTCAGCCCTCCATGGCATTTTCAATTCTCTCTTAGGGAGGTCACCCACTGAACACATTGAAATTGACAGAGCCCACCGCTCGCTCGGCCCAAAGAACCCCAATACATCTAGCCGAGGGACGTCATTTGTAGGATTCACTACTTCCAAATTAAGGATGACATCATGCGTTAGGTGAGGGACCACGATGTTATTGACTTTAATGGGTCTGATGTCCTTCTCTTGTCTGACCTCTCACGCTTCACCCTGGCTAAACGGAGGGCTCTGCGCCCCCTCCTGGAGGTGTTGCGGGAAAATAAGATCCCCTACAGCTGGGGTTATCCATTTCAATTACAAAAATATTTCCCCCATACATAAAATAACTCGAGTGTAGGAGTGGAGCACACTTGAACAAAAGGTTTTCAAATTTTTAAGTAGACACAAGTTAAAATCATCATGGAAAAAACATAATCCCTGCACACAATGTCAAACAAGAAGAAAAAAAGCGCAAATGAAAAACAGACGAAGAACACTTAAAGGGGAACTCCAGTGAGAGAAAACTTTTTAGTACAGTTCCTGCCCTGCTACATGATGAAGCAGAGCCGTACACTGCAGTTCTAGGATCTATAGATCTCTTATAAATCAATAAAATCATACCTGCTCCTCAGCTATGGCCCCGACCTTAGAGAACCGAAATCTCTGCACGCCCTCTGCCACGCCCACTCGCTAAACAGAATTGTGAGGGGGCTGAATGTAGGTTGATCCTGCAGCTCCCAGCATCCACCCCCCTCACACACCTCCTGCTTTTTGCTTATACATGAAGCAGCCAGACTGTAGACCAGAGGTCTTCAACTCCAGGCCTCGAGGGCCGCCAACAGTGCAGATTTTCAGGATTTCCTTAGTATTGTACAGGTGTTAATGTGATCAAATGCACAGGTAATGATTCCAACTCCTGTGCAATACTAAGGAGATCCTGAAAACATGCATGTTGGCGGCCCACGAGGCCTGGATTTGGGGACCCTTGCTGTAGACTCTGGGTTCCCTGAGGTGGGGGCTAGAGCAGAGGAGCAACTATGATTTTATTGAATTAAAAGAGATCTATAGATCCTAGAACTGCAGTGTTCAGCTCTGCTTTATCAAGTAGGAGGGCAGGAACTGTACTAAAAAGTTTTCTCTCACTGGAGTTCCCCTTTAAAACTAGACAAAAAGCACAAAACAATAAATCAGACCACATAACTTAATACCATTAAAGGGTTATTCCCAAGGGTATAGGATAACTTACTGATCACTGGGAGTCTGACTGCTGGGACCCCCCAAGGATTCAGAGAATGGGATTCTGGAACATCATGAATGGAACAGAGATGTGCACACTTGACCTCCACTTTATTTATGGTTTATGGGACTGGCATAGAAAGCAGAGAACAAAGAATCAGCTATTTTAGACAGTCCTTTAGACAATGAATGGAGCAGATGTGGAACATGCACACCCCTGCACCATTCAGGGATCGCTGGGGGGTCCCGAGACCCCTAGTCGTCAGAAAATTATTGACCGTGGTGTAATCTTAAACTTGTGGGTGCCAATGACAATTTTAAAGTAAGCTATCATCAGAAAAAGGAGAATTTTGTGTACTCACCGTAAATTCCTTTTCTCTTAGCCTCTCATTGGGGGACACAGGACCGTGGGTGTTATGCTGCTGTCCACAAGGAGGCGACACTAAGTATACTTCTAAAACAAGAAAACAGTGTGGCTCCTCCCCTGCAGTATATACACCCTGGCTGACTTCAGCCTCACCAGTTTGTGAATAAAGCAGTAGGAGAAGCGATAGCACACATTCATATATATGCAAATACACTTCAGTGAACTAACTGTGTATAACAGAATTGATACAACCAGAATTGAGATGACAAGAAAAGAGCCTAATAGGCAACAGGGAGGGTGCTGTGTCCCCCAATGAGAGGCTAAGAGAAAAGGAATTTACGGTGAGTACACAAAATTCTCCTTTTCTACTTCGCCTCATTGGGGGACACAGGACCGTGGGACGCCCAAAACCAGTCCCTGGGTGGGAAATTAAGCACAACCTGCCATTCTACAGGTGGGCAACTGCCGCCTGCAGAACACGCCTGCCCAGACTGGCCTCCACCGAGGACTGGACATGAACATTATAATGTTTTGCGAATGTGTGAAGACTTGACCATGTGGCAGCCTTGCACACCTGCTCGGCAGAAGCTTGGTGCCGAATGGCCCACGAGGCCCCTATCGCCCGGGTAGAGTGCACACGCAGCCCCGTTAGTACGGGCTGGCCCCCGAGATGGTATGCTTCGATGATCGTAGTCCTGATCCACCTGGCAAGAGTAGCCTTGGAAGCAGGCAGGCCCTTACGAGGACCTTCCGGAAGAACGAACAGAGAGTCTGTCTTCCGAAAGGCCGCCGTCCGGGAAATATAAAGGCGAAGAGCCCGAACCAAGTCCAGGGAATGCAAAGCCCTTTCCACTCGATGAGTCGGCGCCGGACAAAAGGAAGGCAGAATTATGTCCTCATTCAGATGAAAAGAGGACACCACCTTCGGAAGAAAAGACGGAACCGGACGCAACACAACCCTGTCCTGGTGGAAGGACAGGAAGGGGGGCTTGCAGGACAGAGCCGCCAGTTCCGACACACGACGTATAGAGGTGATCGCAACCAGAAACACTACTTTCTGGGACAAAATACGGAGGGCAACATCTCTGAAAGGTTCGAAGGGAGACCTCTGCAGGACGTCCAAGACTAGATTTAGATCCCATGTATCCAGGGGCCTCTTGTAGGGAGGAACAAGTTGGGCGACTCCCTGTAGAAAAGTTCTGACTTGCGACCTGTCAGCTAGCTTTCGCTGAAAAAGTATGGACAAGGCAGAAATTTGTCCCTTCAAAGAAGGCAAAGAAAGACCTGCGTCAAGCCCGGACTGAAGAAAACCTAGAATAGCCGGCAGGGAAAACTGTAGGGGCGGTCGGCCCTGAGAATTACACCAAGAGAAAAAAGCTTTCCATGTGTGATGGTAAATGCGGGCTGAAGAAGGCTTCCGCACTCTTAGCATAGTTGCAATGACTTCTGGAGACAAACCGGCCTGGGTTAGAACCCAGGTTAAACTCCGGACCGATGATCTCTGGTGGAGGAGAGGGCCTTGTGAGAGCAGGTCTGGACTATCTGGCAGGCGCCAGGGGGAGTCGCCGATCAGACGTACCAGATCGGCGTACCAGGCGCGACGTGGCCAGTCCGGAGCGATGAGGATAACTGGCACCCCTTCCGCCTTGATCTTCTTCACCACCCTGGGTATCAGTGGCAGGGGTGGGAAGATGTAGCAGAGTCGGAACTGAGACCAGGACTGTACCAGAGCGTCTGCTCCTAGAGCTCGAGGGTCGTGGCATCTGGCCATGAACGAGGGTACTTTGTTGTTTAGCCGCGAAGCCATCAGATCCACTTCCGGAGTCCCCCACCTGAGGCATATCTGGTGGAAGACCTCGGGATGCAAGCTCCATTCCCCCGAGGCGATGCCTTGGCGACTTAGAAAGTCCGCCGCCCAATTGTCCTCCCCAGGTATGTGGACCGCTGAGATCACCGATCTCGTGGATTCCGCCCACTGGAGTATTGGACGAACCTCGGACATTGCTCTTGAGCTGCGCGTGCCGCCCTGGTGGTTGACATATGCCACCGCCGTGGCATTGTCGGATTGGACCCGTATGTGACGTCCCGCCAGCAGATGATGGAAGTCTCGCAGGGCTAGAGAAATGGCACGGATCTCCAGTAAGTTGATGGGAAGCGTGGCTTCCTGACTGGACCATCTGCCTTAAGTTGTGTGATGACGATGAATCTCCCCCCAACCCGTCAGACTGGCATCGGTTGTAAGGACGTACCAGGTCACTGGTAGGAAGGACTTCCCTGTCTGGAGAGAGGCCAGAGCCACCAAAGAAGAGACTGCTTCACCGGCGAAAGCAGTCGCAAGGTTCGACCCAGGGTAGCAGGGTTTCTGTCCCAGCGGGATAGGAGAGCTACTTGCAGAGGTCTGAGGTGCAACTGAGCAAACGGCACCGCCTCCATAGCCGCTACTATCATCCCCAAAACCCTCATTCCGAAATGAAGGGAGTGTGGTTTGGGGCGGAGCAGGGTCCTGACGCAGAGACACGGCTTTCTTTTGCGGAAGAAGTATTAAACCGTGACGGGTGTCGAACACCATTCCCAAAAAGGTAATGGTCTGACTCGGGACCGGAGAGGACTTTGGTAGATTTAACAGCCAGCCTAGACGCACGAGGGTGTCTATGGTGATCTGAACACTTTCCTCGCAGTCTGAGAAAGATGGTGCCTTGATAAGAAGGTCGTCCAGATAAGGTATAACCATGACTCCCCTGGAGTGTAACACGTTCATGACCGCGGCCATAATTTTCGTAAATACCCTGGGGGCCGTTGCGAGTCCGAACGGTAAAGCCACGAATTGGAAGTGGTCTTGACCTATTGCGAAGCGTAGAAATCTCTGATGAATGTGGGAAATGGGAATGTGTAGATACGCATCCTAGATGTCTATCGACGCGAGAAATTCCCCTTGGTCCATTGATACTATGATGGATTTCAACAACTCCATGCGAAAATGACGCAGCTTGATGGACCTGTTGAGGAGCTTGAGGTCCAGAATTGGCCAAACAGACCCGTCCTTCTTTGGCACCACAAACAGGTTTGAATAGAACCCTGTGTATCTTTCTGATTGAGGTACTGGGACAATGACTCCTGCCAGCCGGAGAGAGTCGACAGCCGTGAGAAAGGCGCGAGCCTTCGCTGGTGATTTTGGAAGGGAGGACGGGAAAAAACGATCGGCCGGACGTGATCGGAACTCTATGGAATAACCGGAAGAAATCACCTCCCTGACCCACTCGTCGTCCACGACAGCGAGCCAGATGTCCTGAAAGAGAGAGAGGCGGCCGCCTACTTGGGAGGGATCTTCCGGTAGGGGGAAGGAGTCAGGATGAGGAAAATCTTTGAGATCGTGATGCCTAGAGCTAGTCTGCCAGGTAGTCGTGGATCTTTGGGAGGGCTGAGAGTTCCTGTCTCTCCGAGGGGATCTGTTATTGGCCTGAGACAGGCGAGAGACCAACCATCCAAAAGAGTTGCGAAAAGACCGAAACCGAGTCTGTTGGCGTCTAAAGGGAGGCCGTTTGGGCTTGTGTTGAGGGAGGGAAGTGCTCTTTCCTCCCGTGGCATCTGAAATTAGCTTGTCCAGCTTTTCCCCGAAAAGGCGTCCGCCGAGATATGGTAGACTTGTCAGAGACTTTTTGGAAGCAGAGTCTGCTTTCCATTCCCGGAGCCAGAGTGCTCTGCGTATGGTAATAGCATTAGCCGCCGCAATGGCTGAACAGCCAGCGGCGTCAAGTGCGGCTTGAAACATATATTCTGCTGCGATAGTAATCTGGGTAGCCATTGTGGACCCTTGTGGGAACTGTGGGGTATCATGAAGGGAGTTTGCCCAGGATGCGACTGCTTTGGCTACCCAGACCAAGGCAAAGGACGGAGCTAAAGCTGAACCGGAAGCCTCAAAAATTGAGCGAGCTAATTGCTCGACCTGGCGGTCAGTGGGGTCTTTAATAGATGACCCATCTGGAAGGGAAAGGAGAGTGCGCGTGGCCAACCGGGAGACTGGAGGATCGACCTGAGGGGAATCAGCCCAGTCCTGACTGACGGCGGGTGGGAAAGGGTAGCGAGAATCCATGGTCTTTCTGTTGCCAAAGCGCTTGTCAGGATGAGTCCTGTGTTTGGTCACAAGTTCTTTGAACTCATGATGATCAGAGAAAAACTTGTGCGGGCGCTTTGCTCGCTTAAACGATATTACGGACCCTGGGGTTTCTGCCGTGGTGCTAGTAACATTCAGCGTTTGGTTGACTGCTGTGATCAGGTACTGAATCATAGCCTGGGTATCAGGGTTGTCCAGGTCAAGAGACAGATCCTGATCTGAGTCTGAATCATACGGGGCCTGGAGTGACGGGGAGTCGATCTCCTGTTCTTGGGATGGGGAACCCTGGGAACTTCCCGAAGGGGAAGGAGGGGGATTCCTGTGGGCTCTCTTACGCGTAGGGGCCTGATGAGAATGAGAAGACTCCTGTTCTTGGTCCCTGGGATTAGAATCGTGAACTTCTGTATTGACCGGCTCTGACTCAGGGGGCCCTGAGGGGTCTGGAGAGGGTCGGGTCTGCAAAACCTGAAGAAGGGTCGAGGTCAGCCTTTCCATGGACTGAGACATGGACTGAGTCAAAGACTGTGTTAGGAACGCTGCCCATTCTGGGACTGCGTGGGGACTACCATCCACGGTAGGGGCAGTGGACACAGAGGAGGTCTCAGGAGCTGAGGAAGCTGCTACAGCAGGCTCCATAATAGATACATCACAGACTTGGCAAAGAGGGGTCGTATGACCACTGGGTAGCTGTGTTTTGCAGGTGGTGCACAAAGAATAGAAGGTCGCCATCTTGCTGCCTCTGGTGCTCTGCATTGTATCAATGGTCACTGTGGTACTTAGACAACTACAATAAGCCAGGCAGGGTGCAGAATTGCTGAGAGAATGCCACAAACGAGAATGGCACAGCAGGCTAGCTGTGCCTCTTACCCTCCTAATGGACCGCCAGCCAGGTCCAGTGTCCCCCTGAGGCGTCCCTCGTGTAGAAATGGCGGCAGTGATGAGGAAAAAGGGCGCGCAGGGAATCTCGCGATGAGCGAGAAGCGCCAGAGAGCCGCAGGGTCCCGCCTCTAATGATGCGGCCGGGAGATTTTCCCGGCCGAGAGACGTCAATGAGGGCGGCGACGGAGGCGGGCGGGGGGTGTTACCAAAAGGAAGGCCGCAAGCCGGGGACTAAAGTAGAAGCCCGCGGCCGACAAACAGCGCGCATTGGCGCGGAGGACCGGATTTTGATCAGGAGTAATGGCGGCGACCTGGTCGGAGGAACAGTGATCCCAGAGTATGACAGGGGTGGAAAAAAACGACAGTAAAGGTAATATTATGCCTGTACATGGAGTAGAGATATAATCATGCAGGGTCCTGGAAGGAGCCCTGCGTACCTTGTGATGGCTCCTCAACCCAAGGGTCCCAGCAGGGGAATGGGGAGGGCATGCTGGCAGCTCAACTCATAAACCATGAAGAGTATGAGGAGGCGTCTGTGACCTGGCGTCCTTATCTCATCGAAGGGACCTGTCGGTTCCATCTGAAAGGCATCAGCCCGGTCCCATGGGGTCCTGAGTCTGTAGGGGAGATTCGTCCCTCGTGCGTCCGAAAGTTGTCCTCACTCAGGTATAAGGGGGATAAGAATTCCACAAGAAAAAACGCCGGTCTGGGGAGGACAGGGAGATCGGAACGCAAAGGAACCGTCGCCCTGTTCCCTATCCTACGTGGCAGAAGGGGGTACGTGGAGGTGACACTCCGCGTTCCCGTCCGTTGTTGGTTCTGGGGAAAATCGGTATGCGAAGATACCGTCGCCCCATATAATCCTTTGTGGTGGAAGAAAATGAAAAATAAAAATCTAAACTACCGTATATACTCGCGTATAAGCCGACTTTTTCAGCCCAAAATTTGGGCTGAAAAGTCCCCCCTCGGCTTATACGCGAGTATACAGTATATATACATATATATACATCATATATGTATATATACTGCAGCAGCCCCGGAGGTATACAGGCCCCCCCCATCAAGCTCCAGGGCCCCCCCCTTGCGCGGCAGCCTGTAAAGGAAAATCATACTTGCCAGTGTCCTGTCGCGCCGTCCGCAGCTTGCCGACATGACGATCCCGGGCTTCATTCAGCGTCTTCCGCATTCCTTTAGTCGCGGGCAATGACGTCATTGCCCGCGACTAGAGGAAGCCGGAAGACGCTGAATGAAGCCCGGGATCGTCATGTCGGCAAGCTGCGGACGGCGCGACAGGACACTGGCAAGTATGATTTTCCTTTACAGGCTGCCGCGCAAGGGGGGGGCCCTGGAGCTTGATGGGGGGGGCCTGTATACCTCCGGGGTGCGGCTGTATACAGCCCTGGGGCTGCGGCTGTATACAGCCTGGGGCTGCGGCTGTATACAGCCTGGGCTGCGGCTGTATACAGCCCTGGGGCTGCGGCTGTATACAGCCCTGGGGCTGCGGCTGTATACAGCCCTGGGGCTGCTGTATACACCACTAGGGCTGCTGTATATACCTCTGGGGCTGCATATACCTCTGGGGCTGCATATGGGGCTGCATATACCTCTGGGGCTGCATATACCCCTGGGGCTGCATATACCCTGGGGCTGCATATACCCTGGGGTTGCATAACATATGGGGCTGCATATACCTCTTGGGCTGCATATACCTCTGGGGCTACATATTGGGGCTGCATATACCTCTGGGGCTGCATATGGGGCTGCATATACCTCTGGGGCTGCATATACCTCTGGGGCTGCATATGGGGCTGCATATACCTCTGGGGCTGCATATACCTCTGGGGCTGCATATACCTCTGGGGCTGCATATACCTCTGGGGCTGCATATACTCTGGGGCTGCATATTCGGGGCTGCATATACCTCTGGGGCTGCATTATACTCCTGGGGCTGCTGTATACTACCACTGGGGTGCTGCTGTATACTACCACTGGGGAGGCTGCTGTATACCTCACTGCTGGGGGTTGTATACCTGTGCTGGAGTCCACCCTCGGCTTATACGCGAGTCAATAAGTTTTCCCAGTTTTTGGGGGCAAAAGTAGGGGGGTCGGCTTATACACGAGTTATACGGTAACTATGTTGTAGTATTGTGGTCCGTGGACTGCATCTACCTCCTAAGTGACACTAAGCTAAAACTGGTGAGGCTGAAGTCAGCCAGGGTGTATATACTGCAGGGGAGGAGCCACACTGTTTTCTTTTTTTAGAAGTATACTTAGTGTCGCCTCCTAGTGGACAGCAGCATAACACCCACGGTCCTGTGTCCCCCAATGAGGCGAAGGAGAAATAACCTACTGTTTAAATTTGTTTTTATTTTTTTGTTACATGTATTTAAAAAAAAAAAAAGGATTTTTTTTCATATCATGATCATTATTAGCCCCTTCACCCCCTGACGGTTTTCTGTTTTCCAGTTTTTGCTTTTCCCTCCCCTTCGTCCAAGAGCCATAACTTTTTTATCTTTCCATCAATATAGACACGAGAGCTTGTTTTTTACGGGACAAGTTGTCATTTCAAATGAATTCATTTATTTTACCATGTAGTGTACAGAGAAATGCGAACAAAAAATTCCAAGTGCGGCGCAATTGCAAAAAAAAAAAAAAAAAAATTAAATTACACGTTTGTTTTATTTATTCACCATGTTCATTATAAGGTAAAACTGATGTGTCAGTATGATGCCTTGGGTTAGTACGGATTCATAGATAGCAAACATATATACTTTTGCTGTTAAAAAAAAGCGGTGAAAAACAATTCTGAAGTTTTTAGAGAAAAAGAATTGCACTTTTGCGCCATTTTCTGCTCCCTGTAGCATTCTCATTTTTTAGAATCTGGGGCTGTGAGACGGCTTATTTTTTGCATCTTGAGCTGACGTTTCTAATGATACAATTTTTGGGTAGATGCGCTGTTTTGATCGCAATGTTGTGGCGACTAAAAAAAGCATAATTTTGTTGTTTGGACTTTTTTTTCCCGTTACGCAGCTTACAGATCAGATTAATTGATTTTATATTTTTAGATATTTTGGGCATTTTTGAATGCGGCGATACCAAATATGAGTATTTTTTTAACTGTTTTATTGTCAATGGCGCAAAAGGGGGGCAATTTGAACTTTTATTGATTTATTTGTTGATACTTTAAAACATTTTACACTGGCCATTAGAGGGCCTCAGTGCTGCACATTGTGATCGCTTCCCTTGTCTTCAGATGGGCTGCTGCTGATGTCATTGGAACATCACAGGTAGAAAGTGAATCAGGAGAGCTTGCAGGGTCATTATAGGCCCCCGGGCTGTCCAGGTAACAGCAAGCAGGTCCCTTAATTGCTTCAAAGGACCTGCGGTCATGGTCGGGAACATCGCGATCTCTGCCGGATGCTCTGGATCATGCTGTCAGTCACTGAAAGTCCAATACAAAGGGGGTTAACAGCTGCAATCAGATCGTTGATCTGATCAAGTGCTGTTAAGGTACCGTAACACGCTTCAATGTTGAAACGATCTCACTAACGATCTCGGGGGGGGGGGGGGGGCGTGGTCATTAGGACATCGTTAAAGGTACCTTTACACGCTGCTACAGAAGGTTGGAAACCACCGGGTGTCTCACGTGCACGAGCACGTTTCAACGGTTCCTAACACCGCATTTACACGCCGCTACAAGGTGCTCCACAGAAGGCTTTTTCTATCCCTGGAGGCACCGACGGGTGCCGCAGGTTACTTTCTGTAGAGCACCTTCCCTCATTTACACGCCGCTACCACAAGGGAGGACCAGGGGCAGCAGGGACAACACATAGGCGTGCCAGAGTTGTGGTTTACGAGATGCTTGTACGATGATTGGACAATGCAATAGCATCATGATTGGCCAGCCAGCGCAGGAAGGCTGGCTAATACATGATGCTATTGCAATTGTGTAGTGTGACTGGTCAGCTCCTTAAATATGCCGCCCTAAGCAGAGACATCCAATTGTAACGCAGGATCTTCCACCAATGATCGCTGATGGGGTGCGGTATCCCGGAGGCTGTGTCACGCCCCAGGGAGTTCACTAGGTGTCGAAAAAAGGAGAATTTTGTGTACTCACCGTAAATTCCTTTTCTCTTAGCCTCTAATTGGGGGACACAGACCGTGGGTGTTATGCTGCTGTCCACTAGGAGGCGACACTAAGTAGAATCTGCAAAAGAGTTAACGTGACTCCTCCTCTGCAGCATACACCCCTGGGGACAGACACTGCCTCACCAGTTTGTGCTAAAGCAGTAGGAGCAAGTAAACAGATTAACGATATAATAAGGCCTGTAAAAAACCAGGCACCTATAGAACAAGTAACAGAATATTAAGACAACCGGGCCTGTAAAAAAGAGGCACGTATGTAATATCTCAGAAGAAACCTGAGAGACCAGAAACTTGAAAAGCCAGTAAAAAGGTATGAACAGGCAACAGGGTGGGTGCTGTGTCCCCCAATTAGAGGCTAAGAGAAAAGGAATTTACGGTGAGTACACAAAATTCTCCTTTTCTCCTTCGCCTCATTGGGGGACACAGACCGTGGGACGTCCCAAAGCAGTCCCTGGGCGGGAAAAGAATACATTAGACTCTTATACAAGCTGCACCCTACCGGTGAGCTGCTGCCACCAGGGAGAGGCATCAACTAGGTCTGCGTCTAATAAGGAAAGAAAATGTAACACTGAGATGGTACACAACAGCGTAAGCGTTACGACCATTGTGTTGTAACCCCAACAGAGTAAAAGCTGAACCAGGTGACAGCCTCGTCCACCTACAACGGAGAAGCCTGGCCCAAAGGAGGAAGAATGCCCCCGGTTGTACGAGTGCGTGCACGACATTATACCCGATGTAAACGGTAATATTTGCAACTGCTAAACTTCCTGAATAGGAAGTCTGTACGTGTAACCAGTTTGGCTGAGAATGTCGGCATGCGCAGCCAGCGGCCCACCAAGGGGATGAAGAACAATCTGTCCAGAGTTTCTTCGAAGGACAGAAGGAACTTCTGGAAGCTGCCGCAATAGCCTCATAGACACGGAGAGTTCAGGTGAATCCAACGTGTGCTGAGCCATGTTGCTACGGTGCATCAGTGCTGAACGACTGAAAAGGAGCCGGAACGGTGTGGTCTTTGTTTATATGGCATGACCCTGTCATCTTATGAAGAAAGATGAGACAAGTCGCAACCCAACCTATCTTGGCGACCACCGAAAAAGGGGGTGCTTCGAGGAGAACGCTAGGGTCAGAGACTCAACGGATAGGGTAAAGGTAGAGGTAAAGCTAACACCACCCTTGGTAACAAAGGTGAAAGAAAAATTTCTGTGAAGGTCTGAAGGAAGAATCCCACAGCACATAGGAGACCGGAACGAAGTCCCATGAAACCAGCAGTTGTAGTAATGAAGGAGGGGACAATGCGTGAAAATGTCCCGGATGAAAGGTGCTAACCTGAGCCCACAGCCACGCAATGGAGGCGTAACCGAGAAGGTAGCATGGGGATGTGCCCCTGAGGCACTCGAGGGAGAGAATCGATGTGAACGGAAACAGGTGTTTACCCCCCGAGACAAGGTTGTAGCGCCTGTTCGCGAAAGGAGAACTAAGTATCAGAGCTACAACCAGGTGTCAGGGCCACACTAAGTTTAGAGTTTCCGATTCTTTGAGAAAAGGACCTTGGAAAGAGTGCCTGTACGGTCTGGACAATGCCAGGGAAAACCAGTGGTGAGTGAAAATAGGCCAGCATACTAAGTGCGCCTGGACCAAACCGGGGTCCTCTAGAAGACTAACGCCATTGGACCTGAACCTTGCCAAGGCCATGTGGATGATTGCAAGGCCGTGAGATTAAATCCTCGCCTCAGACTAAGAGAGAGGCAGAGGGGTATCCGCTCTCATAAGTTGTGAATTGTGAGCTATAGCCCCGAATACAGGTACTTACTGTGTATTATGACCAAAGAAGAAGAAAACCGGAGTGATCTGATTCACTGTATACTGGGTCCTACCTTGGACATTACATGAGTGGGTTACACCTGCGAGGCCCCAATGATGAGATACAAATCCCCAGGAGAATGATAGGCAGGGACGCCCCGAGGGTCGTCCGCTGTCCCGAGCCGTGTGAGAACAGGGCGCCACTCTCCCTCATATAGGTGTGCGACAGTACGGCTCGTGAGAGGAAGGACAGGTGCGGTCACCAGGGAAGGTCAGCCTGAATAACCTGACTGGAAAAAAAAAAAAAAAAAAAAAAGGACCTGTCCCGGGACTTGAGGAGAATCGTGTGGGGAGACCAGAGGAATGGTTGGTCATTAGGTAACCAACCCGTATGCCCTAACTTCACGGAGAGAGAAGTGACGGACTGAAGAGGGTCTGCGTCTGTGACGATGGCATCCAGATTGGAACTGGAGAAATTTTCTCGGTATGGAATAACTAGGTAAGATGAGTTAGGGAGTTCACTGTGCAGTCCCAAAAGAACGCGTCTTGAGTGTATCCCTGGTAAGCAACCAGGTTAAATGAACTGGGAGGTCCACTGCAGTGTGCAAACGCATCTGCGCAGCCTCCAAGTGAAAAAACCTTGATAAGAAGACCCTCTAGGAAAGGGAGGACAACTTGTCCTCGTGATTGAGAAATGGATATAATCGCCGGTATCACACGGAGCCACCGAAGGGCTAGGTAGAGAGAACAAACTATGGAGCACCCGGGAATATGTAGACAAATGTGTTGACATTTATGAAGGCCAGAAACCTTTGTACTTCCATGGATGAAAGAAGTTCAGGGAGGTCGCATAACGTTTCCCTGTTTGGAGACTACAAGAGGACTTGATGACGATCAGTGAAGATATACATCCGCTTCAGCTGCGACCTCAATGCCATGAGGAAACGGATGGAAGCCTGAGAATTACTAAGGAAAGGCGTTGTTGCAACTCTGCATCCAGTTGTGGGAGCTGAGGAAGAGGATCGTCCGAAGTTGCTTGTAAGACGGTCCCTTATTGGAGACGGTACTGTGCACGTGCTGCAACCCAATGTCCTGAAGAGACGGATGGGGAGACTAAGGAGTACCAAATAGTGGTGCCATCCATTGCAAACCAGACACCCAGCGGTGGGAGCTGGAGAGGATGAATATTCAGATCCGCGTGATAAGGAGTCTCATATCGAAGACGGCAATATAAAAGTGCTACAACCCAAGTGCCCTGAGGAAGGCTAATGGGGAGACTGAGGGCTACTAAATCATAGCGCCATGCACTGCAAACCCAGCTCCTACAGTGGGAACTGGGGAGGATGATTGTCCGGATCCGCATACCAAGCTGTTCTGCATTGTAGAGGAACCAGGGGGGACGATTGTCCGGATCTGCGAGCCAAGCAGTCCTGTATTGGAGATCGGAACACTTAGGAACCGTCGCCATAAATGGTGGTTCTCAAATCAGGAGGGGGAACGTGGAGGTAACACCCCGCATTGCCGCCTGTTGGTTTTGGGAGATCGGTACTCACAGGTACCGTCGCCCTCCATCTTTCAGTACTCGTTCCTCTTGTGGCTAGATTGCTTGTCTAGTCTCAATGGCGCTTGAAGCCACTACGGCTGCTCCATCGGTTATCATCTGCATTGTATGCTTAACTGACGGTCTGATGCATCCTCGCGAAGACTCTATCCTGGAGAGGAGGGAAAGTATCAGATGAATGTCTGAATCAGCTCTTAAAAACAGTTCTTAGTTGAGGATCGGAATGCTGAGAAACCGTCGCCATAATGATGTCCCTCGGAGCAGGAGGGGGTACGTGGAGGTAACACTCCGCGTTCCCGCCTGTTGTTGGTTTTGGGAAATCGGTACGCATAGGTACCGTCGCCCTCTATCTCCCGTGGGTGGTGGATGTGGACTCCAGTCGGCACTGGGAGGATATATGCGGTGTGAATGGGACATGTACATCTGAAGGACCGCCTGGATTGCGTGATGAATTGTTAAACATTTGTGCGTCCGTTTCCTTTCTGTGAATTAGTCCGTGAGACACAGGACTGTCCATGGATGGCGAAGGTACAAAAAGTGTTTGTTAATGGCCTGAGTAGGGTAATAACCCTCGCCAAATATGCGACATGTCCAGCAGGGCGGGCGTGAAAGATCAGGGCCCCAGTCTAGAGAGTAGATCTGACGGACAATGGCTAGACCAGACAGCTTTCAGTCTTTGTCATAATATGCAAACAGAGTCTGTGGAGCTTTGGTTGGGAGACTCAAAACACAGATCTAGCCAGATATCCCTCTAAGGAAAGACTCAGCTAAGGGGTGGCTCCGGCGGAGAACACCATTACCACCATGATAAGTGGCCCTTGTAGTCAATATCCAGCTCCCTTACAAGCTTAGAGATATGACAAGGGAATACCAAGGCCAGGTATCCAACAACAGACAGCTGTCTTAATATTGCATTCCGCTGCAGGCAACGATGGTAGACATGCCTGAGGAGGTGTGCTGTCTGTTCCATGGTTTTCCACGGTGCAAATCGGACCGGTCTGAGTCGCACGTTGGGCGACCCTGTAGGACAGGAGGTCTCGTCCCTGTACTGTGCTGTAGCATGGACGCAAACCTGCCCAGTTATGTAGGGGGGAGAATGGTAATCTTGTACTCGGTAGGAGTACGATTGTGGCAGTGAGGGTAGGAACTGTTGAAGTCAGAAAAGTTACATATAATGAAGTTCCTGCAGCGACACATACAATGTAGTGCCTGCAGTGACACATACAATGCAGTGCCTGCAGTGACACATATAATGAAGTGCCTACAGTGACACATAAAATGAAGTGCCTGCAGTGACACATATAATGAAGTGCCTGCAGTGACACATATAATGAAGTGCCTGCAGTGACACATAAAATGAAGTGCCTGCAGTGACACATATAATGAAGTGCCTGCAGTGACACATATAATGAAGTTCCTGCCGTGACACTCCCTTGTGAAGTACAGGGGAAGAAGGGGATGAGCCTAAATGTGAAGGCTTGATATCCCCATAGACGTGTGACCCTTGGAGGGGTTCTCCGAGCACCCGGCTGGGAATCACCAGCCTGGCACTGTCCTTGGGGCCATAGTGTCCCTGGTGTTGAGCCACAGCTGCCCCCCAAGCTACCTCTGCAGCTATGACTAATATAGACAAGGTAAACAGGGCTGCGGAAGCATAAGAGCACTTACCCTGCTTGCCACATTGTTGCACGTCCAGGGTCCGGTTACGTCCGGGTATGCAGCGACGCCAGCTCGCCCAAGTTGGTGCCCCTCCGGGGACCGAGTATACAGCGGCGCCATGATGTATTCCGGGAGGAAGTGGCGACCGCTGACCTGGAGGGAAGGGGCGGGCCAGATGACAGGGCTCGCTGGGAATCACGCGATGCGCGAGAAGCGCGAAGAAATAACCGTTCCGCCCCCCTCTGACGCGTCCTGGGCGGGCTCCGCCTGAGTGCGCGTCACGCGAGGGGCGGAGAAAGGCGGGGACTATCGAGGCTAGGCCGAAGCCGGGGCCTGGAGTAATACGCGGCCCCGGCAACGAGGGGAGGCCGGCGCGGAGGTCCCGCCACACCCGGGGACAAAGGCAAAAGCCAGAATGCTGCTGCACCGTGGGAGGAATCCCCGGATGCAGAGAGCCATCGGTGTTCCGGGTCCTGTCGGGGTGGAGGTCGGAGGCATGCGGCCGTTTGAAGGCAATGTGGGAAGGGGACAAGCAGGGCTCCAATGCCATGGGGAAACGAGTACCTGTGGTTGGCTCCTCTACCCGAAGTCCCTGTGAGGGGAGACTGGGGAGGGCATTTCCGTCCTGCGTGTAGGACAAGTGACCGGCCTGCGTGCTGCCATCCAGAAACCTGTAAGGATAGTATCCTGAAGATGAGACTGAGATGAGACCTCCGTCCCTCAACCGAGGGCTCAGCTATGAGGCCTGGGGAGGGCTGTTAATAAATGGAGTCTGTCTGAACCTTGGTCCAGGATCTAAGATGAAGCTGGGAAGGAGACGATTAGGTTCTATAAACTCAGCCCATGTGGGGAGCTGAGAAAGATTCTTCTTTTTCTTAGGAGTTGTAGAAAAAAAGAGGGAGAAAAAGTAAAATTCTAATAAATCTATCTAAAAAAGGGAAAACAATAAAAGAGGTCTGCCTCCTAAGCGACACTAAGCAAAACTGGTGAGGCAGTGTCTGCCCCAGGGGTGTATGCTGCAGAGGAGGAGTCACGTTAACTCTTTTGCAGATTCTACTTAGTGTCGCCTCCTAGTGGACAGCAGCATAACACCCACGGTCTGTGTCCCCCAATGAGGCGAAGGAGAAAACCTTCCTGTTCCTCGATTACACGCCGCTACCATCGGGTTGAAAACTACCTGTTTTTGAGCACTGCTGAATTACACGCCGCTACCGCGCAGTGTTTTGGTGGTACAAGATACAATTGTCACCGACACCCAGTGGTTTCCAACCTTCTGTAGCAGAGTGTAAAAGGTACCTTTAGAGACTGTTGGGGAGATGTCACACGCCTAGATGTCGTGGATGACGGACCAACGATCCGGCGAGCAGGTATCATTCGTACAACCCATCGAACGATACTTGTTCACTGATGTGAATGGGCAGAGTCGTGAACGACATTGTTATCACAGTGTCACACAGAACGATGCAGCAGGTTGGCTGATCGTCTGATTTGAGAACATGTTCGGTGTCACACACAACGACGTTCTATGTCGCTTGAAACTCCAAACCCGTGACGTTTCAGCGATATCGTTCACGATATCGTACCATGTAACGGGGCCTTTAGATACACATCTCAACTGATGAGATCAGCTGAGATGTGGAGTTGGAAGAGGATGCAAGCTTGACAGCGTGTTTGAGACCCCTGTTGTAGAGACACCTCTGATAGAGTCTGCAAAATTCTCCTAAATCCGCAGCTACAACCCCCGGTGAATCAGACTGTACCGTGTACCTTTTCCATCTGGTACCAGTAAAGAACTGTTTGACCTAATCTGGTCTCTGGCATCAATTATTCATCGCCCGAAAGGTCTCTGCAGCACCACAGAGCCAAGGACTACGACTCCTCTCATTAACCCCCCCCCTGCCCTGAGGTAAAGCTCCGCCTGTGGGAGCTGTACTACCAAAGCTGCTTCACCATCACCTCACCGGCCGGCTGCAGCACTGGTAACCATATTACCAGGTACCACAGATGGCGTCACGATTCCCTATCCCCAAGTTCCCCAATCATCATCCCCATCAGCCATTGAGTGCCCAGGGCATGGAACCGGGACCCGACCAGCCGTGATCCCCACCGAAGACACCGTCCCGGTATCAGAGTAACCTCTTCCCTGCCGGCCTGACTCAAGAAGGAGAATTTTGTGTACTCACCGTAAATTCCTTTTCTCTTAGCCACTAATTGGGGGACACAGGACCGTGGGTGTTATGCTGCTGTCCACTAGGAGGTGACACTAAGCAGAATCTGCAAAAGAGTTAAGTGGCTCCTCCTCTGCAGTATACACCCCCTGAGCAGGCACTGCCTCACCAGTTTTGTGCTAAAGCAGTAGGAGATTAAGAGAAGAATGACAAGAATCACAGTAAGATAAGGCCTGTTAGGTAAACAGGCAGCCACATAATAACAGTAAGGTAAAAAAACCTGTAACCGAACAGGCAGCCATGTAATAACAGTATAATGAGGCCTGTAAAATAAACAGGCAACTATATAACAGCTTAGGATTAACATGATAACCTAGTAACGGCCCGAAACGGGTAACAGGGTGGGTGCTGTGTCCCCCAATTAGAGGCTAAGAGAAAAGGAATTTACGGTGAGTACACAAAATTCTCCTTCGCCTCATTGGGGGACACAGGACCGTGGGACGTCCTAAAGTAGTCCCTGGGTGGGAACAGCAATGGAAAATCACTAATGATAAAAATAACAATGCACCTACAGGTGGGCTACTGCCGCCTGGAGGGTACAGCTTCCCAGACTTGCATTTGCCGAGGACGGAGTGAGAATCTAAAGCGTCTGGCAAGCATGTGCATGCTGGCCGCGTGGCTGCCTTACACACTTGTTGTGCTAACTCATGGTGCCTAATAGCTCAGTAGCCCAGGAGACCCCAGCGGTCATAATAGAATGTGCTGTGACCGCAGCCGGAAAGGATACAGCACCATGGATGAATGGTGCTACCTAAAAAATAATAATATAATAAGAGTAATAATAATATAAATGATATTCATTTATGTTTGTCATTTTTTTTTTGTAATAATGCAATAAGCAGCCCGGATGGTGGATTTAAGCCATCTGATGAGGTATTTGTAGAACCTGGCCAGCCTGCTCTGTTTATCCTTCTGGAAGAAGGAAAAGAGGTTTCTAAAGGGAACTTGTCCTGGGCGCGTATATGCGTAGGGTTCTGACCGAGGTCTAGTAATGTAGAGCATTTCTGACCGGATGAACTGGCGCTGGGCTTAGCGCCGTCGGAAATACATATTCAGGTAGGCGGACAACAAAGGGCACCACTATCTACGGGAAAAAACTAACCGGACGTAGGACAACCTTGTCTGGGTGGGAGACCAGAAAAAACAAAAAGGTGGTTTACATGAAAACGCTGCAAATTTAAAGACTCTGCAGAGAGAGGTAATTGCCATCCAGAAAAAAAACAACTCCCTGTGTGAGAAGACGAAGGGATTTTTCCCCATGACTTAAAATGTGGTTAGTGTAAAGCCGCGAGGACGAGGGTCAGAACCCCTGGGTCTAGTAGACTAAGAGGGAGGAACAAGTCGGCAGACTCCTTGAAGAAAAGATGTTAATTGAGGTCTGGTAGCAAGACGATACAGAGAGGGAATGAAAAGGGTTGAAACTCGTCCTTTGAGAGGACCTAAGGACAGGCGTGAGTGTAGATCCGGTTGGGTGGGACTGGGAATCCTTGGGAGGAAACCGTGCTAAGGTGAAAAACCACAAGAAGAAAGGAAAAGAAAATTATTTCCCATGTTGATGGAATATCTCTTCAGAAAGCGGTGTCCGCGAACTGATTGAGGTCGCGACAACATTATGTGAACACCCGGGTGTCCAGGGTCACGTTGTCGAATTTAGAGCCGATGAATTATGATGGTAAGATGGCCTTCAGAGAGTAGGTCTGGACGATCAAGTAGGCGGCATAGCACGTCTGCTATGAAGTGGCCGAGATCAGCATACCGAGCGCGCTTGAGCTAGTGTGTGTGGCCACAAGGATGATTTGTTGACAGTCAAGTTTGATTATCTTCACTACCTTGGGATAGTGGTAGCCTGGGGAAAATGAAGTGCAGTTGGAATTGGGTCCAGTCCAAGATCAGACCTTCCGCCGTCCATGACTGTGGGTCGTGGGACCTGGCCATGAAGCTAGGAACCTTGGTAATGAGGTGTGCCACCATTACGGATGCTATCGGAGTTCTCTAGTGACGCCAGAGTTGTTTGAATACACCTGGATGTAGGAACCCTATTCTGAGGTAAGCCCTTGGCAACGGAGGAACTGTTTGTTCTAATCATCTACAAGCATAGAATAATAGCCGGTAATACGGAGTTTGTGAATTCCGCCTAGTGAAGAATGTGGTAAATGTCCTTCATTGCATGGGAACTTCAGGATTCGCTCTAGTGAGTTGACATATGCCACAGCCATGGCATCGTCAGACTGCCTTCTGAAATGGCGGTCCGCCAGAAGAAGGGATAAAATCTTCAGTGTTGGGAATCTCGCCCAAATCTCCCAAAGGACGATGAGTATTGTTGATTCCGATCAGGACCAACTGTTCCGAGTGTTGAGATGTAGGTATAGCGCACCTTATTCTGTCCGACTCACGTAGGTGAATAGTACCTTTCAACTTGGTGGAAGAAGATACTTCCCCTGCGTACTAGTGAGTGGCTGAGCCACCACAGGAGATATCACATGGCTGGTACTGGAAGGTGACACCTCCTGATACGTGATTGTACAATCTTATCTCATGACGTGAGCATGGATAACTGGGGAGGCCTGAGGAGCAGCTGCGTCAAGGAATAACTACCAGTGCTGCCACCGTCCTGCTTCTGACCGCCATGTCAGTTCCGACAGGCTGAGGTGACCGTTGAAGGAGAGTGCGGACTGCAGTGAAAACTGGCGTAGACTTGTGGAGGATGACCAGCCAACCAATAAAGTGTTCACCGTAATAGAGACGCTGTGTTCTCAATCCCTGAAGGTCGTGTGTTGAGGAGTAAACGTCCAGGTATGGAAGAGTGACCTCGTCCTGGAACGTAGGAAAACCAGACAACTGCCATAACCTTTGTGACCACTTAGGGAACTGTAACAAGTGTGCACGGAAACGCCACAATTAGGAATCGTCTTTGCAAATTGTAAATATGATAAGTGGCTGCAACTGGAACATGCAGGTAGTTGTCCTGTATATCTAAGGATGCAAGGCATTTTCCGTGTTCCATGGAAAATTATTATGGAGCGGAGAGAATCCGTGCAGAAAAATCAGTCCCAGGCATGTTTGTCTAGCTGTGTCAGTCTAGCACGGGACGTACTGCACGTTCTTGTTTATGGACTACAAGGTAATTGGAATAGAACCTTTAAAACCCCGCTGTGCATGTAACTTCCCGCCCCTCTCTGTGATGCGGCGCAACGTCATTTCACGCTATCCGGAGGGCGGGTGGGAATAGGCGGCAGTTTAGGGGGAGCTGGGTACCTCTTCCCCTGCCTTGGGCTGTGGGAGCTGTGCAGGGAGAAGGGGGACAGTCTCTGTCCCAGGTCCTTTGGAAGGAACAGTGCAGGGCTGAGTAGGGCTGTACCCGGACCCCACCGGGAACCTGGGGTTAGATAAGTGCAGCTGTGCTGCTGGTACCTGTGGTGCCACAGCCTAATGACCCATAGGGCGATTAGGGGTTGTCTCTGAGCCTGTGCTTCTGCAGGCATCCATCCAGAGTCCCAGCCCAGAATGCAGCATGTGCTGCTGATACCTGTGATGCCTCAGCCTAAGCACCCAGAGGGTGATTAGAGGGACGTAATCTGGCAGGTAGTCCAGCTCTGGCTTCAACTCAGGACCCCAAGGGAGTGAGGAAGGTGGATGTTATGCTGGGCTGTCTCAACTTTAACCCAGCAACCCAACAGTGGGGTGCCGAGAAAGGAGTAGGGCATATGTAAGGATTCTCGCCTCAACCCAGCGCCCCAACAGTGGGTGGCCGAGGAAGGAGCATGCCGGGGGCCATGCCGGACCCACTTTTCTTCATTGGAAGAAAAAAGGATAAGAAAAAAATAGAGAGTAAAAATGGTCGTGTGCCTCCTACGACACGAAGCAAAAAAACTGCTGAGGCAGTGCCTGCTACAGGGATGTATACTGCAGAGGAGGAGCCACTTAACTCTTTTGCAGATTCTGCTTAGTGTCGCCTCCTAGTGGACAACAGCATAACACCCATGGTCCTGTGTCCCCCAATGAGGCAAAGGAGAAAACTATAGTGGCCACGACTGGGTACTACAAATCCATCCTCTTAAAGCGAACCTGTCACCCCTCCAGACATCTAAAAATACCATAGCCACCTTATGCAGCACTAAGGCTGCATTCTGACAAGGTGTCTATATCATTTATGCTCCCTTGATTCACTGAAATAAAGACTTATATAAAATCTGTTTCAAACCAGATCCAAGACCGGGAGGTGGGTTTTCAAGTGTCTGTCTCCTTCCTCTGTGGTGTCAGTCATCCCTCTCTGCTCTCTGTGCACCGCCTCCAGGGCCATCTCCCTGCATTACAGAGCTTTGTCAGCTCTGCTACAACATAGAGCTGCTGTATAGGAGACCCCACAGTAGTAAATCTAGCAGGAGGACCCTGAGCAGAGAAAGCACTGCCTGCTACATAGCAGCCCTTGAGCTGAGCTGTCAGCAGTGCAGCAGAGTTGAGTTTGTGCTTTAGATCAGGGCTGAGGAGCAATGCTGCTGGGTACAAGAAACTGAAAGTGAAAACTGCTCAGCTCAAGGGCTGCTATGTAGCAGGCAGTGCTTTGTCTGCTCGTCCTCCTGCTAGATTTACTACTGTGGGGTCTCTTATAACAGCAGCTCTATGTTGTAGCAGAGCTGACAAAGCTCTGTAATGCAGGGAGGTGGCCCTGGAGGAGGTGCACAGAGAGCAGAGAGGGATGACTGACACCACAGAGGAGGGAGATAGACACTTGAAAACCCGCCTCCCGGTCTTGGATCAGGTTTGAAACAGATTTTATATAAGTCTTTATTTCAGTGAATCAAGGGAGCATAAATGCTATAGACACCTTGTCAGAATGCAGCCTTAGTGCTGCAGAAGGTGGCTATGGTATCTTTAGATGCCTGGAGGGGGTGACAGGTTCGCTTTAATTTGAATAGGGGATGGAACTGAAGTGCCCAGCTGCGTCTACTATAGAAACTGAGGTCTGGCAGCATCCAAGAATTTACAGCCACCGCCAGTAACAGCCAATTGGCTGGGGTGACAGGTGCCGAACCTTCACCGATAAGATATTGTTGGCTTATCTGAAGGACACACCATCAATAAAAAAACAAAGTAGTGGCAAACCCCTTTAAGACATCGCTTTCTGCTGAATTACAATACCTGACAATCTACTGAACAACTATTAACAGCTGAACTTGTACTGTATGCTACAACCACATTCCTGTAAGCTTTGTAGCTGTAAATGAGGAAACACCAAATCGTTTCAGAGAGGATTGGCGGTCCAACTGGAAAAACAGCCTCATAACACAACTGAGAAGATTACTTACTTGTAGCCTTGCAGTCATACCATCCTGCTTCATTTTCTCTGCTCATCTTAAACTGTAACCGCAGCTTCTGACAGAAAGATGGCGTACTTTGAAAATAGACTACTGGAAGTTTTCTTGCACTACACCATTCACACTTTGTCAGCTCTGATGTTGTCAATATTAATTCTTCAGAACCACCTTCCATAGTAACTGCTGTGAACAAAAATCAAATAATTCAATTACCTGACTCCCTTAAAATGAAGAGCAGAACACCACTTAATATCCTTGCAGAAACAAGTGGCAAGATATGAAAGACAATTAGTCTAAGAATATTTACCCATAAGATGCTGTGGTCCCAGTGTGCGTCTAAGGGCCCTTTCACATCAGCGTCTTTTGAAATTCGCGGCAGATGCGGTGAAAAAAACGCATAACCGCGACACTTGCGGCACACTTGCGGCAAGCCCCATGCAATGTCTATGGGGCTTGGGGTAAGGGTGCGGCAGGTGCGGTTTCGGCACTTGCGGCAGGTGCGGCCGCGAAAAAAACGCTGCTGACTGCGTGTTTTTTCGCTGCTGCAAGTGCCAAAACCGCACTTGCCGCACCCTTACCGCAAGCCCCATAGACATTGCATGGGGCTTGCCGCAAGTGTCGCGGTTATGTGGTAATTGCGGCAGATGCGGTTTTTTCACCGCATCTGCCGCGATTTGAAAAAACCGCTGATGTGAAAGGGCCCTTAGGGTGCTTTCACATCAGCGTTTTTTTCAAATCGCGGCAGATGCGGTGAAAAACCGCATCTGCCGCGATTACCGCATACCGGCTGCACTTGCGGCACGGTTGCGGTAAACGCCATACAAGGTATAGGCGGACTTGCGGCAGGTGCGGCAAGTGCGGTTTTGGCACATGCGGCAGGTGGGGCCGCGAAAAAAAAAACGCGGTCAGCCGCGGTTTTTTTCGCGGCCGCACTTGCCGCAAGCCCGCCTATACTTTCTATGGGGCTTACCGCAACCGTGCCGCAAGTGCAGCCGATAAGCGGTAATCGCGGCAGATGCGGTTTTTTCACCGCATCTGCCGCGATTTGAAAAAAACGCTGATGTGAAAGGGCCCTTATACTCCCTGGCGCACATTTCACAAAAGCTTCTTTTGGGGTGGGCTGTGTGGCCATTTGTTTAAGTAAAACGTAGTAATAACTACTTCCCTTACGGCTATGTATTTGTGTATTCGCATATTGATTCATGGTCAATACTTTTGCACATTATGAACTCTGGAGCCACCTAGTGGTTGTGGTGTGATGTCTCTATATTGGTGGTCTTATCATATTCGACCATGCAGTATATATATATTTTTTACACTTATACTTGGTCACTATTCTATTACCCATCTTTACTATATGCCCTATGCTATTGTCCTATTTTGTTGTGTGACATGTCCACAGGGGAGGAATAAAAAAAAAAATAACCCAAACAGTGATGTTATGCTGCACACGTCAATCACCTGATGCACTGATTTACAGGTGGTTATATCCAGGTGGTTGGTTCCCTTTAAAGGAAATCACCAGATTTTTCCACCTCATTGAAAGCAGCATAAAGTAAGAAAAGAGACCCCAATTCTAAAGATGTGTCACTTAGTTTACTGGGTGTAGCAGTTGTGAAACAAAGTTTATAGATGTAGAATGTAGTGGTGCTCAGAAAGCTGCCCCCGCCCACACCCTAGCTTTGTATGCACATGCTATGACAGTAAGTTGCGGTTGGAGCAGGATTCACACTGGCATCTAGTCCAAAGTGATAATCTTCTGCTGATAAGACACTAATTGTATTGAAAGGACAGCACACAGAATAATATGTGAAATCCTGAAATCAGTCTCTCAGACCTTACCTCATGCTGTCCTCAAATTACATACCAAAAACCTGCAGACAGATTAACTAAACTAGGTTTGCTTGGTAAAAGTGAACAAATGTGAACTGCTTACCTTCAAGAATAATCTTAATGTAGTCCACACAGAACTGCAAAACAAAATTATACATATATTTTATTACTTAAACAAAATATAATCCACAATAAAAAGACAGGAGCATTTAGGAACACGCTAAACTACAGGGCCCAGTGTGCCCCTAACCCATTACAGCTAGCAGTATTTTTATCTTCGCCATCTAGATCGATATTGCAGAGCGATGGTATGGTACTGTTCTTTTCAATCAGATTATCAAGTATTAGACAAGTATAGCATGGGGAATATTACCCAGAGTAGTGACCTGCTACATAGCGTGCCATTCCTTCTGCTTGTATCATAGGCTCCGCAGCCTATTGAGAGGGCTCTTTCTAGGAGTTGTCACACAACCTGAGAGAAGTTGGAGTTTGTTTAATTCTTTGATCGATTTGTAATGAACGTCATTTACATACTTTTGCAATTAGGCTCTGTTCCCTCAATCAGCTCTGGGTGAGTTTTGATTTTGCAAAATTTCTGCATCTAGAATATAGATTAACTTTTTCTACATGTGTTCTTATTACTGTATTTTTTGTCTCTTGTTCGTATGTCATGTTTTAAATAAAGCTTTGCTTTTGTTACTTCTTGGTATTTGGCTTTGACAAAAAATAATTGAAATAGTCAATTGTGGATTGCATTTTATTTTTAATGTGCTTCCACACACGAAATGCACTAGAATTGCATGGGTTTTTAACCTGCATTTTTACTGCATCTAATGCAAGTGTATAGGAAAAATCTGCACATAAAACTGAGCGTACCAACAAGGAAAATTGACATGTTTCAGATTGGAAGCTGAGCAAAATAGAAGCTCTGTCAGTATGAGATTTCTACAAATCCCATCCTCTTTGCTTAATCTGTAAGGCCATGAACACACAGAGTATGTGGTGAGTTTTTTAGCTCAGTATTTGTATGCCCCTCTGTACACAGAGTATGTGGCGAGTTTTTTACCGCAGTACCTGTAAGGCCATGTGCATATATGTTGAATATTTGGTTAGTTTTTACCTCAGTATTTGTAAGGCCATGTGCACACATTCAGTATTTTGTAAGATTTTTACCTCAGTATTTGTAAGGCCATGTGCACACGGTGAGTATTTGGGGAGTTTTTACCTCAGTATTTGTAAGGCACACATTCAGAATTTGGTGAGATTTTTACCTCAGTATTTGTAAGGCCATGTGCACACGGTATTTGGTAAGATTTTTACCTCAGTATTTGTAAGGCCATGTGCACACGGTATTTGGTAAGATTTTTACCTCGGTATTTGTAAGGCCATGTGCACAAATTCAGTATTTGGCGAGTTTTTTACCTCAATATATGTAAGGTCATGTGCACACGGTATTTGGTGAGTTTTTTACCTCAGTATTTGTAAGGCCATGTGCACACGGGTAAGTTTTTTACCTCAGTATTTATAAGGTCATGTGCACATGTTCAGTATTTGGTGAGTTTTGTACCTCAGTATTTGTAACGTCATATGCACATGTTCAGTGTTAGGTTTTTACCTCAGTATTTGTAAAGCCATGTGCACACATTCAGTATTTGAAGAGTTTTTTTTTACCTCAGTATTTGTAAGGCTATGTGCACACAGTGAGTATTTAGTTTGTTTGTCATTGTAGCCACAACTAGGAGTGGGTGACAAATGCAGAAATGGTGACATGTTTCTATTATACCTTTCCTTTGATTTTTCCATTCCCGGTTTTAGTTTATAAATACGGAGATAAAAAAAACTCACAAAATACTCAACATGGATGCATGGCCTGTGTTTTTGATGCAGCCAAAATATTCAGTGTCAAAAACTCATCGTGGCCACACAGTCTTAGATTTCTTCCCGATCACATTATTCGTCCACTCCATTCTTGAGCTTGTGCCACGTGACCCGCATTCCAACAATCCGAATCAGTCAGCCTATGCTCAAGTAATCCTCATCATTTTACACTCACCACAACCGGCTCTTTTATAATTCTGTAATGGGTTCCTAGTCGCAGATTCCGACAGAGCAGGATCATGCTTTCACACGGTTTGACCGGAAACGGTAACATGTCGGATGAATCACTAGACATTTTACGACGCTTTATAGGAGTTGCTGCAAGTGCAACAGAATTGCCGAACTGTGAAGGAAATTGCCAGAATTAGTGCTGACCAACATAATAAAAAGCAACGCTATGACGGCATCTCATTCATAAGCTTGTGATCCATACCTCACTTGTTAAAGAAACACAAAAATCAGCTTGCAAAACCAGACTATTTTTAGAGAGTGGGTGGATTCGAGAGAAATTTTACATGGAAATACTACACTACCTGATCCTTCATTCTCGCCTTCCTTGGGATGATGACAGGCGGGTCAGGCTCAGCAGGACTACTGTGCTTGTTATCGACTAAACTATTTTCTCTTAGAGCAGCTTCTACTTTCCCTGATGACGGAACAGGAGAGGAACAAGCAGAATCTGCAGGCCGAGGAGAGATGTTCTCTATCCTGCTCGTGCTTCCAGTGCTAACATTATCTTCATCATCACTTGACAAGATAACTGTTGGAGAAGGGAGAACAGTTTAGAAAATGAACATCTATTTATGAAGCATTTGGATGTTGCAGCATTTTTCCACACACCAGCGTAAAACATTTGCAGTCTTAGTCATATATGTAGATCTTATATATATATATCCGTGCACACATGTACCACTCTACTTACAAAAAAACTAAAGTTGGGATGCTGTGTAAAATGTAAAGCAAACAAGAATCTCTTACATGCTCTTTTGTTTATATACAGTTATGTGACAGAAAATTGACCTACTTGATATTTTTTATTAGTACCACTTACCTTTCCACTTTGTTGTTAACCCTGCCCCAACTTCTTTTTGTTGCTGCCAATTTCTAAATAAATTGATTTATTCAAATATAATGTAAAAAAAGTCTTTCAACTTCTGATGTGTGTCCTATTTAGGTCTAAAAGATATTTCCAAATAATTGCATTCTTATTTTCCTTAAAGCGTAACCGCCGTTTGAATTTTTATTTAATAATAATGTAAAGCAAGTGGTTTTAATAAACATTCTACTAAGCTGCATTAGAAAATTCTGATTGAAAACCATTGATAAACCTTCCACAAGGTGTCCCCACTGCACTGTGTGTAAAGCAGACATATGTTTATTATCACCCAGATCCATCTTCAGTGAATAGGGGGCATGTATTCATATAAGGGTAAAGGGGCATGGCCTACACTGCTGACAGCAGTTGGTGAGGAAACAATGTTTCAGATTATCTCAGCCTAACAGCACAGTTGCTAAGGAATGTCAAAAGGTCAGGATCAGTACAAACTCCTTTCCTGGCACAAACGTCTGAGATCAGTCATTTGGCTCAACACAGCTCAGTCATAATCTGTTAACCCCTTGTCCGCTGGCTCCCCCCACAGCTCATCATCAGCCTGTTCTCACAAGATGTGAAAATACACTCACAGTGCTGGTAGACGCTGGCCATGTCCACACAGACATACAATTCTGCTTTTAAATGAGCTCAGAAAAATGTAAGAAAATAAGTTACATGGTGCAAAAAAAAGCATTATCTTAGCAGCTATGTGACCCATAATTAACAACCATACACTGGCAATCAAAAGTAGAAAACAATGTATGATCACTTGATTTTTTTTAGACAGAATGTAATTTACATTGATCAACATTTGAAGGTTTTGTGAAAGGGGTACACCATGCCACTAAAACAGTGTTTTATAAAATAACCAAAGTTTATAAACTTAAAACCTTTATTTTACTCAAAACATTATGATCACAATTAGAGAACAGCAATGACTGTAGCACAGAGAAAGATGTAACCTTCACAAATTTTAGTTACAACAGTCACCAATCAGTAGGAAGTGTATAAGCCTTTGCTTGAATGACTTCAGCACATCTGCGGCCAAAGGACATCACTAGTCTCTTACACTGCTCGGGTGTGCTTTTAGTCAACTCTTCTTCCAGTCCCCTCCACAGTTCTGTGACTGTTGTAGGTTTCTTGGCCACTTCATCACCATCATTTTCCAGGAGTTTTCTTGGTCATAACTTGGTCAACAAAGATTTTCCAGGGGTTATCTACTGGGTATAGATCAGGACTGTAGCCTGGCCTTTTCATTGTTTCAATGTTTTCTGTTTCAAGGAAATGCTTTACCTGTTTTGCTGTGTGACAGGGAGCATTGTCCTGCATGAGAACTGCTGTCTGAGTGCTTAATGCATGTGAGGAACCACATGTTGTTGACAAAGGTTCCGATACCTACTTGCATTCACTCTGCCATGTAGCTGTATGAGAGGTCCTACCCCTGCAGCAGAAAACAATCCCCAAACCAGGACACTTCCTCCACTACCTTTTCCTGAATTCTTTACACACTTTGGGTTCAGTCTTTCCCCAGTTTGTCAAGGAATATAATGTTTCCCATCAGACCCAAATAAATTTAACTTGCTTTTATTACTAACATGAACTGTGGACAGTGCACTCCTCCTCTGTCCACACAACATGCTTCTCACCAAAGGAGAGTCTAGCCTTTTGATTTTTTCTGCTAATGAGAGGCTTGGTCACTGCTGAGTGGGATTTCAATCCAAATGCTCTTAAATGTTGTGACACTGTATGACGAGACAGATCCTTACCCTGTTCAGTGCTGAACCAGGAAGCTATTCCAGCTGTAGTGTTGAAATAATTACCCATGGAGAGTCTCCACATCATCCTATCCTCTCTTTCATTTGTCTTTTAAGGGCGACCAGTCTTCCTGGGGGACTTGCTAGAGTTTGTGACGTTGTAAAGACGCAATATTCTAGAAATCAGACTTGGTACGACCAACTTCTTTTGCTATGGCTGATAGGGGGACCCCTTTGGCCTTCATCTGGATAACCTGCTGAAGGAGCTTTCAGTCATTTTGGAAAGGCACACCATTTTTGCAAAGTGATTGCAAACTGGAAAGTTAGGCTGCCAGTTAAATAGGGCTTGTTAGATAATTAAAGGGGTTGCCCGGGCTTTTCATAAAATCTCATTGTATATTTAGGCTGCAGAATGCTGACATTATGTAATTTACCTGCTGTCAGCACTTTGCATGGTTTCCTAGATATCACTGTTTTGCGTCAGAAGACAACGACCAGGGGGCGTGTTTGCTTTTGAGTCTGCATGTAAATGGAGAACTGGTTGTTTTCACCTACACTACTACAAGCACACCCCACAAAGCAACAAGCCCTTCCTGTCCACAGAACCACCCAGGCTCTAGCTGCCTTCACCCCCAGCCAGACAGCACGAAACATCCATCTATGTAGAGCCTGCAGTGTAGAGGGAGAATCCTCATAAGTCACGGCTGCTCAGTGAATACAATGAATAACTCACTGCAGTGCTCATTATCAGAGCAGTTTATTCCCCGTGCTGTTAGTGATGGTGCTCGGTTCTGTATCTGCCGGTGACAGTGAAGAAAAATGAACTATGTGAGTGCACAGTGATGCAGTTACGGTGTCTGCTCTTTCCAATCTTCAAAGGGATCGGCAATCACTGGTGCACTCTCTCTGGTTGATCCTGCCAGTAGCATATGCTTGTCTCAAAGATTAAACCATGCACATGTAAGTACACACGGACGGTACATTAAAACTGCGAATAGCTCATGAACTCAGTCAAGATTTCATTGATTGCTCCAAACCATTGACTCGGACAACTGTGGTAATTGTAGAGCTAATACGTGCAAACGAGCGCCAGGAATGTGTGCATTTATCAGACCAAAACCAATCCAGGGTCTCGGGCACGGCGTCGGGATGGTCCCCCGTGGCCTCCCCCTGCTGCGCTCTTAAGCGCTGCGACTCTGGATAATCTCAGGCAACTCGCACGTCACCGTGATGGCAACGATCTATTCAAGTGTCTGACCTATCAACTTTCGATGGTACTTTCTGTATCTAACATGGTGACCACGGGTAACGGAAAATCAGGATTCGATTTTGGACAAGAAGCCTGAGAAACGGCTACCACATCCAAGGAAGGCAGAAGGAGCACAAATTACCCACTCCCGGGCTCTGCAATTCCTCTGTCTGACCGGTAATATCATTTCAAAACCTCCTTGAGGTTTTCTGCTGCTATAAAGACTTACTGAGAGTATTGGTTGGAAATCAGTCAAATCTGTATGAGGATAGGGAAACTTGCTTTCCGGCCTATTAGTAAATACTAGCAGTGTTAATGTGCCTATCTGTATCCATTTTTGTCCCACATCTTGAATGGAAGCAGTTCCTCTTTAGGTTCTGACTCAATATCAGCTCTCCAGCTGAGCAGGTCTGGCTTCAACATATTTTACTGCATTCTTATGATATGTGGAACTAACATTTGGTGTGACATAAGAGGCCTGTTTGCTTGCATTATGCTGATTGTATACAGTGTTTGGTTCCTCTGTTTATTGACCGGGTCAGGAAGTTTTGCTGTGGGACCCTATTAGGCTACTTCATCTACTATATAATTGTCGGTCACAGAAATCACGCGCCAGACAGAGGCCGCTCATTGGTGGTCGCCACCAATGAGCGCAGACTATGCAAAACAGCCACGGGCGATTTCTCTCAGACACAGACACCGCGCTGTCAGCCTTCTCCTGCCCGCCGCTGCTCCATTCACCTCCCCGCCACTCCATTCACCACCCCCCCCGCTGCTGCTCTATTCACTTCCCTACCCCCCGCTCCATTCCCCCACCTTTTCCCCCCCTCCCCGCTCCGTCTCACTCGCACCCGGTGTCTACATCGCCGCTACAGCAGGTAATGAGCGGTCATGTGATAGGCGAGCTGAAGTGACGTACACAGAGCCTGTCACATGACCGCTCATTACCTGCGATGTAAACACCGGATGCGGGTGAGACCGGAGCGGATAGGAGGGGGGATTCATCCTGCGCTGACCACTGGCCCTCCATCCTGCGCTGGCCACTCTGCCTCCATCCTGCGCTGGCCACTCCATCCTGTGCTGACAACCGAGCCTCCATCCAGCGCTGACCACTGAGCCTCCATCCTGCGCTGACCACTCCATCCTGTGCTGACAACTGAGCCTCCATCCAGCGCTGACCACCGAGACTCCATCCAGCGCTGACCACCGAGCCTCCATCCAGCGCTGACCACTCTGCCTCCATCCAGCGCTGACCACTCTGCCTCCATCCAGCGCTGACCACCTGCTCCATCAGCCTGACCACTCTGCCTCCATCAGCGCTGACCACTCTGCCTCCATCCAGCGCTGACCACTCGCCTCCATCAGCGCTGACACTCAGCACTGTGCTGTGCAGACCACTGAGCCACCGCGCTGTGCAAACCACTGAGCCACTGCACTGTGCAAACCACTGAGCCACCATATACACTAACCAACCACTGAGTCACCATACCGTGCTAACCACTGAGCCTCCATACTGTGCTAACCACTGAGCCACCATATACATTGCCAACCACTGAGTCACCGTATACAATGCTAACTACTGAGCCAGCGTATACTCTGCTAACCACTGAGCCACCGCATACAGTGCTAACCACTGAGCCTCCGTACAGAGTTAACCACTCTGCCTCCATATTGTGCTAACCACTGAGCCACCATACTGTGCTAACCACTGAGCGACCATACACTGTGCTAACCACTGAGCCACCATACTTTACTAAACACTGAGCAACCGCGCAGTGCTAAACACTGAGCCACCATACTGTACTAACCACTGAGCCACCGTGCAGTGCTAACCACTGAGCCACCATATACACTAACCAACCACTGAGTCACCATACCATGCTAACCACTGAGCAACCATACAGTGCTAACCACTGAGCCACCAATACATTGCCAACCACTGAGTCACCGTATACAGTGCTAACTACTGAGCCAGCGTATACTGTACTAACCACTGAGCCACCATACAGCTCTAACCACTGAGCCACCGTACAGTGCTAACCACTGAGCCACCGTACAGTGCTAACCACTGAGCCACCATACTGTGCTAACCACTGAGCAACCATACAGTGCTAACCACTGAGCCACCATATATAGTGCTAACCACTGAGCCACCATATACAGTGTTAACCTCTGAGCCACCATACTGTGCTAATCACCGAGTCCCCGTATACTCTGCTAACCACTGAGCCCCTGTATACTCTGCTAACCATTGAGCCGCTGTACACTCTGCTAACCACTGAGCCGCCATATACTCTGCTAACCACTGAGCCGCCATATACCCTGCTAAGCACTCTACTGCGGGCAGGAGGGGGCCGGGGAACAGCTGCCGGGTGCAGGCAGGAGGGCCCCCCACTCGCACCCGGCCGGCTGTTCCCTGGTCCCCTCCTGCCTGCACCTGGCCGCTGTTCTCTGGCCCCCTCCTGCCCGTACCCGGTCGCTGTCCCCCTGGCCCCTTCCTGCCCGCACCCACCCGCTCTTCCCTGGCCCCCTCCTGCCCACATCCGCCCGCTCTTCCCCGGCCCCTTCCTACACACACCCGGCCCCTCCTGCTAGCTGTTCCCCTGTCCCTTCCTGCCCGCACCTGGCTGCTGTCCCTTGACCCCCTTCTGGACTCAGGCACCGCTGCACACCGGTATTGCTGTAGGTATCTACTATATAATTGTCTACTTCTGTCTGTTATGCAAATCCTGCATTGCTGATTGGTTGGCAGCCGCCATGAACCAATCAGCAATAGGGACAGTCCGCCCGCAAATTGGCGCGCGATTTCAACCACATTTCGCTGATTGGTTGCGCCTGGTCGGTTGCCAGCAATCAGTGATATTGGTGCAGGATTTAAACCCAGCTTCACTTTGAATTATTCTTAAATCTTCATAAATAAACTACATACATATTCTAGAATACCCGATGCATTAGAATCAGGCCACCATCTAGTTACAAGATATTGACCTAATTGGTCAAATTATAGTACGGTATCCTATAGTGGCCTCAATTTTGTGAGCTGCAGTTACATCTAAATGGGACCCTCACACTGTAGGCTGTTTGCATTTTTAGATGTTTTTATATCTTTGCTGTCTTGGATATGTGTTCAACTTAAATAAAGAACTTGTTACACTTTATATATTGGTGATCGCCCTTTTTTATACATGTCTCCTCTCCTTTCATTGATGCAATCTCTCTGAAACACTGTGCCAAAGCTGCTCCTGTGTGAATGAGACAGCTTTGTGTCACTGATGTCTTCACACAGGGGCAAATTTGGCACAGTGTCTTGGACAGACAGTGCTACCACCTGTAAAGGAATTGACCATCCATCACACTAATGACACAAATACTGATTGGAGCAACCTGTCCAGTCAGTAACTGCAATAGTGTGAAGTGTTGGGGGGAAGGTATCTATGGAGAAGCTACCGCCGCTCACATGGGATTAATAAACGGTGTAACTTACCCGTCCGCAGATCTGCTCATATCTCCCTCTGCAGCAGCGATGTCTTGCTTTGTGTGCCAGTCTCCGGTCATGTATTTGGGACATTTTTTCTCATCTGACATGAAATCAGAATAAACATTTCCCGTTTTAGGTCATTTAGGATTACCATAATTATTTATAGTTGACAAATGCAAGAATAATGAGAAAGATAAAGTTTTAAGGCATTTTTATTATTTTCTGCAAAGTCACAAGTTTACATACATTTCATTAGAATTTGGTACCATTGCCCTTAAACTGTATGACTTGGGTCAAACATTTCGGATATCCTTCCACAAGCTTATCACAATAATTAGTAGGAATTTGGCCCCATTACTCCTGACCGAACTGGACTAACTGAGCCATGTTTGTAGGTCACCGTGCCCGCACCTGTTTTTTCAGCTTTGTCCATACATTTTCAATAGGATTGAGATCAGGGTTTTGTGATGGCCACTCCAAAACATTGACTTGTTATCCTTAAACCACTTTGTAACCAGTTTGGCAGTATGATTTGGGTCATTGTCCATCTGGAAGACCCAATTCCACCCAAGATTTAACTTCCTGGTCGATATCTTGAAATGTTGCTTCAGTTTTTCCACATAATCTTTCCTCAAGATGCCATGTATTTTGTGAAGTGCACCAGTCCCTCCTACAGCAAAACAACCCAAGAACATGATGCTGCCACCCCCGTGTTTCACAGTTGGGATGGTGTTCTTAGGCTTCCGAGCATCTCCCTTTTCTCTTCAAACGTAACGATGGTCACTATAGCCAATCAGTTTTTTTTTTAATTAAGTCACACCACAGGACATCTCCAAAAATGTAGGTCTTTGTTCCTGTGTGCATTTGCAAAACTTAATCTAGCTTTTTTATGTTTCTTTTTGAGTAATGGCTTCTTCCAGGCAGAGTGGCCTTTCAGCCCATGTTGATACAGTACTTGTTGCACTGTGGATAATAACACAATCTTACCAGCTTCCACCTTCATCTACACAAGGTCTTTTGCTTTTGTTCTTGGGTTGATATGCACATGTCGTACCAAAGCACATTCATCTCTTGGACACAAAACCAGTCTCGTACCTGAATGGTGTGATGACTGGAGATTTCCATCTTGTTTGTACTTGCCTACAATTGTTTGTACAGATGAACGAGTCACCTTCAGGTATCTGGAAATTGCACCCAAACATGGACTTATCCACAATTCTCTTCCTGATATTTTCGCTGATTTCTTAAAAACTTTCCCATGATGCTACACAAAGAAGAAGTGTGTTTCAGGTGTACATTAAAATACATCCACAGGTGTGTCTCAAATTAACTCAAATGTTGGCAATAAACTTCTAGAAGCTTTCAAACCTATGGCATCATCATATGGGCTGTTCCAAACTGTTTAAATGCATAGTAATCTTAGTGTATGTAAACTTGTGACTTTGAATGTCATTTGTGACTGAAACACGTGTAGGGCGGCTGACATCTCAGTATGGTTTCAATTGGCAAGGTTATATCTCTGCTATTTACAAGTGGCATGTGGCTCTTGGACAACGCTTGTGAAAATTCTGTTCATTTCTCTGTCTGAAATCTTCTGGAGAGCATTTAGTCGTAGCCGGTATATGGTAAAATTTAGTTCTTTCCATTTCCAGATTATGACCGCCAAAAGTGCTCACTGGAACCTTCAGTAGTTTAGAAAATTCCTCTGTAATGAATGCCATCATAATGTATTGTAAAAATATAAAATAGGGAGGGGGACAAGAGGCGCAATAGTGATTAGACCACTGAATGAGAGACTAAATAAACATAGAAGTAATATAAAACATGGATTTAAACTACATGGCGTATCTTACCATTTTGATAAACACCACAATAGAGATCCAACATTGGTCAAAATTACCCCAATTGACCATGTACCGGCTGAGACCAATAATAGGTTTGAGGTTCTTAGAAAGAAAGAGAAATTCTGGATATATAGCCTAGATACCTTAAAACCGAAAGCGTTAAACTTGATTACAGAGCTGGTATAGTCTTATTCCTGTTTAGATATTTCTCTTTTTTATATACATGAAAAGCTTGTCCTCTCAGTACTCCTTTGGTAAATTTCCATTTTATTCACCTTTATTTTATCTATTTATTTATCTGTTCATATTCTAAATAACATATTCGGGCACGCTTACCACTTTCTTTCACATAATCTTCACTTGATTAAGAGAGATCTACATTTTAGTTTGTGGAACTACTCTTTGCTGCCCCTGGAGGCGGACATTTGCAGTACCTTCTACTGCATGTCTGTAGCCATGGGAACTGACTCCGGAGGTCGGACTGGGTACCGAATTTAGCGCCACCCTGTGGCCTGCCAAAAAATTGCAGTCATTTTAATTATGCCTAATTCTTTTTAACAGAGAGAGTTATATGCACATATGGTTCACTTGAGTACTTTTACACTTTTAATTCCTTAAGATTTTATCATCGGTTCTATTCTGATACCATTAATATATATTTTAACATACTGACACCCACTTTTTATGTCACCTAACCCTTTTTTACATCTTAATTATTTATTCACACTCACTTATCATATATATGCACTTATTGTCCAGGAAGTTCATTCGATTTTAATTATCTTATTCTTCACTATGAAGCTTCCTTTGCTATCTTTTTTCTTTTTATGTTGTTATTTTACTTGTCATTTAGTTTGCTTTCTTATGGTGAAACTCTCGTGGTATACCCTCTTGTAACACATCTATTCATCTGGGAATAGCCTATGAGACCACACAATGCAAAGACACATGAGCGCCATCTTGTGTCTGGATTATAGTATGCAGTTTTAAAATTCTTTTGATTTTCAAAGGATATCGGATCTCTTGTAGATACAGCCTAACTAATGCTTGGGTCAAAATCTTTTCACCCTCCTTTTTTTCCTCTGGTTATATACCCTGTTGGGGAATAGAACCTTGGGTATCAATATGCAATGTTTCATCGCTCTTTCCTGTTGAGCCACCACTCAGGAATACATATATATATATATATATATCTTTTTTTAACCAATACTGAATCTTTTTTTTTTTTTAATCAGGATTCAAACTATTATTAAATGATCATATTAAACATTCTTATTCTTTTATAATAACAATTTTTATGTCTTAATAAATTTTCTAGTATATATATATTATTTCCATAGTTTCCAATCCTATTTTTATATTGATTCTCTTCTCCATATTTTAGATTATTTATCTCCTTTATCATTTTTTCTTAACAATGAAATCCCACTATTTAAACAGCTTCATTATCAGAATTACTGGTGGCGCTTAGCATGAAACACTATATTCCTACTTGTATATATGAAGACCTCAGGTTCTAGTCCAATATGAGTAAGAAATGGGTGCTTTTTATTTATAAACAGCACTGAATGAATCGATCTTTTATGTGTTTTTCTTGCTTTTATTTGCTTTATTTTTAAAAAATTTGATTTGGAGAGCATTAATTGATATTTTATGAAAGTATTAAGCACTTTTTGCAATACTTTTAAGTTGTATTTTATGTTTTGTGTAAAAATTGCGCCAAAATGGGCAGATCCACCCACTTCTGATGATGTGGATGACATCATCAGTAAACAGATGACACCTCTTTTTTGTGGAGCTAGGGGCTATAAAAACCCCTTCTGTGACTATGATTGTAATTACCCTGAGGAAGGCGCCGGGTGTGGCGCTGAAACGCGTAGGAGAAGGAGGAATAAAAAGGATGAAAATTTGACTGGCTCTTTGGTGAGTTTCATTTAGCCCTGGAGCAGCGCGGACCGTGATACACCAGCACTCCCATCATTTCTTTGAATCATAATGTATTGCAACAATAAGGTTGTAAAGGTCATGAGGTAGCCATGAGGTAGCTCACTGATTTACCCATCATGAGATGTTTCTTGTGTGGCACCTTGGTAATGAGAACTGTTTTTATAGGCCATCAGTTGAACAAGCTGATTAATTATTTCACTAAATGGCAGGATAGCTTTCTAATTACTGTTAATTTTCAGCTGGTGTCATGGCTTTTTGCCCCTCTCTTTCATCATGTGTTAAATAATTTTTTCGTGTGTCATTTCGCATTATTACACACATTAATTTATGGACATTTATGGATTGATTTCTTTGCCTGTGTGTATATATTTATTACATTTTTTTTTACCCTTTCCCAATCTTGCACATATTATTATTATTATTATTTATTTATATAGCGCCATTAGGTTCCATGGCGCTTTACATGAGGATAAGGGAGACAAGAACAAGTACACTAAATCTAGGCGATCAGGACGTACAGGTACAGGAGGGGCAGGGACCCTGTTCCACGAGGGCTCACAGTCTATGTTCATTGTCAGGTCACAGGGTATGTTGCGCACTCAGAAGCTGAGCCTGCATCATACTTGGTAGATGCTAACACTCATGGCTAGGTAGATGGAAAAATAAAAAGGAAAAAAAGTTACGGTCTTGGAAAAAAGAGAGGGAAAATCAAAAGTACAAATAAAGAAAATCGATCGGGAAGAGGTTAAAAAGGTGGTCTGAAACTTATACTGATTTTAATTCCTAAATGGCTGTTTATTGTAATAATTAAATCTCATTTCTAATATACTTTTAAATTAAAGTTTACGCACATTATAAAGAGAGAACATGGCAAGCAGAGACCAGCCTCGCCCGTGAAACAGACATTACTATAGGGTAGGGACCGGGGCTGGTCTC
Organism: Allobates femoralis; assembly: GCA_033576535.1. NCBI lineage: Eukaryota > Metazoa > Chordata > Amphibia > Anura > Aromobatidae > Allobates > Allobates femoralis. The sequence goes on along the minus strand of JARQOC010000001.1, from coordinate 254,697,902 downwards.
AACTTGCCACGTTCTCCCTTTACAATGCTAATTGACTCTGCATGCTTTTGCAGGGTCATTACTTTTCATCAAAGCCAGCAAGGGAGCGTCCTATCACTGTGCATTAAAAAGAATATTGCAGAGGTACTGAGCATATGTTGCAATTTGCAAACAAAGCATGCTCAGAAGAGCAAGTACTAGCCCAGCCCCTGAAAAGACGTCACTGATGATACTGCATTTCAGGGTTGGTGCTGTGGCTTTGACTGCAGCCTTTGCCCTGCAGTGACATTTTATTTGAGTCTCCCAGCATGATCTGGGGAGTGTTAAATAAAGCGAAAGTAAAAAAAAATAAATAAAAAAAGAAGTTAGATAAAGAGAGTGGGAATAAAAGGAACATTTTTAATTAAAGTATATTGGAAAATAGATTAAATAATTACAATAAATAGCTATTTAGTATTAAAAATCTATATTCGTTTGCGAGCACACCTTTAATTTCTTTATTTTTAATAGGGAAAATGAGGGGGAGTGATAAACGTTATGTTTACTTTTTTTAACATCTAGATTATATCAATTTTTTCCTTTTATTTTCAGTTCCCTTCCAGGACTGCAACCTTACTTCTGTCTACTTATTCTATATATTGCAATACAACTACATAGCAGTATCTTGGTAGAATCACATCCTCCTATGAAGACTAGCCTGTGGCTGGGCTTCACTAGAGTAGCAACATGGCAGCCATGTGGGCCTTCAGGAAGCTTGTGTCACTGTTGCAATTAGTGGGGGAATGTTGCCAATAACGTGTGCCCCTGGGACCACATACTTAAATGCGTCAGTCTGAAATTGTCAACAATGACTGTTTAGATACTTTTGCATGGCAGCCATAACTGTAGCAGTACGGCGTGTGATTTTCACTGTTCTCTTGCTGGATGCACATGAAGAGAAACTGGAATAAACGGTGGAGATCCAGGACTGGATATGGAAAGGAAAAAAAGCATGAGTATAGTTTAGTGTTAACATTTGCACCAGCTGACAAGCTATTCAAAAAAATGTATCACCAATAAAGATGGGCAAACCCAAAGATCTCAGGTTCACGGGCTGGCATGACTTGCACTACAAGAAAGAAAAACAACAACAAAAAAAAAACACCTGGTTCGGTACCAGACTTAACCAGAACTTGGGCGCCAACCCCATATAGAGTCTATGGGGACCCGAACCTTAGGGTGGTAGTAAGCAGGGCTGTGGAGTCGGAGTCCTAGAGTCGGTGTCCATTTTGGTGGGGACTGATTCAGGGAAATTGAGGAGTCTGAGTCAAATGTTTGGCGTACTGAATTTACAGCCATAGTAGTAAGGGTTAGGGGACTGCAAAATTAAGAAAATGGGGAGAACAGCAGGACAATTATATTTAATGAGTTTCCTTGCTGCTGTTACACTGTTTCTGGGTCCGCTCGTTAAACCTTACGAATATTCATCTGACAGAATCTTTGCTTATTTGCAGTTAAGACTGAACCCCCACCCTCAGTGCCGGCACCTGTGATTGATAGCCCTCACAAAAGATGTCTGGATCCCTGAAATGGAGTGGAATTCTAAATAATTGTAAAAAATGGCATGGGGTCCCCTCTATTTTGATACACAGAGCAGATAAAGCAGACAGTTGGCGGCTGTGTGCTTTATCTTGGCTGGGTATCAAAGTACAGGGTACCCCCACGTTTTTTTTTACATATTTAAAAAAATAATTAAAAAAAAAAACTGTATGGAGTCCTCCCCCATTTTGATACCTAGCCAAGATATAGCAGACAGCAGGAGGCTGGTATTCTCATCCTGGGGAGGCCCCTGGTAATTGTTAGGGTAATTGTCCATCTTTAATCCCCATTTTGTACCATTAAAGTTTGCCGATTGGCTATGCTGCAGTATTTCAATACGCTTTATCCAGGCTGCCAAACCCGAACAGTGATACGGAAATCACAGAGATCTGTGTTCGGGGTCCGTGCACAGACACTAGTTGTCTGGCGCTGACCCCGGGACATTACAGTTCGGATTTCCCACAATGTGAATGTGTGATAAATCTTCATGAGGCAGACCACCAAAATTATATTGAGAACGCTTTAGAATCACCTTGCTGAGGAAACAAAGCCTGGATCGTGCAACACTGAAGTTTTTTAAACAATGGGTATCGTAATGAGACAATCCCTTTAGTAATAAAATGTTAACCAAACACACTTACTTGGATCATTCGCTTCTGCCAATCTATTACTCCTTTGTTTGACACTTTTAGTAATCCTGGCTAAATTGGCTTCTGTGGAAAGTCCAATTTTCCCATTTGCTGGATATTGCTTCCACCTTGGAGAGTCATTTATTAACATAGAGTCCATGGTGATTTTTCTGTAAAAGTTCTTTGCATTTAATGCTTTGTTAACAGACTTGTCTGTTGCCAAACTTTGATGTATGGACGGCCTGGCTAAGGAAGAAGGCGATTCAGAAGATGAAGTGCTTTGTCCGCAAAGTCTGTGTGCATCTCCACAGCTTCGGCATCTCGTCTTATTTTTATTTTCTTTTACACAAGATGTGCAATGTTGAGCAGGTTCAACCTGCTCTGTGCTCTACCAAGAAAAAGAAAAGGGATAGCAGATTCAAGGATCAATTAGCGCAAAACCTCAATTCCCACTTGTATAAAGTTGTAGTTTCAGCCCTTACATGACTACGTACCACTAGAAGAATGACCTTTTTCCTAAATGGGTTTTCTGAAACTACTGTACTTTCCCTTTAAATAAACCACAGCCAGGGCAATCAACTACCAGGATTTAAAGTGCTATGCAGCAGAGCAGCAGGGGATTGACATGTGCAGCATGTAGATGGGGGGAGGGGGGAGGGGCAAAAGACAAGCCCACAGAGGAGTACATAATAAAAAAACAAAAAAACAACTAGCTAGTGATGCCATGCTGCACGTGAATCAGCTTCTGCATAGCACTAAACCCTGGCAGTTGGTTCCCTTTAAGGAGAACAACTAAGTCACTTAGCTCAGTTATTCGCTGCACAAATGTCAACATGATCTCAGCTCTGCAAACAACAGATATAGGGATAAGGGGGAAGACTCGGTGTCCACTGCAGTAAGAGGCTCTTCAAACTTTCCCAAATGTCAAGTATATCTGAGAAGCGCTTTATAAAAGATTGTCACTTATTCTACAAATGTATACCATATTTTTTGAGTATAAAATGCAATTCCCTCCAAAAGGGGTAAAATGGGGGTGCATTTTATAATCTTAACAGGATGGGGCACTGCTGCAGGAGGGGGCCCCAAGACTGGGAGGAGGTTGTGTCCCAGCAGTTTATCACTGACCATCTTCCTGCAGTTCACGGCGCGATGGCCGAAAGGACGATGGCTACGGAGGAAGCGCAGATGAAAATCTTGGACAGCCAAGAAGTTCATATGCGCATGCCCTGCTTCTGATACAATGGGCGAAAGGAAAATGGCTGCGGAAGCGGCGCATGCGCAGATGGGAGATTTTGGCTGTTTGAAATCTTAATCTGAGCATGCATCGCCTCCGCAGCCATTTTCCTTTCCTCAACAAGGCAGGTATAGCTCAATTATTATTTCAGACAATGTAACTGTCTATCGGAGAATATTATAGAACAATTTCCTTATATAAATCTGTTTAAACAAATAGATTCTGTTGAGAGTGTTGTGGGGAAAGGAGAATATGGACGGCAGAAGACTGGCCAGTGGGTTAGCAGTGAGGGGAGTATGTTTTTACATTTTGCTCTGGAATACCATACAAAATAAGGAAAGTTCAATCCACACTGAATAACTTTGCATCAAATCTGATTTACCTTTAAACACTGCCCCATTTGCTAATTTGCATCCTTTCTAATATACACTATCATGGGCTGTTTAGGTTACATTATTAGAAAGAGTTCTCCAGCTACCATATGCAGAAAGGCACCTTGTGTGCGGCGATACATAATAGCTTTGAGCCACCTCGGGTGATGTAGCGCTATGCCATTGATCGATCAGATTTTGTCTCCTCTATTAAAGGGCTTATCTGGGATTTTTTATAAAAAAAAAGTCTGCCACCTATGTGCCCAGCGCCACTACATGCCTGTTAGTGCTTAGTCACCGTTTTTTTTTTTTTCTTCAAAAATCCCAGATATCCTCTTTAACTGCACTTACACAACAAGAAAAACAGGGAATCATCAGCTTCAATGTCAGAATACACATAGAAATGACTGATGACATACAATCATGGCCGAAAGGATTGGCACCCTTGAAACTGTTTCATAAT